>CM062813.1:462340823-463041314 GCA_031772625.1 Pinus tabuliformis
TTAGTTGTATATTCATTTTGTTTTTGTTCATCATTAATCAATATAAACTACTAATTTAGTAGTTTTCGATTGATTTTATGTGCTCATTATTAATCAACATAAATTACTTAGTATGATTTTGTGACTAACTTAAGAATATGCTATACAATGTGCACTAATTCATCTAATATGAAAATGCAATGTTACATCCATTAATTACAATACTAAACAATATCAAGTGCAACTATAAATAATTTCAACCACATAAATTATATTATATGAAATGTCAAGTATTACAATATGAGTTTACAACTTAATATTGGCTAGACTACAATTTACACATGAAATGTTGTTTCATCACTACAAAACATTTTCATTATGTTGCCAAAGAATTGCAAGTGAATTCACCAACTCTAAAGACTTTATCATGAATCTCTATGTGTGTGTCTTATGCGGGATATTGGCTTTAAGGGTATCTCTAGATTGGTTCTCTTCTCTCCCTTTTTTCATTTTTCGCCCGAGTGTTATTGTTTTCCTCTTTCATCAAATCCTATTGATGATATCAATACTTAGTTCCTTTTCAGAAATAAAACAAGACACAATGCAGTGTGTAATACATGAAATACGATAAATGCTAGAATATAAACTAAATTAGAGTATAAAGGATTTATATGACATATACCTCAACATCAACAATGTTAAAGTCATTTTCACCCATAAAAGGAAGAAGATCGAACAAGATTTCTTGCGTTGAGCGATAGTGGCCACTATGTGGTTAGATGACCTGTATAAACAAAGAAAATGAAATGTCACAATATAAAATAGGACCTTAGTAACTTATTATTCAACCTTTAGTGAAAGATTAGGCACAATCATGCTAAGTTACATTCTAAAAATATGAAGCTATAAATAAATTTTGAAAGCAAATAATCTAAGGTGTGATGTCTAATCCTTTTTCTTTTATTTGCAACAACATCTCATTCTCTAACACATGAACTTGGTAAAGTATAGAAACAAAATGTGCTCAAATAACAACATAAAAGTAAACTTTTCTAATAGTCATGAAAATATTTCAACACAAAACGATTAACAGAATTTCAATCAATATCATGTAATACTAGTTTCATCTTCAAGCTTTAATTGTTGTTTAAATGTGTTAGCCCCTATACTAGTAGTGTAACCCCTTGTTCTTATTAGTACAACCCCCTTATTATATCGTTGTATCCATGTAGTCCCCATATTATTATTATTGTTCCCCATAGAAGCCCAATATTGTTATTATTGTACCCCATAGAAGCCCAATATTATTATTATTGTGCCCTTACATTATTATTGTTATGTCGGCTTTGATTATATTATGACCCCTTAGACTCCTATATATAGAGAGGAGGTCTTGTCATTTGTGTAATGTAAAGGAGGTTAACCCCTCAAAGAGGCTTATTTCTAAGGAATTCATCTAAATTTTCTATCTTTTGTGAGTTGGTTTCATAACATTTGGTATCAGAGCTTTGGATTAGAGGGTTTCGCTGCTCCAAACAGGTCATCGTGGAATTTCCGCTATAAATTTTTTTCTATGATGTTTCAAAAGCTAAAAAAAAAACCATTTAATATGAAATCTCTCTGAACCTCAGGTCGAAATTTTAGATCTTGTCTTGCTATATTTTCAGATATATGATTTGAGGAAGTTAGGGTTTTTGCATACTCTCGAATTACATATGAAACAGGTGACCTTGGGAAAATCATCATAACTTTCTCTTTGAGGATCATATTGAAATTTCATAAGAAGTTATAGAAAGAGGATGGATTGTACTTTTCTATGTATATTTTTATGATCCGAAGGTCAAAATAGTGACACATGGTACTTCATGCAAGTTCGCTCTTATGAAAAGGTATATAATCATGTCATCTTGGGAGATTGTGCATAACTATTTCTTGGAGAATCCAATTTTGATCAGATTGGTGGCATTAGAAAGAGGACATAGAGGGCTATAGAAGTTCATGATTCCAGAACTGGAATATTCGAAATTACAGAGTTGCAGTCATTTCAAGATCGAGCTCCTAAAATCAAGAAAATGCAATATGAGGAAGTTTGATGGCAAGGATCCGGTAAATTGGATACTACAGATGGAGCATTATTTTGATATACATGAGGTGAAACTATTACAAAAGGTACATATTTCATCTTCATATTCAGAACTGGATCAATTTTTATGGTATAAAGGGCTTTGTTCTCATAAAGAGCTTGTTATGTGGTCACTTTTCATGGAGGAAATGACAACACATTATGAAGATACAAAGAGAAACACCTTCTTTAACTAATTGATAAATCTCAAACAAAAGTGTTCAATGGCAGAGAACATTGAGGAATTTCAAAAATTAAATATAAGGTTAAAAGATATTCCAGAGAAGAAATGGATTGATGTCTTCATAGATACTTTAAAGGATAACATTCAACATGAGGTTTGTCTTTGCGAGCCTGATTCATTGGAAAAGGTACTCAAGTGGGAAAGAAAAATTGAAATAAAAATTATGGAAACAAGGAATCCCACCACTGACGACCATAATTATGGAAGTGTTTTTCCTCCTAGCCTTCCACAACCTACAAGGTTTACACCACAACAATTGGAAGAAAAACGAGAAAAAGGGCTTTGTTACAATTGTGATAGCAAATGCACTAAAGGTAATAAGTGTGCTGAGAAGAAATTATTTTACATAGATTATGAAGATGAGGAAGAAAAGGATCAAGAAACATCAAAAGAAGAGGATATATGCCAAGACCCAACCCCAAAGAAAGAAGAAATGAATCTGACCATATCTTGTAAAGAATAGGCAAGAATTACCACTCCTCAAACTCTCAAGATAGAAGAACATATCAAGAAGAAAAAGATTCAAGAAGTGAAATATCACATCGAGAAAGAAGAAATGAATCCAACCATATCTTGTAATGCATTGTCTGGAGTTACCACTCCTCAAACTATCAAGATAGAAGGACATATCAAAAAGAAAAATGTTCAAGAAGTGAAAGATCACATCGAGCATCAAAAAATGAATCCGACCATATCTTGTAAAGCATTGGAAGAAATTACCACTCCTCAAAATATCAAGATAGAAGGACATATCAAGAAGAAAAGGCTTCAGGTAGTGAAAGATCACATTGAGAATGAACAACAAGTTCTCCAACTTTTAAAGGATAACACCACTTTGGTGCAGAATTGAATAAAACAACAGGTAGATCAACATTGTAGCGAAAAAAGTTTTTATGTAGGTGATTGGGTATTTTTATGGCTACATCTTAAGCAACCTATTTATGAGAAGGAAATGTTGGCAATACTACATGCACTTAAGAAATGGCAACCTTACCCAATGGGAAGACAATTCAAGGTAAAATTGAATCATGATAGTCTTAAATACATTTTAGAACAAATATTACCTTTAGAAGAACAGAAAAAATGGGTCACAAATATGTTGGGTTATGACTTTGACATCATCTATAGAGAGGGGAAGAAAATTTTTGTTGCAGATGTACTCTCAAGAACGGATGAGGATGTGGAAGCATTGTTTTTTGCTATTTATATTATCCAACCAGATTCAATAAATGAAGCAAGGGATGAACGGAAGAAGGACGAAGAAGTTTGGTCGCTCATTGAAAAGATGCAGAACATTCGAATTCAAACAATATTGCTAGAACTTGAGGAAGAAAAAATCATATTGGAACCTAGAGAAGTCAGAGAATCAAGACCCAACAGCTACGAAATTAATCAATTTCAGAGTATCTCTTCAAGTGGAAGAATTTACCTAGTAAAGATTCCACATGGGAGGACAAGAATTTTATACAAAAGCATCAAGAGCTACTCAAGAATTGAGGACAACACTTTTTGAAGGAGAGGGGCATGTTAGGCCCCTATACTACTAGTGTAACCCCTTGTTGTTATTAGTACAACCCCCTTATTATATTGTTGTACCCATGTAGTCCCCATATTGTTATTATTGTGCACCATAGGAGCCCACTATTGTTATTATTGTGCCCTTACATTATTATTGTTATGTCGGCTCTAATTATATTATGACCCCTTAGACTCCTTTATATAGAAAGGAGGTCTTGTCATTTGTATCATCCAAGAATTGCTCATTTGTGTAATGTAAAGGAGGTTCCCCCTAGAAGAGGCTTATTTCTAAGGAGTTCATCTATCTTTTCTATCTTTTGTGCACTGGTTTCATAACAAAATGAACACGATACTAAGTATTTTCAATTTCATAGTTAAACTAGAAAAAAAATTCAAAAGTGACGCTTAAAATATAACCAAACAATAAAGAGAGGATATCATTGAATGGACATTGCAATTATAAGAAAATTGTTTACCTATAAATCGATGTATTGTCATACATTCCTAAAACATTCGCTTTTCCAAAATAATGATGAGGTGAAAGAATCATGACATTAAAAACATCGATGGACAACCTATGCTCAAATCAATTTTAATTTTGTCACTTAAAAAATAATTGAAACAAGATATATCACTCATCTCAAACAACTTACAAAAAACATCCTTGCGCAAACTCTCCCAATATTTGTATCAGAGCTTAGAAGAATTTTGTATACTCCTTTTAGGACTATCTGCAATATGCCACTTGTCTTTAGTAAAGTTCAACAACATATTACACACTTTAAATGGAAAATCAGATACAGTTTCAACAAACATACTGAGAAATTAAGAGTGAAATGCATAAGGACAGTAATACCATTGAATAGACAATATGTTACCAATAAGAAGATTGCTTTTAAGAACTTAAAGGAGGACCAAAAACCAACCCAAGCATGATTTAAAAGCCTTTTGAAGATTTCCATACTTATTTCTCGTGAGCCCTTTCAGCATGCATTCGAAAGATCAGGTAACAAAGTACAACCTGTAGTTCCAACCATTAAATTAAAATAAGAAAATGTTATTTTAAACCTCATTCTCTTGGGAGTGTTTCTTTTACATTTCCCCTATTTCTGAGTGTGTCGTCCCATCATCCAACCTATGCAGGGAAAACAAATATATTCAATTGTTTAATATATTAGAAATAAAATGTAAAATTAACTCTACTTGATCTTACATGGCATAAGAATAATGAAATAGTACAATAAATGCATGCTAACTTAGAAATAGGAGATGATAAAAAGAATAATGGAGCATTATATCCTTCCATTAAATTTTCTCTAGCCACAACAGTCGAAAGGATGTCATATATCAACATATGTTCCTCATTGGTACATGCATTTCCTTATTCCATGAAATCTTGCACATCTGCTACCCTATTATTAGACATGACCCTCGATCCTAGAGCTTAAGTGCAATGAGAATAAAGCTTATGCAAGCATGCACAAATTGATATTCATGGTCAAACCAATGAACGTGGCAATGACATTGAGATTTCTTATTCTTAGCTAACATTGTTATCTTAGAACAATGTTCTTGGTAACTGGAATTTCTCATTCTCATTTTTCGTACATGTTTATTTCATTGATCATCATAGAAAACTTGATGTCATAAAGTCAAATAGAGATCAAAATTTAACCCTAACTCCTACAGTCAAATATTAATGTCCATCTAGAATAATGAATTTTAAGGAATTGCTCATCATATCCCCATAAATTTCTAATTTAAGATCCTAATATCATGGACTATAATCAATATGATTAGCCTCACATATTTCATCACAAAAATAATTCTCCTTACATAATGACCCAATTTTAAATTAAAATCATATCCTTCAAAGTTGTCATTACAATCATCGATCACTAGCCTCAAATGAGGGAATGTATACTATGGCTTTACATGACAACTACAATCTAATTTAAAGATCAATTTATGAAGCATGCATAAATATTTGAAAATGTAATCAATTTGATGTAATTTATGCAACATATATTAAAATTTTAAAATAAAAAATAAAGAAATATGTAATATATACCACATGTTTTAAAATTTAAAGATAGAAAATAAGTAAAAATAAATAGTAATAAGTAAACCAACATAGATCCATCGTTACATCTACCAAGCCCAGAGAGGGACCAAATATTTTTTCACTCTATATGCTCAGTAGATCGAGAGTAAAGATGGATCTATGCTGGTTTAATTCCCCTTTAAATAGGTTGCATTCCACATGAATATCTTAGGTCAATACCATGTGCCATCTTTATTTTTATTAATATTAATATTAGGGTTAATAATGTTTTTTTGCATGGTATTAATAATAATTTGGCCCATAAGGTTCACCTAAATAAAACCTCTTTTTTGAGTGTTCGTAAATATAAAATGAATTATGGAGTAAATATAAAAAAATGTTTTATTTATTTACCATACATCTCATTTATTTATATTTTTATTAATTTACCATATCTCTTTTATAAATATGGTATTTGGTCCATGGTATTAAAATAGTATTTGGCCCATAGGCTTTACTAAATAAAACCTCTTTTTTGAGTCGAGGTTTATGGACTAAATTTAAAAAGAGGTTTCATTTATTTACCATACCTCTATTTTATTTATATTTTTGTTTATTTACCATACCTTTGGAGTAAGTATCAAAAGAGGTTTTATTTATTTACCATGCTTCCACTTTATTTATATTTTTATTTATTTACCATGCCTATTTTTTGACTGTTCATAAACCTCTTTATATTTTAAATTTATATTGTGTTTTTATATAATAATAATTAGATTGATTTCTAAATAGGACATTTACATTTTTATGTGATATCTACCCACACTGGGTTGTAGAGCACCTCTCGGCACAATAAATAATAATACTTAAAAAGTAATTAATAATAATAAGAAATAAATAGTAACTAAATAATAATAGTAATAAGTGGATAAATAATAATGAGTATAAATAAAACAAATTTAAATTTAAAAAGTTTACATAAATACATTATTTTTTTACCCAAAACGTTATACATTACTCATAAATGTTCTTAATATTTATTGAAATCGAGGTGTTACAGGTCTTTGGGAGTCTAAGTGGAATTTTAATAGAATATATATATATATATATATATATATAACAAGTTTATTAGAATGTATAATCTAAGTAAGGCCAAATCTCTCGGAGTTTGAGATAAAAAAAAAATTACCAATTTATGTAAGTTCAAATGTGTAGGATTTCGGGATAAAAATAAAATGATCACTCAAAGAATACCAAAATGTCTCGAAGTTTAGGATAAAAATAAAATGACAAACCTACATAAGTCAAAATGTCTAGGAGATCGGGGGATAAAAATAAAATGACCACTCAAAGAATACCCAGATTCTCAATAAGAACTCATAATTCGGAAGGCTTTTAAAAATAATAAAGGCTAGTTTCTTTGAAAAGCACAGTCTGGGGAGATTCAGAAGTTCCAAATGTTTTGAATAAGAACTGATAATGGGGAAGGCTATTAAAAATAATAAAAACTAGCTTCTTTGAAAAACACTATGTGGGAGATTCAGAAGTTCTAGAGGCTAGGGTGCCCGGGCTATGGAACATGTTTAATCCTATGGATATCTGGCTCTAGATGGCTAAATTTTTTTTGATGTTGGACATTTTATTTGCAAAAGCACTATATAAAAGATTTATCAAATGAGAAATAATATTCAGAAATAAATTATACAGAAGAAATCCTTAGATCCATATATATCAGAGATCTGAGGTGTAAACAAGCTCGTAATTTGTAAAAATGCTCGAACTTCAGATCATTTAAGAAGAAAAAATGAAATTTATTAAATAAATGCATATAAAGTGGATTGAAACCATGTACGGAGAAAAAATGAAATTTATTAAAGAAATGCGTATAAAGTGGATTGAAACAAAATGGTGTTTTAGAAAAATGCGTGGAATCTAGACTTACTCACAAAATATTAAACCCTAGCTTATGCTTTGTAGTCCAAGCTAGAACTATAGTTTCTCCACCTTCCTCATTCTCCACATTAATGTTCAACGTACTCCTTATTGCCTAGGGATTGGATGTCGTCTCATCCCCACTCGGCACCAACCCCGTAAGGACCTGTGGTCCATGTGACGGGCAGGGCAAGCATCATCCTTCGAAGTTGGACAAGCTGCGGTTGAAACGAAGGCATGCGATTAGAAATGTGCGTGGGAGGAGTTGTCCAAGCGAGTTTATATGGCAGGGACGAGTTGGGCAAGTACCCGCGGGCTGACCAAACAATGGAGCATGTTGGGCTAGTATGAGGGGGCGGTCCCACGAGCTGGGTGGGCCGACCCACCTCACGGGAAAGCAAACATGATGCTTGGATAGTTAGCTATCCGTAGGTTGGAGGGTTGGCCGGGTGGCACGACGTCACCTCCCAACCATATACATAGGCATATGGAGGTGGAACGAAAGGCAGATTCGAACAAGCATTCAATCATCATCAAGGAAGGCAAAGTAAAGTGTGAGGAGTAGGTATAGTAGGCGTAGAACCACAGGAGTTTATGCGTCCGCCCACCGAGCAGACAAGCACGAAGGCTTGCACGAGTTTGGTGAACGGGTGAGTCGGGAGGAGGGCTGCACGAAGGTGCCTACCCAACGGTCGAACGGCTGACACGGATGGAGGGCCACATGAAGACACCCACCCGCGGTTGAATAGACTCGGGTGGAGGGTCGCACAAAGGCGCCCGCCCACAGTGAACGAGTTCGGGTGGAGGCTACATAAAGGCACCTGCCCAATGGTTGGACAAGTTGGTAACTCAGGTGAATGAGTTAGGTGGAGGGCCGCACGAAGCCACGCCGACACAACCATGTCGTGCACGAGGTGGGTACCCAGTGATGGCGCCCCTGCACATGAGTTGGAAAACCGGAAATTTGGTTAAGTGTGGATTGTGGAGGTGACCACCATGCAAGGCGTGCACGAGGTGGACAGCTCGTGGGCAAGACACAAAGTCTAAAATTTGTCTAAGTATGAAACTTGGGGTTTCCAAGGTAATACTTGTATTTTTATGAAAAGCGAAAATATATTGAAATCAGGCAGACTCATTCGAGGGAGTTGCCCCTCCCTTTATACTATTGCAATTGTGTTATATGTGAAAATTGTTGTGGATAATGAATGTGTATGGGTGTTCATTTGTATAAAGGCTAATCTTAATACCTGGTGAAGAAAACTAAAATGAAGTATCGAATGTTAAGGCGTAGTCCATGAATATAAGTATTAGTTAAAAGAAAGTGTTTGGTGGTGCCGCGCCTCGCTATAAGTGGTTGAAAGACTACCGCTAGTGTAGGGCCATGACAGTTGGTATCAGAGCTCACAGTTGGAGCTGGTATGTGACGAAGTGATAGTGGAAATCAAGGGTACTTTAGGTGAAGGAAGCTGGTTTCACATAAAAGTGGAATCAAGGGCTGGTTCAGTTTTGCAGGGAACTTGGTAAAGCTGGTGGAAGGTCTATACTATATCAAAAGGAAGGAAGTTGTTGGCAAAGATGGCAGGTGAATCTCATGTTGTAACGGGTGAATCTAGCCACAATGCAACCAAGGCTTTCATAGAAAGGATATTGGAAAGAATGGAGGAATTGGAGGCCTACTGGACTTCAAGAATGGCCGTGGTCATTAAGGATCAAGAAGCCAACGTGAAGATGAGGGAGGAACTCGACGAACTCCGGACTCAATATGAGTACACTGGTCTTAAGTGTACACAAATTGAAGATGAAGTCAAGGAGATTGGAGAAGCAAGAGATCGAGGTTTGGCAGAAATCTTGAACTTGCAGAAATCTCTTGATGAAGCAAGAGATGAGATCGCGGTGTTGAAGAAGGCCGTGAGCCATAAATCAGGTGAAGCAGTGTCTCATGTGAAGATGAAGGAACCATAATATTATGATGGTATAAGAAGTGTGAAGACTCTCAGTAACTTTCTATGGGATATGGAGCAATACCTGGAATGATTGGGTCTATCCACTGATGAGACGAAAGTGAAAGTGGCTGCTCAATTCTTAATGAAGGATGCTAAGATGTGGTGGCGAAGGAGAATGGCTCAGATTGCTAGTGGCAGTGCTGGTGACATAACTTCGTGGGATGACAAGAAGAAGGCTTGGCAAACCCACTTCAGTCCTTAGGATGAAACATGGGAAGTAAGGATGAAGATTAAGTTTATTAAGTAGACAGGGAACCTATAGACATATCAGCGGGAGTTTGCAAGTGCAGTTCTGGAACTTCCTAACATGGCGAACAGGGACAATGTGTTCAAATTCATTATTGGATTGAAACCTTGGGCACACAATGAAGTGAAGATACAGAATATTAAAACTCTTGAGGAAGCTTGTGCTACTGTGGATCGATTGGTGGAGCATTATGACGAAACTTCTGATGAGAAAAAGAAGAAGTTCAATAAGCTGAAAGAGAAGAAGAAAGATGATGCTTCAAAATCGGATGAGAAGTCAAAGATGAAGAAAGCATTGAAGTGCTAGATATGTGTTGAACCAACATACAGTGAAGAACTGTCCTTGAAGACTGAAAGTAGTCGCTATTGGACCATCTAGTGCAAAGAAAGAAGAAGCTTCTGTGGGGATGATGTAGATACTTGGAGCTGCAGCTGCTACGGAAGTGGTCTCTTGGATAGATTCTGAAAGGAACAGCTTGGAGTATGTTCAGATGAAGACTGGGGGTGTTGATGTGCTCACTATGGTGGATTGTGAGGCTAATCACAACTTCATGAGTGAGGATGTTCCAAGAAGAATTGGGCTGAAGTTTGTACCGGTGAAGGCATAAATGAAGACAGTGAATTCTCCTCTTGATTCTATGCTTGTTGTAGCTAAAAAAGTGGACACAACACTAGGTGAGTGGACCAGGAAAGTTGACTTCACTATAGTGTGAATTGATGACTATGAAGCTATGTTGGGAATGGAATTCTTGAAACAATATGATGCTATGATTGTTCCACAGCTGAAGAAGCTGTACATTTACGATGGAAGGGAAGATGTACCCATTGGTGTTCCAACCATTGGTGTGACCAGACCTGATTGTAAACTAGCAGTGATGCAGATGGAAAATGACAAGCACATGGATGATGTGTCTAAGCGATTGTATACTATTGAGGCAAAGCTTACTGAACAGTCATTGGTTATCAGGACACTATCTGATAGTATCTTGGATTTGTCAAGAAGGCTAGAGGAGGTTGAGGATGATGATGACGACGATGTTTGTGTGAGACCGAATGTCTAGAGGGAGGATCGGGTTGCATATCTACAAAGGATGGAGATAGAAGATCCTGACAGATGGATTGAGCTTATTAGTGAGGGTGAGCCTTCAGGCTCTACTCCCCCCACATCTTCTTAGATGACTTAGAAGATGGGGCTCATTGTTAGTTGCTCATGGCAGTGAGTCCTTGAAACAAGTTGAGCAGGTATGACAGATGATGCAGGAATGGTTTGGCATTAACATCATGACATGTTGTATATGGGATGAACCTGAGCATGGGTGAGATTCTTGGTGAGTCCAGGATGTGACAGAGTCTGAGAAAGACTGGTTTAGGCATAAGGATGTGCATTCTTATGGTTTGAGCGTGACAGTTGGACTGATCACCCGACTAGTTCAAATCATGAGGTCTAGAAGTGTGCAGAGAGATGGTGGCATTATGTTGGAGTATCTAACGATAATTCTTAGGATGGGATGACACATGGTGGATACAATTGTTTTACATATGTTGCAGGGACCATGCGAAGTTAGATGAGCTGCGGTTGAAACAAAGGCGTGCCAATTAGAAATGGCATGGGATGAGCTGGCCAGGCGAGTTTATATGGTGAGGATGAGCTGGGTGAGTACCCGCAGACCGACCAAACGATGGAGCATGTTGGGCGAGTAAGAGGGGGATGTCCCATGAGCTAGGCAGGCAAACCCACCTCACGAGCAAGCAAACATGATGTTTCGATCATTGGCTGTGCGTAGGTTGGAGGGTCGACCAGGTGGCACGACCTCACCTCCCAACCGTATACATAGGCAGATGGAGGTGGAATGAAAGGTAGATTCGAACAAGCATTCGATCATCATTAAGGAAGGAGAAGTGAAGTGCGAGGAACAAACATAGCAGGCACATAACTGCAGGAGTTTATGCGCTCTCCCGCCAGCAGACAAGCACAAAGGCTTACATAAGTTTGGTGAACAAGTGAGTCAGGAGGAGGGCTGCATGAAGGCTCCGACCCGACGGTCGAATGGGTGACATGGGTGGAGGGCCACATGAAGGTTCTTGCCCATGGTTGAACGAACTCCGGTGGAGGGTCTCACGAAGGCACTCGCCCGTGGTGAACGAGTTTGGCTGGAGGCTGCATGAAGGCGCCTACCCGACGGTTGGGCGAGTTGGTGACTTGGGTGAACAAGTAGGGTGGAGGGCTGCATGAAGGCGTGCCTGCCCAACCGTGTTGTGCATGAGGTGGGTACCCAGTGAGGGTGCCCATGCACACGAGTTGGCAAACCGGAAAATTGGCTAAGTGTGGATTGTGGAGGTGACCACTGTGCAAGGTGTGCATGAGGTGGGCAGCTCGTGGGTAAGACACGAAGTCTGAAAATTGTCTAAGTATGAAACTTTGGGTTTCCAAGGTAATACTTGTATTTTTATGAAAAGTGAAATATATTGAAATTGGGTAGACTCATTCCAGGGAGTTGCCCCTCCCTTTATACTGTTGCAATTGTGTTATATGTGAAAATTGTTGTGGATAATGAATGTGTATGGGTGTTCATTTGTATAAAGGATAATCTTAATACTTGGTAAAGAAAAATGAAACTAAGTATCGAATGTTAAGGTGTAGTCCATGAACATAAGTATTGGTGAAAAGAAAGTGTTCGGCGGTGTCGCACCTCACTATAAGTGGTTGAAAGACTACCGCTAGTGTAGGGGCGTGACAAACTGCCTCCCAATAAGATTGGGAAATAAATGCACCCAACCAGTAGAAAAGAGGTCGCTTCCATACACTTTGTTGGGAGGAGTCGATACCATTATGGTGACATAAATTAATTAAAATAGAACAGGAAAATGTGGAGTAGATCCACCAAAAATCTAGCCTCCACCAATTTGGATCGATTCCACCATCCTAGAAATAATGCCAAGTTGTAAAACAATTCCAATTATCACAGAAGGATCTACGATCTATAACCGCTAGTATTTACCACCAAGGCACCCCAAACCCCTAGGGTTTACAACCAAAGCACACCAAACCCTAAATTTACTGTCTCTAAATTTTAGTCATTTTTTTCCTTCTTGATCGATTAAATTCTAGTCCACACAGTTATGGTGGAAAAACCTTCTCAATAAGAACAAAAAAACTATAAGAAAATAAGATTAGAGGAAGAACTCAAAAATAAAGGAACAAAATTTAATTGCTAAAAGAAAAAACAAATAGTGAAAAATACCTTGGAATCTCAACAATTTAGATGCCGGCAAGCGTGAGAAGATGAATGGAAGAATTATGTAAATTAGAGACTCTTATTGATCTAACATGCATGTGTTGTAATAAGCCAATTTGAAGCCTTTGTTTGTTTCATAAGAGCCCCTGTTCATTGCTTTCCATAATCAAAATGCCATTTTTTACAAGTAGCATCTGTCTTGTTATAAAAATTTAGTGAAATATTTTTTTATACTCCTCTCCCTTGCAAAATAATTTTATTTATCGAAATGCCATTTTTTACATGTAACATATGACTTGTTATAACAATTTAGTGAAATATTTATTTTTACTCCTCTCACTTGCAAAATAATTTTATTTGAGCTGATCTGACTTGTTATGACAATTTATTTATACTCCTCCCAATTTCAAAATAATTTTATTTGAGCCAATTTGGGCACACAAGCCTAAATGGTTTATAATAGACTAGTGGATTATAATAAATTATTTTCATAGCATTTCATGCACTAAATTTTATTTTCTTACACTTTTCACATTAAATTTTATTTTACCGAGTTTCCTAAAATCATATATTAAAATTGAATTTAAAATCAAATAAAATGGCTATATGTTTTAATATTGAAAGTTAGTTTTAATTTTCTCCATGGTGTGTATTAGTCGATGATGGAATGGGTTGTTAAGACATTTTTTATAATGTTATTGGTTTAAACTTAGATTAGCTTACAGTACCACATGTGAGGTAATGTGGGTATACTTGGAGGTGATTGTGTTCAAATTGATTTTCAAATAAAATAAAATAGCTATATTTTTTAATATTAAAAGTTAGTTTTAATTTGCTCCATGGTGTGGATTAGTTGATGATGGAATGGGTTGTTAAGGCATTTTTTATAATGTTATTGGTTTAAACGTAGATTATCTTAGCATACCATGTGTGAGGTAATGTTGGTATACTTGGAGGTAATTGCGGTAGTGGATAGAATCGATCACTGTCACATAAGTACAAGCTCACTATAGTTTATTTTTCCATATTCAAAAAATAACAATAATAATAATAATTTCATTTTTTTAATTTCATTTTTTAATTATCTATCAAAATTAGATGTTATTAAAATCTCATGATTTTATTGATAAATTCCATATGATGTCAACATCAAATATTTAAGAATTGTGTGCATTGTGTAAATTGTGTGTAGGGTGCACCAATAGTGGCACTATTGGGCTTCGATCACTATCTTGCTAATGTGTGTTAAGATGTGACATTTCAAATTAGAAACTGATGATACATCTATAAAAAGGCAAGCAATTAAACCATCAAGATAATTTTAAAAATAGTGAATTTTTATCCTTATGAACCAAGTCATTTCATGTTCCCATACCTTGATTTGTGTAAGGGTGTGGTTAAAATGTCAAACATGTTAAAAAAATGTAAGAAAAAATGTATCAAGAAAAAAATTTGACCATGACGCAAATTTGTAAGCCCTTTTCACATTTATTAAAGAGCTTAAATATCAAGGTGTTTCATGCATTCATGTACTCATGTGAAGCTTAAGAGTGTTTACTATGTCATAGATATGTTACCCAGATATGTCAAATCCAACATGAACAAGTATAAATATGATAATGTGTCCTTACAAGTAAAGCGTTAATCATTTTTAATTTATGCTAATCATTTTTATTTTTTTCACTTATTCTCTAGTAATCTATTTTAGTCCTAGGCTGAATTAGTCATTTAGGTTAGTCGCTTTTAGTTGAGTCACGCAGCTCTAGTCATATATTTGATCCCTAGACTAAGTTACTCGTTTAAGTTAGTCACTTTTAGTTTGGTCACTCAAAATTGCTCAAATATAGTAGTAATTCACTTGAAATGATTGTGATGACTAACTTTTTGAGTCACATAGTCACTAATCTCTCATTTTATACTAGTGTTTCCTTTCTCCTTGCAAACTCGTCTTCATAAATGTATTAGAGAGGGAGCATTAGTAGATGCACCAAATCAAGTTCTAGGGACGATTGGTGAATTATCCTTCCCATTTGGGTATCCTAGGTGTGTTGCTAGGTTATGGGAATAAACAAACCTCCATGTAGCTAAAATAAATAGTCAAATCTATTTGACATCCATTTCACCAACAAATTTCATGATCAACTGGTTTTCCATGCTTCTTATCCCACATCAAAAAAATGTCTCATTATTTGAATGACTTCATCTAAGACTTATTGTCAAATTGCTTCTTTATTTTTCCTTGAATATCTGTGGGTTTTTCAAAATCCTTCCTCCTTTTCTCATCCAATTCAACTAGTTGTTTTATCCTTGCCTGCTTTGCCTCCTAATTTGAAGTGAAATGTTGTAGCAATTTGTATAGAGGAATCTTCAAATTGATGGGCAAGGTCATCTTCATTTCATAGACTAGCTCAAAAGGATTTTTACTTGTAGTTCTTTTCCTGGTGGTGCAATCTTCCCAAAGGGAAAACTTAAGTTTGTTGTCCCAACATTCCTTATTGTCTCTAAGGGTTTTTTTACAATCTTAATCAGGTTCTTGTTGCTACATTTGGCTAAGATATTCCCTTGGGGATAATAATTTGATGAGTGGGATAATTTTCCATAATTCAAACCAATCCTCACCAATTTAATGGATATGAATGCTTTGGCATTGTTTGTAGTGATTTTAGCAGAAACTCCAAGTCTTGTGATGATATTTTCTTTTATGAAGTCAATTATCATTTTGTTGGTTTCCTTCTTTGTAGGGGATTCTTCAACCCACCTAGAGAAATAATCAGTGGTAGTGACGGTCCATTTACTCTCACTACTTGAATTCTCATGGAATTTATCAATAAATTCCAACCCCCATTGTTGGAAAGGTGCTTCAACCAGCATAGGCTACAATGGAAAGGTTTCCACCTTCTATTTTCTTGTAAATTGTTGACAAGACTAATGTGATCTCACAAATGTATGCATATCAAGAAAATATAGTAGGTGAATAGTAACATGCTCTCAAAATTTTTGTAGAGTCATCTTTGCTAAATAGTGTCCACCATAGAACCGACTATGCATTTCCGTCTTTCTTTTGTACTTCCAGAGGATACATATATTAGAGGGTTAGACCATCTAGATTCTTCCATCCTAATCCTATATGCATTAGGAAATATTTTGCTGCAGCTAACCTCAATGATCTGTTTGTCACTAGGCAAGTGACTAGGGCATGATAAATTCCACAAAAGAGAAAATCTAAAAGCATATTTAGGACTTATCAAGATTATTGTTGAAGACATTTCTTGTCCTTAATTTCTTAAAAATTATTCTTCGTTTCTTTATTCTATTTTACCTCTTGATATTTCTTCAACATGGTTGAAATGGGTTTCGTAATTTCAGCAATTTTGGTATGAACCTCTTGATGAAGTTGACTTTACCAAGGAATGATTGAATTTCCATCTTATTGGGTGGAAAGGTTAGATGTTGAATAACTTAAAATATTGTTGGATAAATCCTCCCAACATCTTCAAATGCAGTATGGCCCAAGAGTTTTACTTCATTCATACCAAAAACTAATTTCTTTGGATTAAGTGAGATCACAAATTATCTACATCTTCCATAACACCTGCTTGAGATGCCAGACATGTGCATTCCTATATTTAGAGAAAATTATCAGGTTTCTTGATAAATGACAATAATATTGTCGATGATGTCCTTCAATGCATAATCCATACCTCTTTCAAATGTAGAACCAATGTTCAACAATCTGAATGTCATCCTCAAGTGCATGAAGGTTTTCCATGGTGTAGTGAAAGCAATCCTATGTTGAATTTCCTATTCTACCAGAACCTAATTATATCCTCAAAATGAATCCAAGGTAGACATGATAGTTTCACCGTCACTTTTGTAGCAAATGGTCCATGTTTGGCAGTTGGTAGTTGTGTTTGAGAGACAATTGTTTCAATTTTTTGAAGTCAATACACACACACCTGATTTCATCATTCTTTTCTAGCCCCAAATTATTACCCATGATGAATACCTTTTGGGAATAATGATCTTATCCTCTAACTTCCTCTATAGTTCACTTTATATAATTGGAGCTAGATTTTGTTTTGTAGGCCTATGTTTTTGTTTGAAAGGCTTAGCTCTCTCCTTCAATGGAATAGTGTGTTGATGAAGTTTTCTAGTTGAGGTACTTGAAAGAGGACATAGTTATCATTGAGAGGTATAGAGTGCTTTCATTGTATCCATGCAATTGGATCTTTGGATACTCATGCTTGGTGTGGATTTAGAAGTGTTTGAATGCCCCTTGGATATTTTGTTGGTGTAATGGATATTAGTCGAACTTTGTGCTTACAATTTTAACATTTGTTTAGTGGTTACATTTCAGGATCATTGTTATTGATTGTTGTATTTTGACATTTTGAATTAATTAATAACGAGAAACACTTCCAAATATTTTTCTAGACCCCATAACTAGTAGGATTGAAAAATTTATCTCATTATTCATAATTGCTTCATATATTCTCACTTTTTTTTACTTTATGATATGCAAATTATCCTTTTAGAGGCAAATTTGTATGCTATCACAACAAATTTACTTGATCCACAAGGTGATAAATCAATCTTTGGTGTAATTGAAGATTTTAGGTTTCATAACTATAGGTAATTTATAGGATATAAATGCCTTCAAAGTTTCACTTCTAATTGAGTATTCAATTGAACATATTGAATATCTTATAAGTAACTATTTTTCCCTCCACTTACTTTTCATAACTTTCATAACCATTAGGAAGGGACCAACAACTTTGACGCTATTTTTCTTGTTTAGTAAAATATTTTCCAAGACTTAAAAAAGTTTTATAATTTATTAAAATTTGTAGAATTTATAAATGATAAAGTTTCCAAGCCAAAATTTTTAAAGTCTAAGTCTTTAAAGGGTGCTAGCTCAATGTAAGAGTGCCTGCTTTAGAAGCAGGAGGTTGGTGGTTCGATTCCATCGTGCCCTGATATCTATATGGAATGATGATGATCAATTTTTGGTGACAAAGGCTCTTTTGACCATCACTAATGAGCTTATGGTGACACTTTTTGACCCTGACCAAAATATGAAATGGTGACGGTCAATGAATGCCACCATATATATGCATGAATGGTGGTGGTCATGAAAGGTCCATCACAATAAATCATTGTTGTTCATATGAAATCGTGACGGTCATTATCCATCATTATAATCATTATTCATGATGGACCTTGAATGTCACCACAACACCTATACTTTTGGTGACGCCACCTTTGGTGACATTCAATTTTTTGGTGATGGAGGCTAAAGTTTGTCACTATTGATCATATGAAATGGTGATGGTCACTATCTGTCATTATAAATCATTATTGGTGACGAAATTTGAATGTCACCACAAGACCTATACTTTTGGCGATGCCATCTTTGGTGACATTGAGTTTCTAGTGATAAAGGCTCTTTTGACTGTCACCAATGAGCTTATGGTGACCATTTTCAACCCTCGCCAATGACATTTCTTATTGTAGTGCAAATTTAATGGGCATTGTAAAAATGAAATTATACATAGATATTAATAAATAAAGAATTTCAATTAAATTACATAAAAAAACATAGATATTGAATTAAAATAATAATGTGCACTCACTTAGTCAATATCTGAAATACCAGCAGGATTTGGCACTGATTAGGAAAGTTCAAATGCATCAATTTTATCATATTTTAGAGTTCTTGAGGTAATCATTTTTCCTTTAACATCCTATATGTGATTTCATTATGCACAAATCAAATATTACATTAAAACACAATAACATATCAAAAAATAGTAAATATAATATTAAAACATTAAAATCTAAATAACACTAAAATATAAGCATATAGGTCTTATAGATATCCACAAAAGATGCTATTGAATTAGTACATACCTTCACATATTCATCACTCTTGTTTGAGTCATTTAGCATTCTTGCACCACCCAGATTTACATTTCTTCCCGTGAGTGACAAACATTTCCAATAAAAGAAGGTTTCATGAGTGAAGGGAAAGGTAACCAAAACATTAACATCTTACAAATTCAAGTGAAGAATTGGTTGCAAGGAAATTATAATTATCTTACCTCATCTAAATAAATGTTAAATTCCTTCTTTTTCCACACAGCAACAGGAGGTTTAATGGAGGAGGCTATGGTTGACATTGTCTTTGCCAAACCAATTATACATTTCATTGCATGATTATAATCCTCACTATGGTTTTCAACAGTATATGAAGTTCCTCTTTGTCTAATCTCGACTTAAATAGATGGCAAAGAACTTTCTATTAGATTTCTTAACATTTAAATAAGTTTGGAATTTTCTAAGTATTCCATATACTAAGCCATTTCACTCACCACTAGTTTTATATTAGTTCCTTCAACCTAAAAATCATTTTCAATGCACAATTAGTTGGATATTTAGAAAAATAGAAATACATGACACAATATATAATATTTAACAAAAAAATTGCATACTTACAAATTTGTGTTGTTTGGCTTGCAACCCACCCTGACCCAAAACATATCGAGCCTTCACATGCTCTCTTTCTCTCTTCTCTCTTATACTCTTTGCCAAATACTCTTCAACACACATAATTTCCTTCAAATCTTCACATTGTTTGGAAGTCAAGCTACACTCCCTATCTTCTCCATCCAAGATTAATTTTCTGCATTTATACCTGGAGTTATTCATCAAAATTCTCATTTTTTGCTTGTAATATTTGATGGAAATCCTTCCACGAAGAGTGTCAAAAACATTTTTCATTCGTTGGATCACTTGATCAACGTTTCTTGGATCTTGATCTGCAAATTTCGATTTGGTAACATCCAAATGAGACCTTATTCATGTGCCCAACTCTATGGCCCCCCTTGATGCATTTGTTCCAGTAGGTTCACCATATTTTACCTCAATCAAGTACGTATTCTTCCCTTCTATTTTTCTTTCTTTGGCTTCACTTTCTATGGACATATACATGATTTGACTAATTCTTTGTCTTTTTACTAAAGCTGATACATATTCAAAACCAAGACTAGGTGATGAAAAACCACTCATACTTGTGGATAGAGAAGGCATAGTAGTTCCTAGCACCTTGCTTGGAGGATATGTAATTGATTTGATTTCTATGGAAGAAGGACGAACTGGTTGCTCCTTGTCCACAATAGTTGTGGCACTAGGTATTACACAAATCTCCTCAAATGTGCCTTCAAATATTCACTTTAACTTTAAATAAAGTTATTGCAACTCTGATTCTAGAAAATATGCTAATTTTTCACGAACACCTTGGACATGATAATCTGATACATTAAGAAGTTGATTATTAGTATCGTTAGCTTCATCTCCATGTATTGAACTACCAATGCATTTTCTTCTACGAGTTGGCAACAATATGTCTTTTCTTGCCTTTTGTTTCTTCTCATTTTCTATGGAATCCAAGTTTCCCCTGTGAAACAGAAAAGTTATCAAATTATAATTGAAGGGATATATGGCCTACATCATCAAATATATTATATACAACTTTCATTAAATATCAATAGAAGTGAAAAGTGACGAGGAGTAACTACTTACTTATTTTCCAAACCAAGAGATGACAAATATTATTCATTTTTTGTGATGCGCTCTTTACAAACACACTCATATTCAATCATATTTTCATCATTGTTGAGATCATCTTTTCATTTAAATTCCTTCTTCATAGTATTTATGTCCTACATTTCACATTTAAAGAAAAACTATTAGTGCGTGGACAAAGAACGATTATAAAATATATCTATTCTACGATCATGTATTATGATCAATGAGAATAAATTAACCTTAAACTGATAACTTCAAAAACAAATAATGAAAATGAACTAACATCATGGTAACTTCAAAAACTAACCAAAATGGTACTCGTTCCTATTATATTATCAAATATCCCTCAATAAAAAGATACGCATTCCCCATTTTAACAACTAAAATAACATTAGAAGCTTCTAGTTTTATAAGTTGAATTTCATAATCCAATCCTTAAAATAAAAAATTACAAGATTTTCCTGAGGAAAAAAAACAACAATAAAAGTTACAGAAGAAATATTAAATTTTGAATAACTTCATGTAGGAAATTTCATTAATGTATCTAGTAACCCTCTTTAAGATAAATTGAATCACTTTATGCTACAAAAAAGTTACTGGAATGAGACAAAATTTAGACAAATTGAAAGATGAATGATAAATTTCACACATAGTTTACTACAATCATTTGGCTAATCCCATGGCTAAAAAAAAAAATCCATTTTCATAGTGAAAAATTATGCCATAAAGTCACTATGATAAATCATCATCGTGATCATCTGCATGATCATCAAGATCACAATCCATGATGACTTACGTATTATTGTCCTAAAAATTTATATTACCCTCACCATGTATTATGTTTCCTATCTCGGTCTCTTCATTCAGAATCAAAGTTTCATCTTCAAATACTCTATCGCCATATGCATTTTCTTCCTCCAATGTTTCTTGTAAACTATTGCATTTCCCATCAACCATTATATCAACATATTCCATGAATTTCCTTACTTAGTTAGGCTCTATTTGAATGAAATATTACCATCCTGAGCTTGTTACATCATTAATTAAAAATGACTGGTTAATTTGAATAGGGGAGCATATGGCTCATTTGCCTTAAATAAAATTTGGCCCGTATTTGCACGTACAAATCCATACTCGTCATGTTGTATTGCAGATGGCTTGATCCATTTACATTTTAATAATATAGGACTAGTTTCACCATAATCAATTTGAATAATTTCTTGTATGACTCTAACATACAAGTTATTTTTAGTGTTGTGATGAAATTTAACACTAACAATAAAATCACAATTTCCCTTTCCTTTGTCCCTTTCTTCCACTATTAAATGAGTACCATAGGCCCACATCCCACTAAAATAAGAATCCAATATACTTGGAGGTAGTGAAAGCTAAATTTCCTCCTTTGTCAAATCTTCACCTTCTTGTCATGCATCATTAATTAGATCAACAATCCAATCATCAAATTTTGGAAAAGAACAATCTCCAATATTCAAATCTTAAAGTGTACGCTTTCGAGATGGATGCATCCATGTTTGAATCTTTGCTTCGTATTTTATGCATAGAATATAAACAATAAAAGTGATAATAATTTAGCTATTAAATTAAATTAAATAAATAAATTATCACGTAAATAATATTTTACCTACGCCACTTACCAAATGATGATGTGTTTTGAAGAACATAGGCATATATAGCAATTCTTTCCTCATTTGATAGCTTGAAGGAACACCCATTTCCTTCTAATACTTCACCTACGACTCCCTAGTCACCATGATCATCCCATACACGTTGATTGACATTGCTAAAATCCTTCATATATTTTGTGCAAAATTCTAAGGCCTCTTGCATTAAATCTCCCTCACAAATGCTACCTTTTGGTTTTTTGTTATTACGAACAAACATTTTTAGAACTTTCATGTATCATTCTAAAGGATACATCAATCTTATTTTTATTGGGCCACAATGCTCTAGTTCATGTTCTAGATGTATAAGGAGATGCATAGAAATATTGAATATTGCTGGAGGAAATTCTCGTTCCAATAAGCAGAGGACTTAAACAACCTCTCCCCTCAAATTATCAAAGTTTGAAGTATCAGGAACATGCAAACTCATTCTCTTTAATATTAGGCCCAACCTTATAATTGGAAATCTTGGTATCTTTTCCAAAGTTGATATGACTGCAATAGGTAAAATATCCTCAATTATGACATAATAGTCATGGGTCATAAGGCTTCCAAAGCTATTATTGTCGGTTTGGATTCTAATATTACCACTTACATATCATGTAGGAAATTGAGTCTGAGACATCAACTTTAAGAATTGTGCATCTTGATCCTTTGTCCACAGATAAGGAGTAATATGTTTTTTGTATTTTCCATTACCATATTTTTCAAACCAATGATTTCGATGAATATTTAGTTCTTGAAGGTCTAGGCATGATGACACTGAATCATATGCCCCAAAAAAAGTTTCTATAATAGATAAATATATGTTTTTCTCAGTATGCATAAAGTCAACAAGATTCCTAATCATTATATGCTTAAAGTATGGCAATTTATAGAATATGCAAACTACTTATACAACACTATCGTTAAGTGGATCATTTTTATTACCAGAAATGCCTCCATTTTAATAAATTACATTATTTTTTCTCCATTCTCAATAATGTAATCACTTGTTATTGCCATTGGTGCTTCACAATTCTCTTCCTTACCATTGAAACACGACGTTTTTCGATGATATTGATGCTCTATTTTGAGGTAAGCATAATGTCCACAATAAATACACTTGTGCAAACTACATTATTGCCTCACAAAACCCTTAAATATAAAAGCCAAACATCCATGGCACCCATGGGCATTGACACCAGTCAAAGTGTCATATGCAGTAATATCGTGGATTTGAAACACTAAAGAAGATCTTAAAGTGAATTGAACTGAATTATCATCCCTTAAAAATTGAATTTCCTCAATTCCTTTCCATAATTCCACCATATCGTCAAATAATGGCTCTAAATAAAGATCAATTATATCTGAAACGACACTTTCTTTCCCTGGTATAATCAATGACAACATCAAGAAAAATGGCTTAGTTTCTAACCATGTAGAAAAGGTATAATTTATTAAGAACACTGGCCAAGTTGACCATTTAGTGCTTTGATCTGAGAAAGGGTTCACCCCATCTAGTGTTAAAACCATCCTTATATTGTGTGGATCTTGGACAAAATCAGTTGTTTTGTTGTCAAATTGCTTCCAAATCTTATAATTAGCAACAAACCATTGTTTTCTGTTGGTGATCTTATTTTGGGCATGCCATTGCATTAGCTAGACAATGTCTCCACATATGTACATTCGAATAAACTGTGGGACTAGTGGAAGGTGGTGAAGAACCCTTCTCGAAGCTGAATTTGATTTCAACCCTGGTCTATAGCTCCCTTCTTTACATTTTTGACATTCAATCTCACTTGAATTTTTTTTTGGAAATAATACACAACCATTCACACATGTGTGGATGTTTTCATATCCTAAGCCTAGTTTAGTGATTTGTAGTTTACATTATCTTTGTTTTGTTGGAAATGTGGATTCGGGTGGTAACAACCATTGTAAAAATGCTAATAACTCATCAAAAATCTCATTTTTCCAACCATGCACCACTTACAAGTTAAGAATCAAAATTATTGTTTTTAAATGACTTAAATTCCAAGTACGATGCACAGGTTTTAAAACATTGTCCATCAACTTATGCCATTCATCGTTGAAACCCTCACTCAACATTCTATCAACTTTGATCCCTTCATCAAAGTATCTTACCTTTTAATTTCTGTTTGTTTCCTCTTCATCTATGTCTAGGGCCTCTAGATCTCTCATGCTATACAATTATATCCTATCTAGATAATAATTTTTAGGGAAAGGGATCATATAGGTATGCCCGTATTTTAACATATGTTGAAAAATCACACTTATTTTTCTCATCTTCCCACCATGACAATCATTACATGGACATGCATATTTAAGAAAGCTCTTCATGAGTTCTCTCATCATGTGCATAGTATTCATCTGTTGTCAAAATTGGGCGTTGACTCATCTTCAATTCTCTGGATTCAAAGATGAAACTAATATGTTAACTCTTTACTTCCAACTCTTTTCAGAACTTTATTTGTAAAAGAGAAGTTTCATCTGCCATTTGAACCCAAATGTAAATTGTGCAAACTTTTTAGAAACAACATATAGGAAGAGAAGACTACACATTTTTTACTAGCGTGAACACACCCATGCATGACAATCACACAATCAAACAACAAAAGAAAGTCATATTTGAGAGAAAACATATGGATCAGCACTTGTTTGAGGATATATTTTTGTTGTATTTACACCTTTTGAAAAAAAAAAATTCTATATCACAAATTTTCATGATACAATTCACCAAGTTATACAAAATTCGAAGAATATGTTGAAGCTTCTGATTAAGATTATCTTTTCTCTCATGTTTTTTGTGAACCTATAACAAATTATATGTACTATTTGAGTAGCCTAGAGATAAGACTCTTCTTACAACCAATTTCTTTTTTTGTTATGTATTAAATCCTATTAATCAATTTATTTTTCCAATTTTTAAAACAAACTACAACTCAAAAACCAGGGGGAGCATCAGAATGGAAATATTTTTTGGAAGTAGAGGAAGAAGTTGGCCATGGCCTTAAAGCTTGTTAGCACATGATAGGGAAGCTCTATCTAGATTTTCAACAATATTCTCATGTTCTGACTAGTCTTCTACCACTAACTTTATCTCCAACATCATTGCACAAGAAATTAATGTCCAATGTGCTAGCAGTTTCTATTATTACAAAGATGAATGGTCATAGTGGAAGTACTTC
Organism: Pinus tabuliformis; assembly: GCA_031772625.1. Taxonomy (NCBI): domain Eukaryota; kingdom Viridiplantae; phylum Streptophyta; class Pinopsida; order Pinales; family Pinaceae; genus Pinus; species Pinus tabuliformis. The sequence continues at coordinate 462,366,608 of CM062813.1, forward strand.
TGGTTTGAATGAAAGAAAAACTTAAAAATAAGATAATATAATCATTATACGTCATTTGGAGAATTTAACTTTTCAAAATTAAAATTTTCTTCCAAGATTTCATGAGTATGCTAGAATATATCTGAACCATTGCCAACTTCTTTGCAAATCCCATATTGGCCAAATTGTTTGATGTGACTAAGGATAGGTATAACTTACAATTCATGGTTCTATTCTAGGGTTAAATGTAATTGTTAGATGAGGAAACTTATTCTAGTAGATACATGGGGTTTGGTGCTCTCATGCAGCTTCAAATATAGTTATGATTATAGCAAAAGACTTGATATAGTTCACTAAACACTAGTAATCCTAATATAGTCATTTAAGCCTCCTAGAAAATTGTATGAAGGTTGAAATAGAGATTCGCGCATATTATTTTGACTATGGAAATACTTTAGAAAGATTTGGTTGGACTTTACTAATTTGGCAATGTTTTTTCTTGTGGTGGAATTCAACACCTATAGAAAACTAAATGGAACATGAAGTAATTAGAGCACAATCTCTATTAGGTGCAAAGCAATCTTCAGCCACATCTCTTAAAAAAAATAGTTTTTAAACCTTATTGTTATGATATTAACTTCACTATTTCGTAACTCTTTCTATTATAGTTGATCTCCAAACAACCTTTATGTTTCTTGTACCTGCATATTATTAACTCATTTATGCAACCATTGGAAATATATCCAGTTGGAGAGGGGCAACATCACTATTAAAGTAAAAAATAGACATATTAAAATGAAAGGCAAAGCAAGGAAGCTTGATCAACCATCTCATAGCTCAATGGCAGAATAAATAGCTGAAAAAATCATATAAATGAAGGAGTCAAAAGGTGCAGGATGTCTTTGATGAGCTTATGAATGTATGGGACATTTTAGTATGGGATCTATGATTTTATTACAAGATTTTCTCTCATAGTTACAATTTTTGTAGCTATGAAAGTGGATGTGATAATATTGCATAATAATATTTGATGGAATTCCTCATGAATATTTTTAGTGAATTACTACATGTGATTGTGGGCTTTCTAACAATATGGCTAATTGATTGAAACTTCATCCATTAATTTCATCTAAGACACTCTGAGAACTTCCAAGTTCCTAATGATATTTTAAAATAGGAATAGGAAAGTTGATTGTCTGATAATATTAAATTCATAGAAACTTGAAATTATCACCATGGTTTGGGAGTTCCACACTAGTTGTGATTGAGGTCTAACAGAGGTTTCTATTTGAATCATCACAAAATATAGTCTATCAAGCATACCTTTTGGGGTATTTGGAGTCACACTCTACGTAGTAGCTACCACTTAGTTTGACATTCTCTTTGTTAGTAGTTTCCATTAAATAGGGGCCACTTTTGGGGATAGACAGGTGATTAAAAAGTGTGGTAGATAATATGGAACTCTATAAGATTGAAAGGTATCTCATTTCTATGCAAATTCCATGCAACATTCAATGTGGATACTCTTCATTCATATGACTGGGATAAGAACAATTACAACAAAGTTGGCAACCCATATTTCATGCAGAGTTAGCAATTTTCGATGAGGATATAGACTCTCTTAAGATTACGATCGAGGAATATACACTACCACAAATAGTAAATGTAAGGAGGACCTGTTTGGAAATGTATGCTTTAGAAATCATGCTTCTCTCATAATAATTTTCATCTCCATTTAAAAAAATATAACCTTGCATTTTAGCTCTCCTTTGTTTTAATCCTCATTACTGTACCTTTCATGATTTTTTGGCTTGAAACTTCTTCCAATGCTCTACATCCTTCTAAATTTAGGATATTTGAAACTTCATATCTTGGAAATGATAATTGTTTCCCTTTACCTTTGTCATGTTTTCTCTTAAACATGTAGCTTAAGGATCCCCATTCTCCACGAGTACATAAATCAAAAGGCCTAGATCACATTACAAAGGAGTAGTAGATATTTCTAAGGTTTTTCTGCAAGATTGTTGAGGTCAGATTTCTTCTCTTAGAAATGTTGGAAATCCCCATTTGTGTCTAAATTGTTGGAATGAGAATGTCGTTGTCTATTGGAAGGATTATTTTTTCGAGGTCCATCTATTTTCTATCTTGAAAATAGTGTTGAAACAACCACTAGGAAGCCTAAAATAGAAATAGTCCAAACTCCATAGTGCAACCATCCAATACCTTGGACTTATAGCTACAAGATGGTCAACAACATCAATTTTTAGGAGTCTTTCATCCTCTTGCAATCCAATTGTTCCGTTATTGAAATATTTGCTATTCCTAATTGTCTCATTTGTTATCTTCATAATTTAGTCACTTTTATCATGATTCACATTGTCATAAGACTTTTTTTTCTCCAATGGGATTTGTTTCAAATATTCAAAAGAAATGTTTTTAATATGGTCTTGATCAAATAAAGCTAGTGGAGTTTGGACATGTACAATATTTTTTTCAAAGATCTATTTAGAATGCAAATCAAGACAATTCCTTCTTACATAATGTACACAAAGAGCCTCATTTAATGTCCTAACACATTTGATGCTTATTTTGTCCCTTCTCAAGTTGTTGTCATCTATCAATGTTAGTGTAGAAGTGTTAAGTTGTTAAGGAAACAACTTCCAGCACACATTTGTCATATCTGTGTCTCTCCAAAATGGCCTTATCAAATTTCCCGTTGCCAACACCAAACACAATCCCATAATGAAGAACCCTCGGTTCAGTACTTGGAATAAGAATGTAGCTCGGATATAGCATTATGTCATTTAATATCTGATGCCTCAAGTTTATCATATTTTTTATATACATACATACATGGTGTAAGGGAGAACTTGGAAATAAATGAAAATGAATTATAAGTAGTTGAAGTTGAACTTCCAGATGAGAGTACCATTGAGATTATATTTATTTATGTCAATAATTATAATATTGATAGATATTTTTATGATAAACGTTCATGGGACTCAAAATGTATGAAATGGTTAACACAAGAAACTAAGCCTGATGGGAATCCTAAACCCATTTCTATTCTAGTGTTAAATGTTAAATGTGATTATTAGATGGTTCTCCTTACCTAGATCATAGATTTTGGGAATATCTCTGAATCCAATAGATAACAACAAGGTGAATTGTTTCACTTTGTTGTTGTCTTTGGAATTTCAGGATGTTCAAGGAATTTACAATTTGGATAAGTAATTGTTTTTTCTCGATGTTGTTATTAATATTCAAGAATGTTCCCCAAATCTACAATTGAAAGGAATTCAATAGCTTTATATTGGACAAGTATGTTAGCTTCTTCCACCAAATTTTAATTAGATTAATTTTATGGAATTCATGATTTAAGGGTGGCAACGAAACATGTTTATCATTTGTAGAAAATATTTCATTAGTTCCCTTAATGGAGCCCACATATTATCTGAGAAATACTAAAGGGCAGAAGCAGAAAGATTGGTGTTGTGTCGATATATTCATGCAAATGGAGGGGGTCATAGTCAAGTTGGTCCCAAAATGTCTATAGCGGTGTCTAGATATTATCAATCCATTGTAGCTTCACACTCTCTGTAGGTTCATATACACATATCCAAATCAACATGTTACATAGATGGATGTATTTTGTGAAGTTTCACATCAACTCAAACTAAAACTGCTCACCGTCAATCTATGTGGATCTTCCTTAGTTCTCAAACCTTCTCCTCTGTGGAGCTTCAAAAAATATGTGCATACACATATCACATTATAGCATGTTGTGGAGTACATTTACAAGAAACTAACCATTCAAAATTTTATATTCTGTCAAGATTGAGGCATGTGTTAAATGCCCATTATCTATATATCTCTACATAATGGCGTCATTAATAATTTGAAGTTTCTTGTCTTGCTAGTATGATATAATTATATCTTTGTGCAAGATGTTTTTTCACTCCCATTATTAAAATTTTGTTGTTTATGAACAATATATAGATACAATCAATGCTTTGAATAATAGAAGAGGGAATTATTTTTCCATTAATAGTGTTTAGTATTTGCATATGGTGTGAATTCAGTAGTTCTACTGGTCTTTACTTAGGGTCAACCTAAGAAATTCCTTCACATGCATCAAAAGAAGTAAAAAGCGATAATAGAAAGGAGTCGTGTGGGCTTTTCTAATCATACATGTTTAATCTGCAAGTGTTGCTTTTGTGCTCAATTTCTTATTGGAGTACCTATCAGCTGACAAAGTTTGTACACATGTTTGAAATGATACTAAATAAGGTGGACTTGAGGGACTGAAGAACGAAAGCACAAGACAATACTTGACTGAGATATATAGGTGGCTAGAACAGAATCACCTCTAATTCCCATCAATTTTTGATTCTTACAAAGGCAACATCCCACATATTATTGGTTAGAATTTTCAACATTGAAACTTGTACGACACCTTTTTATCAACTTGGCAATAACATGGGTTCAATGAAATTAATGCATGATCCTGCTTTCAAGTAAACCAATGTCATCCATAATGTTTGTGCAAAACATGAGTACATGCTCAAATCAACCTATATTGGCTGATATCGGTAATCACCTTCACTAACTAGTGGGTAGATAAAGGATCTTGGTCATTGTGTCAACACTCACCCCAAGGGGATATCATGTGATTTTTGCTCAACATGTTCCCCATAAGGATATTATGGTCTCAAATTCACTAACTAAATCAAGGATTTCACTCTTCCAACATGGATATTATGTTTTCTCCCTCCATTAATGCACCATTCTAGAACACGAATGGCATCCCATGGCATGTATTGAACTATTGCAGAAATGTTAATGCACCCAAAACTATTACATGAATAATGAAAAATAATGATTAGCAGAATTCCCATATCCCCACCTCAAAATGTAAAAGATCCTCATATATAAAAAGTATTTTCCATAAATAATATTTTAAGTAGTTACGGTGTCTTTCTATGGTAAACCCTCCACTAGTTGACATCACTAAACCCATGGAGAAAATCCATAAAATGAAATTTCAATTAAATAAGACAATTTTCCAAAGTAAAACCTACCCAAGGTTCTCACCTATATGGTGATGTAGGGTATACATAAGTTTGGATAGTAATGTTTGAGCATGTGTTTCCTTTTTTGAATATTGATATGCACAACAACGACATCATTTGGGTTGGTCCTGACACTAGATTATTATTAGTTTGGGTACTACGAATATATTACTCAAATGTGTATATGTAATTTAGTATACATGGATCTTATTATTACAATCCACATAAATAAAATTCCTAATATAAAAATTTGAGTTAGTTTCATTCATCTAACTAGTATCCGTGTGGGTCCTAACTATTTGAATTTAAAATGATACTAAATAAGGTGGACCCAAGCCACTGAGGAATGAAAGAACATGACAATAATTGACTGAGAACTAAAGGTGGCTAGAACATAATCACCTTGAACTCCCATCAATGTTTTATTCTTATAAAGGTGGCATCACACATATTATTGATTACCATTTTCAACATTGAAACTTGTACTGCACCTTTTTTTTCAACTTGGCAATAGCATTGGTTCAATGAAATTAATGCATAATCCTGCTTTTAGGTAAACCAATGTCATCCACAATACTTGTGTAGAACATGAGTGTAGAGCTATAAAAAGGGTCTCTTTCACCTCTAGTTACCTCACATTAAAATGTAAATCCGGGATCGTCTGGTTATTTCAAAGGGTGTCTCAGTCTGAGGCTAGCATTTGCCAGAGTAATGCTTGTAGTACAACTATTTACAACTACGAAAGTAAACTAATGCAAGTCTACAACTTAACTACTTCAAAGGACTAAATCACACCAAGTATTGCATCAGCCAAAGGTTCGGTAGCAATAACCCATCCTTTTCATAACTGATGAGAATAGATCAGAGGTCTGGGAGCCAAATAGCAGATGCTGGGGTCGCTACAGCCTAGGATCGTTCTTAATGATTAGAAATGAAACAGAAGATAAAAGAAGTGATAATGAAATGGAACAACACATCATCCAAGGGCTTGGTAGCAATAACACATCCCTTTCATAGCTGACGGGAGCAGATCAGAGGTCTGGGGACCAAGTAGCAGATGCTGGGGTCCTCTACAGCCTAAGTCCGTCCTCAAAAAACAGCAAATTAGCAATCTGGAAATGGAACAGCAAATTGAAATGGAATAGGAAATAAATGGAACAACAAATAAATGGAACAACAAATAAATGGAACAACAAATAAATGGAACAGTAGGTAAATGGAACAGCAGTTCAAGAATAGAATAGTAATTGAAATAAGTAATAACTGCAACTCTATTTAACCATGCCAATCAAAACACCAATCCCTCAATCTCATATGATGGAACAATACTATAAATCCTTAGAAACACACCATACTTAATCTTCTTCTGTTCAATCACATACGATTGTATCTCATAATAAAGAATAGTCACATTCGATACCCATGTACAACAGATCTTTCCAGGTGACTTGTTATAATGCAAAACATAATCGTAAAGAATTCTGTAATAAAGTGACAGTGTCCTGTAGGGATTAATCAATGCTTGAAGAATTGTTAAAATAACATAGCATCAATATAAAGTTCAAGAACACGAAATGACTTAATCACAACAGAGCATGTAATAGAATATTCTCAAAACACAACAGATTACCAGAGTACGTCTATGAACACACCACAAGGAAACCACGCGTAATAATACAAGAGCAAGTGTCCTCCAGGGCTGGGCCCTTAGCCTCCAGGGGTACACCGCTTAAGATAGATCCAGGCTCAAAGATAAAAGAGTGAACAAGCTTGTATTAAAGCATGCAATAAAATTACAGGAACTCAAGTCTTCAACTGAACATAAAGATCATAGTCCTGATCTTCCTTAAAAGAAATTATACTCCTAAAAGATCCTCCCTGAAGCCAACAGTGCTACCCCTTTTATAGGGAAGATGGCGGAGATATCTAGGTACAGAAAATAGGTAAAATAGCGATCCCTCAGGATCTCAGATCCTGAGGGATTCGCAGAATCATTAATACTGCGTTACTTCTTCCCTTTTATGTTTCGTGCTGGTATCTTCACATCCTTTCTTGGATTGATTCATTGTGATCTGGTTCGTTTCCGGTCTTCCGTCAAAGGGACAACAGTTAGCTCATCCTTGTCTTTACTTTTGGAATGGCCACCTCCCGTATTTCCTCCCTCCTGCACATAGAAATGGCGACTATCAGTTCTTTTCATTAATCTCTCGTGTTTCATTATAAATTCTTATCATTATCTAGATTTCTCATGCAAAAGGCTTTTGAGTTCTAATGAAAAGATACAAAAATGACCATCGAAACATACCTTCCTTGGTACTCCACATTGAGTACATGCTCAAATCAAGTTGTCTTGGCTAATATTGGTAATAATCTTCGTAACTAGCATCCACATAAATAAAATTCCTAATATATATTTATTTGACTAAAGAAATAAATTCCACACTCTAAAATTCCCTTAAACAATCTAGATTGTATGGATTAAGCACTGAAACTTATAATTTTAAGAAACATCTACTCAATTTTGGAAAAATCTACCCAAAAAATATTTAGATAAAAAATTCAAAAAGTAGTTAAAACACAACATTCTAAATCCATTTTAACTTTGTTGATGACATCCCTTCTCCTTTCTCTTGCAATGAGTGCCATATGTGAACCCACTTAATGACCATAAGCTTTATATAGGCATCCTTATCTAGATGGAAAATTTTGAGAATATCCTTAAATCCAATAAATAGAAGCAAGGTCAATTTTTTGACTTTGCTACTGTCTTTGGAATTTTAGGATGTTCCAAGAATTTACAATTTGGATAAGTAATTGTTTGATCTCAATGTTGTTCTTAAGATCCCCGAATATTCCCCAGTCTATAATTGAAATGAGTTCAATGACGTTAGATTTCCCATGTATGTTATCTTCTTCCACCAAATATTAACAACAGGAGCTTCACTAGGGGAGCAATGCCATATCATGTGGGTTCATATTGGGGGATATATATTGAGGAAAAAATGACATAATATATTGGTGGATATATAGTGGGTAAAGGGTTTTTCTATTAGCAGGTATAGAAAATGGAGTTCAAAGTTAATGAAAATATATAAATGGGTATTAAAAATGTTAATGAAAAAAAGGATACCTACAATATCTAGTGAAATTAGGGGTTCCTTAAATTGGGAAGGTGTATTGAGATCATATTAGTAGGGGGTTAATAATGTGAATTTTAGAGGTATTTTCTAATATGTATTCAAATTAAGGGTATTAATTAATATACCACAAACACACGTCATATGACAGAGGTTCCTTGAGTGAATCCCTTGTGAGTTTAACTGGCTTAATTTTTTGGAATTAATGAATTAAGGGTGGCAGCTAAACCTCTGTATCATTTCTAGAAAATATGTCATTAGTGGTCATATTGCTTCCCACATATTATCTGAGAAACACCAAAGGGAAGAAGAAGAGAGATTGGTGTTAGACTAATCTCTCAGTGCACGTGGAGGAGGCCCTAGTCAAGTTGGTCACAAAATATCTATAGTAGTGTCTAGATCCTATCAATCCATTATAACCTTGCACTCTATGTGGTTTCATATATACATAAAATCGGCATGTTACACAGATGGATGTATTGGGTGAAGTTTCACATCAACTCAAACTAGAACTACTCACCATCAATCTGGTATCAGTCACATAATATTGATATGGGTGATTTGTGGTTTAGATTATAGGGCATGAGAGCTCGTACTAGATTGGAGGGCTAGATTCCCAAATAATTCTAATCCTCTATCGCTCCACAAGTGTAAGGTTTGTATGTAACCTCAATCCCCTTGTTCCATCAATCATTTGTTTGAAGAACTAAGTTTTTTCATGGTTCAAAATTAAATCTATCAAAGGAAATTGTGTTTTGGATTTGCAAATGGTTAGACCAATTAATCCATTATCTAAAAGCAATCTGTTTAAAACTGATTGATAGTTCCTATGAAGCTAATCAAGTTTTAATGGATACGATAACTGAAATTAAATGGCTCTAGGGCACCATTGGTAATCACAATGATTCTTCCCCATGAATAGAGGCATAACTCTTAGATTTTTTAGACAGTTGATTCATTTGTTACGAAAGAAGGGAACTTAGTGGAGGCCAAAATGGGGAATTTGTCTTTGGAGTTTAGAAATAAATAGAAGGAGAGTTCCAAATCAATCATTGTCCTCTTTTGAAAGAACTAACTATAAATCTATTCATAGAGATGAAGAAAGTTATAATTATGATAAAAATGATTCTAAACACTAAGTTGTTTCCACTGCATTTTTCCTTTATGATTGAATCTTACCACCATGAACTAAATTACCGATTGAATGATAAAGACATAAATGGGAATTTGGCAGTATCACATTCATTTATTTACATTCAATGCCATTCGTGCCTATATATTCAGTTGCTGAAATGTAATACATGAATCACAACAAGAATTTTCACATAACATGTCCTTATATTCAACGTCATTCATGTATTCATATTCAATTCTATTGGAAATAATACTGAGAGGGGGGGTGAAGCAGTATTATCTGATCAATAATTTTATTTCTCGAACAGATTTATATACACTACTTCAATGAAGTGAACTAGCGTGTATATGCGACTGTGCTTAAAGAAACCAACCTATATGCAAAGAACTTGTGATTTAGATAATTTATCATGTGTTGAGCTTAAACCAATATATCAAAGATTTATTAGAAAATGCAGTAAAAGCGAAATAAAGCATCACACATAAGAAACACACATGAACACTAAGATTTAAGGTGGAAACCAAATGTGGGCAAAAACCACTTGCTATTGTCATCTTTGTCTTATTTTAATAATAAGAAATTCTATTTACAATATTGTATTGGTGCAGACTCATACCAGTACGCAGGCTTCTACCTGCAGAAGGTTACAACGTTCTCTTGTTCTCCAGCTTCTACTGGAAGGGAGCTACAACCCCCTAGCTCTTGTACTAGACAATATGTTTACTAGTACGTAGGTGCTAGCCTACAAAAAAACTCCACCCTTCCACCAGGGACCATATTTCATGAATTTTCAGATTGGATACTCCTGGATCACAAAACACAAAATTAAGGCCACTTTTCATCAAATTTTCACACTAGACCCATCAAAGTTTTTAAACTTAAACTGCACCAACCAATATTTAATTGATCTAAACAATAAGATTAATGACACTAACACTGTGTTGAACCCAAAACCCCGCATCATCATTCTAAACCTGTTGTAACCTCAAAAATCATGCATTGGAGTGTGTACGCTACTTGGCTGCACCCAAACTCCATGTATACACTACTTTCGTTAATTGAACCTGTGTATACCTTCAAAACTACTGAAAACATAAACTTTCGAATCAATTATATACCCACTATCAATATTCTGAATATCTACTGTCAACTATCAGAGCTTTACACAGGCGGGGACAAAGATCACTTCTTCTCACTTATATAATCAATCATCAAATGCCAACCTTCTTATGCATTAAGTTTTACATGTAGATCTAAGAAGACTTCATTGACAGACAACAGTAAAATAACTCAATTTTATCAGATAGATCAATCACATCTGAAAAGAAGCTTTTATTTTGTATATTCTGCTTGAAAGAACCGAACCTGTGTGTATACACTCTTTGGCTGAGACGAACCTGCGTACAGATATGAAAATATTGACTCAGAACTTTGCTGCAATTCTAGACATCAGGCAAACCCAGATCATGAATAAATAGGTGCAAAACATCAGATCTAGTCTCACCCAATATCAGATCATTCAATAATAAGTCATTTCAAGTCTCATGATTCCTAATCCAATATTGGACTCAAGGTGCACATGAATATTTCAGATCTAAACCCAAACATAACCCTACAACATAAAGTATACTTCAGATAGAAGTATTCCTTAGAATCTTATTGCTTGCACACCTGGCCTAATGACCTTCTCCTCCTTATATACTCTTAGGTCTTTCTCAATACGTTGGACCAAAACTAATTAGGACAAATACCTTGGAACAAATACCTAGGGTCAATACCTTGGACCAATACCTTGGACCAATTCCTTGGATCAAAATACCTTGGATCAAATACTTGGTTTTCTAGCATGTACGTGATTTTCCTCCTGTGAAAGTGCACGTATATGTTATACACTTCTTTTTTTCTATTAACCCGCGTGTATACACTTCTTGGACAAAGTGAACTAGTGTATACCACTCTTTCTTCATTCTTTGGATTCTGATATGTAATCCTTTGTTGTTAACCTGCTGCACTGTGAAGTGTCATCTAAGGGAGTTTCCATCGATGACAACACTGTATCATAATGCCAACAATCTCCCTCTTTGGACTTGATGGCAACAACAACACCAAGACACTCCCCCCCTTTGACATCAAGGGCGAAATGCAGACCAATATATTCTCTCCCTTTGACATACATTATGATGTCCATGCTCCCCCTAAGTACATGTTGAATTCTCTTATTGAGCTCACCTTTGTACATGCTGAGATGCATTGAAACCGTTCATGCTCCTCCTAAGCACATGCAGAGTCTAGAAAAATATTCTCCAAAAGAATAACATGACACTATAACTCCACTATGTGCGTATGACCTTCCTATCACCAATGAATCATACATAGATCCATCTCCCAAACAAGTGGGGATATACCAAATGTTTATACATGACAGAAATAATAATATTACATCATCCATCCCATGCAAAGTGGGAATACAAATTACATCATTTGTCCAAGAGGAATCATTCAAATGTATGAGAAGACAAATCACACCCTAGACTTTTACATGACTTAAGAAACAAATGGTATAAATATCTGAAGCCATAGCTAGACTCAATAACCATAATGCCAACAATGCTAAATGTACGTGAAGTCTAGTGCTCCCCCTGAACCTATGCTACCACTATTTTTCTTGTCTGAAGAACATATATGCTCCTTGACCCACAGAAACCCCCGTGTGTACTTGACTATACTTCATGAAACACACATATAATAACCTTTCTCTAAAAAAGTTGGATTTAACAGCAGGATGATGCAACAACTACTCCCAAATTTTGTTTGAGATATTCAAATGTTTCTCTGGGCAATGTTTTAGTTAATATATCAGAAACTTGTTCTTTGGAGGGAACATACTCCAATTTTACCTTTTGTTCAAGCACTTGTTCATGTAGAAAATGGTACTTGATGGGTATGTGCTTGGTCTTGGAGTGCATGACTGGATTCTTTGAAATACTGATGGCACTTGTATTATCACATAGAATGGAGATAGGTGGAGTACATGTGATCTGAGTGTCTTGCAAAGTTTGCATCATCCAAGGTAGTTGTGTGTAGCAAGATGCAGCAACCACATATTCTTCTTCAGCTGTAGATAAAGAAATTGAACTTTGTTTCTCATTGAACCAAGAAACTAACCTAGAACCCATATAGAATGCACCACCACTAGTGCTTTTTCTATCATCAACACTTCCTCCCCAATTTGCGTCTGTATATGCATTAAGAGTAAGATCTACATCTATAGGATACCATAAACCAAAGTCCTAATTTTCTTGAAGATATTTGAAGATTCTTTTGACTGCCTGAAGGCGTGATTCCTTTCGACTTGCTTGGAATCTTTCAACTATTCCTACTGCATGCATGATGTCAGGTCAAGTACCTGTTAGATAAAGTAGACTGCCAATCATGGATCTGTAAGTTGGTTGATCTACTACTGCTGATTCATCATTTGAGCTGAGACTACATCCTGTTAATATTGGTGTACATATAGGTTTAGAATCTTCCATTCCGTACATTTTCAAGATCTGTTTGAGATATTTGGTTTGTGACATAAAAATACCATATTTAGTTTGTTTAACTTGTAGACCAATAAAATAGGTAAGTTCACCAAGCAAGGACATTTCAAATTCTTGCTGCATTACTGAAGCTAAATTCTGACTCATGGATTCTTCATTGCTACCAAAAATGATATCATCAACATAAACAATAATAATTAGCAATTTATCAGTTTCAATCTTTGTATATAGATTGCTATCTGTAGAACCTTTTGTAAAACCTTGTTGGTGTAGATATTTGTCAAGGAGGTAATACCGGGTCCTTGGAGCCTGTTTTAGACCATAGAAAGCCTTTTTGAGTCTGCATACAATTTTTGCATTATTTTCAAGAATGAATCCTTCTAGGTTTTCAATATAAACTTCTTCTTCTAAATCTCCATTAAGGAAGGTTGATTTTACATCCATTTGGTATACTTTGAATCTCTGAAAGCTAGAAAGAGTAGGAAACATCCTTATGGCTTCATGTCTGGAAATAGGTGCAATGGTTTCTTCAAAATTTATACCTTCTTGTTGAGCATACCCTTTATAGACAAATCTGGCCTTGTTTCTAATGACTTCTCCATTTTCATTCAGTTTGTTTTTGAATATCCATTTAGTTGCTATAATATTTTTATCATGAGGTCTAGGAACTAATTCCCAAGTATCATTCTTTTCAATTTTCTCAAGTTCTTCATCCATGGCCTTGACCCAACATTCATCTTTACATGCTTCATTTACGTTTTGAGGTTCAATGGAGGATAGTAATGCTATATAGCTTGAGGTCCCTGTAATAATTCTTCTTGTCTGTACACTTGCCTCTTTTTCCCCTAAAATTTGAGTTTCTGGGTTATTTTTCTGAACATACCTGGATGAAGTCTTTTCTTCGACCATTATCTCTTCTTCTGGTGCTTCATTGGTTTCTTATTCAATATCATTTTGATTTGATGTGGGAAAATAATCCCCATCTTATTCATTGTCATCATCTTCTGTTGATTTTATCTGTTTTGGATTTTTGCATGCTTCATCAACTACAACATGAATGATTTCAGCAATTTTTCCAAGTCTTTTATTATAACATTTATACCCTTTACTTCTGGAACAATAACCAAGAAGAATACCTTCATCTACTCTGGGTTCAAACTTACCAAGTTTTTATCAGTCCTTTTTATAAAACATTTTCTTCCAAAAACTTTAAAGTATTTTACAATAGGAGTCTTGCCATACCAAAGTTCATGTGGAGTTTGAGTGCTATTTACCTGAACATTTCCTTTTTTGCGAATAGTTACGACAACAAATGCAGCTTCACCCTAGAAAGTTGCAGGAGTTCCAGATTCATCTAGCATAGCTCGAGCCATTTGTTGAATTGTTATGTTCATTCTTTCTACCACACCATTTTGCTGAGAAGTCCTTGTGGTGGAGACTTGCCTTTTTATTCCATGTTGTTCACAAAAGTCAAAGAATTCATCCAATGTAAATTCCCCTCCTCGATTAGATCTGAGACATTTGATTTTTCGATCTGATTCATTTTCAACCAAAGCTTTGAAGGCTTGGAACCTTTCAGATGCTTCATCCTTATGCTTTAGAAGACCTATCCAACACATTCTAGAAAAATAATCAATGAACAAAATAAAGTATTCTTCTCCATGAGCTGACTTTTTCCTTGATGGTGCACATAAATTAGTATGGACAAGTTCAAGAGGCTTACTAGCTAACCCTTATTTTTCCATGAATTGGACTCTAGTTTTCTTACCGATTTGACATGGTTTTCATATTGTATTTTCTAGGATGCTGATATCTGGAAGATCATGAACAACCTTCAGTCTGCATGCTTTTCTTATTTGATAAAAGCTTAGATGTTCCAATCTTCTATACCACAGCCAGTTTTCATCATTTTTTTATAGATAGCACTGTTGTTGTACTCCCTTGAGTATGTATAAGTTTTTTGGAGTTTTCTTACCTTTGATCATGGTCTCTCTTGTATCAAGTTCATGAACAACACATCCGTTTGATCGAAACACCACTTCATTTCCTTGATCACAAATTTGACTGACACTCAATAGGTTATGCTTTAAACTGTCTACATACATAACATTTCCAGATTTAACCTTTTATTTCAAGAAAACAGAGCATTTACCTTTTATGATGGTAGCAATGTCATTTCCAAATGAAACATTCTTTTTCTTTTCTAAGGCATTATACGAGTGAAGTTTTTCTTTGTCACCTGTCATGTGTTTTCAGAATCCACTGTCGATGTACCATTGATTTTATTGTCCTTCTGCATACAAGGCTATACCACATCTTTCTATTTGATATTGTTTCCTTCTCTATATCTTGGGATTTAATTGCATTTGCTCCTTTTGAGATGTTTGCCGAAATTTTCTCCTACATTCAAATTCTTCATGACCAAAGTTGTTACAGATTGAACATTCTATTTCATTTTCAAGAGGAAAAAAGTTATTATAGGAACTTCTCTTAATCCCTGTTGGATTCCTTTGATTTCGTGCTTCTCTAGTCATGACAGTTTTGTAAGAAACACATTGAGCAACTTTGTGTCCAAAATTATGACATGGAAAACATTGCCCATTAAAGAAGTTCCTGCTACTATAGAATATATTAACTGGTGATTGTAGTTTCTATTGATATTCATCTTTGGAGCAACTAAGTATGATTTGCCCAAGATCGGTTGTGGATTTTGTTCATGCTTGGAGTAAATTGAGTATGATTTACCTGGTGATCTGCTTTATGCCTTTGCTAATGATTTTCATACTGTTCACTGGTATTTGCTACATCAAGATAGCTTTTGGTGGAGGTTGACAACTTCTGTGATTGAGATGCTTCTACAGTATATCCAAGACTTGTCTTTATCAGAGGAGAACTCTGAATGTTGATAACTTCATTTAAAGTTTTTGATCCTTTAGAAAATATAAGATTGAGAGATTTCATTTTCTCAAGATCCTTTCTTAGACCCACAATTTCACATTCTATTTTTTCATTGTGTTTTTCCTTTTCAGCAAGTTGGTATGTCAAGGTATCTATAATCATATTCTTTTCTTCCAAATAGATTTTGAGTTTAGATATTTCTTCATGAAGGTGTTCCTCTTCTAAGGCATCCCAAAAATTATCATCATCATAAGCGATGAGAAGCCTATAATCATCACTATTAGATAAACCATCACTATTCTCTTCTAAACTATCCCAGAAATCATTTCTATCATAAGCCATGAGAATTCTGTAATCTTCTCCAATTTCATCTTCATCACTATTAGATAAACCATCGCTACCTTCATGAGTATAGTAAATCCTTTATTTCACAACTTGTTTTCTATTCCCTTTTGCATATTCCTTTCCTTTTTCATATTTATCTTTATGAGGACATCTGGCAACATAATTGCTGACTCTACCACAAGCAAAGAATTTGAAGGGTACCTTACCTCTAAACCTTCTAGAACCCCGTTGAAGCTTCTTGACAAAGTTTATGTCATCTTCTTCTTCGAAAATATGTCCTGATTCATTGTGTTATTCATTTTCTTTTGTTGAAGTTTTAAATGCAGCTTCTCTCATATCTGATGGACCTCCTTTTCTCATCTTAAAGATAGTTACGCTTCTGTGAAGCTATGTCGTAGTGATATTCTGTAGATCTTATTTTTCTTCTATGGCAGATAATTTGGATTCAAATTTAGCAGACAAGGATCTCAAAAATTTCTCGACTAAGGTAAGTTCCTTTATTTCTTCACCTAGATTCTTCATACAATTAACAACGTCATCTATACATAGGAAGTAATTAGCTATACTTTCATCACTATGCTTCTTAAGAGTTTCATATTAAATTATGAGAGTTTGAAGCTTAGCATGTTTTACCTGAGAGTCTCCTTCGTAACTTAGAATTATTTTGTCCCATATTTCTTTGGCTGATTTGAGTTGCATGACTTTGATAAACTCTAATTGTGACAGACTTTCCAATAAAGTATTGACATCTTTGGCATTGGTTTCATATTTCTCTTTTCCTGCCACATCTGTAGGAATTGTTGTTGGAAATGTATATCCTCCTTCCACAATTTCCCAGACATCCATTCCAAGCGATTGTAGATAGGTCATGGTTCTTATTTTCCAATAAACAAAGTTGCTCCCATCGAAGATTGGCAGTCTGCTAGATCCCATGCTTTCTTGATTATTCATGTTGATGGACCTCCCTTCAAGCAATCAAGCTTCTTCTGAAGGACCTGCTTTGATTCCAATTGTTGGAAATAATACTGAGAGGGGAGGTGAATCAATATTTTTTGATCAATAATTTTATTTCCCAAACAGATTTATATACACTACTTCAGTGAAGTGAACTAGCATGTAGACGTGACTGTGCTTAAAGAAACCAACGTATATGTAGAGAACTTGTGATTTAGATAATTTATCATGTGTTGAGCTTAAACCAGTATATCAAAGATTTATTAGACAGTGCAGTAAAAGCAGAATAAAGCATCATACATAAGCAACACATATGAACACCAAGATTTAAGATGGAAACCAAATGTGGATAAAAACCACCTACTATTGTCATCTTTGCATTCTTTTAATAATAAGAAAATCTGTTTACAATCTTGTATTGGTGTAGACTCATACCAGTACACAGGCTTCTACCTGCAGAAGGTTACAACGTTCTCTCATTCTCCAGCTTCTACTGGAAGGAGGCTACAACCCCCTAGCTCTTGTACTAGACAATATGTTTATTAGTACATAGGTGCCAGTCTACAGAAAAACTCCACTCTTCCACCAGGGACCATGTTTGATTTATTTTCAAACTGGATACTCCTAGATCAAAAAACCACAAACTGAAGGCCACATTTCATCAAATTTTCACACTGGACCCATCAAAGTTTTTAAAGTTAAATTGCATCGACCAATATTCAGTTGATCTGAACAATCAAATCATTGACCCCAGAACACTGTGCTAAACCAAGAACCCTGCATCATCATTATGAACCTCCTGTAACCTCAAAAATCATGCATTAGAGTGTGTATGCTACTTGGTTGCACCCAAAATGCGTGTATACACTACCTCCGCTAGCTGAACCTGTGTATACCTTCAAAACTACTGCAAACATAAACTTTTGAATCAAGTTGTTATGAAACCAGCTCAAGAAAACATAGAAAAGATAGATCAACGCCTTATAATTCAGCCTCTTCGAGGGGGCAACCTCCTTTACATTACATAAATGAACATTTCTTAGATGATTCAAATGACAAAACCTCCTTTCTATATATAGGAGTCTTAGGAGTCACAATATAATCCAGCCGACCTAACATTAATAATATAAAGCCACAAAAATAACAATAGAGGGATTCTATGGGGAATAGTAATAACAATATGGGGGCAATAGGGGCACAACAATATTAATAAGGGGTATAAATACAATAGTAATGGGGTAATCACTAGTATTATAGGGACCCAACATGCCCCTCTCCTTCAAAAAAGTGTTGTCCTCAACGCTTGAGTAGTTCTAGATACTTCTGCATAAAATTCTCATCCTCCCATGTGGAATCTTCAGCGGATAAGTTCTTCCACTTGATAAGATACTCTGAAATTGAATGATTTCGTAGCTGTCAAGTTGTTTCTGTGACTGCTTCTGGCTCCAATATAATTTTTCCTTCCTCGTCAAGTTCTGGCAATATTGTTTGAACTGGGAGCTTGTCACCTATAATCTTCTTTAAACATGAAACATGGAAAACTGGGAGCAATTGAGAAGCTGCAGGAAGCTCCAATTTGTATGCCATAGTGCCAATCTTTTGCAACACCTTGTGCGGACCATAATACTTTGGTGATAATTTATTATCCTTCTTAGCTTGCTTGAGGGACATTTGCTTATATGGATGTAGCCGTAGGAATACCCAATCACCTACATCAAAACTTCTTTCATTGCGATGTTGATCTTCCTGTTGTTTCATTCTATTATGTGCCAACACGAGGTTATCCTTTAAGAGTTGGAGGAGTTGTTGTTGATGTTCGATCTGATGTTCCACTGCCTGAACCTTAGAATTTTCTCTTAAATCTGATGTGATGGATGGTGGTTGGTACCCATAAAGTGCCATAAATGGGGTCATTTTTGTTGTTGTATGGAAGGAAGTGTTATACCACCATTCAGCCAGAGGCAACCATTTGACCCATTGTGTCTGTTTATCAGATACAAAGCAATGAAGATATCCTTCCAAACATTTTTTTACTATCTCATTTTTCCCATCAGATTGAGGATGATAAGATGAGCTATGAGCTAACTGAGTACCAAGACAAGAAAATAATTCTGTACAAAAATTTCTAATGAAAATGGGATCTCTGTCACTTACAATAATATTTGGGTTTCCATGTAGCTTTTGAATTGTTTCCATAAATGCAGTAGAAATTGTACTGGCTTTAAATGGATGTGATAATGCACAAAAGTGTGCATACTTGGTAAGTCTGTCAACTACCACCATGATGACACTCTTTCCCTCAGACTTGGGTAAACCTGTGATAAAATCCATTGAAACCTCCTCCCAATTTTGGCTTGGAATGGATAAAGGTTGTAATAAACCCGGTGTCTTAATTGTTTCAACTTTATTTTGTTGGCAAACCAAAAATTTCGCCACAAACTTTTAAATATCTGATTTAAGGCCATCCCAAAAAAATTCCTTCTTAACCCTGTGGTAAGTTTTTAAAAATCCTGAGTGCCCTCCTAAGGGAGAAGTGTGAAATTCCATAAGAATCTTTTGTTTTAGCTAGGAATTCTTACAGAGGTATAAGCGATCTTTGTACCATAACGAATCATTTTTCTAGCTAAATGTATTAGACGTACTGGAATCTTGTTGTAACTTTCGAATAAGTGCCCACACTTCTTCGTCATTCTTCCATTCCTCCCTTGCTTCGTTTATCCAATCTAGTTGGATAATAGAAATGGCGCACAACAATGCTTCCACATCCTCATCCTTTCTTGAGAGTGCATCTGCCACCACATTTTTATTCCCTTTTTTGTAGATGATTTCAAAGTCATAACCCAACATCTTTGTGACCCACTTTTGTTGCTTTTCATAGGATAATCTTTGTTCTAAAAGGTATTTAAGGCTATCATGATCCATTTTTACCTTGAAGTGTCTTCCCATTAGGTAGGGTCGCCATTTCTTAAGTGCATGGAGTATTGCCAACATTTCCTTCTCATAAATAGATTTGCTTAAAAACATTCCCTTGATTGGATGAATTTCAAAAGCAATGGGTCTTTCATCTTGCATTAGAACAACACCAATTCCATTTCCTGAAGCATCACATTCCACAATAAAGGTTTTCGTGAAGTCCGGTGTAGCTAAGACGAGTGCTTGGCACATTGCCTCTTTAAGATGTCCAAAGGCCTTTGTTGCTTCCGAAGTCCATGAAAATGCATCTTTCTTCAATAATTTTGTTAGAGGTGCTGCTATTCTCCCATAATCTTTAACAAACTTGTGATAATACCCTGTCAACCCGAGAAATCCTCTCAGATGCTTTATGGATGTGGGGATTTTCCATTCCTTAATGGCTTTAATTTTGCTAGGGTCTACCTTAACTCCTTCATGAGATACAATATGACCCAAATATTCCACCTCCTGGACTCCAAAGAAACATTTGGATCATTTTGCATATAATTGTTTCTCCTTCAATAGTTGTAGCACCCTGTCAACATGTTCAACATGATCCTTCCAAGACTTGTTGTAGATTAGTATATCATCAAAAAATACTAACACAAATTTTCTAAGGAATGGTTTGAAAATTGAATTCATCAAACTTTGAAATGTTGAAGGTGCATTGGTAAGGACAAAAGGCATGACCAAAAATTCATAATGACCCTCATGAGTTCTAAATGTTGTTTTTGGAATGTCTTCAATCTTCATTTTGATTTGATGATATCCTGAATGAAGATCCAACTTGGTGAAGTAAATTGATCCATGCAATTCATCCAATAATTCATCAATGATAGGAATGGGGAACTCATCTTTAATAGTGAGCTTGTTGAGCTCCTTATAATCCAGACACATGCGCCATGATCCATCCTTCTTGTGCACCAATACTACTGGAGCAGAGAAAGAACTTTGAATCGGTTGAATTATACCAGCCTCTAGCATTTCTGCAACCATACGTTCAATTTCACTCTTTTGGACATAGGGATATCTGTACGGCCTGATGTTTGGAGGAACACTTTCTGGAATCAGATGAATAGCATGATTCATGATCACGCATAGGTGGGAGACCTTTGGGTGTCTCAAATACCTTGGAATGATTGTCCGGGACTTTTTGGAGATCTGGAGAAATAGATGATTCCAATGTGGAAACATCTAGCGAGCATAGTTGTGTAATTACACCTCTTTGCTCCTTTTTTAGAAACTTTGTCATACCATTAGAGCTGATTATCTTTCTTGGTTTCCCTACAATACCCCTTAATTCAACTTCCTTTCCTTCCATAGAAAATTTCATGAAAAGTTCTTGAAAATTAAAAGCTATTATACCCAGGGATTGTAGCCATTGGACTCCTAGTACAACATCAACACCTCCCATCGGAATGGAAAGCATTGGTCTAGTCAATACATACTCTCCCATGGATAGCTCAAAATTATGGCACTTTCCAGAGCAATTTATTGTTCCTCCATTTGCAATCATCACTTGACACTCTGGTGCTGGATATAGGAATCAATTCAATTATTTTGCTACCTTACAATGAATAAAAAGTGGGTGCTTCCTGAATCAATCAAAACTATTACCTTTTTCTTCTTGATTTGTCCTTCTATCTTGATGGTTTGAGGAGTGGTAATTCCCACCAATGTATTACAAGATATGGTCAGATTTATTTGTTCTTCATCTAGGCTTTGTTCCTAGAGTATATCCTCTTCTTTTGACCTTTCTTGCTCCTTTTCGTCTTCCTCTTCACAATCTATGTAGAATAATTTATTCTCAACACACTTATGACCCTTAGTGTATTTGCTATCACAACTATAACACAACCCTTTTGCTCTTTTTTATTCCAATTGTTGTGGTGTCAACCTTATAGGTTTTGGAAGACTAGGGGCAACAACACTTCTGTCTTTATAGTTGTGAGTGGCATGCTTCCTGGTTGCCATAATTTTGCTTTCCATTTTTCTTGCCAACCTGAATGCCTTCTCTAATGAATCAGGTTCCCAAAGGCGAACATCATGTTGGATATTAGACCCTATGAACACATCAATCCTATGCTCATCTGGAATATCTTTTACCCTTATGTTCAATTTTTGGAACTCCTCAATGTGCTCCATTATTGAACCCTTTTGTTTGAGACTTATCAATTGGCTAAAAAAAGTGTTTCTTTTTGTATCCTCATAATGTGCTATCAATTCTTCCATAAAAATTGCCCAAGTGATAAATTGTTTACAAGAGAAAAGCTGTTGATACCATACAAACTGATTTGGTTCCAAATATAAAGTTTCCATACGTACCTTTTGTGTGTTTTGCACATTATTGAGATCGAAGAATTGCTCCATCTGTAATATCCATGTGGCATGATCCTTGCCATCAAACTTCCTCATATCGATTTTTGGAATATGGTGAGTCTTCGATCCAACATTAGTTTCTATGGAATCATGATTAACATTTCTTTTATTCTAATCATGAGTTTCCTTTAGTACCCTTTCACCCTTAGTGCCCATTTCTTGTAGCAACTTATTCATATTTATCTTCAATTCGTCCATGTCTGTCCTCAAATCTATCTTCAAATCATCCATCTTAGCTTCCACGTCAATCATCTTAGCTTCTACGCCTTTCTTTAAACAGTCCATCTTATCTTCTACACCTTTCTTTAAACCATCCATCTTAGCTTCTACATCTTTCTTTAAACCATCCATCTTAGATTCTATTCCTTTTTGTGTAAGGGACAGTTGTTGCACTTGGTCTTGTAATTTTGATATATCATGTTGCATTTCTTCCTCTTCTCCATGAGTCATGCTAGAGCTTTCAGGTTCCTTACTAGGTGTTTACATTTTCTTTCCTCGGGACATCAGTTACTGATAATAATTCTATACTATGCCCTTTGAATTCCTTCAAAATAAATTTTCAAACCAAGCTTAAGCAAAAATTTAAGAAAATCTACACACCTTTTTTCACTTTGTAGGAGCTCGATATTGCCTCTAATGTATCTCTGTACTTTCCGATCATCTAGCTCTGAATTTGTGACCTGTAGTAGCCCTCTGTGTCCTCTTTTTCCACAAGTCTGACCCAAATTAGATTCTCCAAGGAAGCGTTATGGGAAATCTCCCACAATGACTTGATTATAGACTAGTTCAGTAGAGCGAACTTGTACGACGTGCCACGAGTCACTATTTCAACCTTTGGATCTGAAAAATGCATACAAGAAACTACAGTCCGTCCTCTTTCTGTACCTTCTTACGAAATTTCAATCTGATCCCCAAAGAGAAAGTTATGATAATTTTCCCCAGGTCACCTGTTTGGAATGTAATTCAGAAGTTTGCAAAAAGACCAACTTCCTCAGATCATATCTCCGCAAATATAGCACGAAAAGATCTGAAATTTGGACCCAAGGTTTAGCGCGATTTCTTCTCAAATGGTTTTTTTTTTGCGACTTCTAAAACATCACAGAAAAAAAAGTTATAGCGAAAGTGCTACGATGGCCTGTTTTGAGCAGCGAAACCCTAGAATCCAAAGCTCTGATACCAAATGTTATGAAACCAGTTCAAGAAAAGATAGAAAAGATAGATCAACGCCTTATAATTCAGCCTCTTCGAGGGGGCAACCTCCTTTACATTACATAAATGAACAATTCTTGGATGATTCAAATGACAAAACCTCCTTTCTATATATAGGAGCCTAATGAGTCACAATATAATCCAGCCAACCTAACAATAATAATATAAAGCCACAAAAATAACAATAGAGGGATTCTATGGGGCACAGTAATAACAATATGGGGGAAATATGGGCACAACAATATTAATAAGGGGTATAACTACAATAGTAATGGGGTAATCACTAGTATTATAGGGACCCAACACAAGTCTATACCCACTATCAATATTCTGAATATCTACTATCAACTATCAGAGCTTTACATAGGCAGGGACAGAGATCACTTCTTCTCACTTGTACAATCAATCAATCAAATTCCAACCTCCTGATGTATTCAGTTTTACATTCAGATCTAAGAATATTTCATTGACAGACATAAGTAAAATAACAAAATTTTATCAGATAGATCAATCAAATCTGAAAATAATCTTTTCTTTTGTATACACTACTTGAAAGAACCGAACCTGTGTGTATACGCTCTTTGGCTAAGACGAACCTATGTATAGATCTGTAAATATTGACTCAAAACATTGCTGCAATTCCAAACATCAGAAAAACCCAGATCATGAATAGAATCGGCGCAAAACATCACATCTAGTCTCACCCAATATCAGATCATTTAAGAATAAGTCATTTCAAGTCTCATGCTTTCTGATCCAATATTGGACTCAAGGTGCACATGAATATTTCAGATCTAGTCCCAAACATAACCCTGCAACATAAAATATACCTCAGATAGAAGTATTCCTTAGATCTTATTGCTTGCACACTGTTATAGACATTTTTGTGCCTTACAGCTATAAGCATGAAATGTCCATAATCTAAGGGATCCAAAGTCCCTAAACATGTTGTTTCTACCCCTAGAGGAACAAGGCTAACAAACCACAGCAATTCACAGAAGTTCTCCACCAGAAACTGCTCAAAAACAAATCAATTCAAGATCAATTCAGAGGCTCCACTAGCTGTCTGCGCTGAAATGCAAAGTCTGCACTGGCTACCTGCACTGCAACGCAGGTAGAAGCACTACCAGGGTGCGCTGAGCGAGAATTGACAAATGGCAAGTTCATTCATCAAGGTGTCAAGACCCTGGAAGCTTCCAGAATCTTCCTCAATGACACTTGCCTCAGTGAATTCGACTGGTGATGAGTAAGAGGTTCTCAATCTCCAAGTGGAAGCAAGAATCTCCAAGTGGAAGCAAGAACTGACAGAGGGAGAGGACACTAGTCAGATCTCAAGCTGACTCATCCTCTCTCCAAACATCTATATATGGATCTCTCCTCCATGAGATCTAGAGGCTGGAATTTTGTTATTGTAAAGAATTGCTGTTGGTTTGAGATTGGAATCATTGGGTGCTTAATGCTTTGAGGGAAGGTGAAGATAGGAATTTCATTTGCTGGGAAGGAGATGCTGGATTGGAGCCCTCTGGGTTGTATCTCTTCCTGAACCTTGTTATTCATCAATAAAGCTATCTTGGTTTCTCCTATATACTGATGTATCTTTGATGTATGATTGCATTGGTATGTTTAGATTATTTCTAATCCTGAACCAGTTATGAATATGAATCTACGTCTTTCTGTAGTGTTCTCTTCTTGTGATCTTGTAGAAACCTCTTGAAGCTGGGCAAGCGAGAAGGAAAGTAGCTGGGAACTCCCAAAGAGAAGAGAAACTGGATCGAGGGACGAACGGAAGACACCAGTTAGTCCATCCATCTCTCTTCATTCTCAATTCATAAAGGAAGAATACTAGAATAGTTGTTTCTGTTTGTTGCTAAGGCACTGTCACACCTTAGGTGGATAGGATCGTCCTACATAGGCATTTTTCACCACAACAAATTGGCGACTCCACTAG
Source organism: Pinus tabuliformis (assembly GCA_031772625.1). NCBI lineage: Eukaryota > Viridiplantae > Streptophyta > Pinopsida > Pinales > Pinaceae > Pinus > Pinus tabuliformis. The sequence continues at coordinate 462,392,158 of CM062813.1, forward strand.
GGAGATCTGTTTAGTCATTTTATTTGTGTCTCTATCATTGTTTGTTTCATAGACTCAACAGCAACAATCGAACTGAATCTGCTATTCTCAGATGCAAAGTAGACAGCTGCTGCTTTGATCCAATCACTGGATTTGTCTATGATCTGAACAATGGACTCACAAATGATTTGATGATCCTTTCTGATAGATCTTAGCCCTTCCTCAAAGCATCCCTTTGATTGTACCTTGCTTGTTGCTTTGATTTTTCCTGAAACTGTAGATTAAATAGCAAACTGTGACTCAGAACCCAGTGAGAAACTCTCGTTTCTCCTTCAGCGCAGACCCTGTGAAGAGGTTCTGCATTTCAACGCAGGTCCCGTGAAGGCTACCTGCGCTGAATGTCAAAACCCCTGTGTTGAGGGTGCGCTAATCCAGTTAGGCCTTGTGCAGCTGGGGTTCTCTGCTCTGTTTTGCCTTGTTTTGATCTCTGATTTTTGTAGCCTCTAACCAGCATAGGTACCTGTCTGATAACTCCTTTTCTCTGCTTAAATTCCGCCTCCTTTTGTACAAAAAGACTGTGAGTGTTTTTATGTGTTTGTGGCGTCATTTACAGTTTTCCTTTGCAAGAGTGAAATAGTCATCTTGTAGCCCTTGATTCAGATCTGTTGATTGTGATCTTAGGAGAGAGTTCATTGGTTGTTTACAGTTGATTATACATTTACTTTTGCTTTTGGTTTGAGCTTGTCTCTTTTAAGTGTCGAAACAAGGGTTCATTTCGAAAGTCGTAAAGTGTTGTATTCTCTTCTACCCTTTCTGGTTTCGAAAAAGTAAACTTGTTTGTATTTGTCATTTAAAAGCAAATTCAAAGTTGTACAAAAAGCTTTCTTTTTAGGCATCAATACTAAGAAAGCGGAAAACAAACACCTGCATTGTGCATTTGCATCTTGATAGTTTGCATGCTTGATTTAGGGAAAGTGCATTAGAGTGTGCTGATTGCTCTTTGAGAAAACATGGTGTCTTTCTTTTCCCTTTGTAGCTAGGATTTTCATAGTTGAAAAGATATAAAAGGCTTGCTTATCATCTTTAGACTGCATTTAGGAATTGTATCATACATCTCGTGGTGATCCAGAAAGGCAAACTTCTAAAAAGATCAACCTAAAATAAATTGAATGAACTTAGCAACACTTTGCAACATAACGCACAACATAGAGGTCTAGGCTAGAGACGTGTTCCGGCGTCGTAAAGCCTGGTGACTGTCGATCTCACTGATGGTGGGTGATTCCTCCTGAGGGACGATAGCGCCAGTACAAATTGTGCTCCCACGTACCGTCGCGTATATATTGGGAGACCCCTATAGGCATAAAACCTTTATCCTTAGGAAGCCGTGTCGGCCGCCCTACTGATCGCAATGCACTGAACAGAGCATTTAGGGAGATCGACCGCTCGTACCTTAAAACGTATTCTGCGGTTTTGCGAAAAGTTTGGCACACCCTCTACCTAGAACTCCAGAGTAGTTCCTTTTGGCCTTTTTCAGACTCTATAACAGAAAAAGTCCATCCGAGCATTTGTCACTTCGGGCTCGTTAAAACATCGAAGGAGACTAGACTCATCTTTAGCTTTTTCTCGACTCTTTAAAAGTGAAAAAGCAAGTTGTGTCTAAAGCGTCGTTAAAATTTATTTTAAACGGAACAATCACCCCTATTCCTGCGTTGATCTTTAGGTTGAGAAAATGGAGCACACCAACCAAGGAATTCCCCTTGGTGGAAATCCTAGTCCCTTCTCCTCTTGGGGAGATGTTGGTGCGCCCCATATGGCCACATTGTCGCTTCCAAGACTGACAATTGGCCTGCCGGTCTGGCTCTTTTCAACCAATGTCGTTCACAACACCACTATTCCTAAACAGTCGAATCAACAGTTAGACCAGACCAGAGTTACCCACCAGCCTTCTACTTCATCTAATTCTCCCTCTCCTCCTTCCTCTTCGCTTGACGGAACTGGTAAAACAAAAAACCAAGTTCCCAAGGAGAAGAAGGATAAGAAGAAGAAAGAGAAGAAGAAGAAGGAGCCAAAAGCAACTGGGGGCAAACAAGTGGCGTCTGACAAAAATCCACACACAGCACTGACTAGGCCTAAATCGCCATGTGTCATATGTAAGGGAGACCACTTCCACAGAGATTGCCCCTGCATCCCTCGAATACTAAAGGACTGGTCTCCCCGTTTGCACAATTCGGTGGCGTCAACCTCTGATAGCCATGTTGACAGCTCACCGTCAACTAGTGAAAGTGAAGTCACAAGACAGAGAGGGAAAGCTAGATTTGCAAACTGTGTGAACGCGACCATGCCATCCACCGTTGTCCCTTCTTAGACGAGGCTAAAAGAGTTTTGGAAGATCGCCCGATTTTACGAGCGCAACTTCCTCCTGGATATCAAAAACTCCTGCCAAGTCCTTCACCAGTTGAGAACCCGGCTGGCCCGCTCAGGTGGTCAGCCGAAGCACCTATCATTGAGGATGAATCGTCTGAATCCATACCTGACGAAAGTCAAAAGGTTGAGGCAACAGTTGACCCGGTTTTGCCTTTAGAGGCTCTATCTTCGAATGATACCATCACAGAAGAGAATAAAGACGACACCGTCCAAATTCTCTTCATCAACACAGACTCCGACGAACAAGGGGGAAATTCGCCCATTCCTTTATCACAGGAAGGAACTTCGTTAGAGTCATACCCGGCCGTCTATTTGGTCCCACCACCAAGCAACCTAGTTGTCTCGTTCGACTGGAACCAACTAGGCAGACCCCGTTTGCCAGCAAGCATACCATTCAGAATTATCGTTCAAATATACAGAATGGTAATGGTTGGCACTATCATTGATGAGGGGGCATCTGTGAGTATCCTTTCCTCTATTGCTTGGAAAGCACTTGGTTCGCCAATGCTTTTGCCTGAAATGAGAAATCTGACGGGCTTTGATAAAGGAACCAATCGACCTTTAGGGATCCTCCCCAATGTGCCTATAACATTGAAAGGGAAGACCGTTCAAATAAACGTGATGGTCGTTCAAGGACCCTTGGATTATAACCTACTCCTTGGACGAGACTATATATATTGCATGGGAGCCATCATCTCCTCACTCTTTAGAGTAATGTGTTTTCCGCACGAAGGAAGAGTGGTCAAGCTCGTGGACCAGCTTTCATTTCCCGGATCACGCATCGCAAATAGTCATATACCATCCCTAAATGGTCTCTTCACGCAAGAAATGTCTCAACCCACGATTCGTCCTCCTAATGAGCACGAGTAATCCGGGAGGATATGACTGGAACCCAGGGGGCATGCGTCCTGGCCTGCTCTGGCAGGAAAACTTTGGGTATAGGGTAGGTTTCCGTGGGAGAATATGACTAGTCCGTACCCCGTCTGTGGTTGGAAGAGGGGTTGTTCTAGAATAAGATTCTTTTGTCAAATTTATGTGAGAGCGTGGGCATCGTCACTCACCTTTGTTTATCTCGGTAGACACCGCCGAAGAAGTGTTTTGTTGAAAGAATAACAAAACAATCTTTGGGTAGCCTGAAAGAGGTAGGCCTCTCCTGGTAAAACAAATGTTTTATTGGACATAAGAAGGGGTAACCTTGAAATTGTACTTTATGCCTGGGGGCATGCAAGCCTTTTGGAGTGCAAGCAAGGGGCGACTATTTATTTTTTAAATTTTTAGGTCCTCCCTTTAAACCTGTAGGTCTAACCCTTTAAACTCGTAGGATTAGTCGTTTCCAGGCTTGCATAACGAAAGGATCCGGAGCAAAGCTTTGTAAGATGAAGCTCCATAAAAAATAGAATCTTAATGAGACATTCTTATCATATGACTGGGTAATTGAGCAGTTTTAGCACACAGTTCATGCTCGTTAAAAAATAAACGCAAGATCCGAGCAGTTTTAGCGCATAGTTCATGCTCGTTAAAAAATAAACATAAGATCGAGCAAGTGTTTCAATCCGCGTTTAAGCTCGTTAAAAAATGAACTATCCGGTAAATAACCACAGTGAATGTAATATCATCAGCCATTAAAGCCTTGGTTGTGTTTGCACCGTCACCTCCACTTTTCCATTGGCTGATCATTCACCTCCATTTGATTGTTTACCCATTTTGAGGAACAGCTGCGAAGAGTGATTTCACTAGCCATCCTTGTGACACTGCCGTGATTGGAAAATTCCAAGCCTTACCTGGAAACAGCTGCTAACCCGTTTCATCACTCGTTCCTCAAAAGACGAGTCTTCTTTAAGCTCTTTTCATCTGACTCGTAAAATATGAAAAGATTGCCGAGTTTTGGCCTTCCAGCTCGTTAAAGCGACCGGAAGTGCTATCCCTCCTCTAGATTTTAATCTTTTTGGACCTGAGGGATTATTTCACAAAACGATCGAGCGCTTGTTTTGTTCAGCTCGTTAAAACTATCGAAAACTCATCCCTCCTGTATTGTTTTATACTTTTTCGGACTTAAGGGATTAGATGACGAAAAAGGACTTTCGGAGTTGACTTTACGTACCTTTTCAGACTCTCTAAAAATGAAAAGGACCGAGTTATCCTTGTCGTTAGACTCGTTAAATTCATTAAATAGCGACAAACTTGTCTTTAGACGAGAACGAGTTTCACTATCGCTAGGCTCGTTAAAACATAGCGATGGGCTTGCCCGAAGGGAAAGTTATAGAACAAGCATATGTTATCCTCCTCAAGCTTGACAAAAATAAAGAGGTACTGGTCAGCAATGACTGGGGAAAAATTGGGAGAAACTCAAGAAAACTTTGATGGTATCAAGTCGCTCTTGAACATGACACTTTTCCTCCGTACCACAATCGGGTTGGGTTGTTTCATTCACCGGTCACATCACCATGGTTTCGCCACACCATCCATATTTGGGGTAATGCTACCGATCCATCGCATAAGTGTCGCCATATGTTCAAGAGAAGTCGTTCAGAGAAGTCAGCCGTGTCCCATCCACAGCCATACATTATCCTTGATCCTTTCTTGACCGCCACCCTGAATCATATGTCATAAGATCGTTTTCACCTCCATCAAAATCATTTGCTCCGTTCCGAGTCACTGATGTGGGATTCATTAAGGCTCTCCTTTGACGGATCGCTTCTTGTCGACATCAGCTCATTATCCAAGAAGTTGATCTAGGAACAACCCCTTCAGTACTTTGAAGCTTGCATGCCTCAATGGCAAGTTTCTCACTTCCGGCGACAGGTATACATCAATGACCTTCGACCGAAAGATTTTGCGTGGTGTTCGACGCCAAGTCCTTTATTCACACCACGTGAATTGTACTACAGTACCTTGAGGGTCATTATCATTATCGGTGATTCCTCTCGCGCTTGTTAACGGTTTACCTCATTGACCGGTAATCAAGCGATGTCTTTCCATGTTCGACTTCAGAACATTTCTCACATGGATCAACTTGTACTTAGAGTGAAGATCGAACGAGTTTGAAGACCCCGGATCTAGTTTCATCCATCTGGGCTGCGATATATATTCAGGAAAGATAAAGACATTGACATGTACATCATTGCAGCAGATAATCATCCTACCCAAAGGATGATAATTCCATCAAAATTATCAGTCTACCATCAGATGATTGTATGTTCTATGTACAGAAAAATTAATTTATAAAGCTGAGCATGGGAATGCCCGCCTCAGTTAGATCATGAAAGCAGTATGAAAAATAATGTATTGTATTGTATTGTATTATAGGTCTCCTCCCAGCAATGAATGAACTTCGGATCCTCCTGATAAAGCATTTCACCCGATAAACGGCCTCATACTTTAGGGGGCAACTGTTATAGACATTTTTGTGCCTTATAGCTATAAGCATGAAATGTCCATAATCTAAGGGATCCAAAGTCCCTAAACATGTTGTTCCTACCCCTAGAGGAACAAGGCTAACAAACCACAGCAATTCACAGAAGTTCTCCACCAGAAACTGCTCAAAAACAAGTCAATTCAGGATCAATTCAGAGGCTCCACTAGCTGTCTGCGCTGAAATGCAAAGTCTGCACTGGCTACCTGCACTGCAACGCAGGTAGAAGCACTACCAGGGTGCGCTGAGCGAGAATTGACAAATGGAAAGTTCATTCATCAAGGTGTCAAGACCCTAGAAGCTTCCAGAATCTTCCTCAATGACACTTGCCTCAGTGAATTCGACTGGTGATGAGTAAGAGGTTCTCAATCTCCAAGTGGAAGCAAGAATCTCCAAGTGGAAGCAAGAACTGATAGAGGGAGAGGACACTAGTCAGATCTCAAGCTGACTCATCCTCTCTCCAAACATCTATATATGGATCTCTCCTCCATGAGATCTAGAGGCTGGAATTTTGTTATTGCAAAGAATTGTTGTTGGTTTGAGATTGGAATCATTGGGTGCTTAATGCTTTGAGGGAAGGTGAAGATAGGAATTTCATTTGCTGGGAAGGAGATGCTGGATTGGAGCCCTCTGGGTTGTATCTCTTCTTGAACCTTGTTATTCATCAATAAAGCTATCTTGGTTTCTCCTATATACTGATGTATCTTTGATGTATGATTGCATTGGTATGTTTAGTTTATTTCTAATCCTGAACTAGTTATGAATATGAATCTACGTCTTTGTGTAGTTTTCTCTTCTTGTGATCTTGCAGAAACCTCTTGAAGCTGGGCAAGCGAGAAGGCAAGTAGCTGGGAACTCCCAAAGAGAAGAGAAACCAGATCGAGGGACGAACGGAAGACACCGGTTAGTCCATCCATCTCTCTTCATTCTCAATTCATAAAGGAAGAATACTAGAATAGCTATTTCTGTTTGTTGCTAAGGCACTGTCACACCTTAGGTGGATAGGATCGTCCTGCATAGGCATTTTTCCCCACAACACACACCTAACCTAATGATCTTCTCCTCCTTATATACTCTCAAGCCTTTCTCAATGCATTTGACCAAAAGCACTTAGGACCAATACCTTTAACGAAATACCTAGGGTCAATACCTTGGACCAAATACCTTAGATCAAATACGTTAGACCAATACCTTGGATCAAATACATGGTTTTCTAACATGTACGTGATTTTCCTCGTGTGGAAGTGTGTGTATACGTTATACGCTTCTTTTCTTCTGTTAACCCTCGTGTATACATTTCTTCGACAAAGTGAACCAACGTATACCTCTCTTTCTTCATTCATTGGATTTTGAACTGTAATCCTTTGCTGATAACCTCCTATAATGTGAACTATCATCTAAGAGAGTTGCCATCAAGGACAATACCTGTATCATAATGCTAAAAAAATCAATTTAGGGTAGTCAAATTCCATTGAAAATCATTAAAGTGTATTAAATCAGATTCCATAGGAGAACAATAAAATGTATTAAATAAACACTAAACATAAAAGGTTAACAAAAGAAGCTAAGTCTAATGGGAATCCTAAACCCTTTGAAGTTCATAGGAAATTAAGAGACCAAAAACACCAGATTTCCAAGACGTTGTTAATTCTATTGTGGTAGGCTAGGACTTTTTCTTCTATCTAATGGATTTTGGTGGGACCAAGTGTTAATGAGATGGGAAATGTGGGCAGTCTTGTATAGAACCACCCCACCACGAATCCTTTCATTGAACTCCATTCCTACAAAATAGTTTTTTAGCTGGCTGGGAGAGATCCATAATTTTCTTGGTTAATCAAATTATTAGCATAGACCCTTAGGCAACTGCATCTACTCAGGGTAACTACTCCATTATCATAGGCTATTTAAAAGCTTAGTGTCCTATGTTAAAACATGGATATGCTAGTGAGAGGTTGTGGAAGAATAGATACCCCTCAAACCCATTGAAGTCATAAATCTAAAGAATAAAAGATTTATTGTTAAAATTTGGAAAAGTCATGTTAGCATGAAGGTTGCAAAAAAAAAATGAAAGCGGGAGACGGCAGCAGCTTAAAATTCTGCAACCAAAAAAACTTGTTTCAGTTGTAGGTATGTGCATGAGGCAACTTTTACCCTACAAAATGGACATCGTAGAAAAAGCACACGAAAAGTACTAAAAATGAGTGAATATAGAAAAATATAAACCTATAAACCCAACTAACCCGTGGTTCCTTCTCCTAATTATAGACTTCAATTGTAAATTAGTTGCTTCCCTCCTCTTCAAAAGCCTCCAAGTTCTCTCCAATGCTCTTCTATCCATGACAAAAGTTGTACTGATAGAGAAAATTTTGTAAGCCCTAAAAATCTTTAACCACATAACAAATTTGTCTCAAATCTCTCAAAATATATCAAAACCCTCCCGCCAATCGAAAAAATTTGGCACTAAAGATCTAGCTTCATGGAAAGAACATCCAATTTTCATGGAATGTTTAGAAACAGGGTAAACCTAGAGTGGACCTCTTCACAGTAAGAATAACCAGTTTTCATAGAAACAAGGTTCTTAGCAAGTTTTGCGGGGTAAGAATAACAAGTTTTAGCAGGTAAAAATATTTGGTTTTCATTCTTGGGCTTTCATACCCAATTTGATACCCATCTTTCCGCTTTCATAGCCTATTTCCCATTTTCACAAAATGAACACAAAATGACCATTACATTATGTATGAAAAATTAAAAACAATTACATCATGTATCAATTATTAAAAGCAATGTTCATTATTAAAAGAAAATAAACTATTAATAATTTGATTTTACTGAAATGAGTTTTAATTGATCACTTAGTTTATCTATCCACTATTTAAAATATTTATTTATCATTAATAAAGGTTTTATATATCATTAAAAAATTAAAATAAAATTCATATCTAAACAATAACAAAAGTTCATAATACCATTAAAAATTAACTAAGGTTCATATCGAGAAATTAATAAAACTTCATACACCATTAAAAATAATTAAATCATTAATAAAGGTTTATATATTATTAAAAAGAAAAGTTCATATGTAAACAATTAACCAAACTTCATAATACCATTAAAAATTAAAGGTTCATATCGAACAATTAATACATTTGTATACACCATTAAAAAATTAATTAAGGTTCATATCTAAATTAACAAAGGTTCATACACCATTAAAAAATTAAGGTTCATCCTTAAACTAATAAAGGTTCACACACATTTACTAAACAGGTATTTAAATATATATTTTAGGTTTATCTATTTAGTATTTAGCAAATGTAAATATGACAATTTAATAATAGATTTAAATGAACTACCACTTTTAACATAAATCAAAGAACTTTAAAAATTAAACGTTATGGCCAAAGAAATTTAAATATAAATATTAATTTGATTATCTAAATATTACCTTTACTAAAATTATAATGAATACATTAGTGTAATTTATCACATACCTCCTTGACCCATTATCAACAACCACTTACAAATGCTCCAATAACTACATCTAACTTTGATTTCTTTTATATATACAATAATTGTCGCATGAATGAGTATTCAATCATTTTACACACCAAGATATCACTTGAAATTATACTCAGATTCTTAAGTATTTGACTACATAACATAAAGAGTAAAGAGTCAACATACAAAACATCTGATGTCACTTGGAAAAACTAAGCACCACCACCCAACCTAGAACTGAATTCCTTATGTTCACCCCCGAGCCGAGAGTTCTTTCCTTGGATCAACTGCCTCTTGTTGATCTCTTCAATGGGTATTTAATACCCTCTTTCATGATATCTTTCCTTTATAGGCATCCCTCTTTCATGGATCATTTTATCCATTTGCGTAGGCTTTTCCCAGAAAATCTCGCCTTTCTCTCTTGTCAAGCTTTTCCTCATAAAAGCTTTCCCTTATCTCCCACGAGGACTTTATGTTTTTCTGAAACTTAGAATCTTACTCCAGCTAAGTAACTTAATGGATATTTATCTCCCAATTCATTAAGCTTATCTAGATTTGGATCTAGAAGTCTTATCATTAAAGAGTTATCCATTCCCATTCACCAATGAGATTTCATTTGGCAAGAATCTCATCTCTTGGTATCTTGTTTACCAAGTGATTACATCATCTTTATTATTTAGTTAATAATAAAGTGTTTGATTTCATTGTTATACCTCAGACCTATCTTTTCTTAACGTAGGCCAACATAATGTTACGTACAACGAAGGGGTGTTACATACTCCCCACTTTAAATTTACACCCTCCTCAGTGTATTATTACATCTTAAAATTTATTTCGTCATTCAGAGGTAGTTGTTTCGAAATTTTCAAGTTCCGATGGCCTTGCCAATTGAAACAGATCTTTTGATATATAGGTTATAGAGGAGTTCTACTGCAATTCTCCTTCAATTTCCACCATTTAATTACAATTCCTCATTTTCATTGAAATATAATAGGAATAAATGCATTATCATCTAATGTATTTGTGTTCTTGTCAAACATTTCATTCCTACAGTCTGCCTGTATTAGTCACAACAAGCCAAACTAGCACATTTGACCAATCAACATGCATAACAATATCACATCCGGTTAGCTCAAAACATAACCATAAAAACCATAAATCATATGTAACCATAAATCATAGATCACATGTAATTATCATAGAACAAAATCATAAATCTCATGCATACTAAAACTGAAATAAAATACGAATACTTATCCTTTAATCAATCCTTAACTTCCACTTATATCTTTATTCTGGACGCACCATGCATTGGTTGCCACATCAGAAAACCACCTAGTTCCTTCACCTCAACCATGTGCACATACACATAGTGTTCCTCACACACATACAACTATACATGTCATCCAACCTCATGCAATACCTGCATCCACAGCAGTACCATATGTACCACATGTGCAAAATACCAATTGTCTATAACATTACATGCACGAAATGTACCTTGTCCACACGTTTTCAAAAAATGTTAGTATAATTAACAAAACATCAAGTCCATGTCATAATTTACTTTATTTATTCCCACTACCTTTAGGAAAGTCCAATGAAACCATCCTCGGTTTTTTGATTGCAAAATAAGAAATTGATGGACTAGTTCAACCTCTACAACCAGAGCATAACTGAATAATTTTATGTAAAATTATTCAAGTTCTTTTATTTAGCTAATCCTTTTCATTATCTTGTGGCTATAAGAATTATTTAGCAAAATGATAACATAGAGTTAATCATGCATAGTACCACTTTACAATAGGAATAACTTTGAGTTTTCGAATTGGATTTCTCACTTAGGCAAGGTTTTAATAACAACGGAATATGAATTTTGCCCAATCATACAACATGCTATTGACTTTGATAGTTAGTCTAGTATGGACTTCAATGTTATATTTGAAGTTTAATAAAAATATTAACGTTGTCTTTAGCAAAGAAAATAATTGTTTGGTACTCAAAAAATACTCCATACATAATCTAGTTATGCCTTCTGATTTCTTGTTTTCTCTTAATACCACTACTCCCAACACCTTGTTGGCCATGAAAAATTTAGTGTATATTCAAAATCAATCGAACAATCAGTATCTAAGTACATACACCTCCTATACATGAGTCATAAGTGAATGTTACCATGTTCTCAATTCCATAGCCACTAAGTTTTTAGGCACTATGTGTACCAGGGTGTGAACCTAGGTCATTCGCATGTAGATACCCAACTTTACACTAGATCATACCCTGCTAGAACATCATCCATGAATTTTTAGATTCATTAAAATAATTTTTTTATGCAATAATTTATATGTTTTCATATCCAAAACTAGATAATACTATCCATGCAATCTGACATGTAGATTTCCCAAGATTGCTTGATAGGAAATAGTGGTACAAAATATGCATCTCAAATTGTACCATTGTCAATTGATTTAAATAGATTGCTAGATATCATTTTATCGAAACCAATTATCTTTGTACATAACAATATCGCTTACCAGTACTACTTAGCCATCCAATATGGTTAAAGCATCCTATGATATAACAACGAGATGTTGCATGATTTATTCTTCTCTCTCTCTTCTAGAACCTTTTATATGCCACACCTTACTTGGTGCATGTATTATTTTGCTACTAGAATAAGATCCATATATCATTATAAGTTGTATTAATACGAAGCCTTTTGGGTTTACCAATGATTTGTTTATTAATTCAAGCATTCATGTTCTGAATCTAGTGTACAATTCTTGTTATTCATTAGGCTACTCTAAATTGCTCTACCATATCTAATTTGTTTTTCATTTCTATTTTTTTGTAAAGACTTTGAGGTTGCATACTGTGAATTATAATAATTGACATATTAGAATTGGAGTGAAACTAAGAATGTGCCCTTGAACTTGTATTTAATATTGTCTTACTACTATTAATCGAGAAGCACTAGGAGTTTCTTTCACACTCCCATCATGTATTTACTCTAAATGTACTTTTGGGTGCCAGTCCCATTGACCTACTTATGAAGGTCATAAAATTATTAATGTATGATGTCTTCTTCCACATGTATACACTTATGAAGGTCATAAAATTATTAATGTATGATGTCTTCTTCCACATGTATATAGTAAATTGTATTACATGTGTATCACAATTCTGACCCTAGTTCAGTCTATATTGGAAATATAACTTATGCCTCTTGCATATCTCAGTTACAATTATTAGAATATTTCTTTATTCAAACAGAAACTTGTAGGTTCCAAACTATGCATATCTAATTACATATGCATGTTACTACTGAATATCAGAATAATGACTTGGTAAAGTTTAGTTCCCTTCAATGGTGTATATTTGGAGTATTTTCCCCATAAGGGTGAATTAAACGGTTCAACCAGTGGCAAAACCACATCCAAAAATGAATTGCATCCTTACATGTAGATGCACCAATTAACACAAAAATATTAAATTGAAAGACAATTTTAAAAATACATAGTCTCATACCACATACAGAGACCTGTCTTTTAGGAACTTAACGATGTTTCATGGGAAACTTCATGAATAGATACAATTTAAAGAAAACCTTCAGAATATGTTCTAGGATGGAAACCAATTAATTAACCATCAATTTCTGATAATATTGATAGAATGTCATGAACTTCTTTCGTATGACCTATATAGATTCCATCTATATACTTTTATTTTTTATTTTTCCTCATGTTGGCCATGATCTATGGAAAGAGCACTTGTCATTTTATCTATTTTTGTTTTCCAATTACCTCATAAGAGTTCAACATTTCTTCCCTTTATGTTTCATCCCTTCCTAAGATCTTTATAAGTATAAAATTCATTCCATTAATCTATTTCCTTGGATGGACTATCTTAACCTGCATTAGTTTTTATTTTATTTAGCAACGTCCTTGCTTCACAATCGTACAACTCATAATTCAATTGTAATCTGGGAAAATAATATGATGACAGTATGGACGAGGAGACGTATTGACCTGGATTCAAACTTTCTTTATCCGCGATTACTTCTTTCAACCCTTGCATTCATATTTACAAGTCATGATGACCACACCACTAAACTGCATCATCTAAACTTTAAATACAATAACCATACTTTAAAACTCACTTATTCGCCACCATTATTTATTCATAACTTTCACTACATAATATATAAATTATTCTTCCTAAAGGTATTTATACACTTTAGTCTTATGTCGAGGCATTTAGTATTTGAGCCTTCTCTTACCTCAATTTCAATGATATATATTCTTATTACATATATCCTACATGTTATCTAATTAGATATCTTATTATCACTATGGGTATAACATCCCACTTAGTTGCATGTAATTCCTAACACTCAATAAATAGCACAATAAAATAGTAAATTTATGGTTGACCATTTCTACGTATTGAAATAATCAATATGTTTATTCTTGTCCTTTCTTTGCATTACTCTCTACTCCACTACAACACCAGAAGGTTATATTTTATATAACACATTCCAGAATTATTTGTTCCCGTATAACCTTATAGGATTTCTCCTCCCCGCAATGCTACTATAACTATCCATCATGGTGACATATAATACTTAGACTAGAGAAATTCAATAATAAGTGTAAATATTACTATGAAGTGTGTATAAAGAACAAACTTCCTAGAATGTTGGCATCGGTGGCCTACTATAAAGAAACAAGAAATGCACAATCGTATCTCTAGAAATTTGGCCTACAATATCACAAAAGAAAATTACTACTGTGATGATAAAAGAACTACGCCAATCATTCCGTAGTGATTTTGTCCAAACCAATTCCCTCCAAGCATTAAGTGAAGGCTTGCATGGAGGCACTTCACCTCAAAGCCAGCCTGCAATCTTAGTTGCCCTCAAAATTGCGACTGCGAGACAACAAAAAAAACAAAACATACTTTGCAACTTTGAGCCATGTCAAGGTAGCAAGTATACCTCAAAAATTTCTACAGGAAAACATGTTCCATAGCAAGCCAATCCTCCACCAGAATAGTAATTGTTTGTCGACTTCAGATATGTAAGTGGCGCCAAAAAGGAAAACATCTTATATACTATTCACCAGGGGCTAAACCAGAAATAGGTTTACTACATGGTTGTTCAGGAAATGGAATGAAATTTGTATCATCTTCATCCTCCTCGTGATTATCCTTCTCATTTGCTTGATGTTAGATGTCAACCCAGAATGATAAGAGTAGGTGAAATGTTGAAAAAAAAAAAAAATTGTGGAATTGAAATGAAGATAAATCCACAAGCATGTGACCAACATATCCACTCTTTGCAGTAAGAAATAGGTGTCATAGTAAAGTAAATAAAGAAACCTAAGTTAGAAGTGACAATCATGAAATGGAAGACCCTCTATCAAATGAACCTTGCAGTTCCTGAAATAATATTTTGGAAGTGAAAATAAAAAAAAATGCATGGTACTATAATCACTCGTGAAGAGCTGCTTAGGAGTCCATCAAACATGAAGGTTTAAAAATTAAATCCCTAAAAACTATACAAAGGTGACCACGGAAATGAGTTTATCAATAACATCTAGGGAAACATTAATGATGGACATAATAGGCAAAAGGCAGGGACTCGAGATCATCTCACCGAAATTCAGCCTCAACTTCATTTCCCCCTAGCAATTTATTGAAATGCAAGCCCCGCGTTTCCCCTTCAATATCAAAGGAATCCTCTGACTCATAAATGAAAACACAAGCACCATTTCTACTAAAGAAATAGATCCACATCACTTGATTTCAACGTCCATAGCCGTAAGCCCCCTAGATACACGAAAAGTGCAATGTGAAACATTTACTATAGTGTTGGGGATTTCCTTCACACATCAACCTTTTCTATGTCGAGTAGCCCACTGAAACTACGATATTTATTAGAGATAGATTTTTAGATTGAAGCAAAATAGTGTTTTTCTTGAAATCGGGTAAATCCTAAATGATTTACATTGTCAAATGGCTGAAATCTAGATAAACATTATCTAACTGAATGTTCTTATGGTGTGATAACTAGGATGACCATTATCCAATGAGATCTTTTGTGGGTAGAATATTCTACATCAACTTAGTTGTTTCCAGAATGTGTGTGTATATATGTGAAACTCAATAAGCCATAGCACCCAAACACCTCCCGATAAGTCGATAAGGCATGCAGAAAGATCAACATGCTGGAACGAGAAAGGAAACCAATAATCCTTACTAGGATTTTCTCCATCCATTCAATTGAAAAGGTGTTGTTGTGCTTTAAATCACACTCTTTCAAAAGCTTGCATAACCACAGAGCTCAATGCAGGCATGTTTTGAAAAAACTCTGGAAGCATTAACTCATTTCAAGCAAAAGGCAGAAAGAACAATAGGTTGGTAATGCCATTCTGTCTCTCTGGCACGTCATAGCCTCCCACCATTTGGAAGAATTATGACTATGAGAAACCACAATAGTTATCCATAGTATGTGGTTAACATATATTTGATAGGTTATTGTTTGGTTGCAAACTTCCATAACCCTATTTCACGATTTCCGAATTTCAATTCATCTAGACATGCTTGCCAATATAAGGCATACACCCATGAAATGTTATGAGCCATTGCCTTGTTTCCACAGTATCTACAAGTATGGTATTTATATCCACAAATCTTCTTGCAACAGATCTCAGTGTGTGATCACTCGATTCACCATTTTCTTGTAAAGTAAACAAGAAAATATACCAATGGTATACATGAACCATTCAGATTGTAAATCACTCTTTATTTGATAACGCTCTTAATCCAGTTACTTAAACCGGTTTGTGGTCTTAAGGCTATATGGAGGAGAACGACGTTGATTATTCATGATAGGTACCCATGGTGACATAATTCATTGGACATGGCTTATTTCTCTATTTTCATGTAATGCGATTCAAATATCGACAATTACATATAGTTATAACATGTATAATTTATGTCGATCTTAGAAATACATGATATCAATCGACCTTCAAGCTTATGCACATAATTCTCATGACGCTTCAACCCTCACTATTTTTAGTGATCCATGCACATGGTAATCATTTTCTGGTTCTTAAATTCACTCCATCAAACCTTGCAACAATCATTAAGATATGTATTTTAACTCCATATATATATAGGGGCTACACTAGATCAAATGATGTGGAATTTTATGTCCAAATCAATAGATTTTTTTACTACATTTCTAATCAACCCTTTTGTGTTTACTATGCATACATTACATCACGAAGGAAAGAATCAACATGGGCATTCAACATGATAAGATTATGTATTTTGATTTCATTCCTTTGATAACCAACACAAACATTAATGCATTCCATACAAATCACAACTTATTATTCAATGGTTAAGTTTTCACACACCATGCTTACGTTTTGATAGCTAAAACGAGCCTTAGTGGATGAAATTTCATAATGCATAACATAGATAACCTAAGCCAAATGCTATACCATTGCAAACCTTAAATATATAAATAAAGTCATTGATTTTTCTTTAAGCATAGTGATGCCATATGAAGAATTCAAACCACAAAGATCGTTGAACTTGTAGCCTTCACAACATAACAACTAGGATTAGTTATTTTTTTCTAATTAATTATCTAGAGATCTAATGGACTATTTTATTTTATTTTTTATTTGATCCCTTTATGCAATTGGAAAACATAATCAATTACATTCTTGATAGGCAATATAGGAGACTCCATTCCTCATTAAAATATCAAGTTTTAACCCTTTCAAAATTCATAATTTCAAACAATATTAGTTCAAAATTACCTTTGATTGTAAGTAATCAATATAATTTTCACATGCTATGGCTTCAAACTCCTCCTCCAAACTATTTTAAGATCTAGTTTCAACCTTTGTGGACTCTAATCCCTGAAGGAACTACTCTAAAACACATTGGAATATTTTTTTATAGAAATTTTATGACCAAATCCTTTAGTGAAATCTTTTATTCGTTTATGACATAGTTAACGACCTATAACCCATTCATATCTTACCAATGCGGGTTGACCCATAGGCCTCAAAATTGAATGTAGAGCTCTAATACCATTTGTCACATACCTCCTTGACCCATTACCAATAACCACCTACAGATGCTCCATTCACTAAATCTAACTTTGATTTATTTTTTATATATGGTAATTGTCACATGCACAAGTAATCAATCGTTTTAAACACAAAGATATCACTTGAAATTATACTCACGTGCTTAAATATTTTAAAACATAACATAAAGAGTAAAGAGTCAACATACAAAACATCTGATGCACTTAAATCAACTCAGATTAGCGGAAATAATGTCACTTGGAAAATCGAGCACCACCACCCAACCTAGAACTGAATTCCTCCAGTTCACTCCCGAGCCAAGAGTTCTTTCCATGGATCATCTACCTCTTGTTGATCTCTTCAATGGGTATTTGATACCCTCTTTCATGATATGGTTTCCTTTAGCAACGTCCCACTTTCATAGATCTTTTTATCCATTTGCTGAGGCTTTTCCCAAAAACTTTCACCTTTCTCTCATATGAGGCTTCCCCTCATAAAAGTTTGCCTTTCTTTGCCACAAGGCTTTGATTTTTTTTCTGAAACTTAGCATATTTATCCATATAAGTAACTTAATGGATATTTATCTCCCAATCCATTAAATGTATCTAGATTTTGATCGAGATGTCTTATCATGAAAGAGTTATCCATTCCAAATCACCAATGGCATTTCATTTTGCAAGAATATCATCTCTTGGTGTCTCATTTTCCAATTGATTACATTATATTTACTATTTATTTAATAATAAAGTATTTACTTTCATTGGTATATGTCAGACCTAGTTTTTCTTAGCTTAGGTCAGCAGAGTGTTACATACAACAGAGGGTTGTTACAGGTAGAAAGATGATACATGCAATTATGCTAATTGTAGATGAATCCCTCTGGAATGTTAAAATTTAGAGACAAATTGGTATTCAAAATTTAAACACTATAAATGGATTCAAAGACCCCTTTGTCTCTAAATTTTAACACTATAGATGGATTCAGAGACCCTCGTAATAAAATGTAACACTTCGGTGTCAAAATTCCAATTTTCCATTTCTGGAGTGGTACACAATTAAAAATTACTAACATAAATAACTAATCCATATACTTGTTGTACTTGTTATTTGGTCATATTTTTATTCTTGGACTATAATAGTCATTTTTGTTAAGCATTATTAATTTTGTCACTTATTATCTGGTCATATATTTTAATCCTAGACTAAATTAGTCATTTAAGTTTATCGCTTTTAGTTTAGTCACTTTATTATCTAGTCATATATTTTATCCCTAGACTAAATTAGTCATTTAAGTTAGTCATTTTTACTTTGGTCACTTAAAATTGCTCAAATTTAGTAGTAATTCACTTGAAATAATTGTGGTGACTAACTTTTTTAGTCACCTAGTTATTAATTTCATCATTTTCCACTAGTTCAAACTAGTGAACAAGGCCTTCCAAAATGCATACGTGAACTTTATATCCCTATCTGATATTACCACCTTGGGTATTCCATGTCACGACTAAATATTTGCCTCATAAAAATATCATCAATCTATATCGTTTTGAAGGTAGATTGGACTGGTATAAAATGTGAAAGCTTACTTAATTTATCCACCATGACCATTATAAAATCATTCTGCCTCTTCCGTTTATGTAGTCCTGTAAGAAAAATGAGTGTGATGACTTCCCATTTCCATTTAGGAATGGGTAGTGGATGGAGCAAGTCGGTTGGGTGATAATGTTCAGCTTTTACTAGTTGACATTCCAAACACTTAGTCAAGTACTCTGTGACTTTGTTTTTCATGCCTCACCAAAAATAGTATTTCTTTATAGAAGTAAGTAATTTTTGGTATCCTGGATGAGCAACATATGGTCTCTTATGAAATTCAACGATATTTAATCATTTTAATTCCTGTCTATTTGGGACATAAAATATACCTCTATATATCAATACCTTGTTCTCATTTATTTCATAGCCCAACCTTTTTTCATTTTTTTCTTGTAACCCCGCTTGCTACAACAAAAATTGGTACTCTAATTCTGTGAGGCCAACATTTTGAATTTCTTTTATGAAATCAGCCTTAACTGAGATGAATGAAATTTCATACAGAAAATTCAGATTCCTCCTCAAAGAATTTTCTACTTGATTCACTTTGCCTTTAAGATATTTAATGTCAAAGTCAAATTCACTCAAAAAGGTAGCCCATCAAGCATGTCATGCATTTAATATAGGATGTTTAACTAATTTGTAAAACTACTTCGATCCTTCATTAATTTAATTTTTTTCTAGGTAGATAATGTCTCCACATTTTCAAATCATGGATTACTGTTGTCTATTCCAAGTCATAAGAAAAATATTTTTGTTCATGCTCTTTTAATTTATGAGACTCATAGGCGAAAACCTTTCCCTCTTGAATTAGTATGCCTCCTACTCCATCCTTACTAGAATTTGCGCAAACCACGAACTCCTCCTCTGGATCAACAATTCTTAAAGTGGGGGTTGTGGTGAGTAAATATTTCAGCTGATAAAAGCTATTTTGACAATCTATTGTCCATCAAAAATTCCTTCCCTTTTTTTGTAGAGAAGTAATGGGTTAGGCTACCCTTGAAAATCCTTGAATAAAAAATCTATAATATCTTGCTAACCCCATATAAAATCTAATATCAGTAATGTTTTTGGGGACAGACCCTTCCATTATGGTCTTGATCTTTTATGGATCTACTTCAATTCCATCTTGAGTTATGACCTGACACAAATATTGAATTTTATCCTTCTATAACTCACACTTTCTATAATTTGTGTATAATTGATGTTCCCTTAAAATTGGCAACATTGTCTATAGATGTTTCTTATGCTCTAGAATTTTCAAGTAGATAAGAATGTCATTAATGAAAATCAATAAAAATTTATCAAGATACTAGTGCAATAAATTATTCATAAGGCACATGAAGTTTTTTGGAGCATTAGTAAGTGTAAATGGAAAAACTTCGAACTCATAATTCCCATATGGAGTTTAGAAAGTTGTCTTGCATGTATATTTGTTGGGTCCCTATAATACTAGTGATTACCCCATTATTATTGTAGTTATACCCCTTATTAATATTGTTGTGCCCCTATTGCCCCCATATTGTTATTACCGTGCCCCATAGAATCCCTCTATTGTTATTTTTGTGGCTTTATATTATTATTGTTAGGTCGGCTGGATTATATTGTGACTCCTTAGACTCCCCTATATAGAAAGGAGGTTTTGTCATTTGAATCATCCAAGAATTTTTCATTTATGTAATGTAAAGGAGGTTGCCCCCTCGAAGAGGCTGAATTCTAAGGCGTTGATCTATCTTTTCTATCTTTTCTTGAGCTGGTTTCATAACATTTGGTTTCAGAGCTTTGGATTCTAGGGTTTCGCTGCTCCAAACAGGTCATCGTGGAATTTTCACTATAACTTTTTTCTACAACATTTTAGAAGTTGCAAAAAACACCCATTTGAGAAGAAATCGTGTTGAACCTCGGATCCGAATTTCAGATATTTTCGTGCTATATTTGCAGAGATATGATCTGAGGAAGTTGGTCTTTCTACAGACTCTTGAATTGCATTCCAAACAGGTGACCTGGGGAAAAGCATCATAAATTTCTCTCTGGGGATCGGATTGAAAATTCGTAAGAAGTTACAGAAAGAGGACGGAATATAGTTTCTTGTATGCATTTCTTAGATCCAAAGGTCAAAACAATGACTTGTGGCAGGTCGTACAAGTTCGCTCTACTGAATTAGTCTATAATCAAGTCACTGTGGGAGATTTCGCATAACTCTTCCTTGGAGAATCCAATTTGGGTCAGACTTGTGGCATTGGAAAGAGGACACAAAGGGCTAATACAGGTCACAAATTCAGAACTAGATGATTAGAAAGTACAGAGATACATCAGAGGCAATATCGAGCTCCTACAAATTGAAAAAAGTTGTGTAGATTTTCTTAAATTTTTGCTTAAGCTTGGTTTGAAAATTTATTTTGAAGGAATTCAAAAGGCATAATAGAGCATTATTATCGGTAACTGATGCCCTGAGGAAAGAAAATGCAAACACCTTGTAAGGAACCTGAAAGCTCTAGCATGACTCATGAGAAGAAGAAGAAATGCTATATGATATATCAAAATTACAAGAACAAGTGCAACAAGTGTCACTTGCACAAAAAGCAACATAATCTAAGATGGATGGTTTAAGGAAAGCTGTAGAAGCTAACATGGATGGTTTAAAGAAAGGTGTAGAAGCTAAGATGGATTGTTTAAAGAAATGCGTAGAAGCTAAAATTGATGGCATGGATTATAAGATGGAAGAATTGAAGATAAATATGAATAAGTTGCTACAAGAAATGGTCACTAAGGGTGAAAGGGTACTAAAGGAAACTGATTATGAGAACAAAAGAAATGTTAATCATGATTCCATAGACTCTAATGTTGGCTCAAAGACTCACCATATTCCAAAAATCGATATGAGGAAGTTTGATGGCAAGGATCCCGCCACATGGATATTACATATGGAGCAATTCTTCAATCTCAATAATGTGCAAAACACACAAAAAGTACGTATGGAAACTTTATATTTGGAGCCAAATCAGTTTGTATGGTATCAATGGCTTTTCTCTCATAAACAATTTATCACTTGGGCAATTTTTATGGAGGAATTGATAGCACATTATGAGGATACAAAAAGCAACACTTTTTTTAGCCAATTGATAAGTCTCAAACAAGAGGGTTCAATAATGGAGCACATCGAGGAGTTCCAAAAATTGAACATAAGGGTAAAAGATATTCTAGAGGAGCATAGGATTGATGTGTTCATAGTCTTTAAAGGATAATATCCAACATGATGTTCGCCTTTGGGAACCTGATTCATTAGAGAAGGCATTCAGGTTAGCAAGAAAAATGGAAAGCAAAATTATGGCAACCAGGAAGCATACCACTCACAACTATAAAGACGGAGGTGTTGTTGCTCCTAGTCTTCCACAACCTATAAGGTTGACACCACCACAATTGGAAGAAAAAAGTGCAAAAGGGCTTTGTTACAGTTGTGATAGCAAATACACTAAAGGTCATAAGTGTGATGAGAATAAATTATTCTACATAGATTGTGAAGAGGAAGAAGAAAAGGAGCAAGAAAGGTCAAAAGAAGAGGATATACTCCAGGAACAAAGCCTAGATGAAGAACAAATAAATCCGCCCATATCTTGTAATGCATTGGTGGGAATTACCACTCCTCAAACCATCAAGATAGAAGGACAAATCAAGAAGAAAAAGGTAATAGTGTTGATTGATTCAGGAAGCACCCACAATTTTATTCATTGTAAGGTAGCAAAAGAATTGAATTGCTTCCTATATCCAGCACCAGAGTGTCAAGTGATGATTGCAAATGGAGGAACAATAAATTGCTCTGAAAAGTGCCATAATATCAAGCTATCCATGGGAGAATATGTATTGACTAGCCTAATGCTTTCCATTCCAATGGGAGGTGCTGATGTTGTACTAGGAGTCCAATGGCTACAATCCTTGGGTACAATAGCTTTTAATTTTCAAGAACTTTTCATCAAATTTTCTACGGAAGGAAAGGAAGTTGAATTAAGGGGTATTGTAGGGAAACTAGGAAAGATAATAAGCTCTAATGGTATGACAAAGCTTTTAAAAAATGAGAAAAGAGGTGTAATTGCACAATTATGTTTGCTAGATGTTTCCACATCGGAATCATCTATTTCTCCAGATCTCCAAAAAGTGTTGGACAATCATTCCAAGGTATTTGAGACTCCCAAAGGTCTCCCACCTATGTGTGATCATGATCATGCTATTCATCTGATTCCAGGAAGTGTTCTCCAAACATCAGGTTGTACATATATCCCTATATCCAAAAAAGTGAAATTGAACGTATGGTTGCAGAAATGCTAGAGGCTGGTATAATTCAACCGAGTCAAAGTTCTTTCTCTGCTCCAATAGTATTGGTGCACAAGAAGGACGGATCATGGCGCATGTGTCTAGATTATAGGGAGCTCAACAAGCTCACTATTAAAGATAAGTTCCCCATTCCTATCATTGATGAATTACTGGATGAATTGCATG
Organism: Pinus tabuliformis; assembly: GCA_031772625.1. Lineage (NCBI taxonomy): Eukaryota > Viridiplantae > Streptophyta > Pinopsida > Pinales > Pinaceae > Pinus > Pinus tabuliformis. The sequence continues at coordinate 462,415,666 of CM062813.1, forward strand.
GATCAATTTACTTCACCAAGTTGGATCTTCGTTCAGGATATCATAAAATCAAAAAGAAGACGGAAGACATTCTGAAAATAGCATTTAGAACTCATGAGGGTCATTATGAATTTTTGATCATGCCTTTTGGCCTTACCAATGCACCTTCAACATTTCAAGGTTTGTTGAATTCAATTTTCAAACCATTCCTTAGAAAATTTGTGTTAGTATTTTTTGATGATATACTAATCTACAGCAAGTCTTGGAAGGATAATGTTGAACAGGTTGAGAGGGTACTACAACTATTGGAGAAGAAACAATTATATGCAAAAAGATCCAAATGTTTCTTTGGAGTCCAGGAGGTGGAATATCTGGGTCATATTGTATCTCATGAAGGAGTTAAGGTAGACCCTAGCAAAATTAAAGCCATTAAGGAATGGAAAATCCCCACATCCATAAAGCATCTGCGAGGATTTCTCAGGTTGATAGGGTATTATCGCAAGTTTGTTGAAAATTATGGGAGAATAGCAACACCTCTAACAACATTATTGAAGAAAGATGCATTTTCATGGACTTTGGAACCAACAAAGGCCTTTGAACATCTTAAAGAGGTAATGTGCCAAGCACCGGTCTTAGCTACACCGGACTTCACAAAAACCTTTATTGTGGAATGTGATGCTTCAGGAAATGGAATTGGTGCTGTTATAATGCAAGATGAAAGACCCATTTCTTTTGAAAGTCGTCCAATCAAGGGAAAGTTTTTAAGCAAAGCTATTTATGAGAAGGAAATGTTGGCAATACTCCATGCACTTAAGAAATGGCGGCCCTACCTAATGGGAAGACACTTCAAGGTAAAAATGGATCATGATAGCCTTAAATACTTTTTAGAACAAAGATTATCCTCTAAAGAGCAACAAAAGTGGGTCACAAAGATGTTGGGTTATGACTTTGAAATAATCTACAAAAAAGGAAGCAAAATGTGGTGGCAGATGCACTCTCAAGAAAGGATGAGGATGTGGAAGCATTGTTGTGCGCCATTTCTATTATCCAACCAGATTGGATAAACAAAGTAAGGGAGGAATGGAAGAATGAAAAAGAAGTGTGGGCACTTATTCAAAAGTTACAACAAGATTCCAATATGTCTGATACATTTAGCTGGAAAAATGATTCATTATGGTAGAAAGATCGCTTAAACCTCTGTAAGAATTCCCAGCTAAAACAAAAGATTCTTATGGAATTGCACACTTCTCCCTTAGGAGGGCACTCAGGATTTTTAAGAACTTACCACAGGGTTAAGAAGGAAATTTTTTGGGATGGCCTTAAATCATATATTCAAAAGTTTGTGGTGGAATGTTTGGTTTGCCAACAAAATAAAGTTGAAACAATTAAGACACCGGGTTTATTACAACCTTTATCCATTCCAAGCCAACGTTGGGAGGAGGTTTCAATGGATTTTATCACAGGTTTACCCAAGTCTGAGGGAAAGAGTGTCATCATGGTGGTAGTTGATAGAATTACCAAGTATGCAGACTTTTGTGCAGTATCACATCCACTTAAATCCAGTACAGTTTCTACTGCATTTATGGAAACAATTCAAAAGCTATATGGAAACCCAAAGATTATTGTAAGTGATAGAGATCCCATTTTCACTGGAAATTTTTGGACAGAATTATTTTTTTGTCTTGGTGCTCAGTTAGCTCATAGCTCATCTTATCATCCTCAATTTGATGGGCAAACTAAGATAGTAAAAAAATGTTTGGAAGGATATCTTCGTTGCTTTGTATCTGATAAACAGAAACAATGGGTCAAATGGTTGCCTCTGGCTGAATGGTGGTATAACACTTCCTTCCATACAACAATAAAAATGACCCCATTTATGGCACTTTATGGGTATCAACCACCATCCATCACATCATATTTAAGAGAAAATTCTAAGGTTCAGGCAGTGGAACATCACATCGAACATCAACAACAAGTCCTCCAACTCTTAAAGGATAACGTTGTGTTGGCACAGAATAGAATGAAACAACAGGCATATCAACATCGTAGTGAAAGAAGTTTTGATGTAGGTGATTGGGTATTCCTATGGCTACAACCATATAAGCAAATGTCCCTCAAGCAAGCTAAGAAGGATAATAAATTATCACCAAAGTATTATGGTCCGTACAAGGTGTTGCAAAAGATTGGTACTATGGCATACAAATTGGAGCTTCCTGCAGCTTCTTGATTGCACCCAATTTTCCATGTTTCATGTTTAAAGAAGGTTATAGGCGACAAGCTCCTAGTTCAAACAATATTGCCAGAACTTGATGAGGAAGGAAAAATTATATTGGAACCGGAAGCAGTCACAGAAACAAGAACTCGAGAGCTACGAAATTGATCAATTCCAGAGTATCTTATCAAGTGGAATAACTTATCTGCTGAAGATTTCACATGGGAGGATGAGAATTTTATGCAGAATTATCCAGAACTACTGAAGCGTTGAGGAAAACACTTTTTTGAAGGAGAGGGGCATGTTGGGTCCCTATAATACTAGTGATTACCCCATTACTATTGTAGTTATACCCCTTATTAATATTGTTGTGCCCCTATTGCCCCCATATTGTTATTACTGTGCCCCATAGAATCCCTCTATTATTATTTTTGTGGCTTTATATTATTATTGTTAGGTCGGCTAGATTATATTGTGACTCCTTAGACTCCTCTATATAGAAAGGAGGTTTTGTCATTTGAATCATCCAAGAATTGTTCATTTATTTAATGTAAAGAAGGTTGCCCCCTCGAAGAGGTTGAATTCTAAGGCGTTGATCTATCTTTTCTATCTTTTCTTGAGCTGGTTTTATAACAATATTCCTCCTTTATTCTAATTTTGTGATACCCAGAATGTAAGTCAATCTTCAAGAATAAAGTAGCACCTTCCACCTGATCGAATAGATCATTAATTCTATGCAGTGGGTATTTATTCTATAATCAATTCACAATTGTAAGGTACCATCCTTATTCTTAACGAACAGTACAGGAGCTCCCCATGGCGACACACTGGGGCGAATATATTTTTTATCTAACCACTCATGTAGCTACATTTTTAACTCCGTTAATTAAGGGATACTCACATGATATGGTGCTCTAGATACTGGAGGATCTCCCATAATTACTTCAATTGTAAAGACTATATCCCATTTAGGAGGAAATGTAGGGATCTCTTAAGGGGAAACATAAAAAAAGTCTTGCAGAATAGGTAAATTTTCCAGTATTGTTGTCTTTTCTTTATTGTTAGTATACCCCACCTGAACCACATAGATCTGGCATCCTTTTCTTAGGAAACTTTCCAATTGTGTGGCTATAATGGGTCTTAACTTCAAAAGTCTCTTAATTCCTTGAACTTCTTACCTAACTTCTTCTTGTTTTTGGAAAATTATGGTTTTGTATTTATAATTTATAAGATACCACTGTTTGCCAAGCCAGTCCATCCCAATCAAAACATCATATGACCCTAACAGTGATACATTTAAATTTTCTACTATTTGATGACCTACCAATATTATAGGGAAGTTATCCACCTTTCTTATCACCCTTCTCCTAGATGCTATGGCGACTTGAACTAGCCAAGAATTTTTAAACTTTGTTACTTACAAATGATATTTTTCTATAATTTTAAGACTTATATAACTCAGGATGGCTTCAAGGTCAATAAAAATAGACACAACTTGGTTAAAGACTTTATGTTCAAACTCCACCATGGTTGGTTGGTATTTTGGTTGGTGATCTTCTAAGGTCATGTTGATCTTTGGTAAAATCATCACCACCTCCCTTATTATGGATTATTCTTGAATATGTGCTAGTGAATCAACTCCCTTTTGGTAAGGACAAATTTTGACATAATGGGGTCCTCCACCTCCACAACTCTATAGTGGGGGTTCAATTTTGAGGTCAAATTTAGATTTATTATGTTTTTCATTAGGCTTTGGCTCACCTTCTAGTATAAGGTTTTGTTGCAACCTCCCAAAATGTTCATTTTGTTGGGTTTTATATGGAATTTGAAACTTGCAAATTTTACCCCTTTTATATTCTACAAATGTTCATGTCCTTCTTATCAGTCCATCTTTTAGTATTATCCCCTTTCTATTTCATTTGTTTGTATCATATCCAAGCCTTCTGAACAGCCTCATCCATCATCTTGGTGTTGTCAAATTCTATCCGCTCCTTCATGTATGTTGGGAGACTACTAATGAACCGTTGTACTTTTGATTTCTCCTCTTATATGTAAGGAAACATACCTTAGTACTGATGTAAAATTTGTGATAAAATAATCCATAGTAATTTGTCCCAACTTAAGGTCATGAAACACTTTTTCTTTTTCATCATAAAATCTTTTTGTTAAATATTTGTCTTTGAAATGACCTTGGAAGGTTTCCTGCATTACTTCTTTCTCATTAATACTTTGTACTATTTTAATCTCTCCCCACCATAAGGTGGCTTTTCATTGCAACCGATAAATTTCCAACCGAGCCTTCAAGTTGTTATCAAATTCATAAATATTGAACTATTTATTCATATTTATCAACCATGCTTCAACAACTTCTTTGGCTCACCATAAAATACAGGGGGTTTAATTTTCTTGAACTCTCCTTATAGTTCATTTTTCTGTCTCTTAGATTCTTTGTGAGCTGACACATTGCCAAATTCTTCCTCATTATATTCTCGATCACCTTTGGATTATGTATTTTCATCTATGTTCCTATGTGCCCTAACCACATACTCATGATCATGGCTTGGGTTGGGAGGTCTACGATTTTGTCACTCAGACAAACTTTTCATGATCCTGTCATGTTCCTTCGTCAACCTTTCATTATCAACTCACAGTCTTTCCATCCCACCTTTCAATTTTTGGACTGTGTCAAATAACAAAACATTTTTATTTCAAGTTTCTACTCCTGATTAGACCCACATTTTTTGGTTTTTAGTGAACAATGTTGGTCCTACTCCCATTGATGGTGGGATGGGGGGTGTAATTCCACCTGTTCTCCTCATCGTTCTTCCTCTTTGTGCACATGAACACATTTTATTATTCTACATATCACCTAATCAGGCCACAATATTGGAACCTAGCTCTGATACCATCTGTAACATATCTTCTCCATTTTTTTTCTTTTCTTTTAGGATACAACATAATACAATTGGAACATTTTTAGTAATATTCATTAATATGGTATTATTTTGACATCTATTTAATTTACCTTCTTACATAAAAGACTTTATGGTTATGTTGAATGATATTTACAATGGTTATTAATTATTATAATAAGCATACACAAGTAAGGTTAACCCTGAATGGTTCGATTTAAATCATTAGATGTTAACCCATATCACTTGCAACACATATTTAACGTATTATAGTAATTTATGGTACCAATGGGAACCTTTTGGAGTCTTCTTCAAATTTATGTCACTTGACATCTTGATTCCTTTTTAGAGATGTGGGGGGAATCTACAGTGCAAGGTATCTATGGTTTTGATCGAATAGTGAATGTGGATTCGAGTGGTTTCCAAGTAACTAAATACCCTACCCTGGTCTCCCACTATTCATTCGAGCTTTGACTTCCTGCACATCTAGTTTATGCAACCATTGTGAGGCAAACTTCACCCGTGGAAGCCCTTCAATGGCTTTACATCTACTAGGTATCAACTACCCTCATGCCATTTTTTCTTTTAAGTCCACATTTTGCCATATTTTCCCCCTTTAGCAATGCTCATAAATTTTATTTTATTTTGTTTTAGTTCAGTGCAGATTCCTTTACCATAGAGAGAAAATTCTCAGCACTTGTAGATTTATGCCCTTGCAAGGTGAGATAATCCCAATTTCAAATGGATTTCCTTGAAAGTTTAACACATTCTGAGAACTAATTCCTACACTGATTTCCATGGCATAGGATGACTGGGAATAATAATAGTTTTTTGTGGGTAAATATGTAATTTTCCTTTCCATACCCTTAAATTTTCTTAAGCATTTCTCTCCTCATAGAAATTACTTATTGATTTGATCTTTTCCCATGTGATTTTAGGTGCATCGTTTCCTAATTCTTGTTTGCAACCCTATGCTCAACCTTCATCCAAAGTTTCTAGGTTCCTTCCTAGCCACAGTTTGCTTGTGTCTGGTTTATGACTTGCCAATAGGTTTCTGAACCCCCTCACACTATGAGGTTTCTAAGCCATGTCCAACATGATTTATGTTTTAAGTAAACTAGGGTTTTAGTTATCCTCTTTTTTTTTTTAATTTCCCGAGAAGGGTTTTTAAGGCTTGAGGTCCTAATTTTATTAGTCGTGACCTCAACCCCTGTCACAAATTCTTTTGTAATGACTTCCTATTTGGTTGGATCTATTTATGGTGCACAACTAACAAATTTACTAATCAAATCAGAAATACTACCTCAAAACGAGAACTCTAGATGAGAACCCCCAAAGAAAAGTTCAAAAGACAACCAAAAAAAAAAATTGTGTATGCCAAAACGATGGTTTTTTATAGGGTAAAGTTCAACATTTTTTTAAATGGAAATAAAAACTAATTTATTTTTTTTGCAAAAAGAATTAAAAGAAACACCCTCAAAACAAAAAGTGTTGATGCTGGAACAAAAATAAAATGGTTAGAATTTTGACACTTTTTAGCAATGGAATTAAGGATGAAATAACACGACTTTGAAAAACTGTAAAATTCCAACAATTCTCGGACATGATGTTCAAGATAAAATATCTTGTCTCAAAGACTTATAAGTCCAACAATATCCGTCTATGTTGTTAAAGATAAAAATATATTGACTCTAAAAACCCTAAAATTGTAATTGTTTTCAACCATAGAATTAAAGATAAAATATCATAACTCCAAAAAACCTTAAGATTTTGACAATTTTTCAACCATGGAATTAAAAACCTTAATCTTTTAACATATTTCAACCATGAAATTATGGACAAGTTATATGACTAATTTTTTTTTTTTAAATGAACAATTAAATGAAAGATTCATTATTCCAAGAGTAATTTTATTTTGAAGGATTAAACTATATCTTTTTTCAAATCTTAGCCTAAGACAACTTATCCTATTGCAACAAAAATCTAAAAATAAACCATCAAAACAAAGTTTCCCTTTTAATGAGGCATTCAAATTTAACATTTCTAAAACTATCTTATACAAAATGATAACAATAAATAATATTATAGCAATAGCACTATATAATTTAAAAATTCAACATTAATTTCTAATATTTCTTTACTTTTAATCAAAATATCAATTTTAGTAGATTGAATATAACATAAATTATTTTTGTAATTCATTATTGCATTGTGGATATTATAAAGATATGAAGTCTTCCTAATTAAAACATATAATCCAATAATCATAGAAATTACTCATAGCTTCATGTAGGATCATATGGAAGACAAAATATTTATTTCAAGTTACCATGCAAACATCATTTACATGAAATGTCTTAGACACATATTCAAAATCACTCATAGGTTATAGCACATCATCAGAATCTAAATCTTCAGATGAATGACTGGATGCAGATGAAGATGACCCATATTATTCTCTTTCATAAACTAGTGCCCCATCTGAGTCAACATGCATGCTGAGCATTTCAGGTTTCAAAAGTCTTATAGATCTATGACTACGTTTAGAAGACTTCCATCTCAACATTATTTCTTGTGGTAGAAACTTCTTCAAAATATCTATGGTCCTGAATGAAAGAGTTGCTCTCTTTGTTAAATTGAATTCATAAACAAGTATGTCAACATCCTCCAATTTTAAGAGGTATGTGTGGCGATGATTTATATATGTACCCTTTCTTTTTCTCTTTCTGCAATTTTTTTTATCAACCACCACCTTTGGCTTGTACACTCCATTGAATGGGTGGGTATTTGTGGCATACCAATGTACTTTAATAGATGTAGTATATTCATTTTCTTTAATGACCCTTATAACCTTGGAAACCCAGAATGGATAGCCAAGTGGAACTCCATCTCCTAACACTATTATCATGCAACCCTCCTTAACATCCTTCACAGAACTCCTATAAAGGTCTTCCATGGCTTCACATTGTGCATGTGATCTTCTAGAATAGATATAGATTTCTCTTTCATCTACTATGGATACTTAATAATATGTTGAGATTGTTGATACTCAATAATGTGCATTTCCTCATGTGTAGTTGGAAGACTTTTTGGCCAAATAAATGGATTCTTCAAAATTGTATCTTCATTTCTTGATCTTGAAATTATATCACTTTGATCATTTGAAAAAGAATCCCACCAAACTAAATCAACAACATCAAAGTATTCATATGTATCTCTAATAAATATTTTAATTTCTTCCAAGCATTCATAATAATTTATATCTCTCTAAGGCTTTCATGCATTATGGATTTCAACAACTGATTGCAATAAAAATATCTTTGATGAAAATATTGGATGTTCTGGAATGAACTTCAAAAATGCTAAACCTGATGACGACCCCCATTCTGCAATAGTTGAATAGTTATTTCCCCAAGTGTTTTCCCATCAATTTTTTTGATATGAAATTGATGCTGGAAGCTAATGTCATTAAGTTGTTCAATGCATTTATCCTCACCATGTGATCCCAGAATAAACCTTCGCATGTCAATAGTTTCTTCCAACACACGAAAAACAGGCTCTAGAATGCATGATTTCTTAATACATTCAATTGATGACAGCAGGCTCCCAACATCCTTCCTCAATGTTACTGAAAAATGACTGAACATATGATCAAATGGTTATGAGTGTGCCCAACAAGAAGGAAACAAACCTTTATGTTTTTAAAAATTTCCAATTCAACAAGCATGTTTAGATATCCAAAAACAACTTGATTTTTGTTTTCATGACTTGCATTGTCTAAATGCAAATATAAAACTTTAGGAAGAATATGAGACCAATGGGAAAACACACCATGGATTATATTTATGGTTATATATTTGCATCATTATGAATATATGAATTTGTGAAGTAAGCCCTTAGAAACATCTTCCCATTAAAGACCATACAACCAACCAAGTGAAACTGAATAAAATTTTCCTCTTGTAAATTTTTTGGTGTGCACACAAAATGTGGCAGAAGTATTTTCTTTCTGGTCCATACCATCAATTATCAAACCCAAAATTTTATTTTTATTATCATAACACTTCTTTTTATGCTTATACAATTATTGTATTTCACTTATTTGCTAATTGTGATGCTCTTGAAGTGATTTGATAATGGAATCTACACATAAAATAAAAGAAACCTATTTAAATAAATGTGTTTTCATAGTTGATAACTATTCAACTTTTAAAAATAATGTTATGAATGCATACCTCTTTCTGCCCCTTGACATTTATCCCTCTTTTATTTAAGAGAAGCACATGTACCGTAAACCCCCATTTTTGCCTTCTTAGGAAAACGAACATTATTGAATTCATTCTTTCATATCCTTGTTAATATTTATATCTAATAAAATTACCATCTCCTTCAACACCTTATGCATATTCTTAAACATTTTATAAATTATTCATCATTGACATATTATATTTTATTTGATAGATTTTTGTTAAGAATCTTTCAATCATGTTGAAGGGTATTTATTATTTAGCGCCAAATATTATGAATGTGATCAATAGTTTACACACAAAGACAAAATAAGAAAGGAGAAGGAAGCTGAGAGAAATAACTGATGACACTGCAATAGTACATATAGGGGAGCAGTGAAGAATCACTAAAGTGGGTCAATTTAGTAAAGATAAGCATGTCTCTTTTGAATATGTGGAAGCTGATATTGAATTTAAAGCTGAAAAATATGTTACCATTAGTGAGGAGGAGATTAAAACTATTGTTCAAAAGGAGGAAATAAACAAAACACCAAAAAGAGAAATGGCCATGGATGCCTCTCTTCCAGTTGATGATGTTGAGATTGTTTATCTAGAAGAAGATATGTTAACCGGTAAGAAGAAGAAATCAAAAGTTGATCAGTCTATAAAAATCATTGGCAACAATGAAGGTGAAAGTGAAATCTCTAAAGGTAGTAGAGAAATCATAAAACTAGGTTTCAATTTAGAGGATGACATTATTAAAAAAAATCCATTCAAGATCACTTGATTAAGAATAAATTAATTAATGGTGGAAAATTATTTTAGCCTAATGTCAGCCAATTCTACGGGCGAAATAAAGGGAAATTTTAATATCAAATTAGAAGGGCACATCACCTACATGTCCATAATTTAAAAACATTGTTCAGGTATCATCCATATGCACATGTGGCGGATTATGTGGTTCTTGTTTATCCAAATCAAGTTACCAACAAAGATGGATTTGAGAGGACACGATGTTTTGAATACGAATATTAAGTAATTGGAGGGAACCATTCAGCAGAGTCTAAAAGGAAATTGGTCGAGGAGTTTCCCAATAACTCTCTTTTTCAAGTAGTAAGATGCATCATTTATGTTGGTTTAACAAAATCAAAAGAGTTATTGGCATTGAATCATAATGTAGGTAATGAGTATAGAATGTCTATGAATTTCATCCAAAGGGTCAGATTTATTCATAATGAACTTGTAGAAAAATGTCGTGGGATAAGAAAAAAGTGAGTCTAACATTTCAGTAAGAATGTTGTATGAAAACAAGATATTAAATTGATGATAAAATCAATTCAAAAGGTGGCAAAGTAAATTCACATTTATTCAGAGGCATATATAACATTTTCCATTTAGCACTTAGAATTGAGGAGATATGGGAATTGATTGATGATATTTTAGACATGTGGGAGAATATTTCCATAAAAAATCAAAAGGTTAAAAGGTCTAAACCCATAATATGTACCAATAGTAAGACAGGTCCTGAAATGAAGCAACTTCGAGATGATATGACCATCAAACCTTGGGGAACATTTCAGGGAGTGAAGGATGAAAAACTAGTCAAATAAATACTATGTTGTGTGAAGTCAGTGGAATTATCATTGGACGAAATGTGCTCAGAATTATAAAAGTAAGTTTGTTGAATTATTTTTACTATTTCTTGGATTATAATTTTCTTTTAAATGTAACATATTATTGGTGGTGGTATTTATTATACATATCATTATATTAGCAATTTTTACTTTATTTATTCATTCATAAAATTTATATGAAAATACAAGAACATGTGTTAAAATGTTGAATGAAGAGAGTTGGGATGATGTTGTGCGCAACTACCCAGAATCATGTTCTACATCAACACTTAAATATTTTTATCTTGGATTCAAAAAGGTATGTTTATTTTTACATTCATTCTATTCATATGTAAACTGTTTTTATGTTATCACTGATACATAACATTGTTTATTTCATTAAAAATGTCAAAGAAGGATGCAGATGGAGTACCAAACACTTTCAAAAGCCTTATTGAAAAAATTAAGTTGGAAAGGTTGAGAAAGAAACATCTTAGGAATATTGAACTTGATCCTATATTTTTTTATTTAAAATACAATAAATCAATGTTCTCATCATTATTATTATTATTTGTAGGTTAATAATATTTGTATTAAATTTGACTTTAAAAGTTACCATCCAATCATATTTTGTTGTTGCTATTAAGGAAACTAGGCCACTAGTATAGCATAAAAGTTCATGAAACCAAACTAATAGTAAAACATAAGCTTCATTGAGATAGTATGTGTATGTTTGTTTTTTATATTATAATTGCATTACAAAATGGGGTATCCTTCTCAATATGCTTGATACTACATGTTTGGAAGCCGACTAGAACTGACTGGAAATTCAATGTAAACATATTAACATTGAAAACTATGTAAGACAACAAAACGCTATGTAGATTAGCTAGTTGGTGGGAGAGTCCACTAGATCATTTGAAGTTTCCCAGATCATCCTAAGGATTGATGAATGTGATATTGGCAGGTTTTTCATCTAGAATATTAATTTTTTTTGTCCATGTCCTTGAGCTACATTTATATCTCATCCAATTGGGCCTAATTCTTCTGTTGCACATCCTTGTTATCTTGAATGGCCTTGCCAAGAATAGTTTTAAATTTCCATTATGCATTAATCAATCATAGCTTTGGGTTTTGATATGATCAACTACCACTAGTGTGAGGTATCTAATCCCTTACTTGGTTCATAAGATCAACATTACTGATTTAGCATGGTAAGTCACTAGTCCCATCTTCAGCTACTTCAATTTCACTTTGAATGTTGGTTATAATGCATGCATGATATCTACTTGTTTCCTCCTCTACTTTCCTTTGATTTCAAGTGACAAGTGGGACATAGTTTTGTGTTGACCTTTTTATCCCCCTCCTCAACTACTAACTACATCATGGCATCTGCTATGCCCATCTCTAGTCATGGATACTAATAATTTTATCAAAAAAAGTCCACCTACTACTCTGGATAGAGGGAGAATGGTTAAGGAGTGTGGAGAAAACACAAGCGATGAGGAAACTAGAAGAAAGCATAATGGTTGTAAGGGTGTAATTGTGGAAATAATTATGGGAACCTAAAGTCTATTCAATCATAGAAGCGAACCAATGAAAATGAGACACACTCCTAGATAATGAAAGAGACACGACCAGACGCTTGATATGAAATATGAGATACTGATCCCGAAACTTGAAGAGCCCAATGAAAACTAGAGATAAGAGAGATTCACCAATAGCCTAAGGGCTTCAATTTTGTTCCAATTCTTATAAGTAAATGAATATATAGTGAATAAGTCATTGATTTAAAACAAGACCTTCAATGAGAAGCAAGTAATATCCTTTGAATTTGAAACTAAACCTTCATACTATAATCCAAGCCATGTGGAAATTGAGACATAAGGGAAAGAGATCTCATCCTTATTGTTGGGACCTTGAGTTGGCATCATCGCCCTTGGGTGAGTCGGGCACCCAACTAGACACACATGACACTAGGCGAGTTGTGGATATGAGCACACCCATGTTTTTGTGATGGGCGTACAGACGTAGTGGCGGGCACACACCCGAATTTTGTTCGGTTGAATGCATGTAGATGACGATCAGTTAAAGGCACAAATAACATTCAATTAAAGGTGCGTGACATATCACCTAACTGGGAACTTAATTTAGCTGCTCTTTCCAAGAGACGGGAATGCAAATAGAAAACATCTCCCGGATAAGCTTCTCCACCAGGTGGTCAGTTAAAGGCACGTTGAAAGAGGAGCGAAATAACATTCAATTAAAGGTGAAAAAAAGTTCAACTAAATGTGTTGGGTGGAACGCACGATTAGGGGTGCACAATCGGGGAGGGCAACCCCACTAGGGCATGCGCGGGTGAACAAGTGTGAGGATGGGCAACTGATGGGTCTTCTCAACATAGCGGATGGACGTGTTAAATTTTGGCGTACAAGTTGGCTGACAGGTCGACCTACCAACCAAAGGACATAGTGGTTCAAGACATATTCAATGGATGACATATATATACATAGAGCATGTTCGATTGAGGGGCATCACCGAACTGCAATCAATATAACAAAAGACCGCAGGCAGGTCATAGTGTGAGGAACCGTGGGAAAGTGTTTGGTAATTTGTTTTGGGAAGAGTTTGAACAACGTGTAGGCTGAGTTGGGTCATTCAGGGTGGCCCGGGTATGCACCACTACTACACGGAGAACACTTTTAAGACAAAAGAGATATTTTGTCTTAAAAGGTCACTTTTTATTTTAGTTATTTTACATTAAAAGTTAATATCAATTGAATTGTCTTAAATATAAAATTCAAGACAAAAATAATTTGAGACAAATATATGTTAAGAAAAAACTTTATATTTACAACAAAAACAGTTTAAGAAAAAAATATTTTAAGGCAAAACTTTAAATTTAAGACAAAAAAAAATTGAGACACAAATATTTTAAGACACAACAGTTTAAGACAAAAATATTTTAAGACACAACTCTATATTTAAGACAAAAATAATTTGAGACAAGAATATTTTAAGACAAAACTTTATATTTGAGACAAAAACGGTTTAAGACAAAATTATTTTAAGAAAAAACCTTATAGTTAAGACAAAAATAGCTTGAGACAAAAATATTTTAGGACAAAACTTTATATTTAAGACAATGGCCACTTAAGACGAAAGCCATTTAAGACAATTAACAATTAAGACAAATACATATCAGTTTAAGACAATATTATCTAACAACAACAAAATTTACTTTGACAGTGTGCCATAAGTCTGTTAGTTTGCAGGCTACTACTATCTCGTTCCTATACCATGGTTGTTATTTCACTTACCATTAACGTTATCTTATATAAATATAACGACTTGTTGGGTTCTTCATTTTGTGGGGTTAGCCGACTCTGAAGAATGCGACAATTTTTCTTGGCAAGATTTGTTGGACATCAATTCCACTTCTGTCCCTTCAATCTCTCCTGATACGATTAGAGACAACTTGTCTGTCATTGCATTTTGTTGGTGAGTCACTTTAGTACTTACTATTGCAGAGCAGTTGATAAACTAACTAAATTTTTGACTCCTTCTCGTGGTTATGGGATTAAGCCTCAAGTTTGAATTTCCCTCAATATGCATCCTCTCAGACTTTGGATCTAGCTTAGGGTAATCAGCTGCAAGAAAGATTACAATGTGGTTGGCTTACAATTCGTTGGAGATTTGAAGTACTCCCTTTATTTTTCAGTCATCATTAAACGCACAGATAAGTGTACATTGCTGATGTGTATTCCTTATGGAGTGTGATGAATCTTGTTACATTGTGAATGGTGCAAGTTCTTGCGTGTTTGTAAATGTAAATGAATGTACAAGTTTTGATGCTTATTGTATATTCATGATTAGAACGGTGTAATGTATGAACATGAATTTTAAAGTGTGCCTAGAATATGCTATTCATTATCATGTGCACGGTGAATGCGCAATTATGTGTTCATATTTAGTTAATTGATTTCTAAATTTATGGGTATAATTACTTTAACTAATCCCTACGCTAGTTATTTGGTTAACACGGAGAATTAAGGTGTCAAGAATTGGGTCATGAGACTCCTTGAAACTATAGGAGGGTGGGTGCACAGCAATGGTAGTTCTGTTTTATGAACCTAGCATAGGTTTCTTTCTAGTCCGTATATGATATATTTTCACGATCAGGAGGAAGTGGGAGAACATGACTTTGTTGACATGCTAGCAGGTCCAAAACCTAGTGGGCATTGGTGAAACCACACCCTAGTGGAACCATGTTGTGTGTATAGAAACCAATCATAGCCCATTGATCCCAGTGATCAAATCTGAGGTAAGGGAAGGGTCTATACACTTGGCGAAATGTTGTTTTATTTTGGGTTAGAATCCGAAAGGGAAAGAATGTGGTATAGGTAGAACTAGGAGTGTTGGGAACATTTTTACCCACCCATTGTTGAAATATTTGTACCCTAAAACACCCTAATAGTGTAAAAATTAATATAAATCTGCCACTATTGATGTATTTGAACTGAAAACAAGAGATTACAAATTTCCTCTACTATTCGGAGAAATGGAACTCACAATTTAAAAATACATGCAATGACATGCAACCATCAAAACAACACAAGAACAAAATTATTTATAGGGAAACCCATCAGGGAAAAAACCTTCCACTTCCTTTCATTATTCATATGAGAATGAGAAATAATTACAATTTCTTGCTTCAATCGTGAAGCACACTCTACACTGTAAACCTGTTCTCCTATTGATTGTCCTGCTCTAGCTAACATTTAGTCAATTCAAGGCCCCATATTTCTCTTATTTCCTCGCACAATTCCGAGGGAAATTATCTCCTAAATAATAGGAAAATTCACTATTCCCTTGTGAAAATCCCAAGTAATCGATCGAATGCCTCAATGCCCACCATGTACACTCAACTAGTATATAATTAATAATTACAATGTGTCTTTTGCTCCACTTCAGTTTGGCAATTCAAATTCCATGCATGTCTAGGGTATTTTTAGCTAATTAACGAGTTTAATTGAGAGATCATTGAGTTAACAAAAATTCTACTACTCAATTGACCTTCAACTAACTCGACTAGTTGCTTAAGCTCACTTAACTAAGTCAAATTCCAAATAATTGAATTAGATTGCTAAATTTTAGCAACACTACATGCACAACTCTACTTCTAGCATATAACTAGAATTTACAAAGTAAACAAGTAGACAAGGAAATGCCACACAAGTTAACTGCTTACAAGCCATCTAGCTGATTTGGAAAATCAAATTACTAAATTTGACTAAGGAACAAGTCAAATTTAGCCTTTCTTGCTACATTTTCTAACAGTCCCTCTTAGGAAGAAATGGATTTTGAACCACCCATATCCTGCACCTGTGGAATTTGAATTTTCTTGTTGAAAATTCCCTTTTCAATATATGTGCATCCTGCTTCTCAATTGGAATGTAATGTAGCATCATAACTCTCCTATGCACACAATTCTGCAAGTGATGGTACCTGATATTAATGTGCTTGACCTATCATGAAATACTAGATTCTTAGAGAGTTTTATACAACTCTAATTATCACAATAAATCATTGTCGAATCCATCTACTGACTGAAAAGACCCACAAGTAGTTTCATCATCCATATGGCCTCACATGTTTCTTGACTTGTAGCCATGTATTTAACCTTTGTTGAGTTGAGTGCCACATACCTTTGCTTCCTACTATACCAGGAAATAGTTGCACACCCAATGCTGAGGATAGCACCCAACGTACTTTTCTTGTCTGATGGACTCCCTGCCAAATTTTCATCAGTGAAGCCATGGAGCTTCACTCCCTTTGTCCTCCTATACCATATGCCATACTCAATTATGCCTCTGAGGTACCTCAACACATGCTTTGTTGCCTTCCAATAAAGCTTGGTAGGCTTCACCATGGCTTCACTCAACTGATTAGTTGCATAACATATGTTGGGCCTTGTGTTCACCAGATACATCAGGGATCCCTTAAGCTATCTGTACATGGTAGCATCTACTACCTATCCTAAAGAATCACTCTCCTTCCTCCAGTTTGTAGTTACAAGTGTGTCCATAGGCTTGTTTTTCTCTATGTAAAATATATGAAGTGTTTAGAGGCATACTTCCTCTGACTCACAAACATCTCACCATCACCCTGCCATAGTTCCAACCCAAGGAAGTAATGTATCAATCCCATGTACTTCATCTCAAATTATCTTGCAATGTCCTCCTTGCAAGACCAAATCAACTGCTCATCTCCGCTGAGTGTCAAATCATCAACATACAATACCAAGATAAGCAAATTTCCATATATAAAAATGTGATAGAGGTTAGCACCTGCTTCACTTTTGGTGAATGCCAATCCACTGAGATATGGATAAATTCGTGTGTACCATGCTCAAGTTTCTTTTCTGAGACCATACATGGCTCTTTTGAGTCTACACACATCTCCTCGTCATATGTCTCAAATCCCTATGCATACTCTATGTAAATTTCTTCCTCAACAACACCATCGAGGAAGGTGGTCTTCACATCCATCTTTCAAATTTACACAGGAAAAGGAGGTCACCTGAGAGTTACACTAGCTACACGGCTCTAATGACTGAGCTTATAGAGACTAAGCCATCCTCTTTCGAGGAATCAATAGGATAACATGTATGGGTTGATGCCATGGTGGAGGAATATGAATACATTTGTCAATCTATTGTATCTGAAGAGGTGCCCTAGTGGATTGAGAAGGTGACAACCTACATTGATTGGGGTCCATAATTAATAAGTGACATCAAGGTTTATCGACCTACATATTTTATCGAGGTTATTTCAGACACTACTACATAAGGTATTTTATGGTAATGTTGTCTACTTTGGTACACATATAGACAAGATTACAGAATGCGAGTGGTGTTAGTTGTACAACTGATGTTTACATCTATCAGTAGGATGTCACTTGATACTAAACGCAATTGGGGCGATGACGTGACATTAATCGATGCATTGATACATGCAACTATTGAGGTAGGGAGTTGTGGTTGCCTAAAGTCAGGAGTCCATCTTCTTATTTCTAGGTTGCATATTTGTTTTCAACAATGGCTTCATCTGGGATTACTTTCGAAGGAATAAGATGACCATTTTTCTTCCAAATCCTCAAAATGCAATCCTTCTCCAAAAATAGAGGGGTACAAGTGGATTTTGGCTTAGCCTCTAGCTTCCAAAGGCCCTCTCAACCACGTTCAATCTTCAGGAAATCTTCATATCTATCATCCATGAGCCCCTAATCTCCCTCAAATGTGTGCAAGTGGGTTCCAAAGTTCATCCTTCAACTCCAAGTCATTGTGCAAGTGGAAAGGAATGGTTCTAGGTGGAATTCCCAAAGCCTTTAATAAACAATATCAATGGGTGAAAGTTCCCCAAAAGGCTCCTAAACTCAACTCAAAATAAATGTGTGGCCTCTGATCATCAGTATACAAGTGTGAGGCTTGTATGTTGTGCCAATCCTAAAAGCACGAAGTGCCTCACTAACCATCAACCAAGTAACCATGAACATCAACCCCAAGCCAAAGCTCTACTCCTCTAATCCAGGTTCATAGAGAGTAGCCATTATAGTATGGGAATAATTCTTAATAGTAGGGGGTCAAATTTATCCTTTTTGCACTTGAATGTTTCAGATGATGCGGTCTAGTGCTTTAGCCACAACCCATCCCCTGAATTCTCTTAAGGTAGTTGGAAGGATAGGGAAAAATGGCCCAGTAAACACTCAACAGTTGGCCCATTGATCATTTGAGTGGGTGAAAGGTACTTCAGAAAAGTTTCCCTCTTACCCAAACTATATAGATTGAATTCCCGAGGTATTCATGTTCAACAAATGCCTCAGGCTTAATCGTGGATATTAATTAAAGATGATGTGCAAAGACAACTCGCCATGATTCCTTCCTAAAAAGGATCATGACAAATGTTATATTCTTGATTAAACATAACTTAGAAGATGAAGAGTATTGCCACTTGTTTTTTGAAGCTACGGTGGTGACCAACTTGATATTATGACTAACCAAGCACTACATAAGGCATCCTAAGTGGGATGAAAAATGTTTGATGATATGGACATAGTAAGTACAATCCTTTGCATTAATCCTTGCTTTGTATCTTACTTGTAGCTTCACTACTTGTCAGACTTGGCTTCCTATTGCTAGTAAAACCCTTGGGTGCTAGCTAAGAGGTTTGACCATTTTAAGCCCCTGTAATTGACCCTGCATAGAAATTGTGTAACTTGAAGGTATTTTTTTCCATTTCAATTTAAATTTAGCAGATCAGTTGCTAGGGAAAGATACTATGCACCTAGTTCATCATAAATTTATGTAATATTGTCATCTAAAGTGAGAAAAAATTACAATAAAAAACAAAATAATAACAAATTATCAAACTCATTCAAACCTTGATAGTAAGGTTGATACAATCCTATAACAACAATAAATGTCTTTATCCTACTAGCTATGGAAAAAAAAGGAGGTAAGGTGCCTAGGTCAAGGAGGGTTAGATTTGAGCATTTTAGGGTTTAATAGTAGTTAAGGGTTTTTCGATGGCTTAGGGTCAAACCCTAGATAAACTGTTACCTAGGATGAGACTTTGGGTTTTTTGAAAATGATAAAAATTATGCTAAGACTAGTTCCTTACTCTAATCTAGGGTTAGCGAAAATAGAGTCAAAGAAACACTGTGGCTAGGGCTTGAGGTTACTTAAGGAAAGAGAGTTAAGTCTAGCAAGCACAACTCCAAAAACAATAAAAATGGTTATCATAGATTAGGATTGTATAAGTATGACGTCTCGAACTAGGGCATCAATCAACTATGTTTTCCAAACTACAATTTAGTCTTGATAGACTATGAGGGCACCTAACTAATACAAGGGAGAGTAACAATAATTACTAATCCTAACACATTCTGGTGTAATTATCAATAAATGTCATCATATATTTATTTCCATTTGTAGAAGGAACATGCATAGAGCCACACAAATCAAAATGAATGAGTTCAATCTTTCTATGTTCTCTGGAATGAGAATCATGAAATTATTGTTTGTTGTGCTTTCCTAAGGTACAAGAATCACATTGCTTAAGTTTCCTAGGAATAGTTAGCAAACTAGTAACACCATTTTTCTTCAAAAAACGAAGGTTGTCATAGTTCATATGTCCAAATCTAGCATGCAATAAAGACTTGATGGAAGTGTACCTTCATAATAATGATAATTGTATGAAACGTTGTGTGCATGGGCATAGGTTCCTTGCAGCTTCAAAAGTCTTTCTTCTTCTATCCTAATCATGACAAGTGAGTGATCTGATGCTTTTTTGACCTCAACCTTTCCATATAAAGCAGAGGGACATAATATGGCAGGAAATAATGGTAGGGAATATTACAATGAATAGAGCTATAGAAGCGAAGAGTTGAATTGGGACTCCCTTGTTTGAGTGGGGGAATGCATAAGGAAAATATATTATACTAACAAGATTAAAAGTGAGATGCAATCATACCACAAAAGCCAACTATCTTCAAACTAAAAATTTATATGAAATTTAAAAAACATATTACAAACATACCTCCTTTCGACACCAATGGAATCACTTGTTGAGTTTTCAAATGCCTTTAATCTTTTTTGATGTCTTCGCCTCTACATAAAACATGTGACTTCAAAATATTTTGGTACAATTCTTTGCTTCCTCCTAGAGCCACTACATCTTCAAAGAAATTTCATCATCAAACCATTGTAACTAATCTACTACATATTTGGAATTGGACACCATCCTCAACAACAATGCCAATTCGTTACCTACCAAATCTAGACTTTAAATATTACAAAGTCTCTTAACCAAGTGCAACCTTATGAGAACATGGAAAGGTTTCCCATTAGAACAAAAATGCTTCCTCACGTTAGGCCAATTCTTTTCCAGCACAAGGGAGGAAACCCTACCATTATTTAGTTTTATCGTATTTATTTAAAATAAAAAGAATGGTGGAATTTACAAAGACCAATGACTATCCATTTGGGTGATGGAGTTAAAATCAACGAGAAAAAGGATTTTCATATGACAAAGAAGACACAATTAAGCCATTCACTAATGTGGCTTAATTAGTACAAAACAAATTTTTGAATAAGGAAAGAGTAAAAGGACAAATTTGATTGGGGCTAGTGAGGTACTAGTGATGTTGTTATTGCTTCTTAAGAGTTGGAAGATGGGAGCTTGCCAACATGAAAAAAAAAAAGAATAACTAGGCACCCTTAAAGAATATGCACCATCATAAACATGAAATTACCACCAAGCGATAAAAAACAACCATGAACAACAAAGGAATAACCAATACATGAACTCTTAAATGAATTAGAGAAATTAGTGCAACCTTCTTATTGGACAAACAACAAAAAATACATCATTTTTTGAATTTGATTTTGAAAGATGGTCAAGTGCGCCAAAAAATTCTCACCTAAACTCATGGAAATTGCAAAAAACATAATCATCCATGGAAAGAATAGAGTGATGGAAAAAGCTTACATAACCCCTCTTCCAATCCTCTGAAAGATATTTAACTAAGCTTGGAGGGAACTCCCAATATTATAGCTATGAATTTGGCAAAAGTACCCTCTCCTCTATTTAGATCTTCCAAATCAAACCCTAATTCATAAAATAATATTTATTTTTTGAAGGCCCTTATCCTCCTCAAGTGGAGCACTTCCTTTTGTCGTTTGAATAAATAAGATGGGTCCATATTGCCACTTGCCACTTTCTCTTTCATGAAATCCCTTTAAAGCATGCATTTTCTATTCATCTGAGGGTTTTATTATGTCAACAAACACATGGTATCTCCCCATGCAAAAATTCTTCCAAATATGAAGAAAAGGTCTCGAACTATATGTACATTGAGAAATGTAGGGCAAGCAAGAACTTGTACATGTTTCAAAAAAACATAAATACAACAAGATGGAGAGGTATTGCTCACGTTGAACAACTAAGAGAAAGAAATGCACAATAAGGATGAACTTATAGGTTTTCAATAGGTTGAAAGGAAATTGTAAAAAGAATCAATACAATTGTATGGATATGTATGGTCATATGGAGCAATATAACAGTTGTACAACTTCTGCCTTTCCTTTTTGTGTAGATCGTAAACATCATTTAGAAATGATTTTGATGACCATGCAATTGTTATCTTGGGAATTTGTAGAGGTTTACTTGAGGTATTCATAGCTGATTTTGAAGAAGAAATTACTTATGTATCTACAAAACTCTTTTATTCTTCAAGTACTTAAAATTTTAGTTATTGTGTGATTGATGCCATGATCTGAAAGTAATTTCTACATTATATTAAATTTAGCAATTTATCTATTTAACTAGGATCATATGGATAATAGTCACCTAGGGTTGAATTTTTGTAATGTACTTAACCCCAAATACCTCAAAAGGTGAAATATGCCTCCAAATATGTGAAAATGTGTCTGAAAGTTTGTAATGGGATGCTAGGGTTTAAGAAGGCCTCGACAAAATTTAGGGCCTCAATCGAGAAACCTGGTGAAAGATATAGTTGTTCGGTAAAATCCATTGATATTGATGTCAGGATCTCGAATGGCACCTCCTTATGCTACAGGGAGATGGCAGACTCATTCATTTCGGAAAATTTTGGGGAAAAGGGAATCCTTTCCTTGATAATTTCTAATGATGCGAAATTTTTTGAGTTTGATGTCTACCCTTCTTATTTCATGACAAGACTACCAAATTTCTATCATATCCATGAGGTCAACACCAATTTGTGGTTCAAGATATAACTAAGTTGGAACAAACTTAGCTCTAGAACATATGCTATTTTTCAACCTCTAATGTTTATGGACAAAGAGATATCAATTTTCTAAAACATGTGAGAGCCAAAGTATTACCTTTCCCATGTTGACTCCCTCTATTGAACATCATGAAAAATATCCATAAATTAGTTATCCTTATTAAACCAAACATTTAATTGGAAATGATGATTGATCATTACCATGAAATTACAACTTTTTTGCACTTTTTAACCACACAAAGATTGTTTTGATATCACCATAATTAACTTTTGATAAATCAACCAAAAACCCCTCAAATAATATTTGGTGACACAAAGACCTAACAATTTTGATACAATTAATAATGATTTATAATTAGAAATACCTCTCATTAAATAAAAGAAAAGTCTCAACATTTTATTTAATGGAATTTAATTCCCCTTGAAAAACACATGAGCATTTAACACGAGCATTTCATTTAAGTTCCATTCAAGGTTTCATGGATTTGTTTCTTTCAAATATCAAAATTGTTTATTTCCCTCCCTTTGAAAGGTTTCTCCTGGGGGGAAGAAGGAGAAGGAAGGGTGCAACCATGCCATCACACGTATGATTTGATTCATTTGGTTGAATTCATGAGATTGGATTCTCAGTGCCTCCAATCATGGTGATTTCATTCTACAATGGGAATGTGCACTGCAAGGTTGCCCACACTACAAGGCGATGGCCCATACCGAAGCCCTCCATCTCTTTGAGAAACTTCAAAATACTTCTAGACAAGCACAACGAGGCTATATGTCCAGGATTCCATGGAGGAAGATGAACCCAAAGGCATAAGCAATAATGGCTTCATCAAAGAAGATAACACATGCCTTTTTGACACAAAAATCAACCAAGAAAATATGAAAATAAGAGAGCAGGAATGTATTGATCATGAAAAGGAAATCAAATATCCTAAGACCATAGGTAGTCACAAGGAAGATGCTCTAGCATAGATGGATTTTGATGATCCAATCATCCTTAAAAATGATAGAAACCCAAAAAGGACCTCGAATTCGCCTAGACCCAAGCTTTTGAGAGTCCCAAAGCAAAGAAGTTGGATGTCAAGGAAATGGACGTGCACTCAGAAAAGCAAGATTGAGGCTTCACGCTAGAGGAGAAATTGCCTGGGACTTTTGTGTTATGCCATATGGGTGGTGTAGACAATGGCGACAATGCAACCTATTCGTTCGGTTAAACTTTGCTGACCACACAAATGAACCAATGCTAACTTGGGTGTCCTAGGTCGATCAATTGGGTTTCATCGCATTCTCATTTGTTCGCTATTTTAACTATTTCTTTGTTTTCAATCCTTATTTCATGGCCTCTTCCCATAATTGTAATTCTTTCTGGCCCTATTAAATTTTATGATTACCAACAGAGTGTATTTTTTTGTGGTACCATTAATTTAGGATGTTGTAAACACAATTTTCTTTATAGATGTAAATTCTATTCTAATAGGAAATAAGTGGAAAACAAGCAATATAAAGACATCGGCCCTAAACATTGTGCCTTGCTTGGCATGACTTTTCAGGGTGTGGGAAAATTTGATAGAGGATTGAATTTGCTATAGTTTATGTTGTTTTTGTGATTGATGATCTCAAGTTGAATGACATGTGAAGATTGGAAGTGACTATAGTCAATGTTGTTTTTTTTTATTGATGATCTCAAGTGGAATAACATGTGTAGATTGAAAGATGGCATCATAGATAAAATGACAATGGGATATTGAAATCTAAAAGAAAAGTTGATAGACTCATCCTAGAAAACGGAGTAAGTGTTTGACCAAGATTCAATTAAATCTCTGCAAAACTATGTTAATAATGAATTCACTGGGGTTTTTTGCTCCCAATGGAGAAATATGCCTCAGGTAAAATCACTACAGGAGATTTCTTAGGAATCCATTCTTGAAATTATCTTAACTTGCTTAGAATTCTAGGATGAGGTTCCTTCCATACAACACTCTTGGAAGCTCCATAGACATAAACTGACGCCAAACTTAGGTTATTGCCTTGCCATCTCTGTCAAATATTTATCATATTTGCCCAAAATAACATACTTTCGATTTAATATGGAATTTTATTCATCAAATTTGGAAAACACAAAACGTAATGATCTATAAATCATGTAATACTCGTCATCAAATTTATCAATTATCTTTATTTTTTTAACATAACACGATTATCTGATAAAAAATTATGACAATATTCACTAGAAACAAACCCAAAAACACAAAATAACAATTATAAGTGTTTTCTGAGTCAGTTACTGGAGAACCCATAGTAATAACCATATTCTGTCAATGTTTCAAATCCCAATAGGGATCCATCATCGACGTTCAAAAATAGTCTTGATGATGGATCCTTGTTGGGATTTGAAACGTTAACAGAATATGGTTATTATTGTGGGTTCTCCGGTATCTAACTCAAAAAGTATAAACCAGAGATGTCTAAAATCCAGAATTATAAGTGTTCTCGAATGCTTTTAAATAACTTGAATGTAACATTAATATATAGTTATAATATATATGAGATACGAGGAAAATCATTATCATTTTCATATAGAAGGTTACGGAACAAATAAAAAATTATTGAATGCTATCAGAAATATTTCGAATAGCATACATTGCCATCAAATCCAAAACTTAATCCTTATAAGAACATTCTACCTTCATATCATTGAAAAACTAATACATAGTTATAAAAATTAATTAGAATCTAAGTTCACTATTCTAAGGTCAAGTTAGAAAAGTTGTAGTTCTATTGCTTTTGAAACTATTATGCCACATAAACTGTAAAACTATTTAACACTCATCTTTGTCATATTTTCCCAAAACAACACACATTCCCTCAAGACCTCAACATGGATTTGATAGAGGTGTGGGTTGTTTGGATTGTGTAGAGCCTAGAAAACCTAAAGTAGCCCTTTTCCCTGATCCCCATTGGACACAATCTCTGTTTCAAGCCATTCTCTGTGTCATGGTGGGAGAGAAAAGAAACCATTATAGCCGAGCAATACCGTCAACATCCAACAAGCCAACATAAATGATGTGGCTAAAACCAGCAAAGAAACATTCTAGAATAAGACTCAACTGGAGCACATTCTGCTTCATCCCGACACCTATGTTAGTTCCATTGAGAAGCATACCAAGTCTCTCTAGCTTTACACGAAGTTAATGAGATGGTTCACCGGAGCATCTCATACATTGCAGGTCTTTACAAGTCTTTCGATGAGATCCTCATCAATGTGGCCAATAACAAGTAGCAGGATCCCTCCATGGATTCCATGAAGGTGACCAACAGCATGGAGGATAATTGCATCAGGGTTTACAACAATGGAGATGGTGTTCATGTGGAGATTCACCAGGAGCATGGTGTGTATATACCGGAGGTGATCTTTGGGAACCTGTTAAGGAGCAGTAACTATGATGGCTCTGAGAAGAAGACCACGGATGGAAGGAATGGGTATGGTGCCAAGCTGGCTAATATCTTTTCTACCAAGTTTATTATTGAGACCGTCGATGGGAAGAGGCAGAAAAAGTATAAGCAGGTATGGCTCAGTGCTTATTGTCTCTGCTTTTGCTTAGTTTTGTATGGGGAGTCCCTATAGGGCTTTTAGGGCTTTCAGAGTAAGGAAATTTGAGTATATTTCTACTAACATGGTTGTTTGTCAGAAGTGGCTTGAGTTATATTCCATTTTTTTCGGACTCAGATAGATTTAATATTCCATATGTGTTCATTTCTTATTTTGATTACAGAGCATATCCTTTCTTTTTATGCGTTTGCTGCCTGTTATCAATGTAGTTACCCATTACTTAGCTTTCTTCTATTTTGTCTTTCAAAAAGGGTTTGTCTCAGAACGTTCATACCAGGATGTGATCCCTTAACAGGGCTCTCAGATCTAGAACATTTGTTGACCTTTCTATGACATGGTTGTCAAAAGTTTTCTGAGTTATATTCTTCTCTGAGGCTCATTCTTTCCATCTTTTCTGGACTTAGATATATTTACTCTACCAAACGCGTTAATTTCTTATTAAGATTACAGAGCATATAATTTCTTTTATGGTTTTGCTGCCTGTTATCCAAAGTCTTACCTATAACCCAGTTATAGCTACTTGTTTTTGTTCCCTTCTGTAAAGCGTTGAATGGATCTCCCAAAATATTAAATTTTGTTTATACAATGTTTCATTCATTTCCACTAAAACACTAGAATCTAGATGCCAAAGGTGTTTGTTAGATGTTTCTTATGAATGCATAGACAAGGTTGTGTATTTCATATATTCACATTGCAATACTGAATTTTGAATCTAACTCTTCAATGGTCCATGGATTGGGTTTTAACTCATTCAGATCTATGTTTGCACGGAACTGACCTCAGTAGCAGTACAACAAATTTGAGTTCTATTATTCATCAAGTTTTGTACCTCTGGAATTGGAGTTGTGTTAGATAGCTACATAACAACTTTGAGTTCTCTTCCAAGTGTGGGTAATTTCCTTCGATTTATAGAACATAGGAAAGCCTCGGACGTGTGAGGATATGCAAGAATAATCTCATGGGAGAAATACCCATTTCACTTTAAGGTCTCTGTGTGCCAGCAGCAATAGATTTCATAAGTAGAGTACTCTCCCAGGACAACCCAAAACACTCGTGGGGAGAAGAAACCAAACGAACTTGATGAATTAGTGTTACACATCATTTTTTCACTGCCTTGTACTCCACATCCACGATCCTGGAGTACCTCTATAATGAACCCCACATGATTTCCTCTCATGAAGAAACTCCCATTATGTCTCTCTTCATGAACAGAACAATTCGCTTTTGCAATGTTTCCCAAAAATATTTTTTTATCCCAGTTTACAAGACCGACACCAATGACTCGTGTACTCCTCACGCAGATATGCAGGGATTACAACTATCCCTAGCACCAATTGGATCGACTGAGCCCTTTCTTAGTCGCACCAATCCTCTTTTGCAATTTTTTCTAAATATGGAGCTGAAGCTTCCAGCTCTAGAAGCATTGTAACATAAGTCTGGTAAAAGGTTAGGTTGAATGGAATCAAGGAGGTAAGTTTGGGCTCCTTTCCCCTATGAGGATGGGACTAATCCAAGAGATAAGGCCTTCTCCCATGAGAAGAGGAACCATCTCAAATCCATCCAAGCTATAAAAACCTCTCTTTTTCCAAAGCAAAATGTAGTTTTCAGTTCTGAGTTAGAATAATCAGCATGACATCTATAGTCTAAATTTTTCTAGTGTATGTTTGAGGGAGAATAGTGTGCTTTGGTGTGATTTCATACTAGAGGGAAAGAGGCCTTAAAACCTCTATTGTTGGGGTTGTCTATGAATTGCTAGAAGAAGTTTTAGAACCTGGATATGTCAGAGGAGACCACCAATGTCAAGGCACCGATTGTAATCTATTTTTGATTTATATAAATGCAACTATTGATTTATTTCCTACATGAAGTGTAGTTTTACAACTTTATCGCTTAATGTTCCTTGACCTATTAAGTAGGTTGAATACAATATTGTATGTTATTACGTTTGTTGTTTGATATTTTTTGCTTGTTTTAGGTGTGCAAAGGAAGGAGACAAAAGATAGCTGGAGTGAGTAAGCAGGATCATCACGAAGTGGAATAACATTCTAAGAGGTAAGCCCTCTTAATTGATTCTAGCTTAAGGAAATCTTCCATAGATTGTATGTTTGTGACTAGACCTACTCTCTTGGGTTAGAGGAGTTGCTTGTGCCCGCACTTAGAGTTTAGCTGCATCACAAATGGGGGGCAACCCTTGCAGCAGTTGCAGCACGGAACTTGAATTCCCAATAGACAGTGATTTCTATAGTTACCTCAGTCTCAGTGCAAACCACTCTTATGAACCCTCTTGTCTCGTAAGTGCGAGTCACCCGTCTAGTGCAACCGATGCTCTCGAGTCCTACTTCTATCAATCCTTTGGTCCCTCCAGTAAGTGCACAGGCTGTGCCACCACCTAGGGGGTAGAACCTGAATGTCTCTCTTATGTTGGGCACAACCAATGTGAGTAGATCACAAGCTCACATGGTTGGGGCAAAACAACCTTCTTCTGGTGTTGTTCAAAACCTTACTGGTCCTACTAGATTGAGCAATTTCCGGTACTAATAGGGACAAAATCTTGTTGGTCCATCTGGGTCAAGCAATTTCTAGTATCAATAGCCTTATGAGGCTTAGGATCACTACCAAACTCCTTATGTTCCATACGGTTCCCAAGGAATAGTAAATCCACCTTACGTCCTTTAGCGCGGACAATACATTCAGCCTAGCTCAACAACCATTCTCGGTGGCTATGGATAGATACAGTTCAGACATTTTCAAGGTTTCGATCCGGGAACTGTCCAAGTACCCTTGCAACAGCAAGGAAAACCTATGCAGCAACAAGGGCAACCTTCTTTGTAGCAAGGGCCATCCACGCAGCAGGGTACGATGATGCACCAATAGGGACCACTATATCAGCCACAGGTGCAACCCTCATAGCAGGTGCAACAAACCATGCAATCACAAATGTAATATGTTCGTCAAACCTCCCAACCTATGTCTTCGCAAGGCTAACCTATGCAGCCGTACGGATAGCTTTCACAGCCACAAGGTCAGCCCTCATAGCAACACAGCCAACTCAGGTAGCAACAACTGTTATATACATATCAACAAGGTCAACCTTTCCAGGGACAAGGTCAGTGTCAAGTCCTACAGTAGCAGGCCTCATGTCCAAGGGCAACATGATCAAAATCCACTTGTCCAAGGACAGCAAGTCCAAAATCCTTATGTCCAGGGCCAACAGTTTCAAAACCCATATGTCCATGGATAGTAGGTGCAAAACCCATACATCCAATGTCAACATGATCAACAACCTTTTAACCCATATGTTTCTTATCAACAACCTATGGCTAGACAATTTCAAGGCTTTCAAGGTCAGAATCCTCCCTACAGACAAGGTAACCTATAGCGGGGGCAAAATTAAATGCCATACGGACAAAACCCTCCACTATGTGGAGAAAATCCTTACTAACAGGGATGAGCTCCTCTAGTTTGAACTTCTTATCGACCTCCATTGCCTTTCAATACTCAGTTGTCGTTCTTGGCCACACTAGAGTTGCCAGATGTGTCTCAACTCATGAATGATCCAATTCTTCATTCGCCCTACTAGCCTCCAATCCCATCCAATATCTTGATCGATTGTCCAAAGTTCGATGGGAAAGAGAAAGAACATCCTCAAACCCATGTTATGACATATCACCTCTGGTTCTCTTCAAATTCCTACGTTGACGATTCTATTCATCTTCGTCTTTTCCAATGAACTCTCACAGGCATTGCAGCCAAGTTGTACATCGAGCTCCCTCGAAGTACTTATTATGACTGCAACTTTTTAGCCATGGCTTTCCTCATGCATTTCTAATTGTCGGTTCAATATGAAACTAGCACCTATTTTCTTACATCGCTTAAGCAAAATACTGCAACCCACATCTTCGATCACATCCATGAATGGAGACGTAGGCGTTGCCCGATCAAATTCAAGTTTGTTGATTAGTTACTAACCAAATGGTTCACCAAATCATTCATTTCTCCAACTGCTCGCGATCTCACTATGGGTGGGTACATCATGGACGAGAAAGCCATTGCTCATGCCCTGTAATTAGATCTCATTTACTCTCAGTCTGGCACTTTGTATGAGTTGTTACCCAATTCTCTGAGGCCATCATCTGATCCAATGAGATCAAAGTCATAGCTACACCTCCTGTTGATGGAGTAATTAGTTTACTGTCCCATGCCCTTGCAACATCTTCTTCCAAATAGAAGTCAGCCTCAAACACTGCTTCTAATAGTCCCTTTTAGAATCTACCTGGCCCTGGTAAAACCTCAGAGGTCCACGCTGTTCAGTCTACAACAGCGGACAAATCCTTGAAAGGTAAGAAGAAAGGAAATGGAAAAGGTAAAGTTGATGCCCCAAAATAGGGTCCTCCTAAGTCATCTGCTAGTGATGCTTCCCAATGGAAGCCTAAGTATCTATGCCTCATTTGTGAAGAGGATCACTATACTAAGGATTGTCCCAGATGATCCGAAGTTAGTCATTTGCTCAAAGGGACCCCAGATGTCCTAAAAGAGTTGTTTCCATCCTAGCAAACCCAAATGGTTGACTAGCCCCAATTGCCTACTTCCTCAGGTCCATAAGTGTTCATGATGAGTATGCCCATCAATGTGGCTACTAGATCAAAATATTATCAAACTCCTACCCCGACAACAGGGAAAGAAAAATAAGCTGCCCCTTCTTCTTCTGCCTTGTTAAGTTCTAGTCCTCTTCATATAGAGCGACCTAACCCTGATTCCGTTGTTCGATTAACTTCTCGAGGTGTGTTGCGAAAGACCTCTTAAAATTCCAATGCTCATGTCACTCAGCACTATAATATTGTAGAGGATTTGGCTTAGGTACCATCGGCTATATCTGCCCTCAAGGTAATTCAAAGATGTCCATCTCAACGGAAATAATTATTGTTGACTATTGGGGGTATTGACCCTACTGATTCTAGTCTTATATGTTTTGATCTAAAAAACCATGTTCGGCGTCTTCCTCATCAGATTTCATTTCTCATTTAGGTCATCATCAATGAAAAAAACATTCACAAAACTATCATCAATGAAGGTGCTTCCACCTACATCATTTTTGTTTCTTGTTGGAAGGAAATTTGTTCTCCTATTCTCAACCAGTCCCCTGACACTTTGGAAGCTTTTGACAGGCATGATTCGTGACCATTCAGTGGCTTACCCAACCATTCCATTACTTTCAAGGGAAAGATAGTGCACGTCGAGGTAGAGATCGTTAACACTAATCTCAATTATAATCTTCTACTCGGACGGAGTTGGACCCATGCCATCATGTTGTAGCCTCCTCCTTATTCTACGTGATTTATTTCCCCATCAAGTGAAAATAGTCACAGTTGACCAACTGTCCTTCTTTGCCTCTTCCTCCTTGGATGGACATGTTCTATATGTCAATAACACTAGTGCTCCTGATGAGAGTGTGTGGGAAGGACTCTTTAAAGATCCTGCTATGATGGGTATCTGTCTACTCCCACCTCCTCATGTTGCCTCCGTTAACATGATTTTGGTCAAGTCCGATCCTTGGGTCATTCCCTCTTTGGATATTGTTGAAACATGGAGCAAGGTAATCCCATTATGTACCGCTAAAATTAATTATGTGGAGATTGTTTCAGCTTCACATTCGGTGTCCTCTGATTATATTTTCTTGAAAATATCTCTTCATGCGTATTCTCAATCCATGTGGCTTGGTGCTTCGGAGTCTTCCGATCCCTTAGCCAAGACTTTTATTTCTGATGAGAGTATCATGGAGGTAATGTCTCTAGAGGAAGTACCTTGGAATGATACTCATCATTGTTCCTCGTTGTTGCCTATCCCAGTAATCCTTTCTACATGTCTCAAGGAGTTCTCTTCTCGGTTTCCTTCCCTACCACATTAGACACTGATCATGACTCTTGAAGTTTGGTCAAAGGGGAACATGTGTAATATTACCCAAATAATGCTCGTTGATACTTCTACCAAGCCTCGTGTCATTAAAAATATCCATATGAGGGTAACTTCTTCTCCAGAAGAGATCAAGCTCTATACTCGTCTGTTCCAAGAGTTCCGAGATGTTTTTGCATGGTCATATGAAGAAATTCCCTTTATTGACCCAAGTATATTCATGCCCGAAATACTGACTTATCCTCATGTGAAGCCTATTCGTCAACAGGTCCGCACAATGCACCCTAGAAAAGCAGCTGCTATCAAGGGTGAAGTTGAAAAACTTCTCAAAGTTGGATTCATTTATGCAAACCCTCTTACGGATTGGGTGTCGAATATTGTACTGGCAACAAAGAAGAAGGTAATGATCCACATTTGCATTGATTACTGTGATCTCAATTGTGCATGTCCAAAGGATCACTACCCCACTCCCTTCATTGATCAAATCATTCATGAATGTCTTGGGAGTGAATTCTTTTCTTTCATGGACTATTTTTTTGGCTATAACCAGATCACCATTGTGCCAGCTAATCAAGATAAGTTAGCCTTCATCTGTCTGTGGGGTACTTTCGCATACTAAAAAATTCCCTTTGGCCTTAAAAATTTTTGGGCTACTGTTATAGACATTTTTGGGCACTGCAACCCCAAGCATAAAATGTCCATAATCCAAGGGCTCCTAAGTCCCTAAAAGTGTTGTTCCAACCCCTAAAGGAACAAGGTCAACTGATTACAACTTCTCCCAGAAGTTCTCCATGAAAAACTACTCAGAATTGGTCAAAACATGATCATTTCACCTCATCCATAGGCAAAGTGCGTTGCATCTCACCTAAGTACACTTAGTGGGTGCGTTGCATTTCAAAAATCCCTTCTATGGGGTGCGATGGGCGAGAAGAGACAAATGGCAGTGTCAATCCGCGAGGTGGAGAAGCATGGAATCTTCTAGAAACTTCTCCTGTGACACTTGCCTCTCTGGATTCGACCAAGGATGAGTAAGAGATCATCAATCTCCAAGTGGAAGCAAGAACAATCAGAGAGAAGACACTAATCAAATCACAAGCTGACTCATCTCCCTTACATATATCTATATATGGATCCCTCATCCTAGAGATCCAGAGGCTGGAATTTTGCATCTTGTAAGGAATTGTTGTTGGTTTCTTGAGGCAACATCATAGTGTTGGGTGATCTAAGCTTTGCATGAGGTGAAGAAGGGCTCACTTGCTGAGAGGATGATGCTGGGTTAGAACAACTGGTTGTAACTCTCTTGGCTCTTTCTTGATTATCAATAAAGCTATTCAAGTTTTCCTCCATACTCTTGTGTCATTTATGTTTTATGCATTTGTATGGTCAATTTACATCTGATCCTAGATTGTTTATGATAGTAGATCCATGTTCTTGTATAGTGTTATGTTGCTTTGATTCTATAGGTACTCTGTGAAGCCGGGTATACTAGAAAACAAGTAGCAAAGGACTATCAGAAGAGAGAGGAATCGAGCAATGAGCCAAGCGCAAGACAGAGGTTGGTCTCCTTTATTCTTCTCTCATCTATATTTCATAAAGGAAAACGAAAGTAGTTTTACTTTGTTTGTTTCTAAGGTAGCTACCATGCCTTAGTGGGATTAGCAGTTCTGCATAGACACTTTTCCCTATAACAAAATGGCAACTCCACTAGGGAGCGACTAGGTTGTTTATTTATCTACATTTGTTTACTTTATAAACTTACAGACGGAGCCTGAAGTCGAGCTAGGTAGCTTTCGAACTGCATTTTCTATGCAAATGAAAAGTAGATAAATGCCGCTTCAGTCAATCTCTGGGTTTTGTTTATGAATTAAACAACTGATTTACAAACTCTCTAATTGCCCTTGTGGTGGCTCTAGTAACCTCCTTAGATCTACCCCTGTTGTTGATTTACTGATTACCACTTGCCCGGCCAAAATCCCTGAACTGAACTGTAAACTGTGACTCGGAACCCAAGCAAAGTCTCGTCCCTGGCCCAACGCACTCTCTGTTATGTGAATCTCAAATTCAGCGCACTTCCCGAGTGTAGTAGGTGTGCTGCATTTCAAATTCACTGTGTTACAGGTGTGCTGATCAAACTAGGCATTGTTCCTAAATTTTGGTTTCTGTTCACTCTTTTCAGATCTATTCAAGAGTTTTGCTGCCTGTAGTTAGTACACCTCTGTTTGAAACCCCTTTCCTTTCTGTTATTCCGCCTCCATTGTGCAAAGAACTATAAATGTTTTTTTGTATTTGTTGAGTCATTTCTAGTTCTCCTTTGCAAAAAAGTAACGTAATTGTACTGTTGTTTCTTGATTTGAAAGTGTCGCAAGTGTTGTTTTCAGTCATAGAAGAGAGTCTAATTGCTCTTGATAGTCGATTACTCTATTACTATTGTATTTGATCCAAATTATTAGTTTTTCTAGTGTCGAAAGCAAGTTTTCATTTCCAAATCGTAAAGTGTTGTCATTATCTTCATTTTTTATTTTGAAAAGAAACTTGTTAGTAATTGTCCCTTTGAAAATAATTCAGATTTGCGCATTAGCTTTCTTTTATCATTCACATATTAAGAAGGCTGAAAACAAATACATGCATGTGCATTTGCATTTAGACTGTTTGATTGGTTTGATTTAGGACAGTGCATATAATGTGTGCTCTTTGCTCTTTGTTGAAAGAATACTGTCTCTCTTTCCTTAGTAGCTAGGATTTTCATTGCACAAAGAAGATAAAAAGACTGTTTATCATCTTAGATTGCATTTTAGGAATTGTACATCTACATCACGCGGTGAACCTGAAATGAAAATTCCTTAAGAAAGATCAACTATAAAATAAATTTAATGAATCTAACAACGCTTTGGAACCTAACGCACAACATCTAGAAGTCTAGGCTAGAGACGTATTCTGGCGTCGTAAAGCCTGGTAACTGTTGTTCTCACTGTTGGTTGGGTGATTCCTCCGCTTTGAGATGATAAGTGCCAGTACGGACTTGTGCTCCCATGTACCATCGAGTATATTTTGGGAGACCACAATAGGCTTAATCCTTTATCCATAGGAAGCCGTGTCTGCCGCCCTATCGATCGCAATGCACTGAACACAGCATTCTGGAAGATTGATTGTCGTACCGTAAAAAGTATTCTGCAGTTTTGCATTTGGTTTGGTAATCCCTCTGCCTAGATTTCTAGAGCAGTCCCTTTCGTTCCTTTTTAGACTCCTTAACGGAAAAGGTCCATCTGAGCACTTGTCACTTCAGGCTCATTAAAGATCGAAGGCAACTAGAGTCATCTTTTGTTTTTTCTCGACTCTTTAAAATTGAAAAAACAAGTTGTGTCAAAGCGTCTAAAATTCATCTAATTCAAAAACATACTTCCCCTTGATTTTTAGTTGATCGAGTAATCCGCAATCGTGGAAGAAAGTCAATTGAAACCCCATCATTCGCGGAGGCTTACAAGTCAACCATCTTTGTCTCGAGAATCGAAACTATTACGGACAAAGCGAACTTGTTTAACCGGTTCCAAATCTCCTGGTAAAGTTAGAACAAGTGTTCCAACAACATTAGAGACTCCGGTTACTCCAAACATTTCTGGTATCCCTGCCTTTACAGAAGAAGTTCAGCAGCCACCGAAGGACAGTAGTACTGATCCTGGTCTGAGGGTAAACACTGGTGTTACTGAACCAGTTTCATCCACAACTGGTTCGGAGAGTGTTGTTCCCCAAACATCTATCACTGCAGATTCCATACCTTCTTCGGCACTAGAAATATTTTACGGACCTGACGGTCTACCTCTTCCACCTGGTCTGATTGCTATAGAGGAGATTGTGGAGGATCCTCCATCTAGTACTCCATCACAATTTGGGGTCGGGATCACTCTGTATCCTTCTTCGTCAGAAATTAGTCTACCGCCAGCAGAAGCTCCTGTAGAATCGCTAGGTAATCTTTTGGATAGACTAGAAATGTTTGAACAACCGTCGACATCTAGGACTGTGTCATCTGACACAGCGATGGCAGAACTTCCTGCTGTCACTCCAACAATGTTCGTCGGCATACCATCTGTCCCAAATAGCTCTCAATCGCTAGAAGGGGCCCACTCAGGGGCTATTTCGACAGTATGGTCCGTTCCTGTTTGTTCATCTGGAATAGTATCTGGAAACTCTTATGTTGGGTCTCAACAAATTGATCCTTCAGGATGTCAATTTGGGCAGTCTGGTCCTCAAGGGCAAACCATTCCTTTAAGTACCGGATTACCACCGTATGGGGGGCAATATACCCTTTCATTATCTCCTCCGGGAGGACAGTCATACGAGAGTTCACAACAAAATTCAGGTTATGCTGGAATTACATCAAGCGGTTGGGTACCGATACTACCTCAGCAACCAAGAGTTGTATATTCGATGCAAAAATGTTTACCTATGTCAAATATACCAACTACGCTAGCTATTGTGATGGTATCACAAGTACAAGCAGTACCTGTTGTATGCCAACCTCAGGTTTCTCAGGTTGTAATGAAACAACCTCTTGACCCTGCGACTCAACCACAATCGCCGACTGGTGGAATGACACAGGCCCAAACGGGTACAATTACCCCTCATCTTGGTCAAACAGTTAGTATCGGGCAACAAAACATGGCTTCACAACCATGGCTGGTGCAATACCAACAACCGCAATTCCAACAAGTATACCAAGGATCTGAGCAACAGATCTTTGCAAGTAGTGGGCAGCCGTATATTCAAAATGGTCAAAATCAACCATTCTACAATGGTTATGCCCACCAACCTTACCAAAGTTACCAACATCAAATGCATTATACTGGTATGCAAAGACCAACTGCTCAGGTGATTCCATCTTATCCTGGGTATGCTTCGCCTAATCTGAATCAACGGTTACCCTTCGTGGCGATTTTAGAGTTACCGGACCTAAATCGGTTAACAAACGATCCAATCGCTTACGCTCCTTGGTGGCCAGCGATTCCACATAAAATTCCGTCAGATATTCCTAAATTTAATGGAAATCTGGGTGAAGGTCCGTCGAATCATGTGATGACTTTTCATCTGTGGTGTTCATCAAACACCCTAAACGATGATTCAATTAGACTTTGCCTATTTCAGAGGACGTTAACTGGTTCG
Source organism: Pinus tabuliformis (assembly GCA_031772625.1). Taxonomy (NCBI): domain Eukaryota; kingdom Viridiplantae; phylum Streptophyta; class Pinopsida; order Pinales; family Pinaceae; genus Pinus; species Pinus tabuliformis. Next base: position 462,453,111 of record CM062813.1, read on the forward strand.
GAAGCCAAATGGTATATTGAATTGCCCAGAGCTTTGTTTGACAACTTTAGTACCCTAGCCACAACCTTTTTAACCCATTTTCAGTTACCGATAAGGTACGAAATGGGAACAAAAATTCTTACCAATTTCAAACAAACAACGGCCACTCAAATATCTGATCATATTCATGAGTGGCAACGTCATCGTAGAATGGTAAAAACGTATGTTCCTGATCAGCTTTTAGCTGAATGGTTTATTAAGTCTTTATTACATTCCATTACAGAAGATGTGGCAAAAGGGGGAGTCGTCATCGAAGAGCAAGTTATTGCTCGTGCACAATATTTAGACTTGATTTACACTCAGTCTGGCATGCTCTACGATAAAATACCTGATGCTCCCAGACTGGAATTCTCGGTCCCTCCTCCTCCTAAATAAACAATGACTCTCATGCCGACGATGGTGTGATTGGCACAACAGACATGAAATCGAAAAAGGCTACATCTAAAAAGGCCCGTAAGATTTCCAGTCAAAATTCAAAAGAAGAACTTCTTGCCTCGGAAGTAAATGTCGTCTCGAGAGATAAAGGCAAAGAAACCAAGCAACCATGAGGCAAGAAGAAAACCAAAGGGAAGAAGAAGAAACAGGAGGAACCATCACCTGAAAAATATTCTACAAACCCTTCTGGAAATAGGAAACCAAATCGTCCATGCTTTATATGTGATGAGGATCATTGGACAGCAGATTGTCCACACAGAGCTGAGCTTAAAAAATTCTTCAAAATTTCAAAAACCTCAGCAGTATTAACTGATCCGTTTCCAAATCCAGGAACAAATCTGGTTGACATTGGAAATGCTTCCCCATCTCAAGTGCTGATGTTATAGGTTTCCAAGCAGCAAAATGATGCTTTGATATCGACAAGGAACAAAGATTACAGGAATCCACAACTGTCAAACAACAAGGATAAAGATCAACCTAGTAGTTCGACAACAACTTCGACAGAATTTACACTGCCCATCATTCTTGCGTTGACAATAAAACCGCCAAAGGGAGTAGTACACAAGTTGACATTTAATCCTCGTGCTAGAGCAGCACAGCATTATAATATAGTGGAAGATCTGGCCCAATCGCCATCCGCTATGTCGACACTTGAAGTGCTGCAAAATTGCCCATCCCAAAAGCAGGCTTTATTATCAGCTATCAGTGGGATAGACCCAAAGGATTCCAATCTTGTATCCTTTAATCATAAAGGATACGATCCTCAGTTACCAGCCCAACTAGCTTTCCTCGTTCAAGTGAAAACCCTCAACAAAACTGTTCATCGAACAATTATTGATGAGGGGGCATCTACATGTATTATGTCGATGAGTTGCTGGAAAACTTTAGGATCTCAAACCTTGTCGTGATCTTCGACGACATTAAAAGCATTCGACGGACGAACATAGACCCCATATGGTATTCTAAGTAACTTGCAAGTTGAACTAGGGGGGAAAACAGTAGAAATAGATGTTGAAGTAATCGACGGAAACCTCGATTACAACATCCTACTGGGAAGACCATGGATATATGCTATGGCTGCTGTTGTGTCGACCTATTTTAGGAAGATTGCATTTCCCTTTCAACGAGGGATTACAATCGTCGATCAACAAACCTTCCTCCCCAATAGTTCTCAAGTTACGAGAAGCATTCCAATGATCCATGGAAGCACCCATTCGCTTCAAAGTATCGGAGTAGGCCTACTAAAAGACCCTATATTAATGGGAACTTTTTCCCTTCCACCTCCAATAAACCTGGCGAAAGTAGCATCGGTAGGAACCTGCAATATGATATCTTCGATTGAAAAGATCTCAGAAAATGATATAAACATGGATCACACGAAGGTATTGCCTGCAAGCCCAACGGAAATATTGTAGCAATCAATGTTCCTAGCATGGGAGGCAAACCCAAATCAACGCTCATCAAGCGTTTGGATAGATAGGTCTAAGGAATATGGCACCCCTTCAAATCCTTGGTTGCGAGTGCATTACACCGACGAAGGAATTGTTCAATCAATGGTAATTGGAGGGACACCATGGGAAGATTACCACCATCGTTCCCTTCTTCCGGATTGTGAAGAAGATACTCCTGATGACCTTCATCATCCCTTAGTTTTTGATTTCCTATCAAATACTGTAAACACGATGGATTTCGAGTGAAACTTGTCCAACATTGAAGAGACTATCGCCATAAATATCTCGACCAAAATAGATGTTGTAGAGAATATTTATGTTGGCAAATGTTGTTCTCCTTCAGAATTTGAAATATACAACGCTCTTTTTCGTGAATTTAGAGATGTCCTTGGCTGGTCATATAATGAAATGCCAGGCATTGACTCGAGTATCGTTGAACACGAAATCAAGATGTATCCAGATGTCAAACCAGTACGACAACGGCTACGGCCGGTGCACCCCAAGAATGCCGCTGCCATCAAGGCGGAAGTTGAAAAACTCCTCCATGTTGGTTTCATTTACCCGGTTCCTCTAACCGATTGGGTGTCGAACATTGTTCCTGTTATGAAAAAACAAGGAACGATTAGAGTGTGCGTCGATTATAGGGATGTAAATCAAGCTTGTCCAAAAGACAACTACCCTACACCCTTCATTGACTAGATAATTGATGAGTGCGCCGGATGCAAAATCTTTTCATTTATGGATGGATTCTCTGGGTATAATCAAATAAATATCTGCCCACAGGACCAGTCAAAGACTGCATTTATTTGTCCGTGGGGCACATTCGCATATCGAAAATTACCCTTTGGTTTAAAGAACGCAGGGGCAACATTTCAGAGGGCAATGAATTATGCCTTCCATGACATAAAAAACATCGTTCAACCATATCTCAACGACCTTCCGGCTCTTTCGCAAAAGCGGACTAATCATCTGCAACATCTAAGAGAGATATTTCTACGTTGCCGACACTACAAGATATGACTCAATCCACACAAATGTGTGTTCTGTGTCAGTTCTAATCGTTTACTTGGCTTTGTAGTCTCAAAAGACGGGATTTGTCTCAACCCATGTAAGGTTTAGGCAATCATAAATTTTCCTCCAGCTTCGAATTTGCTTCAAATTCAGAAACTCCAAGGGAAAGAAAACTTTCTAAGGAGGTTCATTCCAAATTACGCAAAACTTGCTAAAGGTTATACATGTCTATTGAAAAAGGAAGTGCCCTTCGTCTGGGATCAGGTTGTGCAAGCTTCCTTTGATGCTTTAAAAGAATCCCTAATGAAAGCATCATTAATGTACGCTCCTGATTATCAAAAGGACTTTAACCTGTATCTAGCTACAACAGATAGAACCATCGCAATGGCTTTAGTTCAAGAAGACAACGGAATTGAACATCCTATATAGTATTTGAGTAAGAACTAAAATGATACAGAAAGCAAATATTGTTATGTTGAAAAGCTAGCGCTAGCAGCTGTTCAAGCGATACAGAGATCTCAACACAATGTCCTCTTTCAAAAAACTACCATTCTGTCAGATTGCAACTCCATGACTTATATATTGTCGCGACAGTTGCTGGGGGGCAAATATTCAAAATGGATAGCAATTCTACAAGAGTTTGACCTGGAATCTGTAAAATCCAAATCAAAGAAAGCCCTTGTTTTCGCAGAATTATTATGCGATCTCCCATCATCGTCCAACGATGAAACATCCGAAGAAACTATCGTGGATGAATCTTTGTTTCTGATATCTTCAAGAAATCCGTGGTATGGAGATATAATCATTTATCTTCAAACCCAAAAATATAGGCCTAATACCTCCCGCTGCGCACAAAAATGTATTCGATACCAATCAAAAGACTACATGATCGTCGGTGATACACTTTACCATCATGGTGTCGATACAGTTCTGAGGAGGTTCCTCACCCATGAGGAGGCCAAAAAAGTCTTGAATGATTGCCATTCAGGCGCGTGTGGGGGGAATCAATCCAGTTATGCTATGACGCAAAAAATTTTACGAGTAGGATACTTCTGGCCAACAATGTTCAAAGATTGTATAACTGCAGTCAGAAGTTGCCATGCCTGTCAAATTTTCGATAGCAAAACCAGAAGACCACCCACACCTCTGAAACCAATAGTTGCTGTTGGGCCATTCGCCAAATGGGGCATCAATTTCATGACATGTAACCCCACCTCAACCGGGGGGCATGCGTATATCATAGTCGTAGTTGACTATTTTACCAAATGGGCCGAGGTGATGCGTACATTAGATAACACTGGTGAAACAACTGCCCTTTTCTTTTTCAATCATGTAGTCGCCAGATTCGGCGTCCCACGGGTTATAGTCACAGATCATGGATCGCATTTTCGCAATCACATGATGATCGAATTAGCTACCAAATTAGGGTTTTCACATGACAGCTCTACTCCATATTACCCACAAGAAAACGGACAAGTTGAAGCAATCAACAAGGTCTTGAAGCGCATGCTACAAAGCATGATTGGAGTTCACAAAAGGAGTTGGCACCTGATCCTGTACTCAGCCTTTTGGGCATACCAAACATCAGTAAGGAATGCGACCGGATTTACACCTTTCCAATTGGTGTATGGCCTAGAAGCAATCTTACTAGTTCAGTGTGAAATCTCGTCCCTCAAACTCGCAATCGACCTTCTCCCCCAAACTTTAGAAGAAGAGGCTCATTTCTTGGAACTAACCTAATTGGATGAAACCCTTCGTGATTCCGCTTTGGCTAACGAAGCCCATAAGAAACGAGTCAAGGCGCAATTCGACAAGAATGTCAAACCCCGTGTCTTCTCAGAAGGTGACTTGGTCTTGCTTTATGACCAAGAATCCGATAAATTGGGAGCAGGTAAATTCAAGTCTTTATGGATGGGCCCCTATATTGTTAAGCGAGTGTTAGCAAAAGGAGCCTACGAGTTAATGGATTATGACGGGATTCCACTGGCACAACCTCGTAACGGGTTGTACCTTAAGCGTTACTATGCATGATTCAGTATGGTAACATATATGATTTTGTTACATTTTTGTTTTCGCTAAAGTATTTGTTTTGGTCAAGTAAATCCACTTTTTACATTTGTCGCAGATGTCAAACCTATTGGAATCATTTGTTGGATATGCCGACAGAGTGAGTCGTAGTTCGCGGAACCTATCTTCTGCGGCCTGGGCCATTTTTGATCCAAGTGGCAAGTTAGTAAGTTTCAGAGGGGTATGTATTGGTCGATCAATGAATAACATCGCTGAATATAGCACGTTGATAGAACTTCTCTCTGATGCCATCACACATGGCATGTGTCGACTGGTCGTCAAGCTAGACTCACAGCTCATCATACTACAGCTCACTGGTATCTACTCCATCCGAAATCCAGCTATCTATCGCATGTTCCTAAGGGTCAAGATTTTGGAAAGGCAATTTGAGTTTATTCAATATCAACATATTTCCAGAAGCTTAAACACATTAACTGACACATTAGCAAATTATGTGTTAGATAGACATTTGCAACATTTATAAAAGGAAGCATCTCATCAATATTTGTGTCAAGATCATGCAACTTAACCAAAATAAAACTCCGAAAATCAAAAATATATATATAACTATTTATGGTTTACAGATAATTTTCTGTAACCAAGACAAAATTGGTCAAATGACCCAAAACTCAAAATGCTAGGGGCCACCCTAGTCTAATGATGCTCGTGATAACAAGTCAACACCTATGAAATCATGCGTAAAAGCCTAGTCCATCGTCTTGGCACACTAGTAGTATGTTGTTGCAACCTCAAAGGCAGCTCGTCAGTCCTCACATCTATAATACCGAGAGTGAGGCCCTCTACCTGATCCTGTAATGCTGAAAGAGTCTTGGCCACATCAAGGTCACGAAGGATAGCCCTTCCAACAGCCTCTCCTACTAGGGCGGCAGCTGGCACTCTCAGGCGTACTACTAGTCTAACAGGACCAACATCTGCATGAGCACATGAGTTTTGATTAGTCTTGACAGAGTAAAGCACGAAGACATTATAAAAGGAAAATGATAAACAGAAATATGGTCAAGAATTTACCAATGGCACCCCATTGTTCGCCAGCTGGCAGTACCAAATCTGGGTCACCCCGAAAGTCCATACCAGCATATGGATACTCGGAATAAACCATCTCCTGGCGATCAAACCACCCAAAGAAGGTATCAGAAAAGGAAATCTGAGACTGACCAGCATGCCTAGACATATGGTCCTCCCATCTCTGCATACATGGTTCAGTCGGTGGAGGTAAACCGAGTGCAATATACTGCAGCTGCATCAGTGGTATCTTTTCCAAGGCGAATGCGGTCAAAATAGAACCATATCCAAAGTTCTTCAACCTCCTGCTTTTCACCTTGGTCAACTATTCTTTCATCACAAGGAGTACTGCATCACACTAGTTGAACACCTTTGATTCGAGACATTCCAAGGCGTACTGCATATAAGATCGGTTGGCCACATGAAGAGCCGCACCACCAGCCATCCTACCAAAAGTGAACAGAATGGTCCTTAAAGACCTGTCAGTGACATCTCGGATGGTGATCTTGCCATCTTTACTCGGCTGAGATCCTTCTCTGCAATACCTGCGAACATAATCTCTCACATATTCACCTCCACGGGCCGAACCTGATAAAGAGATAGGGGCACCCCGCCTCGATAAGCAGGTCAAAAAATAGATGTCCACTACAGTCAAGGGGATGGATTTTCCCCTAATCTGGAACACCTGGCTGGTAGGATCCCAAGCATCGAGCAAATACTGCAGCAAGTTGATTTGTTGTCTCATGCTAGAAATGGGGAAAAACTTCAATAGGCCACAGTTCCGTAATGCATTTATTGTAACTGGATCATGTAAGGCAAGCATGTAATCTTCTTCATGCTCACATTCTCGCCATGTAATGGTCATCTTGCTCCAATGAATCTTTGAAAACAAACAAGAAAAGAGTTAGATCCTAATTTGGTGAGAAACAAGCAAAAATTTCCATTGAAAACTGTGCATAAATTTCCTTCCTTGCGCTCATCGCACCTACAGTAGTGTTCTGTGTGCGTTGCATGTCAATTGGCTAGTGGACAGGCTAACATCCAATGCACCTTTCGATGCATAAAGGGTGTGATGGAGCCAGGGCGAGTTTTTCAAACCCCAGAGGCTCAGAAAAACCAGAAATCAAGCTCAGAATGCAAAATGGAAAGGATGAAATGAAAGAGCTCAGGTTTAGCTCCTACCTGGTCCAGACGGCGCCGAAAATCGTCCACAGAATCTCCCGGAATCAGCTGATGAAAATCAAGGGGGAAAAGCACCTCCAAAGCTCCAACAAGCCAAAGTTCAAATGAAATGGTAAAATGAGAGGTAAAAGCACTTTTAAATTACTTTTACGTAATTTGAGTAAAATATTAGTGTCTTAACTCATTTTTCAAACATATATTGTTCATTTCTAACTAATTTGATGAAGCAATTGAGCGTGCAATACAATCTTTGAAAGAACAAAGCTATTAATGGTAAAGTCAAAAAATGATCGTCAAATCAAGTAGTTTTAACGCGGACTTCATGCTCGTTAAAAAATAAACATAAGCAATGAGCAAATGTTTCCCCCAGCGTTTAAGCTCAATAAAAAATGAACCAATTCCCGGTAAATAACCATCGTGAATGTATTACTTCGGCCTTTTAAGCCTTGGTCGTGTTCTCATCATCACCTCCACTCTGAATTGGCCAACCATTCACCTCCATTTGATTGTTTACCCCTTTTGAGGAACAGCTGTGAAGAGTGATTCTATTAGCCATCCTTGTAACACTGTCATGATTGGAAAATTCCAAACCTTACCTGGAATCAACTGCTACCCAATTTTATCACTCGTTCCTCTAAGACGAGTCTCCTTTAAGCTTTTTTCAACTGACTCGTAAAATATGAAAAGATTGTCGAGCCATTGGCCTCTCCAGCTGGTTAAAGGGACTGGAAGTGCTATCCCTCCTTTAAATTTTAATCTTTTTGGACTTGAGGGATTATTACACAAAAAGATCGAGAGCTTGTTTTATTCGGCTCATTAAAAGTATCGAAAATTCATCCCTTTTGTATTGTTTAATACTTTTGCGGACTTAAGGGATTAGATGACGAAAAAGGATTTTTGGAGTTTCCTTTACGTCCCTTTTTAGACTCTCTAAAATTGAAAAGGACCGAGTTATCTTTGTCGTTAAACTCGTTAAAACCTAATAGCGACAAACTTGTCCATAGCAGACAAGAACAAGTTTCACTATCGCTAGGCTCGTTAAAACATAGCGATGGGTTTGCCCGAAGGGAAAATTATAGAACAAGCATATGTTATTCTCCTCAAGCTTGAAAAAAATAAAGAGGTATTGGTCAGCGATGACTGGGGAAAAATTGGGAAGAAAACTTGAAGAAACTTTGTTGGTAGCAAGTCGCTCTTGAACATGACACTTTCACTCCGCATCCAAGTTGGGTTGGGTTGTTTCATTCACCGGTCACATCACCATGGTCACATCACACCATCCACATTTGGGGTTAATGCTACCAATCCATCATGTTAGTGTCGCCGATATGTTCAAGAGAAGTCACTCAGAGAATTCACCTGTGCCTCGCCCGCTGCAATACATTTATACTCCATTCTTTCATGACCGCCACCCTGAACCTTATATCACCAGACTGTTTTCACCTCCATTAAAATCATTTGCTCCATTCCGTGTCATTTATGTGGGATTCATTAAGGCCCTCCTATGATGGATTTCTTCTTGTTGACATCAGCTCATTATCCAAGAAGTCGATCTAGGGACCACCCCTCAGTACTTTGAAGCTTGCATGCCTCAATGGCAAGTTTCTCACTTCCGGCGACAGGTTTACATCAATGGCCTTTGACCGAAAGATTTTACGTGGTGTTCGATGCCAAGTCCCTTATTCACACCACGTGAATTGTACTGTAGTACCTTGAGGATCATTATCATTATCGGTGATTCCTCTCACGCCTGTTAACAGCTTACATCATTGGTTTGTAATCAGGCGATGTCTTTCCATGCTCGACTCCAGAACATCTCTCACATGGATCGACTTGTACTTTGAGTGAAGATCGAACGAGATTGAAGACCTTGGATCTAGTTTCATCCACCCAGGCTACGATATATATTCAGGAAAATAAAGACATCAAATGTACATCATTGCTGCACATATAATCATCCAATCTATGGGATGATGGCTCCTCCAGAATCATCAGTCTACACTCAGATGGTTGTCTGTCCTATGTACATGAAAATGAATTTATAACGTTGAGCATGGGAATGCCCGCCTTAGCTAGATCATGAAAATATTATGAAGATAATGTATTGTATTGTATCTTATTACAGGTCTCCTTCCAGCTTGAAAGAACTTCAGATCCTCATGATAAAGCATTTCACCCGACATCAAAAAGGATTAACGACCTCATGCTTTAGGGGGAAACTGTTATAGACATTTTTTGGCACTGCAACCGCAAGCATAAAATGTCCATAAACCAAGGGCTCCTAAGTCCCTAAAAGTGTTGTTCCAACCCCTAAAGGAACAAGGTCAACTGATTACAGCTTCTTCCAGAAGTCCTCCATGAAAAACTACTCAGAACTGGTCAAAACAGGATCATTTCACCTGCTCCATAGGCAAAGTGCGTTGCATCTCACCTATGTACACTCAGTGGATGCGTTTCATTTCAAAAATCCCTTCTATGGGGTGCGATGGGTGAGAAGAGATAAATGGCAGTGTCAATCCGCGAGGTGGAGAAGCATGGAATCTTCCAGAAACTTCTCCTGTGACACTTGCCTCTCTGGATTCGACCAAGGATCAGTAAGAGATCATCAATCTCCAAGTGGAAGCAAGAAATATCAGAGAGAAGAAACTAATCAAATCACAAGCTGACTCATCTCCCTTACAGATATCTATATATGGATCCCTCATCCTAGAGATCCAGAGGCTGGAATTTTGCATCTTGTAAGGAATTGTTGTTGGTTTCTTGAGGCAACATCATAGTGTTGGGTGATCTAAGCTTTGCATGAGGTGAAGAAGGGCTCACTTGCTGAGAGGATGATGCTGGGTCAGAACAACTGGTTGTAACTCTCTTGGCTCTTTCTTGATTATCAATAAAGCTATTCAAGTTTTCCTCCATACTCTTGTGTCATTTATGTTTTATGCATTTGTATGGTCAATTTACATCTGATCCTAGATTGTTTATGATAGTAGATCCATGTTCTTGTATAGTGTTATGCTACTTTGATTCTACAGGTACTCTGTGAAGCTGGGTATACCAGAAAACAAGTAGCAAAGGACTATCAGAAGAGAGAGGAATCGAGCAAGGAGCCAAGCGCAAGACAGAGGTTGGTCTCCTTTATTCTTCTCTCATATATCTTTCATAAAGGAAAACGAAAGTAGTTTTACTTTTTTTTATTTCTAAGGTAGCTACCACGCTTAATGGGATTAGCAGTTCTGCATAAACACTTTTCCCTGTAACAGCTACATTTCAGAGAGCAATGTCTTATGCATTCCATGACATCTGTAACATTGTTTAGACTTACTTGGATGACCTTCCCGCTTAGTCTTGTAAGCACTGTGATCACCCTAATCATCTCCGACAATTTTTTCTTCGTTGTCGACACTACAACATTCAGCTTAATATGAATAAGTGTGTATTCTGCATCGAATCCATATGACTCCTTGGCTTTATTGTCTTTAAGGCAAGAATTCACCTTGATCCTCTTAAAGCTGAGGCCATAGTTAAGTTACCCCCTCCATATTCATCGCACCAACTAGAGAGTCTGTAGGGAAAATCAAATTGCCTCTGTCATTTTGTACCAAATTATGTTGAGCTGGCTTTAGGGTTCACCCGGTTGCTCAAGCAAGGAACACCCTTTGTTTGTGATGGAATTTCCTAAAATTCTTTCGATGAACTCAAGGCTGTTCTCATACAAGCTTCTTTGTTGCATCCCTTGAATTATAATCCAGATTACTTCCTTTATCTCGTTGTAGCCTCTAGCACCATCTCCTTGGTGTTGGTACAAGATAATGATGAAGGCAATGAACATGTGATTTACTACCTCAGTCGCAATATCCTCAACACTGAGACGCAATATGCTCACATTGAGAAGTTGGCTTTGGCTATCATTTAGGTTGTTCAGCACTTTTGACACTACATTCTCGTACGGTGATATCATCGTGTATCTCTAGACATCCACCTTATGGTCTATGTTGACTAAGGATGATCGGTGATGCATTTGACATCACTCCCAACCCTACCATATTATTGGATATACTTTATACTGCGTCAGTGTCGATTCAATTCTTCACTGATGTCTTACTCTTGAGGACAGTGAGAGAGTTTTAAATGATGGCAATTTTAGGGCATGTGGCAGTCATATGTATGGATATGGTACTACTCAAAAAATACTTCACGCTGCTTACTTCTAGCCCTCCATCTTCAAGGATTGCATCCTTGTTGCTTGCAAATGCCATGAATGCCAAATTTACCAGCAAAAAATGTTATCCCTGCATGCTCACCTACACCCCATTATTACCGTTGTTCCTTTTTCCAAATGGGGCATCGACTACGTGATGTGTAACCCTCATTCGGTTGTGGGGCATGGCTATATTATCGTTTCTATGGATTATTTCACTAAATGGGCTTAAGTGATGCCTACATACTCTGTAGACAATAAAATGGCAGCTCAATTTCTATTCAATCATGTTATTTCTTGGTTTCAAGTGCCTCAGGCCATTGTCACTGACCATGGCTCCCACTTCCAAGATTACATGAAGGTTGAGCTAACTCCTATGTTGGGTTTACACCACGATGGATTGACCCCATATTACCCTCAGGCCAATGGCCAAGTTGAAGCTGTGAACAAAGTCTTGGTTACAATGCTTCAGCGCACCATTGTGATGCACAAGTAAAATTGGCATCTCATGCTCTTTTCAGCTCTTTGGGCTTACCAAACCTCAACCAAGGATGTAAATTGATTTACACCATTCCATCCCTCAAGCTGGTTGTTGAACTTCTCCCTGAGACCTCACCTCAAGAAGAGTATCTCTTGTATTGAGAACGACTTGATGAGACTCGTTGTCTTGCTGCTTTAGTTATCGAAGTACAGGAAAAAAGAGTCAAATCCAATTTTGATCACTCTATTTCTCCTCGATCCTTTTCCAAAGGTGAATTGGTCCTTTTGTATGATTGGGCTAATGATAAGTTAGGGGCATGCAAGTTCGAACCCATGCGGCATGGGGTGTTGGCTTAGTGGGGCCTGACCTAGCTTCGGAAGTAATTTAGCCAAGAAAATCTCGGTACTACTGGCCCTTTTAGCAATAGTCCATGGAGCACAGACTGAGGTCTCACCCAAAGTAGTATGGGAGGGTGCTGAAACTAGGTTTCCACACCCTAGGGATGTCTTGATGAAGTTTCTAGAGGTTGACGGTCCGAAATTGCGCGCTTGAGCTACTCCGCACAGCTTTCTATCCTTCGTGACCTGTGCCACTACCTCCACGCACCTTTGTAAGGGCATGAAGGAAGTACTACCCTATTCTCTATGCTATTATATTAGTGCTTAACTTAACTTGTGAGGGCCCAATATTATTATTACTTCATTCAACATTTAGGTAATTGCGCGTAATCATAAACAATATAAATGCATAAAGATAAATAGAAACATAGATGCACAATATTTTGAATCAAACTTATCTTTATTAGTATTCCTTTTCAAGTACAATCCCACTTACAGACCTAACTCCGCCCTGCGCACTGAGCTGCAGGGGTCCACGCACTCAGTTGCGGACTCTACTAGGCCTCTGTGCACTCAGCTGCAGAGCCTCTTCCTACTACTATGACCCAATACACTTCAAATTTTCCTCTATTCTCTTACCATGCCTTCGCTATTCTATCTATTCTCTGCTTGCCCAAAAATCTATCTTTACAGTTAGAGCCTCGCTCTATTTATACAATCCCATGGTCCATGAACCATGGGTAGGCTGACACAACTTTACATTATTTTACAATTCTTAGGGTGGACAACCCTATGACTCATCCTAGACTTTCGCGCTCCGCGCCCGCACATCATAGAGTCTTACAATACAATTGACCAAAATGTGGGTTTTAAGCCCCAAAACCTGTTACGAGGGATCCCATGCCCAACAGGCCCCCAACACAATCATCGTTACTTGTCCTGAGTAACTTTACCGGTGCAGCGATCTTAACACGAATCCCCTCCATCTGTGCCTATGATGCGTGAAGGTCCACAATGCACCATTCTACCGTCTACTGGATCTGCTCCATTTCTACTTCTGAATCATCTGCGTCTGACTCGATTCTATTCTTTTGTACCAGATTCTAGTGCTTTTTTTTATAGTCCTGCACCCCTATCCGGCTTCTCGGGTCGTGAAGACTATGCTTCAGTCGGTTAGTCAGATGGTCGGTCCACCCGTGTAGGGCTTCAGGTAACTACCATTTACTTTTCCTAGGAAGGGTTCTCCATTAAGTTTGACTAGATAGACCGCACCTCCGTTTGTGACCTCTTTTACCACATATGGTCTCAGCCAGTGCATTCTGAATTTTCTGGGAAATTTTTCAAACTTGTTGTCATACAGCAACACTAAATCATTTACCTTGAAGGTGCACACCTTGATATGGCAGTCGTGCTAGGCTTTCTCACTGCTTTTGTACTTGCTAGTGAAATTCGGCTAAAAATCATATTTCCTTGAGTTCTTCTAATTGCGCAAGCCTTTCTTCCAAAGCTTCGCAGTCCATCATGCCTGTGAGCACTTCTATTCGCAGACTAGGTATGATGTATTCCATCGGAATGACATCTTTCGTACCTTAGACCAACTAGAATGGTGTCTATCCTGTGAATTTCTTGCACATTGTCCTGTACACCCATAACACATCAGGTACACACAGGTCCCAGTTGTTCCACTATGCGTTACATATTTTGGTCAACGCAGTCTCCAGTATTTTATTAAATGCTTCTACTATTCCATTAGCCTATGGGTGGTATGGTGTGCTTTTCTGGTGATAAACCTGGAATTCTTATGTGAACAGGATGATGGTTTCATTCAAGAAATGTGTTTCACGATCTCTCATTAAGATTTTTGGGCAGCAAAATCATGTCAACACGTTTTTTAACAAAAACTTTGTAGTCGTGGCAACCTTGTAGTCCTTGCATGGTTGTGCTTCCACCCATCATGTCAGGTACTCCATCGCGGTGATGATGTAGCATGTATCCGTATTTCCCTAAGGTTTGTTTGGGCCTACGAAGTCGATTTCCCATTTCTCAAATGGCTACAGTTTCATTTGGGGATTTAATAGCATCTCATCCCTTCGTGATGGTTTTCCTGTCCTTTGACATATATCGCAGGACTTACAATGTGCTTTTGAATCTTGGTGTAAGGTCAGCCACCCTAACCTTGCACGAAGAATCTTTTGTGAAGTCGCGCGTCCTGCATAGTGTCCTCCTGCAGCACCCCCATGTGCTCCCGAAACGATCTGACCTTGCTCAAACTCAGGTACGTATCTTCGTAATATCTCATTATTTCCCATCTTGTAGAGGTGCCCCACAATGACAAAAAAGTCTGCCACGTGCACCACTAGTTCCTTCTTCTATTGGATTGAGTATTCCTTCAGCGTAGTCCTTGTTGTTAGAAAATGGATTATATCTTCGAATTCTCCATCTGCGATGCGTACTGCAAAGAGTTGTGCATCTGGTAGTACCTCCTGCAAATTTGTTGGTTCCTCACCTATCTCAATTCGTGACAAGTGGTCTGGCCCTGCATTTAAGCATCCCAACTTGACTATGACCTCAAAATCATATTCTTCAAATAGTAAGAGCTATCTACATATGTGCCCCCCCAACACAGGCTTTTTCACCAAGTATTTCAAGGCGGAATGGTCGGTATACATCTTAAAATGTCCTCCAAGTAAATAGTGTTAGTATTTCTGGAGCACGTATACCATTGCCAACCCATCGCGTTCAGTGGTAGAGTAGTTTCGTTCTGCTTTAGACAATCTTTGACTCGCAAACACAACTGGGTGATCCACACCCTCCGCACCCTCCTTTGTGAGTACGTCTCCCAATGCAATACACGATGCATCAACATGTAAATGAAATTCCACGTCCCATTTTAGGAAAACCAAAATTGGCATGGAGGCCAATTTTCCCTTTAGGATATCCAAACTCTTCATGCAATCATCATTCCAGCTGTATGTCACATATTTTTTCATTATCCTTTCCATCGGCGTGGTTATTTTGGCATAACTCTTGATAAACTTCCTATAGTAGCCAATGTGCTCCAAAGTAGTGCGTAACTGTTTGACACGGCGCAGTGATTAAGATTCAAAATAACAACAATCTTTATAGAGTCCAACATCAGATCTTGTTTTTAGACCACATGGCCTAGCAGGTTGCGAAAGGGAACGAGGAAGGTGCACTTTTTAAGGTTTAGTGCAATCTAGTGTCAGCAACAAGTATCCAGTATCAACCATAAGCTCGCTACATGGTTCTTAACTAATCCAAATACAATCCAATCATCTAGGTAGACCTCCAAGAACTTGTGGATGTATTCTTTGAAAGCTGCCACCACTGTGCGCGAGAATATCATTGGCACATTCTTCAATCCAAAGGGCATAACGGTGTACTAAAAGCAACCCCATTCTGTTGTGAAGATTGTTTTGCTTCTATCTTCCAACGCGATCTTAATCTGATGATGACTTGAGAAGCCATCCGTAAATGAGTAAGCTTCCTGATTGCCAACATTCTCCAATACTTCATCTGTGAATGGTGTTAGGAATGGATCATGAAGATAGGTGTCGTTGAGCTTCCTGAGGTCCACGCATATTCTTATTTCGTCTTTTTGTTTTTTCTCCTGCACTACCATAGGAATCACCCAATCAAATTCTTCCACTGGTTCGATAACTCTGGTTGTGTGCATTTTAACTTGTTCATCACGGACCTTTTCTTTATAGTTTGGGTTTAGGCGATAATGCCATTGCTTAACTGGCTTCGCATCCAGTTTCAGAGTGATCTTCATCATCCCTAAGTCACCAATGATCCCTTTTAAGTCTGTCATTTTGGTCGAGAACAAGTCTTGGTATTCATGGAGTAACTCAGCAACCTTATCTATCATAGCATCGTCCCAATAGTCCCCAAGCATCGCATATTTTAGCTCCGTTTCTGTGCCAATGTTTACTTGCTTTGTTTTTAGCAGCGCAGTGATGTCGGGATCCTTAATTGATGGTCATCAAACCTTGCGACAGCCTTCAGTTTCTAGGATATCAATATTTCAGGGGTCTTCATCATCCTCCTCCACCTACACGTTATAACACTCTAGAGCACTGCTTAACTAGGTTGCCCATATTGGTTTCAGCATTTCCAATGGCTCCTATGGTATTTTGAAGATGGCGACTTTTACTGCTTGCAACGCATTGTCAATAGTATCTGACCACCGGTCTTCAAATGTGAATGTTAACAAAAATACCTCGCGCAAGACATCCCATTTTCCCATACCATGTCGGAGTTCTATCTCAGTATACCAGTTCATGGGTATGACGTCCAAGGTATGATAGAATAAGTGTACTCATTCGAGCTCTGGTTCTTCCCCGTAGACCTTGGTCCATTTTGTGAGGAGCGTACGTGGGTCATCTCATCCATCATATTTGTCTTCTAACTGCAAATGCGGCTTCCCAAACTGTAGGCATATCATCCTTCAACATCCACGCCAGTCCTTAAAATTTCCTTGATGTGTACCCCACCATCGTGCAGGTGTTGCGCACAGTGCCCATTTCAATGCATCGAACTGCTGCTGTTTCGGTACTACGCTTTCAAATTTGCTCAAGAATTCATCCACTGCTATCAATCCATCATATGTCAGTAGCTTTCGTGCCTCTGTTTTCACACAACTCAATGATCTAATCATCATGTTGTAATTCAGCATTGTTACTTCGTGCAACCATTTCTGCCAGTGCTCTACTTCTTCGCTTGAATCCAAAGTAAAAGAGCTTTCACGCTACCACGAGATCCTCCCATCTGTAGTCAGATTTACCCAATCCTGGTCTTGCACAGTTATCTTGTAAATATAATCGAGATCATCATCACACACTGGTTCAGTGTAGCGTGCTCCTTCGGCTAGGTCTAATGGGACTACTACGCGTAGTGACTTTTTCTCAAAGATCATTTTGCGCTTCTTCATATTCATGACTCCTTTCATATCATTGGCCCAGTCTATTCCTAACAACAATCTCTATTACTTCAAAATCCGTCTATGTGCTTGCACCTTCAATATCAACTGTTATCCCTTGCAACCTTCCATGGGAAAAATCTTCTGTTGGTTCACCATTCGTAATTGAATAAGGGACCACTATAATCTGGGCCTGTCCATACGTTCCCTTGTTTGCTTCGGTAATACATTTGTGTCTGAATCCAGATCTAGGATTACTTGATCCATTTCATATTCCCCAATATGTGCAGTCAACCTCATTTCTCTTCTAGTGGACAATGCATGCTTCCCCAATTTTCGAATGATGCACGGTTTCCCTAACCCCACACACCTGGTGATCAGTTCTTGTAGTGCTTTAACCGCCTTGTTGTCACGTAGAAATTTCATGCATGTCTCCAGAAAGGTAGTAAGCATTGAAGGATCCATTCCTAGCTGTGGTTGATCCTTATTACCTAAAGTGGAGGCCTCTGTGAAGCTCTTCTTATCTTCCATGAATGTCTCCTTTGCACATTCTAAGTCAAACTTAGGTTCCTTTGTAGGAGCCTTGCCAACCCACGTACTTTCCTCTGGCTGCTTTCCCTTATCCTCTCTCGTGGTTGCACCACTTCTGAGCATCATGTTTACATTCTGGTCCACTTCGTGTGGTTCAGAGCTCATCATTTGTATATTCTGAGTTATGGGAGGCTGGAATACCCCATTTTCGAGCATCTTTGTGATCAACGTAGGATAGTCTATTGTTTCATGATCAAACTGATCACAATACGTACATGATATACTCATCGGGTTGGTAAAGTCATAGGCATAGTGCGCTAGTCCTCCGTAACTTTAACAAATTAACTATCTGTGGCCCCTTCCTGGTCCCATTCCACCTCATCCTCGACCTCGCCCCTGAAATCTAGCACATGACATCCCCGAATCTAGGTCAAGGGCTCGCATTTTGGTCTGCATCTTATATGCTAGGGTCCAATCCATCATTAGCTTGTAATTGCGGCAAGTGCACTCATCATGGCCTACCAACCTGCAGAAATTACAAAACAGTCGCTGGGGTGTCTATGTATATTTCTACAGCAAATGACAATTGTCCATCGTGTATTTCCCTCCTATATGACAGATCATGCACCATAAAGTGGGTGCCGCACTCGGCCCTTCCTGCGCCTCTGGTCTCAATAGCATTGGCCCTCCTCCTACCAAGTAGTTTGCGAACATTGGATAGTGATCCTTGTCATGACCATAGCCTTTGCATTTTATGCACCATACTTCCTCCCGTGCCTCTAGTCATGGTGCCCTATCCTACTTCAAGCTTTACATTTCCAAATAGAGATTTTGTAGTTGCACATGGATTTTCCAAACTCCCAACCAAGAGTTCTATATTGGGGTCTCATGTAATCTCATCACGATCTCGAACACTTCACCCTAGGTAGAAAGTTTTTGTTGTGATAGCGCCATCCTCAAGTGTGGTGTCAGAGATGCTACAAACCATGCGCGATGTTGTGCATCCGTTAGCATCATATTGGCCTTGAGGATTGTACTCTTCAGCCTTTGGTCCAGATACCAAGGGGTCTCTCCTGGAACCATCACGATCTCGTTAAACCTGATGATTGACTGTGTCTCTAATTTGGCTTGCTAAATTCTCTGTTCAACGCATTCTGGATCTTTGTGATCCTTGCGTTTGGGTGGTGATTAGAGTGCTTGATGTACCATGTTAATGTGTGATCCTGTAGCACGTTAACCAATGTAGCCCCCTTAATTTTTCCATCCATGACACCTTATGCTTCCCATATTGCTCTTACCACGAACCAGAATTGGTCTGGATCCTCATTCCCTACTCCTCTAAATACTAGTACTTTGATCGCGCTCACCATTTTGAACTGTGGAGATGGATGTGAAGGAGGTGAAGTGGGTGGCGGTGTGGGTGGTAACCACAAAATTTTCTGCCTTATCAAACTGACCATGCTTCTCGGAGAAACTTTTGTGAGCTCGTCTTTGCTCTCCCATGAGGGTGAAATTAAGGGACTGCTTTCTAATTCTTCACTACTTCCACTTCTGTAGATTCCTCCTCTCTGCATACTCCCAAACATTAATTTATTCGCATAACCTGTTTTTCACATAACAGCATCTTAATCCAGATATTCAAAGATTTAATATACTTACCTCGTGGTCCCTTAAGAAAATGTCGCTCTGCCTCACTGTAACTGATGGTCATGTCCATCACAAACACAGTGATAAATCCTCCTATTATTCGGTCGAGCCAGTGGTCCATAGCTCGTGCTATCTTATCTTCTGAGGCTTTTAATATGTGCACTAATTCTAGAGTCCACACTATCGGTTGGTCGAGCCAACACCTTCCTTGGTTGTCGTCTAAACTCGCGATCCACTCATACAGTTCAAAAGGAAAGGATGCAAAGAAAATCTCATGGATTTCTATATACATGTAGCAATCCAACCACCTTTTCTCAGATACTTGCGGAGTTCTGTTTTACTGTGTTGCGAACTCGTGAATCTTCTTGTCCAACCACTCTTCAATTTCCTTCTTTGTTGGGTTCCAGTGGCACAACATCAGACATTGGATATGCAGATCCCAGTCTCGACAATGGAACCATTTGTTGGCTTAGTGGGGCCTGACCTAGGTTCAAAAGTGATTTAGCCAAGAAAATCTCAGTACTACTGGCCCTTTCAGCAATAGTCTGTGGAGTGCGGATTGAGGTCTCATCGGAAGTAGTATGGGAGGGTGTTGGAACCAGGTTTTCACACCCTAGGGATGTCTTGATGAAGTTTGTGGAGGTTTGCAATCTGAACCTGCACGCTTGCACTACTCCGTGAAATTGTCTATCCTTCGTGACCTGTTCCACTACCTCTGCGCACCTCTGTAAGGGCATGAAGGAAGTACTACCTTGATCTCTATGCTATTATATTAGTGCTTAACTTAACTTGTGAAGGTCCAATATTCTTATTACTTCATTCAACATTCAGGTAAGTGCGTGTAATCATAAACAATATAAATGCATAAAGATAAATAGAAACATAGATGCACAATATTGTGTATCAAATTTATCCTTATTGGTATTCCTTTTCAAGTACAATCCCACTTACAGACCCAACTTCACCCTGCGCACTCAGTTGTAGGGGTCCACGCACTCAGCTGCGGACTCTAATAAGCCTCTATGCACTCAGCTGCAGAGCCTCTTCCTACTACTACGACTCAATACACTTCAACTTTTCCTCTATTCTCTTACCATGCCTTCACTATTTTATCTATTCTCCACTTGCCCAAAAAACTATATTTACACTTAGAACCTCACTCTATTTATACAATCCCATGGTCCACAAACCATGCGTAGGCCGACACAACTTTACATTATTTTACAATTCTTAGGGAAAAAAGCCTATTACTCATCTTAGACTTTCGTGCTCCACGCCCGCACTTCGCAGAGTCTTACAATACAATTGACCAAAACTTGGGCTTTAAGCCCCAAAACCTACTACGGGGGATCCCATGCCCAACATGGGGCCTACATTGTTAAATGCATGTTACAAAAGGGGTTCTATGAGCTTATTGACTATGAGGGAAATCCCTTAGACAAGCCCTATAATGTGATTTATCTCAAAAGGTACTATGCTTAGGTCATATTGCATGGTTACTTTTGTAGAATAAGTGTTTCATTCATTTTTGTGTAGTGTGGTTTGCTATATTTTTTTGCAAGCAGCTTCCCTGCTTATTATGTTTTTTCCTGGTTTACAGATGTTAGTGCCTCCTCACATCAGTTTCGCTGATGGTGCTTGCTAAAGTACCTGGAACTTATCATCTGCAGCATGGGCCATTTATGACCCCCATGGTGAGTTGATTGATCTTCAATGTATTTGTCTAGGTCAAACAACTAATAACATCATTGAGTATAGCGCAGTTATTGAACTTTTGTTAGAAGCTATCGCTCTTGGCATCTGGGATTTCGTTGTCAACCTTGATTCATAGCTTGTCTTTCTTCAACTCAATGGGTAATATTCCATCAGAAACCCTCAGATATTGAGAATGTATCTATGTATTCAGCTATTGGAGAGAATTTTTATTACATTACATAACATCATATTCCTAGACATATGAATACATTGACAGATGCATTTGCTAATTATGTGTTGGTTAGACATTTGTGAAACATGTAAAAATAAAAAACAAATCATTTGTATCATAGTAAGTAGGAAAATATAGCATGTGTGTGTGTGTGTGTGTGTGTGTGTGTGTGTGTGTGTATGTGTGTGTGTTTTTGTGTGTGTGTTTGTGTGTGTGTGTCAATAATGTTTTTCATACATGAAATCCCCAAAAAATAATGTGTGTGTTCAAAACATCCATGGCTCACAGGTCTAAAAAAAAATGCAGAATGCTAGGCCTATGCACTGATCAGTATGATGCTCATAGTAGCATGTAACTATGCGGACTACATGAGTTAGCAGTCGCAAGATCCATTCTAATACTCCCAACGTGTTCCTCTGGTACTGGCATGAAATCTCACCCACCTAGGCATACTCTAGGATACTGCAACTCAATCCCTTGAGGTTCCGTGTGATCTCTTGCTCATTATTGCATCCTTTCAGATAAGGAGCAACATCAAAATAACAAACAATACACCTGGCAATCGAGTACATCCCCGCAGGGTGCTCTAGTCCAACATATGCATTCATAAAATTGAAATATCACGAATACATATATTTAAATAACAATAAAAAGCATCAAAACACTAAAAAATTGTTTCTTTTTTACCTTCATCGTCAAAGTCCTCCCCTTTGGGAGTGGCATATCCATATCTCCATAGAATTCGGTACCGTTGTAAGGCTAATCCTCCACTATGATCAGTTTTCGTCATAGTCATGAGAAGAATGTGGGCTTATAGGAAATCTGTTGGCCCCCCGTAACCCTAGGCATAAAATGGCTCAAATGGACCATCTGTGGGTCTTGTGGCATCGACGAATCCACCTCAGTCAGCTAGTATTGGAATAGTGGAACCCACTCGAGGAAGAAGGTCGCTAGCAAAGACCCAAAGCAAAACTTCTTTAGGTTTCCCACCTTAGATTTTGATAGTTGGTACTTCATGTTGATTTTCATAGATTCCACCTAGTTAGAAATAGTGGGCGTTGTTCACTTTATAGGATATAGAAACTTCAACTTGTTACTCTCATGCGGCACTTGGGACCTAACCAATCTATTGATGGTCAACAGTAACACTCTCAACAAAAGCTCTCGTACAGTCGCGATCTCAATCTTGCCACTTTTGGATTTGAGAGCTTCTAGGCAATGTTCGGCAAGTAGCATGGACACACTTGCCCCAATCAGCCTCAACCCATATAGGTTGATTGGTTCCCCTCTCTGGGATAGTCTTGTGACTAAATCAATTTCTGAAGTCTCCAACTCCAGCTCTTGGTCACTAATGATGAAAATTTCTCGATTTATGTCCCAAACACTAATCAAGTATCGTAGCAGCTCGGGTTGAGCCCGCATCCTTGGTGTGAGAAAGAACTTGAGGAGCCCATAGTTCCTTAAAGCATCCAAGCAATTTGGATCAGCTATTGCTTGAGTATTGATATCCTCATGCTCTCGTTCTTTCCAATCCACCATTTTCAACAATTTTCTTCCTACAAAAACCATTTAATCAAGTCAATGCTCATCTTTTAATGGAGAAATTTGGATTCAAGCAGTAAAATTGAGCAAAAAACATGTTTTTTCTTTCCTCATGATGTCAGTGAGATTGTTTTAAAAACAGTGGCCTCGAGAGCGTGATTAGTGGTTTTCTTAACCCCTGGTCAGCGCGGATCCATGCCCGAAAATTGCGCTGACCGAGGGAGACTTTTTTTCCAAATACTTCCCATGAAATCCAAAAAATGGATTAAAAAAGGTAAAAATAGTATGAAAATGGATCTTAAGTTCTTGGATCTTAGCTAGAGCTGACGGCTCAACAAATGACCTCCCAGACCTCCCATAATCTGCTCAAGAAAAATTAGGGCACAAAAGTGTAAAAAGATCTTCACACAAAGATAAAATGGTAAATGGTAAAAAATAATTACTTTTTCCCCTTTTTATTCATTTTTTATGAAAATATTAGGGTTTTTAAAGTGTTTTTGACCTATTTTGCCTCACAACTACATAATGCATTTACCTTTCTTGTGTAGCAATAGGTGACAGATTTTTGACGATGATACTCAAGTCCCATTTAAGCTCTTTTCATGGCTCGTAAACTCAAATGAAAAGATCACCGTGTATTTTTCCCTTTTGATTCATTAAAGAAAAATAAAATGGGGGGGTCTACTTTCAGCTCTTTTCTGACCTTTTAAACATGAAAAAATTTCGAAGCTCTTATCGTTTTGAACTCCTTACAGGATATGAAACATCGTTTACCTAGTCTACATTTACCCCTTTTTCGGGTTGGGATATACTATTTACGGAAAAGGTACTCCTTGACTGGAATGGTTAAGTGGTTCTCTCAAGTATCATTTTCTACATTTTCGGGCTCGAGAGACACAAATGTATGAAAAGGGACCATGTGGAGTTTTCTTTTCGGTGTCTTTTCAAACTTTCTAAACATGAAAAAGATACCAACTTACACCTTTTTCGGACTCGTTAAAGCATTAAACGACATTGGATTCGTCACCATGACGAACATGAGCTTCTCCTTCCTAGGGCTCATTAAACTTACTAGGTCGGATTCGTCTGAAGGATGAACTTATAGTGTAAGCACATGCTATCCCCTTCAAGCTTTCAATAAAAAATAATTGGGGTACCTACCAGAAATGGTGGGAGAAATTTTAAAATCCTATTAGTCATGTCGGCGGCTCACTCTTGAAAATTATACTCTCTATTTCGTGTCGGGTTGGGATATCCTCCCTTCATCATTGACTTTCTTGGGTTGGGTCATTCACTTGACCTTCCATTTCATATCTGACATGTCATCATGACCACTAATCCCATGCATCTCAAAGCTGCCGAACTACGGTATTGTGTTGCCAATATGTTCAAGAGTTAGTCCCACTGCAGTCACACTTACTCCTAATTCTCTGTACCATCCAAAATCATTTGTATCCCTTAGTCTCGTGTCGATGATGTGGGATACATCATGGCCCTCCTTCGACATGGTCACTTCCTATTGAATTCCGCCCATTATCCAAGAAACTTACCAAGGGACTCCCTTCTAGTACCTTAGAGCTTGCATGCCCTAATGGCAAGTTCTTCTCACTCGATGACAAGTTCATGTCATTGTCTTTTGATCATATGATTTCATTGGTGTTTGACATCAGTTCCTTTATTCACATTCTGTGAACTGTGACATCAGTTCCTTTATTCACATCATTGACCGGTAATCAAGCAACTTCCTAGCATGTTTGACTTCAACACATTCATTCGCATGTTGAGATTTGTACTTTGATTAGGTCATTTGGAGTGCAAGACCCTGGGCTAAGATTACACAAGTCCAGATTGCGACACAACGTGACATGGTGATGTTTGATATACATGTCTCTTTTAGATAGATGGCTGCGACCATACCATGAGTTGTTATATGTGATCCTTCTTATTATTGGGTGACTGCAACCATACCTTGGTTTCGTTATGATCCATTTTGCTGGATGGTTGCACCCATGCTTTGGATCCCTTTATATGATCATTCTTTAGATGGCTGCATCCATACCATGATTCATGTTTTATTATTCATATTTTTCAGTGATGTATATGTATTTATGCTCACTTGTAGGTTCTCCGATGATAAACTCCAATTCCCACAGGCACTTGTAAAGCATTTCACTACTCAGTCTAGTTCAGCCTTCATGCTTTAGGGGGCGTCTTTTACACAAAATTTTTTCATTTTCCCTATACTCCCCGTCCACGATCCTGGAGGACCTCTATAGTGAACCCCACATGCTTTCCTCTGATGAAGAAACTCCCATTATGTCCCTCTTCATGAGAAAAACAATTCCCTTTTGCATCATTTCCCAAAAATATTCTGTTTATCCAAGTTTACAAGACCGGCGCTAATGACCCATGTCCTCCTTGCACTGATATGTAGGGATTACAAATGTCCCTAGTGCCAATCGAACCAAATAAGCCCTTTCTCAGTCGCGTCAATCCTCTTTTGGAAAGTTTTTTAAATATGGATCTGAAGCTTCGTAACGAAATTCTGGTTAATGGTTAGGATGGATGGAGTTGAGGAGGTCAGTTTGGGCTGCTTTCCCCTATTAGGATGTAACTAATCCAAGAGATAAGGCCTTCCCCCATGAGAAGAGGAACCATCTCCCATCCATCCAAGCTATAAAAACCTCTCTTTTTCCCAAGCAAAAGCTAGTTTTTAGTTTTGAGTTAGAATAATTAGCAAGACATCTATAGTCTAAAGTTTTCTAGTGTATGTTTGAGGGAGAATAGTGAGCTTTGTTGTGATTTCAGAGTAGAGGGAAAGAGGCCTTAAACCCTCTATTATTGGGGTTTTCCATGAAGTGATAGTAGAAGTGTGGGAACCCAGATACGTCACAGGAGACCTGCAACGTCAAGGCACTAGTTGTAATATCTTTTTGATTTATATAAATGCAACTATCGATTGATTTCCTACAGGGAGTGTCATTTTAAATCTTTATGGTTTAATGTTCCTTGACCTACTAAGTAGGTTCAATACAATATTGTATGCCATTATGTTTGTTGTTTGTTGTTGTTTGCTTGTTCCAAGTGTGTGGAGGAAGGAAACGAAAGATAGCTGGAGCGAGGAAGCAGGATCATGACCAAGCAGAGTAGCATTCTAAGAGGTAGGCCATCTTAATTGATTATATCTTAAGGAAATCTTCCATAGATTGTATGTTTGTGACTAGACCTGCTCTCTCGAGCTAGAGGAATTATTTAGGTCCGCACTTAGAATTTACCTGCATCACAATTAGGAACTTCTAGGTTTAGTGTAAAAACTAAAGCCATTCCATATCCCTTCTATAGTAGGATATTTATTAAGATATAAATTGGGTTGAATATGTAGCATATATAAAGGTATGGACAAAGGCACGTGATCAAGAAATTCCATGGTGTTACCTCATTTCGTTTATGTACCAACCAAAACCTAGGAGACTGTCCAATTAAATACCAAAATGAAATACCTATTTCAATGTAATTGATATGTGGAGTAGGGGTCTACGTGTCTTTACTAATTTTTTTTCTTCTTTTACCAAATAGGGGACATGGGCTTGATCTCATTTATTGGTAGGTGAATATGTTTAAAACCTTTTCCTTAACAATTGTTAGCATGATGAGTTCTGTTAGAATCTACCTTATGATGAAATAAATGGTGTGAATGTCATGACCAATGTTTTGGCTGATAGAATTCCTACAGGGCAAAGATTAATGAGACAACAACACTTAAGGAAAGATTAGTGGATTAGTTACAGGAACAACAACAATATGCTATCAGAATAAACATTGTGAAAGCTTACTTGGATAGATTTTGACATTAATATTAATCAATAACAAATTATGAAAGGAGGTGATGTAGTGATTGCATACAGGCTGAATTCTCCATGGGAAAAAGTCAATGATACTCATTGAAAAAGATAAACCTTCAGAGATTCATCATACCATAAATTAATTGAAGATAGACATGAGAATTCTTCTACAGGATTCAGAGTGATCTCAGGTGAACTATGCAAGTTCTGTAGATGTGTTTGATGGAAACATCTCATGCCTAAATGTGCAATCACCATAATTGGTTATAGTTCACCTATACATATTCCATTCATCCTACACTCCCAATACAGACTTGAGTGCATGCTAGACAAAGGTCATTTTGACAGAGGTCCACCTATGCAACATATTTCTTAGCAAACCATTTTCAGTACAACATATCACATAATTTCAAGGTTGGTTTGTGATTACAAAAAATGAGATACCCTGGACAATTCAAAATGAAAGTAGAAACACAAAAAATCGAAGCAGAAAGAAAGGATTAGGTATTTATATGTTGTACACGACGTTTAAATCCCTAAGATTTTTGTGTAGATAACCATACAACATTGGACATGGTGCCTATAGTATGTCAAAAATTGTTATGTTAACAAGTCTACAACACTTATCATATTGTCGTGTGATCGATGTTCTCTCTTATACACACAATCTTGCTAAGGTACAACAACCAAGAACAATAACTTAAATGGAAACTTTTCATAAATATAAACTCTCTGTTATATTCTAGATAGATAACACTTTATCAATTTTTCCAGAAACATGGTGGGTTACTCTACAATGTATGATACCAAAAATCTAAATCTATATGTTCTTGGTGGAGTACATGGAATTTGGAAATGGCCATAATATACAATAGATCTTTTTAGAACGCACAAAATAAATGTCATTTCACGGCAAGAAAAATACAAATTTTAAATCCAATATAAAAAAATTATTACAATATTTCCACTAAACCAAAACAATTTGTCTTGATGCCAAGCATCAAACATAATGATTTCATTTAACAAACATTCAAAGAAAAATCATATAGGGACAACTTCTTTTTAGCGGCCATAGTGTAGTTTGTTGTAACTGAAGCACTGTGAGCATGTTTTTGTAACGTATCAATAATTATGACTAATTAGATGTTCCTTTATATGTTATTGGCATTGTTGAGGAATTTTAGAAAGTTGTGTTTTTTCAAAACTTTGTTGGGGATTTGCATGATGTGGATTTCCTTAGAGAATTTTTCTAGCTACCAAGAGATAGACCATTATTAGTATGGCCTGTGGCTCAAGATCAGTGCAAGATTGGTGGGGAATTACCACCACCTTTCAGCGACACTAGCAACATGGATGTTCTAGAATCCTCATTATCTACCAAGAGAGTCCTCTCATGCCTCAACATTGGGTGTCATTGTCTAGACAATTGCATAGTGCATAGTCCAAATTATCTTATAGTTTGTCTTTGAAACAACGGTCTATCTGGAGAACCTATCTTGAGTTTTCTTCATTCGGCCTTGAATTTTAAGAGAGGTAGAACTGGTGGATAGTGGCCTAGTCCTTAGATCCTTTCCCTTTGCACATCTCCCTTCCATTGCAACTATCTACACTTGGATCTAAGGGTTTTCTCATGTTTTCGCATATAGACTTCATGTTTCTACTTTATGTCTTGTTCTTTATATAAGATATTTTTTCATACTCCTGCTTTGTATTTACATCATTCTACTCAGTAATCCCATTGGCCTAATTTTGTGGTCATTTGTTAGACATCAAATAATTATTCTTATCCTCCAGCCAGCATTGGATATTCAAAGAGTGGTTACTGGGAGAGACTGATTGACACTCTTTGTATTCCAGATTTTGGGTCCATCTCTTCCAAATCTTGTTTTATCTTCTAGAGATCTATTTAGATATTAGGTTAGGGAAGTACCTCATTTTATTTCTCTTACTTTCTTCTTTCTTTATTTATGAGATCATCTTGAACTTCAACTTTGTATATATATCTATTTACTCAGTAGTCACATTGACCTATTTTTGTATTCATTTTTTGGACACTAATAAAATCTCATCTTATCTTATTACCTTGATGGAATCTTTCTATGTAGATGATTAATTATTTTCTATGCTAGTCTATTGTTGTAATGCTTCCTCAACATATCTCTTTTTCTTCAAGCTTTGAAATACCGAGTTGAATTTTTATGTAGGTGAGTAAAATTAAAGGCATTGAAGAATATTTCTAAAATCCAACGGTGTCAGGTTTCGGTCTCAAGATTACCATTGCATCACCCATCCATGGTTTAAACATATCTACATAATATTTTCATGATGTGGTTGGTGATGATGTGTTTTCTGTACTACTTTGAGCACCTCCTGCTGCTGTTGGTGGGTTTGAGGTACTTTAATTTTGTAGAATAGTTTTCATTAATATTCCACTAATTTTCTAAAGTTTGCTTCCTAAAGGCAATCCTAGTGGTCAAAGTACTCCCATTTTGCAAAATTTATGATAAAAATCTACAATTTTCAAACAAAGGTTTTTGATGATTTTTTCAAGTTAAATGTGTTGCATAGAGTCAGTCCTAGTAATCAAAGTACTTTGCAAAGTTTATGATAGAAGTATACAATTTTCAAACAAAGGATTTCGATGAAGTTTTCACATCTAATGTATCCTTGAGAAGCTTAAGTCCATAGTAGATTATGTTGCATGTTTTATCTCACATCTAATAGAAGAAACGAGGGTAGGACTCCACAATACCCTTGAATCCATCTCTAAAGCTTCATTTGTAGCTGTAGAATTTCCTGAGAAAATACGGCCATTACATGGTGCAATGGAGCTATACAAGATGCTTATTAGCAGACAATATGACATCCAACAGAGGAAGGGGGGACAAAACTTTACACCCAAATGAAATGATATTCTTATACTCTCGACAAGAGTACCTCAATGTGAGGAAAATCTTCATGACTCCATGTTGGTTTTAGTAAGTAGGACAGAGTGGTGAATATGAATATAGTAGTATTCTTGATGTCAAAATATGTGTTCCAGATATGCATCCTTTTTGTGCCAAAAATAGCAATATGAGAAATGAATGTTTTGGTATTTTTCTTAGTAACATGGCGACAAATATGTGAATCCAGAATGCTTTTCATCCTGAGTTGGGAAATGAAACAATCAATTTGGCTACGCTTGGGAAGGAAGTATACTATAATACAAAGGTGTGCACATGTACTATTTTAGGCCTCTCTAGGATTTGAAATATCTGTTTTTTTCATTGTTTTTGAGTGAATTGTAATCTAATTGGTTGAGTGGACAAGCCCTAAAATGAGCCCTAAACTGACTAATTTTTTCATGACTATAACAAAGATAGTGTCAAATAAAATGAAGATGATATAGATATATTGAGAAAAAAACATTATGAGTCCCACATGTTGAATCATTCTCAAGATTCTACTATATTTAATGCAATTAATGCTGGTAAGAAGAAAATGCATCCCTCTATAAATCTGATCCAAGGTCCCCCTGGGATAGGGAAGACCTGGAGTTGGTTCCACTTCTTTCTGTCTTACTTCATCAGAGGTACAATGTACTAGTGTGTGCATCAACAAATGCTACAATATCAGAAATTGCGCTGATATTCTTGAAACTAGTTACATGTCCATCTGATAAGTGCCTCAATATATGCAACGTTCCCTGTATTTTGACCTTGAGTAACCTTCTACTAGTTGGAAATGAGGAGTGCTTGGATGTTCAAGGTCCTATGGAAAATAGTTCCCTTCCATAATGAGAGGAACACCTGTTAAAATTTTGTGTACCAATGACACGATGGAGGTAGAGAGGCATATTTTCTTGATTTTCTTGAATCGCCAATTTCACAATACGAGGTTTTTCAAGAAACAACACATAAGATGCAATCAATTAACTTTCTACAATTTGGCAGAAAAAGGCTTGGAAACATAGCTGAAGAGTCTTTTGAGTGTATGGGGATTTTATTGAATGATTATCTAGGACCAATCTCAAAGAAACATTATTTGGATTATCTACTAACGCTATTGAGCATTTTGTAAATCTAATTCAGAAAAATGCATGTAAGGAGAAAATTCTTAGAGCATGGTTTTCCAGTGATGGAGAAATCTGTGAAGAGGCAACAAAGTGAAACAATAGAAAGTTCTCTAAAGAATCCCTTTTCTGCTCAAGAAGTGAATGTATCCATCTCCTAAGGAAGGAACTATGTTGTGCAAGAAAAATACCGAGGCAAAATATTTTAAAAATGTGCTCTTTCAGGTGCTAAAGTGGCATTTTCAACTGTATCATTGTCTAGAAAGAGCTGCATGAACTTTGCAACACCATTTCACTGTTTGATTATTGATAAGGTGGCCTAGCTCAAAGAGGCCGAACCTACAATTTCACTATAGATTGAATGTGTAACACATGCATTTCTGATAGGAGATCCAAAGCAGCTACCAACAACAGTACTCAACAAGGTTTGTTTACAGTGGCCTTTTCAAAAGTCTCTTCCCAATTTCATTTTCCTAAAAGTTCTTATAAATTTATTAATTCCATGTAATTATTGGTTCATCAGCTTGCAGAGAAAATGAAATATGGAAGAAGTCTCTTTGAAATGTTGGAGAGTCTTGGGCACCCAGTTCATCTTCTAAATGGACAATATCGCATGCATCCATCGATAAGTCTTTTCCCAAATGGGGAGTTTTATGACAAATGTATTGAGAATGGTCCCAATGTGGAAATGAAGCCATATGGCTATGACTATCTCACGTTGGAAATGCATGGCGCATACTCATTTATTAATGTAAAGGATGGAAGAGAGGAGGAAGATAATTTTGGGAAGAGTAAGAGAAACATCATGGAGTCTGTTGTTGTCATGTACATACTTTGTAAACTGTACAAAGGTAAGTTCAATGTTATATTTGATTTGTATGTATAAAAATGTGTTTTCTTATGCCCTAATAGGACCATTTTCAAATTTGTGTAGTGAAATATCTACTTAGACGATTTTCAAAGTGGTAAATTATTGTAGTGAAATACCTTTACAATTTTAAGTGGGTATATATGTGTCTTGAAGTAATGTTTTTTTCTTGACAATTCAAGTTTCAAAAAATATGTTGCTTATCTCAAATGGTTTATGATAATACACTTTTTAATTGATTATTTTGGCCCTTCATATCTAAGATAATAAGAAGAAATGCATTCTAAAACCTTTTTAATCTTATTGTTAAATTAAAAGAGGAAAAGCATTAAAAAACAATAAGGTGTATTAGTTGGATTTTTTGTTTGTTGGAAATAATACTAAGATGGGGGGTGAATCAGTATTATCTAGCAATTTAATAAATCTTCCTTATTTGATCTTTGAATTATTTTAGCATGTCAGTACCATAAAATAATGAGCATGAAAAACAGATAGTCACACCAAAGAACACAAGATGTAAGGTGGAAACCCAATGTGGGTGAAAACCACCTGCTGCAATATGTCTCTATCTTCTTTCAAATTAGAAACTTCTTTTACAATGATTTTGTACTGGTGCAGTCCTTTACCAGTACGCAGGCTGCAACCTGCAGAGAGCTACAACTCTCTCTCTCTCTCGTTTTCCAGTCTACTCCTGGAAGGGAGCTACAACCCCCTACTTCTTTTCATAAAGCATCAGATGATCAACAAGTACATAACAGATATAGATCACTACAGATATCAGATCAGCAACAACAGAACTAACCCAGAACACCTTATCAATAGAGAAATTCAATCAATAGAACATCTTAAAATAGAGACGCAGATTTTCTTTCTGTGGCCTGCGACCAGACGCCGTTAACCTTCTGCTACTCTGCGTCCACACGCAGATATCCTTCTGCTCCGCTGCGTGCCCACGCACTGTTCCTTTGACTGCTCTGCGTTCTGTTGCTTCAGGGACGCACCCAAAGATACTATCGCGCCGCGTCTTTCGCTACAGAGACGCACCTAAAAACACTATCGCGCCGCGTCCTTCTGCTTCAGAGACGCACCTGAACCTTGATCGCCCTGCGTCCCCATGCAGGTCTCTCTCTACTGTGCTGCGTCTCGGCGCACTTGCCCTTTACAGTACCTGCGTCCCGGCGCACTTTCCCTTCACTGAACCTGCGACCCTTTATATATAAATGATATGAAGGCTTCAGGACAAACCCAAACAGTCAGATCTACAGATCTGATCATGCGCCATAGAGATCACAGTCCATTAGAAGATTCGCCCTCTTAGATCTGGACTAGATCTCACCAAATAAGATATTCAACCCAAGACCATTGCACAATCCAAATGAACTCCTTTGCTTTATATAGGCAAGCTCCTCCTCAAAACATGGAACAATACCACGAGCCGACACCATAGAAACATAAAACCGTCGGCTAGATACCACACAAGAAACCCCCACGTGCTTTTCTCTGCCTTGAAATGTGTGCACTGGGTAGACGCACCCCCTGAACGGCTGGCCGACGTCCCTGGACGCGGGTTCTGCATGGTATACCTACGGGGACGCACTTTCTGAACCGATTGCCTGCATCCTTCTTAATTTTTCAACAAACTGAGAGCCTTACCACTGGAGTTGCCATCAAGTACAACATCTGTAACATACAGTCATACCAGATAACATAATGCCAACAATCTCCCCCTTTGGACTTGATGGCAACCTCAACCTTACAAGCTTCAGCTTCATTCTCCCCCTTTGACATCAAGGGCAAAGGGTATGCTCCCCCTTAGCTCATGCTCCTCCAGATCTGCAACAAATAACCAGAAATCCACCATGAAAGAGATAGAGACATATTGCAGCTATTTCCAAGATCTCCTTCTCCATAATGCCAACAATGCATTATGTGCTCCCCCTGAGCCTTGTACCACCAATAAGAAGATGTTCAACAATAAGATGATGCATCAACAACCCCCAGCTTTTGCCTGAGGTATTCAAATGTGTCCCTGGGCAATGGTTTGGTGAGAATATCAGCAACTTGTTCCTTGGAAGGAACATACTCCAACTTGACTTTCTGTTCAAGCACTTGTTCCCGGAGAAAATGGTACTTGATTGGTATGTGCTTGGTTTTTGAATGCATAATAGGGTTCTTTGAGATGCTGATTGCACTTGTATTATCACATAAGATGGGGATTGGTGGAGTACAAGTGATTTGAAAATCTTGCAA
Organism: Pinus tabuliformis; assembly: GCA_031772625.1. Lineage (NCBI taxonomy): Eukaryota > Viridiplantae > Streptophyta > Pinopsida > Pinales > Pinaceae > Pinus > Pinus tabuliformis. The sequence continues at coordinate 462,486,936 of CM062813.1, forward strand.
AGTCTGCATCATCCAAAGGAGTTGGGTGCAAAAAGATGCAATAGCAACATATTCTGCTTCAGCTGTAGATAAGGCAATGGAACTCTGTTTCTTGCTGAACCAAGATACCAGTCTGGAACCCATAAAGAACGCACCACCACTTGTGCTTTTCCTGTCATCCACGCTTCCGGCCCAATCTGCATCTGTATAAGCATGAAGAGTAAGATCTGTATCTCTAGGATACCATAAGCCATAATTTTGAGTCCCTTGAAGATATTTGAAAATTCTCTTTACTGCCTGAAGATGAGTCTCCTTCGGATTTGCCTGAAATATTCCAACTATTCCAACTGCATGCATGATGTCCGGTCGGGTACCTGTCAAATATAGTAAACTTCCAATCATAGATCTGTAGGTTGGTTGATGTACTGCTGCAGATTCATCATTTGCACTGAGACTACATCCTGTGACCATGGGTGTACATACTGGTTTTGCATCTTCCATGCCATATTTCTTCAAAATCTGCTTGAGATACTTGGTTTGAGATAAAAAGATTCCTCCTTCCTTTTGTTGGATTTGCAAACCAAGGAAATATGTCAGTTCTCCTAGCAAGGACATTTCAAATTCTTTTTGCATGACCGAGGCAAAGCTTTGACTCATAGCTTCTTCATTGCTGCCAAAAATAATGTCATCTACATACACAACAAGTATTAGCAATTTGTCATTTTCAACTTTTATATACAGATTGCTATCTGCTGAACCTTTTGAGAAACCTTGTTGATGAAGATATTTGTCCAACCGGTAGTACCAAGCCCTTGGAGCTTGTTTGAGACCATAGAGAGCCTTTTTCAATCGGCATACAAGATTTGGATCATTTCCAAGAATGAACCCATCTGGTTGTTCAATGTACACTTCTTCTTCCAAGTCTCCATTCAGAAAGGCTGATTTCACGTCCATTTGAAATACTTTGAAGTTTTGAAAACTTGAGAGAGCAAGGAACATTCGGATGGCCTCAAGTCTTGCAACAGGAGCAAAGGTTTCTTCAAAGTCTATTCCTTCTTGCTGCGCATACCCTTTACAAACAAGTCTGGCTTTGTTTCTAATTACTTCTCCATTTTCATTCAATTTATTTTTGAAGACCCATTTTGTTCCGATAACATTCTTATCCTTTGGTCTAGGAACCAGCTCCCAAGTGTTGTTCTTTTCGATTTGCTCAAGTTCTTCATCCATTGCTTTCACCCAACATGCATCTTTGCATGCTTCTTTCACATTTTGTGGTTCAGTAGAGGAGAGTAATGCCAAATAGCTTGAGGCTTCTGCAACTGTTCTTCTTGTTTGTACACCTGCTTCTTTCTGCCCCACAATCTGAGATTCTGGATGATTCTTCTGAACATATCTGGATGGAGTTTTCTCTTCTATTCTTGTCTGCTCCTCTGGTTCTTCTTGAGGTTCTTCTTGAGGTTCTCCTTGGGGTTCTTCTTCTTCATTATTCTGTCTTTGAGGGTAGCCTTCATCTTCTTCTATATCTTCATGATGTACTTGCCTAGGAATATATCCCTTCTCATCAACCACTACATCAATGCTGTCAACAATTCTGCCAAGTCTTTTATTGTAGCATTTGTATGCTTTGCTATGTGGAGAATAGCCAAGAAGAATGCCTTCATCTGCTCTAGGTTCAAGTTTGCCAAGCTGCTCATCAGTATTCTTGATATAGCATTTGCTCCCAAAGATTTTGAAGTGCTTTACCGAAGGAGTCCTGCCACTCCAAAGCTCATGAGGAGTTTGAGTGCTGTTTACCCGGACATTTGTTTTGTTGAGAATAACAACCGCAGCATGTGCAGCTTCACCCCAGAAAGTTGCGGGAGTTCCTGATTCATCAAGCATAGCACGAGCCATTTGTTGGATTGTTCTGTTCATTCTTTCAACAACTCCATTTTGCTGAGGAGTTCTAGCTGTAGAGAATTCTCTCCTTATCCCATGTTCATCACAGAAATCGAAAAATTCATTTGAAGTAAATTCCCCACCTCTATCGGATCTGAGGCACTTAATTTTGTGACCTGATTCATTTTCAACCAAGGCTTTGAAGGATTTGAATTTTTCGAATGCTTCATCTTTGTGCTTCATAAGTCCTAGCCAGACAAACCTGGAGAAATCGTCAATAAATAATATCAAGTATTCCTCTCCTCTAGGTGTTCTTTTCCTGAATGGACCACATGTATCTGTATGTACTAGCTCAAGAGGCATGCTAGCTGATCCTTCTTTCTCTGGAAAGTTAGTCCTGGTTTGTTTTCCAAACTGACATGATCTGCATATGGTGTTGTCAGGAATTTTGATATCTGGAAGATCGCGAACTGCCTGATATTTGCATGCTTTCCTTATTTGTGAGAAGCTTAGATGTCCCAACCTTCGATGCCATAACCAGTGCTCTTCATCCTTGCTTAGATAGCATTGTTGTTGTCCTTCTTCAAATATGTACAGATTATTTGGAGTTCTTTTGCCTTTGAGTACTGTTTTACCTGTATCAAGATCACGAACAAGACATCCATTCGATCTGAAAATAACCTCGGTTCTTTGATCACACATCTGGCTGACACTTAGAAGATTATGCTTCAATCCATCAACATACAAAACATTTCCAGCTTTGACCTTTCCTTTTAACTGAGCAATGCCTTTTCCTTTTATAGTTGCAGGAGTATCGTTTCCAAAAGAGACTTTCTTTCCTTTTTCTAAAACAGAATAAGATTCAAGTTTTTCTTTATCACCTGTCATATGCTTCGAACATCCACTGTCAATGTACCATAGATTTTCCTGTCCCTCTGCATAAAATGCTATTCCACATCTTTCTGTTTGAGGTTCCTTTATTCTCCATGTTTTGGTGCTTGAGGCTTGCTCCTTTTTCTGCTGAAACCTGCTCCTGCATTCAGATTCTTCATGACCAAAGTTATTGCAAATAGAACATTCAAATTCATTTTCAAGAACCGAAAAGTTGTTATAGGTCCTTTTTGTCATCCCTGTCATACTTCTTTGTTTTTAAGCTTCCCTAGTCATGATTGTTTTATATGCAACACATTGAGCTGCTTTGTGACCAAAATTATGGCAAGAAAAGCATTGTCCATTGAAGAAGCTTCTGTGGTTATTGAATCTACCTGCCAACTGATTGTAATTTCTATTTTCATCTATTCTTGAACCAAACTGAGAAGATTTTACCTGTGGCTGGTTGTAGCTTTTGTTCACCCTTAAGATGGATTGCCCCTGATAGTTTCTGTTTGTATTTTGTCCCTGCTTTACCTGATTATCTTCATTGTTCTTCTGCTCATTTCTTCTTGCCGCATCAAGATAACTTTTTGAGGTGGATGCTTGAGAGGTTTCTCCATTGTAACCCAAACCTGTCTTGTTTAGAGGAGATCGCTGCACATTGATAATCTCATCCAAAGTTTCAGATCCTTTGACAAACTTAAGATTAATAGCTTTTGTTTTCTCAATTTCTTTTCTGAGACCAACAATTTCACCTTCTAGTTTTTCAAGATGTTTTTCTTTTTCATCAATTTGAAATTGTAGAGTATCAATGATCACATTCTTTTCTTCTATACATCTCTTGAGTCTAGTAATTTCATCATAGAGGTTATTCACATCTACAGCATCCTCATAATCATCATCTTCAAATGCCATTAATAACTTATATTTATTACCTTGTTCATCTTCATCACTGTTTGATAAACCATCACTATCTTCATGGGTGTAGTAGCTTTTCTTATTTGCACTTTATTTCTTGTTCCATCTAGCAGGTTCCTTTCCTTTATCCTTATAAGGACATTTTGCAGCATAATGACCTACTCTTCCACAAGCAAAGCATTTGAAAGGTAGCTTACCTCTGAACCTTCCAGAACCCCTTTGAAGATTTCTGACAAAATTTGATTCTTCTTCCTCTTCTTCTGGAACATGGCTTGTTTCATAGTAATCTTCTTTGCCTGATGCCTTAAAAGCAGCTTCCCTTCTGTCTGATGGACCTCCCTTTCTCATTTCATAAGCAGTTAGAATTCCATGCAGCTGAGACATAGTGAGAACACGGAGATTTTCATTTTCTTCTATTGCAGATACTTTAGATTCAAACTTGGGGGATAATGATCTTAGAATCTTTTGAACTACTATAGCCTCTTTTATTTCTTCACCCAAATTTTTCATACAATTAACAATCTCATCTACCCGAAGAAAATAATTAGCCACACTTTCATCATTATACATCTTGAGAGTCTCATATTGAATCCTGAGAGTTTGAAGTTTAGCTTGTTTTACCTGTTCATCTCCTTCATAGCTCGTGACCATTTTGTCCCATATCTCTTTTGTTGATTTGAAGTGCATTACCTTCATGAATTCTATTTGGGATATACTTCCTAATAGAGCACTGACTGCTTTTGCATTTGTTTCATACTTCTTTTTCTCAGCTGGATCTGTAGGAGTAGCTGAAGGAAAAGCATAGCCTGTTTCTACAATGTCCCAAACTTCTGTACCAAGAGATTGAAGATATGCAGTAACTCTTACCTTCCAATAATTGAAGTTTGTCCCATCAAAAATCGGTGGCCTGATTGATGCTTCTCTCTCGTAGTTGCTCATGATGAACGATCTACCTTCAAGCGATCAAGCTTATCTGAAGGACCTGCTCTGATACCAATTGTTGGAAATAATACTGAGAGGGGGGGTGAATCAGTATTATCTAGCAATTTAATAAATCTTCCTTATTTGATCTTTGAATTATTTTAGCATGTCAGTACCATAAAATAATGAGCATGAAAAACAGATAGTCACACCAAAGAACACAAGATGTAAGGTGGAAACCCAATGTGGGTGAAAACCACCTGCTGCAATATGTCTCTATCTTCTTTCAAATTAGAAACTTCTTTTACAATGATTTTGTACTGGTGCAGTCCTTTACCAGTACGCAGGCTGCAACCTGCAGAGAGCTACAACTCTCTCTCTCTCTCGTTTTCCAGTCTACTCCTGGAAGGGAGCTACAACCCCCTACTTCTTTTCATAAAGCATCAGATGATCAACAAGTACATAACAGATATAGATCACTACAGATATCAGATCAGCAACAACAGAACTAACACAGAACACCTTATCAATAGAGAAATTCAATCAACAGAACATCTTAAAATAGAGACGCAGATTTTCTTTCTGTGGCCTGCGACCAGACGCCGTTAACCTTCTGCTACTCTGCGTCCACACGCAGATATCCTTCTGCTCCGCTACGTGCCCACGCACTGTTCCTTTGACTGCTCTGCGTTCTGTTGCTTCAGGGACGCACCCAAAGATACTATCGCGCCGCGTCTTTCGCTACAGAGACGCACCTGAAAACACTATCGCGCCGCGTCCTTCTGCTTCAGAGACGCACCTGAACCTTGATCGCCCTGCGTCCCCACGCAGGTCTCTCTCTACTGTGCTGCATCTCGGCGCACTTGCCCTTTACAGTACCTGCGTCCCGGCGCACTTTCCCTTCACTGAACCTGCGACCCTTTAGATATAAATGATATGAAGGCTTCAGGACAAACCCAAACAGTCAGATCTACAGATCTAATCATGCGCCATAGAGATCACAGTCCATTAGAAGATTCGCCCTCTTAGATCTGGACTAGATCTCACCAAATAAGATATTCAACCCAAGACCATTGCACAATCCAAATGAACTCCTTTGCTTTATATAGGCAAGCTCCTCCTCAAAACATGGAACAATACCACGAGCCGACACCATAGAAACATAAAACCGTCGGCTAGATACCACACAAGAAACCCCCACGTGCTTTTCTCTGCCTTGAAATGTGTGCACTGGGTAGACGCACCCCCTGAACGGCTGGCCGGCGTCCCTGGACGCGGGTTCTGCATGGTATACCTGCGGGGACGCACTTTCTGAACCGATTGCCTGCGTCCTTCTTAATTTTTCAACAAACTGAGAGCCTTACCACTGGAGTTGCCATCAAGTACAACATCTGTAACATACAGTCATACCAGATAACATAATGCCAACATTGTTATGTAAGGTCTATGTGTCTGTGTTTTTTGAATTGATAGAGGGTGATATTCTGTTGAGAATACAGTTTTTTTGTTGTTAAGAATTGTTCATTATTTTCTTTTTTAGAAAACTAGTATCAGATCCAAGGAAAAACTTATTGAATCTCTTCTCTTCTTCCTTAGAGTATCTGGGTGGAGGGCATCTCAAATACCAGCCATAATGGTGGTTGGTGATCCTAAGGGAATCTTATTGGATTTGAACTTGTCACCTATAGTCTCCTCATTAGCAACATGACTTGGGCAGATGGTTCAATTGAGCTAACTCTTAGGGCTGAAATTTTGGTTGTAGCCAAAATGGTTAGTGTCTAGTCTTAAGGATGATAAGAGTATTGGATTTGATCTACTTATATGGTTAGTGTAGTGCAAGATTCACATGTTTTACCACTAAATTTGGGTGCTCCCATGGCAATCTCAAGGGCCAAATGCTCTCATGGGAATTGAACATTGGTCATTATTGAAAACTCACCATTCCTCACCAATGGGTCCAAACCCCTTTGAGCAACTAGTAGCCATCACTAACATCTACTCCCTTTGTTCGAAAGAATGTACCATCAACATAAGTTGGGACAACTTATTTTAGTATGGAGAAAATGATGAGACTTAACACTCAGAATCAGAAGTGTGCATAATTCCACAAATGGAAAGTGGATATCATGATAGCTTTCAATTTTTTTCTTTGTTTTAGAATTATCCTCATCCTATTTTCCTTATCTGGATGGGTCTTATTCGATGTTGCATAAGCACCCAAACCCCCTCCCCCCCCACCCCCCCCACCCCCCCAAGGAGAAAAACCCAAACCTATTGTTTAAAATTTTTTGGGAATGTCATTGGGGATTTGGATGTGCAATTTTTCTTAAATTGTAGCAACTAGAAATTTATTCTTCTAACTGATTAATTATATAGTTTATTTTCTACGGAATATAATGAATAAATCACACTACAATTCTTTGTAAATAAAAACACTGTGGAAAAATAAAATGTTGGAAACTAGGAAATATATAGTGCACATAATAAAATTTGACAGTTATTTTTGGACAATTGTCCCCGAAAAAATGCAATGCGGGAAAACCGGTGCAGCAGATGAGGGTTTTATTATTATATGCAGTAGCGAAATTTTGAGTACAATCTGGATGCCCAAAACTGGCAACCCTCCACAAGATAATCTGGCGAAAAATTAGTAAGACAAATTTTGTCTCACCCATCATCGATCTAGCTCCAAAATTGGCACAAACATACCACTTAGATTGCCCTTGCAGTAGCCTCTTTGCTATCTCTACGTAGGCCAAACTCACACTGCCTAGAAATCGCTCTGATTAAGACATCCAACCCAACTCAACCTCTAAGAATGATCTGCTTGGCCTTCTGGAATTTCTCTCGGCCTTGTTATAGGTCTATTTGGGCACATCACTCCCGACGATCAGATCAGTGTAAACAGAGCCTATCAAACCCTAATTTAGTTTCTACATGCCCTAGAAAAGCCACCTCATTGAGTGCTTTCATCCATGAGAGTTGCCTAACTTCAAACCCTGCTGAAGTGCTTCCTTGGGTCACTAGAAAACCCCTGGTAAGGGGTAAGTGCTTTGCAGAGCAGGTATCCCCATTCAAGGCTGCATTTCAGAGCACCTAATCCCACTCAAGCCTGCACTGGGTAAGAATCATTGAAATGTTCATTGGATCTTGAGTATATTCCTCCTTTCTAGAGCCGTCTAGAAGGAACCTAGCTCCTCTCCTATGTAGATGAGCTCGACTTAGGATACCCTTGGATCATCTAATCCTCTATCCTCTCATCCCTTTGAACATGGAAACTAATCATCCAATTATGGAAAACCATTCATTGCCATATTAATGACAAAACCACCTGCATTCATCTATAAATTGGTCTCTCACCATAGAGCCAAGGAGCTTGGATATTATAGAGAAATATTGTTAGTCTAGAGACTTGAAATCATTGTCAATATAATGTTATGCTGCTATATTGATGTTGCTATTGGTGTGATGAGGGGTTGGACTAAGTTGGTTGAGAGACACATGATCGAACCACATTGGGTGTAACTTCTCCTTCTATCAATCAATAAAGTTGTGTGTTCCTTTTCCAATACTTTTGTCTATATATACAATGAATGTATGTTCAAATGTTGTCAATTCCATTTGTTTACAATAAATAGATCATATGCTTTGATTTTTTTTTGTCTTCTGTTTATGTTGGCAGGTATCAATTGAGCGAATTTAGTTTGAGCAGGAGTGATAGGAACAACTCAAAGGAGATCAAAGGAAGCAAAGGATTATAAGTAGGTTATTTTATCTTATATTTTTATTGTAGGAAAAGGTTAAACATGTTTACTTCAGGTGTTCTAAGTGTAACTACCAACTTAGGGAAGATATATTTATCTGTAGGTATAAATTCCATATAATAAATTGGCGAATCTGCTGGGGAATGAGCATTGTTTCGGGTAGTTATCCCTTGTCTTAGTAGCAATGGTAGACTTTTATTGAGTTCATTTACCTATATTCAGTGATTTTGAAGCTTATTTGGTCAAAATGTGTGCTTATTTGTGCATTGATAGTGCTCTCTGGCATCAATGCATTGTTTTTCTTAACACAGTAAACTGCAGAGTAGCCTTAGCCTACAGACGGTGCTCCGCAATGCACTGTCTCCAACTCAGGGCTGTGCTGGTCCCTGTCAAGCCAAAAACCCAGCTTGATTTTTTCCAAATTGTTTCACATCTTGTTTACTAAATGGTCAATGTTTCTCTGTCGTTGAAGTCCAAATTAACATTTCTTTTCCATGCACACTTTGGCATTTTTTGTTCAATGTTTCTTTATGTTTTATGTATCATTGTTGAATCAATCCCAAAGTTATCTTACATTGATGAGTCCTTACTTTTCTAAAAAATAAAGTATCATAAAGTCTTCCTTTCTTGTGAAAAGCATTGATTGATCATTTGTGCATTTAGTTTCGTTATGTTCATCTAAACATTAAAGGTATGAAAAGAAAAACATGCATAATGCATTTAGAAGTTTGTGTGTGCTTGTAGGAATGGTATAGGGAAAGTTTCATTAGATGTTCTCTATGCTCTTTGTTTAAAGATTCTGATTTCTCTATCCCTTTTAGTTACAGTTTTCATTGTTTAAATCAAATGAAAAGAATGTTTCCCATATTCATTGCAATCTAGGAGTTTCAGAATCATCACACAGTGAACCTGAAAGGAAAACTTTTAAACAAGATCAACCAAAATTTATCTTAATTAACCTAATGGAGCATTGTAACTTAACGCATAACATTTATAGGACTAGGATAGAGATGTGTTCCAGCATCGTTAAACATAATAGCTATTTCTAACGATCTGTGATACATTCCGAGTGTGATACCTCATTCCATGTACGTAAGTATATCATAGCTTGCCCATGTAATTTCATGTATTTCTGGTGGTTTTATAGTACGAAAAGTATAAGGGAATGCTCTCACTGTGTAGTTTCAAATTAGACACCCCTAACATGGATTGGGCCTCCATGTACTTTTGAGTATATTTGGGAGGACTACATTAGGTTTCTATCCATCCATAGGTAACTGAGTCGGTCAACTTGTTTACTATGATACATTGAAAACAAAATTCACGGATATTACTTGCACGTATGTTAAGTCCGTAGCTCCTCTGAGGTGGTATATTGCAGTTCACAATTACATGGTAATTATTTTGACTAGATTACCGTATTTTTGGTTATTTCTTTTTATAATAAAATCAATTAGTAATTGTGGAAGAAAATCAACCTTTACCCCATCGTTCGCATAGGAAAGCGAGTAAACTACCTTTACCGCCTGAAGCTACACCTAGTTGGCAAAAGTAGTCTTGTTTAACTGAGTCCAGTACATCACAAACTACTAGCTCTTCATCTAATTTGCCAGATTCACCTATACCAGTACGTATTTCGATTCCAGTTAGAACTACAATTATGGTTTATCTGCTACTGAAGTGGAACCTTTACAATTACCTGACAACACTGAAAGTGAACTTAGTGAAATAGAAACTGAAGTTGTCCAACAAGAAGCTGATCCTCAACCATAAGTTGTTTAAGAAATTCATCCTCAACCCATTTTTCTTTTACCAGAACACTTGGATCCTGAAGTTGAACAACCAGAAGTTTTTCCCATACCGAAAGATGATCGACTGGTTTATCCTCAAACATATGTAACTGTTGAGACTTCTCCTTTACCACAGAGTCAAACACTGGAAATTTATTACGAACCTGACGGTGAATTCCTTCCACCTGGTTTGATTACTATTTAAGAGGAATTCGAAGAAGAAAGTTCACCTAGAACTCCAACTCGTCTTGGACCAGGGCTTTATCTTTATCCTTCTTTTCTTTGGTTAACTTATACTGCTCGTCTTGTTCCTATTTACTTTCAAAACTCCCGTAGATTCATTAGGACACTTATTGGGTCATTTGACTATGGATGAAACAACATCCCTGAATGTATCATCTGTTACAGCTGTGACAACATCTACTGTTTCTACTTCTTCAATGTCTGCCACAACACCTAAGTCACATCTATATGGTGGTCTGTCCATCCCACTGGGTTACCAATCATTATCTAGAATTCACTCTGGTGTTTCTTCTAGTCCATGGTCTTCACCCATGTCATCCACAAAAAATTTACCTGTTTCTTCACTTACGGATACTGAACAGTTTGATCCATCAAGTCAATATCAAGCTGGTCCATCTGGTTACCATCCAATGTATCCACTTAACACTGTATTACCTCCATATGGAGAACAATATCCCTAATCTCCTTATTCTCCATACTCTGGGGGGCCACCATATGGAAATATACCGTCATATTTAGGTCCAACTTATTCTAGAATGATTATTTGTCAATGGAAACCTACAACACCTATTCAACCAAGGCCTGAGTATTCATCACAACAAATACAACCTGTTTCATCCATACCTACTACGCTTGTCGTTATGGCTTTACCATAGTCGCAATCTCAGTTGATTGTATCTCAACCTTTGCAAGATGATCCTTCAACCTCTTACCCTCAAGTTTCAGGTCTATAGACTCAGTCTTCTCAAGCCATTTTACAACAACCATTCATGTCTGAAATCCAACAACCTCAAGCCAGTTTACCATTAACTGGGATGACTTAGACTTATACTGGTCCAATTTATCCACAACCTAGTCAAATATATACTAGTGGGAAACAACCATTGTATCAACAACTGTGGCAAACACAATACCAACAACATGAATTCCAACAGTACCAAACTTATCCTGGACTTGGTCAACAAACCTATGCTGGGTATGGTCAACAGCAAGCTTACCTAGGTTCTAGTCAACAAGCCTATGCTGGTTTTGGTCAATAACAAATTTATCCTAGTTACGAACAACAACCTTATACTGGATATGCTCAACAAACCTATCCCTATCAAGGTTACCAGTAGCAAATTCCTTATGTTGGTATGCAATGGCCTATTAACCAGACAATTCCATCTTACCCTGGTTACGCTCAACCCAACCTAAATTGATAGTTGCCTTTTGTCGCAACATTTGAATTACCAGATTTAAATCATCTTACAAATGATCCCATTCTTTATTTAGCTTCGTGGCCAATGATTCCATACAAATTGAATTATGATATTCCTAAGTTCAATGGAAACCTTGGAGAAGATTTGTCCAATCATGTTATGAATTTTCATTTATGTTGTTCATCCAAATCTCTAAATGATGATTCGGTAAGACTACATATTTTCCAGTGAACACTCACTCGTTCAGCTGCAAAGTGGTATATTGAATTACCACGAGCTTCATTTGACAACTTCATAGCCTTAGCCACTACATTTTTAACCCATTTCCAGTTACCCATAAGATATGAAGCTAGAATGGAACTGTTGACCAAATTTAAACAGATCACTGCTACTCACATTTCTGATCATATTCATGAGTGGCATCGTCATCTTCGAATCATCAAAACTTTTGTTCCTTATTAGATTTTAGCAGAGTGGTTTATTAAATAATTGTTGCCATCTATTACAGAGGATGTGGCTAAAGGAGGATTTGTTACTAAGGAGAAAGTAATTGCTCATGCCCAATACTTAGACTTGATTTACACCTAATCGAGTATGCTTTATGATAATATTCCAAATGCACCTAGAGCAGCTTTTATTGTTCTACCACCTCCATCCACTAAGGACTCTCATGTTGGTGATGGTGTGATAGGTTCTTCAAGCACTCAAACAACAAGTAGACCGTCTAGTCAAACACTTGCTATTTCAATTCAAACCTCTAATAGAGCTAATAATACACTTTCTTCCGAAACAAATGCCATGTCATCTGACACAAATAAAAATGAAAAGCAACTGGGAAGAAAGAAAAAGGGGAAAACCAAAAAGAAACCAAATTCTCCCCCTCAAGAGAAATCATTTGATTCCTCTTCTCTGGATAGGGAACCTCATTACCGATGTTTAATTTGTAATGAGGAGAACTTTACACGAGACTGTCCTTACCACTCTGAAGTCTCAAAACTTCTTAAGACTTCTAGTACATCCTCTATGTTGATACACCCTTTTCCAAACCAAAGGACTCATTTGGTTGCTACAGATCATGCTTCCACTTCACAAGTGCTTATGTTATCCACCACTAAGCCTAAGACTGATGTTTTGGTGACTACATGAAGTAAAGATTATGGTAATCCACCGTCATTGTCAAATAACCAGGCTATAAATAAACCCAATACTTCAACTAAACTTCGTCTGACTCCATTCCACCACCCATTGCACCAAAGTTAACAATAAAACCACCTAATGGAGTTGTTCATAAATCTACATTCAACCCTCGAGCTCGAGCAACACAAAATTATAACATAGTAGAAAATTTGGCTCAGTCACCTTCTGCTATGTCGATGCTTGAGGTGATTCAAAATTGTCCCTCCCAAAAGAATGCTTTATTGTCAACAATTGGTGGAATTGATCCAACAGATTCCAATCTTGTAGTTTTTAACCATGCGGGTTGTACGCCACAATTACCAGCATAATTAGCATTCTTGATCCAAGTAAATGCTTTGAATCACATCATTCACTAAACCATTGTTGACGAAGGTGCATCTACTTGTATCATGTCGATGAATTGCTGGAAAATACTTGGATCGTGGCCTTTATCATGATCACCTAAGATGTTAAAAGCTTTTGATGGTTGCACTTATAAACCTTGTGGAATTTTAGGTAACCCGTAGATAGAACTAGGGGCCAAAACTGTAACTATTGAATTTGAGGTCGCCAACACACCCCTTGACTACAATATTTTACTAGGAAGACCATGGGTTTACGGTATGGCTGTTGTGGTTTCAAAATACTTTTGTATGATCACTTTCCCTTTTGAAGGCAGAATCACAGTAATTGATCAACTCTCCTTCTTCGCCTCTAGTTCACAAGCAACTAGAAGTGATCCATTAGTTCACAGACCTTCACTATCTCTTCAGAACATTAGAGTAGGTGTCTTCAAATATTCTTCCCTATTGGGCACCTTTTCACTACCGTCACCATCACAAATGGCGGAAGTTGCAAAAGTTGAGACCTGTAACATGATATCTTCCACTTCATCTGACTCATGGAAGATTTCCAATAATTTTGAAGTTGATATGCGTAATAAGACCATGTCGCTAAGCCCAATTAAGCTCACATAGCAATCAATCTTTTTGCCTTGTGCAACAAATCCAAATCCATCATCACCGATTGTATGGGTTGATCGTTCCTTAGAATATGGTACTTCCTATGATCCTCTTTCACGTATATTTTCTACTAATGAAGGAATCATCCAATCAATGGTGACAGAAGAAGAACCATGGGCAGATTATGATCATCGATCCCATCTTCTAGATCACATAGAAGATATTCCAAATGAACTAAATTGCCCTTCAATCATTGATTTCCTTTCAAATTGTATATTTATAGACACAGTTGATTCCAAACGAAACTTATCTAATATCGAAGAAACCATTTCTATCAATATTTCGACCAAACCTGGAATTGTAGAAAACATCCATGTTGGCAAATCTTGTTCTCCATTGGAACTTGAAACTTACTGTGCTCTTTTTCGTGAAGTCCACGATATATTTTCTTAGTTAGATGAGGAAATGTTAGGTATTGATTCCAGTATAGTTGAACACGAGATAAAAATGTATCCTGATGTCAAGCCAGTGCGAAAGTTCCTCCATCCTATTCATCCGAAGAAGGTTGTTGCCACAAAAGCAGAAGTTGGAAAACTTTTGTATGTTGGTTTCATATACCACATTCCTCTTACCGATTGGGTTTCCAATATTGTTCCTATCATGAAGAAACAAGGAACAACACAAGTGTGTGTTGACTATAGGGATGCTAATCATGCTTGTCCAAAAGACAACTATCCCACTCCCTTTATCGACCAGATAATTGATGAATGTGTCAGATGTGAAATATTTTCATTTATGGATGGATTTTTCGGCTATAACCAGATCAATAACCACCCGGAAGACCAATATAAAACTATCTTTGCTTGTCCTTGGGGCACATTCGCATATAGGAAACTCCCTTTTGGTTTGAAGAATTCTAGGGCAACTTTTCAGAGGGCGATGAATTATGCCTTCCACGACATCAAACACATCGCTCAATCCTATCTAGATGACTTACCTGCTCATTCACAAAAATGGGCTAATTACCCGCAACATTCGAAAGCCATCTTTTTATGGTGTCGACACTACAAAATTTGACTCAATCCACATAAATGTGTGTTTTGTGTTGGTTCTAGTCATTTTCTTGGTTTTGTAGTGTCCAAAGAAGGAATTCGACTTGACCTATTATAGAAATATTTGGGCATTGCAGCCCAAAACTCATATCTCCATAAACCGAGGGCTCTTTAGTCCCTAAAAGTGTTGTTCCATACCCTAAAAGATCATGGTCAACTGATTACATCATTTCCTAGAAGTTCCACCTGAAAAACCACTCAAAACTGGCCAAAACTGGACCATACTGACTTCTCTATGGTCAAGGTGCGATGCATCTCACCTTGTACACACAAGGCGTGAGATGCATACTGAAAAGGCCTTCTGTAGAGTGTGATGAGTGAGAATAGACAAAAGGTGGAGACAATTTGCTAAGTGGATGATCATGGAATCTTCCAGAAACTTCTCATATGACACTTGCCTCTCTGAATTCACCCAAGGATGAGTAAGAGATCAATGAAATCTCCAAGTGGAACCAAAAAATATGAGTGGGATGAAACTAATCAAAAACCCAGAGCTAACTCAAACCCTTGCAAGACATCTATAAATGGATCCCTCATCTGAGAAATCTAGAGGCTAGAATTTTGTAATTTGTAAGGAAGTGTTGTTGGTTTATCTGTGAGAAAAGACATTGTATTGTTGGGTGATATTGCTTTTCATGAGGTGAAGAGGGCTTCTATGCTGGGAGGATGATGCTGGATCAGACAACTGGGTTGTAATCCTCTCTTCTGCTATTAATAAAGTTCTTTGAGTTTTCCTCCATATAATCGTGTATTTATGAATCTTATTGTTTATGAATGCAATTGTATGGTCAATGTGTTTCTGATTATGCATTGTTTATGATGTTTTAGATAGAGATTCTTTGATGGTTTTCTGTTACTTTGACTCTATAGGTACTCTTTGAAGCGGGACAAGTAGGAGAAGAGTGGTAAATTCTATCAAGGGAAAGAGAAATCAAGCAAGGATCAAAGCGAAAGATCTAGGTTGGTCCTATTTTCTTCCCTCTTATCTATTACACCTAAAGGAAATCTCGAATTGCTTTGATTGTTTGTTTCTAAGATAGCTACCCATCTTAGTGGGACTAACAATTCGAATCGACACTAGTTTTCCCTGAAACAAAATGGCTACTCCATTGGGGAGTGACTAGTTTGTTTTGTTTGTTTATTGTTTGTTTTATAAACTACAGATGGAGCCTAAAGTTAGGCAGCTAGCCTTTGAACTGCCTTTACTATGCAATTACGAAGGAGATGAATGCTACTTTAGTAAATCTCCACGTTGGTTTATGAACTGAAAATTTGACTTACAAGCATTCTAAGTGCCCTTGTGGTAGCTCAATAACCTCATAATATCATACCCATATACTTTGTTTTTACTATCCATCATAACTTACCCTAAATCACTGAACTTAGCTGCAAATTTTGAGCAAAAACCAAACTTAGTTTTGCTCCCTGGTCCATCGCACTGTCTGTAACTGGGCAACCTGTATGCATCACACCTCCCATGTGTTGCAGGTGAGATGCATCCCTATTTCCCTGTGTTGCAGGTGCGATGATTGAGTGATACTGTTTCTCTCTTTGAAATTTGGTTTTTCTTCCTTGTTTTCAACTTTATTCAGTAGTTTTGTTGTTCATGATCAGTATCTCATTGCTAGAGCCTCCTTCCTTTACATTATTCAACCTCCATTAATTAGGAATTGTAAATGTTTTTTGTGTATTTGTAAATCATTTACAGTCTTCCTTTGTCAAGAGTAGGTTAATCAAATTGTCATTTTTTATGCAGGTGTCATAATTGTTATTTTGAATCAAAAGAAGAGTGTCGTAAAGCCTTCCTCTTCTATATAGTTGATTGAAATTTTGTCATTGTACTTGATTTGAATTAGTATTATTTGAAGTGTCAAAAGAAGTTTTCAATTCGAAATCGGAAAGTGTCGTCTTAGTATTCGTTTCGTTTTGAAAAGAAATTGTTAAAAATGTCGCTTTAAAAGAAAATAGTTCAGATCTGTACTTAGCTTTCCTTTTTGGCATTCACACATTAACAATGTAAACTATGAAACGGGAACTGATACTGTTATCCGTTTCGTAGAGATAGCTAAAAAGTGACCTGATTTTGAAAATGGGTGATGCAGAACGCACATGTTTTTTCTAGAGCATAGTTTTTGGCACTTTAGTTTTTTTTATGTACATCACGTTTTAGAATGGTAGTGATTTTCATGCTGATTTTAAAAAGTGAGCATTCTGCATCACACTCCTTTCTTAAAAGCCCTGTTTTTTGGCTTTAAATTTTTTAATGTATAAAATGTAAATAATTATTTAGTAAATTTGATAATTTTTGAAGTGGTCGTTTTCTTCACATTTCCTTGTTTTTTATTATAATTTTAAAAAAAAAATTCGTGAGGTTTTTACTGTTTTGCATTTTTAAATTAGAAGGTCGATATTTAGACTTTTCGATATTCTACATATTTATACATCCTTAATTAATTTTTCAATCAACATGAAATAATTGTTTCTAAAAAACAATATTTTTTAACAATGGACATAAAAATAACCATTTTTAACATAAATATAACTAAAAAACTACACGTTTTGATAATTTTTTGTTAGAATTGACATGTCAAAATCACAATTTTTATACGATAATTTTAACTAAAAATGGTTAAATAATAGTTTTTTCTATGAATTTCATGTCAAAAAAATAATAAAAATCACTTTTTTTTCAAAAAATAATGATTAACTTAAAAATCAATGCAAAAATCACATATTACCAATATTGAACGTATAACAACCATAATTGAGTGTTTATTCTTCTCATAAAATGTCAAAGTCAAAACATTGCAAAGCTTGATTTACAAGCATAACTTAAATTTAATCAACAATGTCACGTAATCCAAACTCTTCGTCCTCTAGAGTTTCATCATTGTCCTCTTCCACAATATTTTCTGTTTCATTTTGCTCATTTTCCTCTTCTAATGGGTCTTTAATGTCTGCGAAAATCCCAATGTATGTCTTTCCAAACATTCAATGTAATGGTGGTTGGGGTTCCTTTGCCTTTTTTGCCACATGTGATTCACCAGGCGGGGGCGCGGGCTACCCGGGTGGCGCGGCCGAGGCAGGCGCCACCCGGGCGGCCTGTGCCCCCGCCCGACAGGCGGCAGGGCAATTACCAGAATCGCCCTGCCGCTTGCCGGGCCGGGGCGAGGGCCGCCCGGGTGGCGCGGACGAGGCAGGGTGGGTGAGGGCGCCCCGGGGGAGGGGAGGGTGGGTCAGGGCGCCCGGGCAGGGGGGCGGGCGGGTCAGGGCGCCGAGCGGGTGAGGTGGGTGAGGCCGCCGGGCGAGCGGGCAGCCGGGTGAGGGCGCCGGGGCGGGCGGGAAGGGGCCCCCGGGCGGGTGAGGTGGGTGAGGGCGTCGGGCGGGCAGGCGAGGGCGCCTGGGCAGGTGAGGGCGTGGGGCGGGCGAGCGAGGGCGCCGAGCGGGCGGGCGAGCGAGGGCGGGCGGGCAGGTGAGGCGGGTGAGGGTGCGAGGCGGGCGGGCGGGCGAGGGCGCCCGGGCGGGTGAGGCGGGTGAGGGTGTCGGGCGTGCAAGGGCGTCGGACGGGCGGGCGGACGAGGGCGCCTGGGGGGGCAAGGCGGGTGAGGGCGCCAGGCGGGCGGGCGGGTGAGGGCCACCGGGGCGATTGCCGAAATCGCCCTGCCGCCTGCCGGGGGGGGTGCGGCCGAGGCAGGGTGGGTGAGGGTGGCCGGGGGGGCCGGCGGGTCAGGGCGCCCGTGCGGGGGGGCGGGCGGGTCAGGGCACCTGGCGGGCAAGCGGGTGAGGGCGCCGGGCGGGCGGGTGAGGGCGTCGGGGCGGGCGGGCGGTCGAGGCTGGTGAGGGCGCCGGGCGGGTGGGTGTGGTGAGTAACGGTGGCGGGCGGGCGGGCGAGGGTGGGTGAGGGCGGGCGGGCGAGGGCGCCGGGCAGGCGAGGGCGGGCGGGCGAGGCGGGCGGGCGAGGGCGAGTGAGGCGAGTGAGGGTGCCGGGCGGGCGGGTGGGCGAGGGCACACGGGCGGGTGAGGCGGGTGAGGGTGCCGGGCAGGCGGGCGAGGGCACCGGGCGGGCGAGGGCGGGTGAGGAGGGTGAGGGCGCCGAGCGGGCGGGCGGGCGAGGGCGGGTGAGGAGGGTGAGGGCGCCGAATGGGCGGGCGGGCGAGGGCGCCCGGGCGGGTGAGGTGGGTGAGGGTGCCGGGCGGGCGGGCGAGGGCGCCCGGGCGGGTGAGGCGGGTGAGGGCGCCGGGCGGGCGAGGGTGCCGTGCGGGCGGGCGGGTGAGGGCGCCGGGCGGGCGAGGACGCCGGGCGGGCGGGCGGGTGAGGGCGCCAGGCGGGCGAGGGCGCTGGGCGGGCGGGCGGGTGAGGGCGCCCGGGCGATTCCGGGAATCGCCCTACCGCTCGGGCGCCCTCACCCGCCCGCCCGCCCGGCGCCATCGCCCGCCCGGTGCCCTCACCCGCCTCACCCGCCCAGCGGGCGGGCAGGTGAGGGCGCCGGGCGGGCGAGGGCGCCGGGCGGGCGGGCTGGTGAGGGCGCCCGGGCGATTCCCGGAATCGCCCGGGCGCCCTCACCCGCCCGCCCACCCATGCCCTCGTCTGCCCGGCGCCCTCACCCGCCTCATCAGCCCGGCGGGCGGGTGGGCGAGGGCGCCGGGCGGGCGAGGGTGCCGGGCAGTAGGGCGGGTGAGGGCGCCCGGGCGATTCTCGGAATCGCCCGGGCGACCTCACCCGCCCGCCCGCCCGGCGCCCTCGCCCGCCCGGCGCCCTCACCCGCCCGTGCCCTCGCCCGCCCGGGGGGCCGAGGGCGCCGGGGGGCCGAGGGCACGGGCGGGCGGGCGGGTGAGGGCGCCCGGGCGGGCGGGTGAGGGCGGGCGGGTGAGGGCGCCAGGTGGGCGGGTGAGGGCATGGGCGGGCGGGCGGGTGAGGGCGCCCGGGCGGGCGGGTGAGGGCGCCGGGCGGGCGGGTGAGGGCATGGGCGGGCGGGCGGGTGAGGGCGCCCGAGCGATTCCCGGCGTGTGAGGCGGGTGAGGGCGCCGGGCGGACTAGGGCACGGGCGGGCGGGCGGGTGAGGGCGCCCGGGCGATTCCCGGAATAGCCCGGGCGCCCTCACCCGCCCGCCCACCCATGCCCTCGCCCGCCCGGCGCCCTCACCCGCCTCACCCGCCCGTGCCCTCGCCCGCCCAGCGGGTGAGGCGGGTGAGGGCGCCGGGCGGGCGGGCGGGTGAGGGCGCCGGGTGGGCGGGGGCGCCGGGTGGGCGAGGGCGCCGGGCAGGCGGGCGGGTGAGGGCGCCCGGGCGATTCCCGGAATCCCCCGGGCGCCCTCACCCGCCCGCCCGCCCGGCGCCCTCGCCCGCCCGGCGCCCTCACCCGCCTCACACGCTGGGCGGGCGAGGGAACGGGCGGGTGAGGCGGGTGAGGGCGCCGAGGGGGCGAGGGCACGGGCGGGCGGGCGGGTGAGGGCGCCCGGGCGATTCCGGGAATCGCCCAGGCGCCCTCACCCGCCCGCCCCCCCGGCGCCCTCGCCCGCCCGGCGCCCTCACCCGCCCCCCTCACCTGCCCGTCCGTCCGGCGCCCTCACCCGCCTCACCCGCCGGGCGGGCGAGGGCATGGGCGGGTGAGGCAGGTGAGGGCGCCGGGCGGGCGAGGGCATGGGCGGGCGGGCGGGTGAGGGTGCCCGGGCTATTCCGGGAATCGCCCGGGCGCCCTCACCCGCCCGCCCGCCCGTGCCCTCATCCGCCCGGCGCCCTCACCCGCCTCACACGCCGGGAATCGCCCGGGCGCCCTCACCCGCCAGCCCGCCCATGCCCTCTTCTGCCCGGCGCCCTCACCCGCCTCACCCGCCCGGCGAGCGGGCGGGTGAGGGCGCCAGGCGGGCGAGGGCGCCGGGCAGGCGGGCGGGTGAGGGCGCCCGGGCGATTCCCGGAATCGCCCGGGCGCCCTCACCCGCCCGTCCGCCCGGCGCCCTCACCCGCCTCACCCGCCGGGCGGGCGAGGGCACGGGCGGGTGAGGCGGGTGAGGGTGCCGGGCGGGCGAGGGCACGGGCGGGCGTGCAGGTGAGGGCGCTCGGGCGATTCCGGGAATCGCCCGGGCACCGTCGCCCGCCCGACGCCCTCACACGCCCGCCCGCCGGGCGGGTGAGGCGGGTGAGGGTGCCGGGCGGACGAGGGCACGGGCAGGTGGGCGGGTGAGGGCGCCCGGGCGATTCCGGAATCGCCCGGGCACCCTCACCCGCCCGCCTGCCCGTGCCCTCGTCCGCCCGGCGCCCTCACCCGCCTCACCCGCCCGGCGGGCGGGCGTGTGAGGGCGCCGGGCCGAAATCGCCCGGGCGCCCTCACCTGCCCGCCCGCCCGGCGCCCTCGCCCGCCCGGCGCCCTCACCCGCCTCACCCGCAGGGCGGGCGAGGGCACGGGCGGGTGAGGCGGGTGAGGGCGTCGGGCGGGCGAGGGCACGGGTGGGCGGGAGGGTGAGGGCGACTGGGCGATTCCGGGAATCGCCCGGGCGCCCTCACCCGCCCGCCCGCCGGGCGGGTGAGGCGGGTGAGGGCGCCGGGCGGGCGAGGGCATGGCCGGGCGGGCGGGTGAGGGAGCCCGGGCGATTCCGGGAATCGCCCGGGGGCCCTCACCCGCCTGCCCGCCCATCGCCCTCACCCGCCCGCCCGTGAGGACGCCGGGCGGGCGGGCGGGTGAGGGCGCCCGGGCGATTCCCGGAATCGCCCGGGCGGCAGGGCGATTCCGGGAATCGCCTGGGCGGCAGGGCGATTCCGGGAATCGTCCAGGCGCCCTCACCCGCCCGCCCGCCCGGCGCCCTCACCCGACCGGAAGGGTGAGGCGGGTGAGGGCGCCGGGCGGGCGAGGGCATCGGGCGGGCGGGCGGGTGAGGGCGGGTGAGGTGGGTGAGGGTGCCGGGCAGGCAGGCGAAGGCGCCCGGGCGGGTGAGGCGGGTGAGGGCGCCGGGCGGGTGAGGTGGGTGAGGGTGTCAGGCGGGCGGGCGAGGGCACCCGGGCTGGTGAGGCGGGTGAGGGCGCCGTGCGGGCGGGCGGGTGAGGGCGCCGGGCGGGGGCGCGGCCGAGGCAGGGTGGGTCAGGGCGCCCAGGCTGGTAGGCGGGTGCCAGGCGGGTGAGGGCACGCGAGGGGGGGCGGGGCGGGCGGGTGAGGGCGCCAAGCGGGTGGGGCCGCCCGAGCCCGGCGGGTGAGGGCGCTCGGGCCGGTGAGGGCGCCCGGGCCCGGCGGGTGAGGGCGCTCGGGCCGGTGAGGGAGCCCGGGCCCGGCGGGTGTGGGCGCTCGGGCCGGTGAGGGCGCCCGGGTGGGGGGGCGGGTGAGGGCGCCGGGCGAGGGGGCGGGTGAGGGTACCTGGGCCTGGCGGGCGGGCGGGTGAGGGTGCCCGGGCCGGGCGGGCAGGCGGGTGAAGGTGGGTGAGGGCGCCCGGGCCCGGGAGTGGGTGAGGGCGCCGAGGCCGGGTGGGGGGGCGGTTGTGGGCGCCCGGGCTGGTGGGAGGGGGGGTTGAGAGGGTTGGGGCGCGGGCGGTTGTGTGGGCGCCCGGGCGGGGGGGGGGGGGGGGTTGGCAGGGTGCCCGGGCCGGGTGGGTCGGCGGGTGAGGGTGGGTGAGGGCACCAGGGCCGGGGGGCGGGTGAAGGCGTCTGGGCCGGGTGGGGGGTCGGTTCTGGGGGCGGGTGAGGGCGCCCGGGCCAGGGGAGGGGGGCGTTGAGAGGGTTTGGGCACGGGGGGTTGTGTGGGCGCCCGGGCGGGGAGGGTTGCAAGGCGCCCTGGCCGGCGGGGGGGGGTTGGGAGGGTTGGGGGGGCGGGGGTTGAGAGGGCGCTCGGGCCGGGCAGGGGGAAGGGTGAGGGCGCTCGGGCCGGGCAGGGGGAAGGGTGAGGGCGCTCGGGCAGGGGTTGGGGGTGGTTGGTAGGGATTAAAGGGGCCAGGGGTGTGGGTTGTGGGTGAAGGTAGTAAGGGTGTCGAGAGGGGGGTTAGAGGTAGGGGACGAGTCGCGCTGTGGTGCCCACCCTAGCATGTTATGGTTGAAAACATGTTAAATTTATACTTAGGAAAGAAAAATGATATTCTACCAAAAACATTAATGTGTTTTTTTTCCTCATAAACAACTTTGTTTGACACATAAAAATTTGGTTTTATTAGCATTTTTTAAAAATGTTGAAAATTGACCCTAAAAAAAATAAATCATTATTCCAGTATCATCACTTTCATTTTGAAGCTATATTTTGCACGAAAATTTCATAGTAAAGTTCGTAGTTACTGCCATTTTTAAAACATGTTCAAAATTAACGCCTAAAAAATAAAAACATCGTTCTAGTATACACACTTTTCGTTTTTAGCACTGTTTTTGATGTTTTTTTGGGGTTTTTTGGCCAGAGTTCCCGTTTTGAGTTTATAGTTCCCATTTCATAGTTTACATTGTTCATTAAGGAAACAGAAAAAAAATGCATGCATGTGCATTTGCATTTTGACTACATGTGGAATATGATTTAGGAAAGTGCATTTAGTGTGTGCTCTATGCTCTCTGCTGAAAGAAAATTCATGATCTTCTTTCCTTTGTGGCTAGGCTTTTCATTTCTAAAAGAAAATAAATGACTGTTTATCATTTTAGATTGCATATTTAGGAATTGTAAATCTACATCACATGGTGAACCTTGAAAGACAAACTTCTAAACAAGATCAACTCTAAAATAAATCTCAATGAACATAAAAATGCTTTGGAACCTAACGCAACACATCTAGAAGTCTAGGCTAGAGACATGTTCCAATGTCGTGAAACCTGGTAACTATCATTTTCATCAAAGTTTTGGTGATTCCTCCTCTTTGATACGACAAGTGCCAGTACGGACTTGTGCTCCCTGTAGCGTCGAGTATATATTGGGAGACCACAATATGCTGATACCCTTTATCCTTAGGAAGTCGTGTCTGCTGCCCTATCAATCATAATGCACTGAACACAACATTTGAGAATATTGACTGTTGTACATAAGTCCTTGGTAATTTCTCTATCATTTATCACCAAGGTGTATTTTGCAGTTTGCGATTGGTTTGGTAATCCCTCTATCTAGATTTCCGGAGTAGTCACTTTCGTTCCTTTTCAACTCCTTAAAAGAAAAGGTCCATTTGAGCACTTGCCACATCAAGCTCATTAAAAATCAAAGGCAACTAGAGTCACCCTTAGCTTTTTCTCAACTCTTAAAAATTGAAAAAGAAAGTTGTGTCAAAGCATCTTTAAAATTTATTTAAATCGGAATAACATCCTTGTTCCTTCGTTGATCTGAGGTTGAGATAATGGAGTACACCAATCAAGGAATCCCTCTTGGAGGGAATCCTAGTCCTTTCTCCTCTTGGGGAGATATTGGTTCTCCATATATGGCTACATTGTCCCTTCCAAGAATCACAATCGGCCTACCAGTATGGATTTTCTCAAACTCTGTCATTCAAAACACCGTAATTCCTCAACAATCTAATTAGCAACCAGATGTTACTGAAGCTAACCCTTCACCTTCTACTTCTTTTGTTTCTCCTTCCCCTTCTTCATCTTCACTTGGTGAAACTAGTGACACTAAAAACCAAGTAGCTGAGAAGAGAAAGAAAGGGAAGGAGAAGAATAAGAACCTAGCTAAACAAGGATGCAACCATGCATCATCTGGTGAAAATCTGCACACTAAACTTTCCAAACCAAAATATCCATGCATAATTTGCAAGGGAGATCATTACCATCGAGATTGCCCTTGCATTCCGTGGATCTTGAGAGAATGGTCTCCCCGTTTGCACCACTTGGTGTCATCTGTTGGGTCGTTAATATACCATTATTATTGTCACTTTTGAACGCTTATTCCACCCATTTCTACCATTCTTCATCACATCATTTATCATAATTTATCATATAATTCTATTTTACAATGATTTATGCTCTTATGTAAAAATATTATTTATTCTCCTTTATTTCTATTAAATTGATCATTATGCATGATTTTATCAATGAAAGTTTAATAAATTGGTTATAACATTATTCACCGTTTTTAGCCTTCAAGATAATTTCCAGATTGAAGATTTGATCATTAAAAGTGCCAACTCAGAAATTCGACGGAATAAGAAGTGACAATTTTGTGGTTGAGATTTTGAGCAAATGAAGCAGAATATGGAAAATCTGGAACATGGGTTTTGTCCAGAACGAACCCAATTAACTTTGACAGAGAACATCTTGCCCAAATTCGGCTTGTACTGAGAGAAACGCAGGGTTCTTTGAGCATAATTTTCTCAGATTTGTTGTTGCGGCCGTCCTCCAAATCTCAGCTGCAAAGCCAAATTCGTCTTACTTCTGTTGAAAGATGGGTGGAAATATTTCTTCTTGTTGATCAATTGGTTGGAAACAATCTAATTTTGTAATAGAAATTATGTTGTACTTATATTTATTGTAACTTCTCTCTGATCTCTCTCTATTTAAATGAATACAGAGATCAGAGATGGGGATGATTTGGGGATGGAAAAATGATGGAATTAAGGATTTAGAATTAGAGATTTAGAATTAAGAATTCATGATAAGATAGGAGGAAGAAAGGACTGTCTCAGACTGTAAGTTTCAAAGCTGCTGCTGTTGTAATGATTTTACCATTTAATGATTAATACCTGATTTGGGAGGAGTTGTTCATTCTTTTCATCTGAAGTAGCCCAGCAGCATCCGCTAGCGGCTAAGGGCCCAGCCTCTGGTGGAGTACGTTGCTATTGTATTATATCTTTATGATTCATGTGTGGTTTGATTTCTTTCATTTAATCTATTTAGTAATCTGACGCCCTTTACTGTTTTACATATCAACGCTGTTATATATACTTGATTGGATATTATCGTTATCTGCAACAGGAATGCTATGTTATCATTTTAACTTTGTATCGCATTGTTGTTCCTTTTGATAGTTGATATAACATTGTTGTTCCTTACAGATTGTCATTCGATTATAGATTAACCGCGCTGTATGTTCCTAAATCGGCACAACTGTATGATGTATTCTTAAATTGTGATTGTTGTTTATTCGGGATTGTTGTTCTATTACAATTGCTATTACTTTATAGCTATGATTCATGCATATTGGATCAAATCTCAAATTACTATTCCTTTTAATGATAAGTGTGTTGCGTGCTTGATTTGGGTTGTTTTACATTCAGGTTTAATCTTCTATTCCATTTCTGTGTGCTGTCCGATTTATTCTTAGAGTAAAGATTGCTATTAATTTGGCTTTGCTGTTGATTTCCATTAACTAGAGTTTGTTGTTCAGATTCCTTTAATTACAGTTTGCTGCCCATTTACTTTGTTGTTCATTTCTGTTGATTAATTGCAATAGTTTGCTTTTAAAGAGTTTTCCTAGTTTACTTTCAATAACATCTTTAGTTCAATTTCAATTTCCTTTTAATTGCTTTAAAGCAGGACTCTCAACTGTAGAGAACATTGGGCATTGCTTCCTCGTTTCCAGATTGATTGTCTTGCTCTAGTTTGATTTCAATTGCATCAATCTATAAAGGAATGATTTATTGCTACTGTATCCTCAATTGATGTTTGCTGAGTGAATAGTTGTATTTCAGAGCATTTGGGTTTATGTCATTATTAGATTTCTTTTTCAAGCATCAATTTACTTTTGGATTTTAAGCACTATACTGCAAAACATTACTCTTGAGTAAATAGCCGCCCCAGACTGAGTACACTCTTGAAATTAAAAGTCGTCCTTGGGTTGATAATTAATGTGAAGGTAATTAGGAGTTAAAAAGACACCTTTTTATCGCTTGACATTTTGGTGCCGTTGCCGGGGAGAGTGTAGACATTTTTAAAAGAGTAGTGTGCATTCGATGAGTGTCTATTAGGAAAGAATTGGGTATTAAAAATGGAAGGTAACAACCTACGTACGGAGCATGTAAAAGCCCTGCTCCCCCGCCCGCTTTTCAACAGAACTGTTAAAGAACTTAGAGTAGAAATAGATGTTTGAATTTTTGTGTGAATGACTAGAAAAAAGATAAAAAATTTTAAAAAGGAATCACATGATTTCACTCAAGTGGTGATGTAAGCACCACCCATTTCACTAACTAATTGACAGGAACATTTGAAGAAGGAGCCTCGAAGAAACACATCAAGAACATCTTCTATTATGGTAAGAAATGGCTCACATTTTTACTTTTGAATTTCCTATCAAAGATCTAGGAGGAGTGACAAAAATGCACATAATTCCCCCATCTTTACCAAATTTTCATGGTTTAGCAAATGAAGATCTAGATACATTCTTATTTGAGTTCGAAATACTTTGTAGAGGATATGATTATTGTACTAATGATCAAAGATTGAAAGTGTTTCCTCTTACTCTAAAAGGAGAAGCTCTCCAATGGTTCATGAGCCTAGGTGGGAATTGCATCCAATCATAGGAGGACATGAAGAACATATTCTTGAAGAAGTACCAAGACTATTGCAAATCCAATGAAGATATTTTCGGTATGATACAAGGGGAAGATGAAAGTTTGGAGGACTATGTAAATCGATTTCAATACAACCTTCAAAAATCAAAATATAAGCATTTGGAAAAAGAGATCTTAAAAACACTCCTTCTTAAAGGAATCAAAGATAAATTTTTATAACTCTTAAATCTGATAGGAGATGTTTTTCAGTTGTCATATGATGATGTTTGTGAATTATGCATAAGGTATTCAAGAGGAATCTCCAAGGCTGGTAAGAATTCTAGAGATGTTTGTTCTTTCTTTTCCAAATCTGCTACAAGAATAGGAGACATAAGAGCTGAAATCAATGATTTACTTGAACATTTTAAAGTTGATTTTATTACCTCTCTAAGTTCAAAATTGGATGCTTTGCAGGTTGATAAAAATCAAGAATTCGATGAAGTGTTTTTCACTCATGACTGAAAGGAGCATACCATAGATGGTTACTCTTCCTTATCTAGGATGGAAGCATCATATCAAAGAGGTGAGGAAGCTGCAACAAGGTCAAAACCATGGAAATCATGGCTTACAGGTATGGTTCAAAACACTTCTTCTCCATTCTCTTACTTGCATAATCCATTATGGAATACTCATGTTCTACGGCAGCCATGTCAATTTCAATATAACCACCAATCTTATCTACAAGTTTGGCATGGTTCACCTTATGATTGCATGACTACTCTCCCTCATCTTGTAGCACAAGCACATCATCCATATTCTCCACCAGTTGTTCCACAACATCCTGCTTGCATATCAAATTTATCCACTCAACCCAACCAACCACATCATCACAATGCTCCATTCCTTACACATTTTCCTGCTCAACTAATTCCACACCCTCACCACAATAAACCAGTAAAACATGCTTACAATGTTGAACTGCCAAATTTACCCACCCTTCCCACCCATTCTACCTCACATGTGCCATTAGAGAAAACTTACAATGAGATTCATAGTGTTTCAAATTCAAAAATTGTAGAAGCTATAGAAGAAAATGAGGTTTCTTATAGTATGTATCAACAAGCTATTTTAAAAGCTCAAGAACTTCATGATCTGATGGATATGAGAAATCAAGAAAGTAATGGATACATTGAAGATTGGTTTCACTCCATCATTTGTTTGCAACATCACTCTATGCTTCAACAATTTTTTATATCATTTTTTCAAGGGAAGTTGGCTTCTCATACCCTAATTTTCATTAATATGCATTTTTCAAATTTGGGTATGTGTATACATAAAGCCTTATTTCGAAAATGGTTCCACTGGAAGTACTCATATACGTAGTAATATTCATTTTTCAAATCAAAATAGGTTAGTATAGAAAATAAAATAAATAAGGGAATAAATAAATGCATTTTGTTTTTCCATGTAAAACTAGTGTTTTTTGTTGCAACATGTTATGCAAATCAACGTTGGTGATAATTTTTTAATTCGTTTTTGTATGTATATGACTTATAATGGAATTAATATCTCTACAAACACTCATATTCACTTTTATCACCAATTTGAAAAAATGCTTGAATATCATTTTTTTTTTTGGCTTGTGGGCTTGATGGAATTTTTGCAAAAACAGTCGGGACAGTCATGTTTTGAGGGACCAAAAGGGAATATTTTTAAAACCTGTTTTTATCCTAAGTAGCCCTTTATTTTTACTTTCCAACCCAATTTGAATCACTCAATTTGGATTTGAAACGAGAAAGTTAGAACCAAAACATTGACCGGATGTCTAGCAGGCAGCTCAGGAACAGAGTTGGAACAGTCCGTTTTTGGAGGTGTAAATGAATGAATTTTTAAAACCTGCTTCTATGGTAGATTCCCCTATTAATATAGTTTACAATGAAATTTGAATCACTCGTTTTTGATATCGTATGGGGAATTTATGATCAAAATACTGACTGTCTATCGTAAATCAGCACTCTTAAAACTCTGTCTTTCCGGTTGTTCCTTACAATATTTGACCTATCAATTATTCTTGTCTTCAAAACCTATTCCTATTGGAGATAAATAAATGAATATATTTTCATTTCCAATTTGAATCATTCGAATCTGACATGAAACGAAAAATTTACACTTGAAATATCAACTTTTGGTCTAAGCCGGGTAATCGACAATGACTCCATTATGCAGGTTGTTCTAACTAAAATTTACATATCATATCATTGAATCTTTGAAACATGTTTCTACTGGAGATAAACCTTTGAATTAGCTCTCATTTGGCTTTGGAATCACTCAATTTTGACGAAAAACAAAGAAGTTGTGATTAAAACACTACAGGTTAGCATGATTGGCCACTGCTCTCCCACAGGTAACAAATAAATTTTACTTTGTTATTTTCTCCGTGCATTTGTTCTACATAGTAACTACTTGTTAATTTTTTTGCATAATTCTTGGATTAGGGGAGCCCGTGCACCTCTCTTTCTCCATGATTTAATGTTTTATTGCAGGTAGATACTCGTTTTTTGCAGGTCTTGGGAAAATAAAGAAGGTCAATTTATGGACGAGTGATTTTTGAAAGAAATTTTAAATAAAACAAAGGAATTTCATCCAACTGTTTACCCAACGGATTCATAATAGAAGAAAGGAATAATTTATTTCCAATTGAAGATTCATGTCTTGTCACTGTTGCCAAAACATTTTTCAAAGAGATAATTTTTTTTTACATAACATCATAGCTATTGTAACTTAATTTACTTATTTACATACTATTTTTTTAAATAAAATGTTGTTTCCTTTCTGATTTCTCTTATATTTTGTGTTTCAGGTGTTGCTTCATTCAAGTTGTAACATATCTTCAGCATCAATGCCATGAATAGCTAATTTGTTTTTTTTTGCATGTTTTCATTTTATGGTTGTCCATTTTGCTGTTCCTTTTTCACGTTTTGCTGTTTATTTTAGAAATAGAGCAGCACGTTTTGTTGTTCCTTTTCGAAATGGAATGGCATTTTTGCACTTTCACATTTTGCTGTTCCTTTTCGAATGGAACAACACTTCTGCACTTTTCATTTTTGCTGTTCCTTTTCCAAAGGAACGACACTTTTCGTTTTTATTGTTCCTTTTCCAAAGAAACGCCACTTTTTCATTTTTGTTGTTCCTTTTCAAAAGGAACGACACTTGCATTTTTGTTGTTCCTTTTCCAAAGGAACGACACTTTTTCATTTTTTTTGTTCCTTTTCCAAAGGAATGACACTTGCATTTTTGCTGTTCCTTTTCCAAAGGAACAACACTTTTCATTTTTGCTGTTCCTTTTCCAAAGGAACGGCACTTGCGTTTTTGCTGTTCCTTTTCCAAAGGAACAACACTTTTCATTTTTTCTGTTCCTTTTCCAAAGGAACGACACTTGCGTTTTTGCTATTCCTTTTCCAAAGGAACGACACTTTTCATTTTTGTTGTTCCTTTTCCAAAGGAACGACACCTGTATTTATGTTGTTCCTTTTCCAAAGGAATGACACTTTTCATTGTTGCTATTCCTTTTCCAAAGGAACGACACTTGTGTTTTCACTGTTCCTTTTCTAAAGGAACGTCACTTTTAGTTTTTGCTGTTCCTTTTTCCAAAGGAACGACATTTGCATTTTCACACTTTTTTATGTGTATTTTTGCTTTTTGGTGTGCATTTCCTTTGTTGTTCCCTACACAGAACACCACTTTTTGAGTGTTTTTGTTGTTCCTTCAAAAGAGCAACCCTTTGGGAGTATTTTTGAGAGTCACCTTTTCTTTCTCTTGTGGGATTATTCCTAGTTCGTCTCACCCACATTTTACTGATTCCCCTTCATGGCATGAAGTACACTATTTTTATGAGGACAAGAATTATGGATTCTATTGAAGCGAGTTAATATCATTCACGTTATGATCTTTAATAGGACAGCTCCTTGATGATAGATTATTTTCAAAATGGACACAATTATTTATATACTACTTTACTGCATTGTTTTCTGTTGAACATGATATTGATTGATCATCTTAATACCATGCTGGTTCCACCCTTCTGGATTATAATCTTCTTTGTCTGTAATAAATGATATTATGGGTATATTTTTCTATTGACATGTTCAACTTCTTCCACCATCCCTACTCTTAAGGAGTACTGAGCCTCCATCTTTTTATCATAAAAATGTGTAATAATAACAAAATTTTGTTCGCAGATGGAGGATAGGGGGTCTCATTACGAGCCAGCCTACCATGTTCATAAGGTTGTAACAAAGTGACATTCCCATTATGGCCACCACACCAGGGTTATGATCCATTGGATAGCAAAATATCCTTGGAACATGAGGTCTCATCATGAGCCGACCTGATCACTTTTGCTACATCCCAGCGAATGGCAGTGTGGTTATCTGGTTACCACGCCAGCACATTGATCTCTTTTGTAGAACAACACTGTAACTCTCCATTTATAAATTGAGGATCCTGGCTCATATGGGTTAAAAGCAACCCTACCGAGGCTATGGACGCCTGCTGGCAACAGAGGCTCTGCTTATGGTATTGAAGTTTTATTTATCGTCAATTATTACTATAATACCATTTTCTTATTTTTTCTTTTTATCAGAGAAGTTATTTCCTTAATTTTCCCTATTTTGAACCTTTATGCATGAGAAATTATTTTCGGATCAGTCGCATCATTTTCAGGTAAAATGTTGTCAGTCAAGCATCTTTTTGGCATATTGCTGTCATTTTTCTCTTTTTCATAACTTATCATCAATCCAAAGCGTCCTATCTCTTATTCATAACTATCTTTACACACTCTGCTCTCACTATAATCATAACTCCCGTTGTCCTATCATTGATATGTGTACTCTGTTTCATTTACTGTTGTATTGTTCATTCCTTTGCCTTGTCATCAACACAACACCTTTCATATGCTTTATGGTCATGGGATCCCTTTTTCAATTGGAGGGGGGGATGTATGCATTATGGGATTGCATGCAATATGATTACTGCAGTTTGCGATAACTTGTTGATTTGACAAAATATCAGTATTGCATGTATACAAAAGTTTTTCTGATTGAAATTTTTGCATGCATCTTATCTGTTGCTATTCAAAACTAACACTATAGATTCAAGAACATTGTATGCCAAATAGTGCTTTGTTTACAGGAAAACAACAAGTATGGGCATAATTCTATTCATAGCATGACCACACTATTGCACTTAACAGAAGAGGCTCGCGAACGTGAAAAATTCTTCAGACATGATGTGCTTACCTAGATTCCACCTTTTGCATCCCTTTTAGCACCAACTCTCCCTACATCAGCTTCAACAAATGCCAGTCCATATATGTCATTCCACATTTTTGGAGGTAAAACTTGAGGTAAAATCGCATAATTTTCTGATTTATTACGAATTTAGGAGAATTTCATAAAAATCCATTTTGAGCATTATTTATCATCATTCAGTCCACATCTGTACCACTTCCCATTTTTCAGTGACATATCACCTTTCAGTTTGGGGGAGTGTTGCTTCCATTCATTTCTTCCTTATAACCATGTTATTCATATTCTTTATCATCCATTGTTATTCTTATTCCTTCTCAACACCTCCCTTATTCCATGTTGTTTTACACCAAGCATAGAATTCAACAGCTGGTAGCAACCACCTCTATTTGTCTTCTAGCATTGCATGAGGACATGCTAATTCTTCAGAGAGGGGGAGGAATTGCTACGCATGATGGATGTTTTCTACTTTCTTCCTCATTTACGGCATACAATTACATTTTTACACAGTGCAGAAATTGATTTCCATAATATGAACTCAATTCTTGTGATTTTTGGAAAACACAGACGTATCATTAATACAAATCCAGACAATTTCAAGATAAATTAGTTCATAAAATTTTGGAAATCATGCACTCTCACCTACAACCATTTTGTTTATATCTCATGATCTGTGCATCAAAACGATCTGATTTTTGGATTATAGAGGTATTCATATATTGTAAATTTACTTGCAACATTTCAACAAAATCTGGTTTATAGTTTTTGAGAAAATGGTTAATGAAGTTTGTTGTTATCTATATCATATTTTACTGCAACTTCATACATATAGTTGAATGTTAATGTAAAAAGTGTTATGCCTTCATCAAGATTGCTAAAATTGAATATTCATTAATTAAGGAGGCATTCATTTGTTCTCAAATTTTTATTGCTTGGTTAACACGGGTTTTGTCTTTGGGTTGCATGAGGACATGCAACATATTGAGTGTGGGGGTATGTTGGGTCGTTAATATACCATTATTATTGTCACTTTTGAATGCTTATTCCACCCATTTCTACCATTCTTCATCACATCATTTATCATAATTTATCATATAATTCTATTTTACAATGATTTATGCTCTTATGTAAAAATATTATTTATTCTCCTTTATTTCTAATAAATTGATGATTATGCATGATTTTTTCAATGAAAGTTTAATAAATTGGTTATAACATTATTCACCATTTTTAGCCTTCAAGATAATTTCCAGATTGAAGATTTGATCATTAAAAGTGCCAACTCAGAAATGCGCCGGAATAAGAAGTGATAGTTTTGCGGTTGAGATTCTGAGCAAATGAAGCAGAACATGGGAAATCCGGAACATGGGTTTTGTCCAGAACGGACCCAATTAACTTTTTCAAAGAATGGCTTGCCCAAATTCGGCTTGTACTGAGAGAAAAACAGGGTTCTTTGAGCACGATTTTCTCAGATTTGTTGTTGCGGCTGTCCTCCAAATCTCAATTGCAAAGCCAAATTCGTCTTGCTTTTGTTGAAAGATGGATGGAAATATATCTTCTTGTTGATCAGTATGTTGGAAACAATCTAATTTTGTAATAGAAATTATGTTGTACTTATCTTTATTGTAACTTCTCTCTGATCTCTCTCTATTTAAATGAAAACAGAGATCAGAGATGGGGATGATTTGGGGATGGAAAAATGATGGAATTGAGGATTTAGAATTAATAATTCATTATAAGATAGGAGGAAGAAAGGATTGTTTTAGGCTGTAAGTCTCAAAGCTGCTGCAGTTGTAATGATTTTACCATTTAATGATCAATACCTGATTTGGGAGGAGTTGTTCATTCTTTTCATCTGAAGTAGCCCAGCAGCATCCGCTAGCGGCTAAGGGCCCAGCCTCTGGTGGTGTACGCTGCTGCTGTATTATGTCTTTATGATTCATGTGTGGTTTGATTTCTTTCATTTAATTTGTTTAGTAATCTGACGCCCTTTACTGTTTTACATATCAGCGCTGTTATATATACTTGATTGGATACTATCGTTATCTGCAACAGGAATGCTATGTTATCATTTTAACTTTGTATCGCATTGTTGTTCCTTTTGATAGTTGATATAACATTGTTGTTCCTTACAGATTGTCATTCGATTACAGATTAACCGTGCTGTATGTTCCTACATCGGTACAACTGTACGATGTATTCTTAAATTGTGATTGTTGTTTATTCGGGATTGTTCCGTTACAATTGTTGTTACTTTATAGCTATGATTCATGCATATTGTATCAAAGCTCAGATTAATATTCCTTTTAATGATAAGTGTGTTGCGTGCTTGATTTGGGTTGTTGTACATTCAGGTTTAATCTGCTATTCCATTTCTGTGTGCTGTCCGGTTTATTCTTAGAGTAAAGATTGCTATTAATTTGGCTTTTCTGTTGATTTCCATTAATTAGAGTTTGTTGTTCAGATTCCTTTAATTATATTTTGCTACCCATTTACTTTGTTGTTCATTTCTGTTGATTAATTGCAATAGTTTGCTTTTAAAGAGTTTTCCTAGTTTACTTTCAATAGCAGCTTTAGTTCAATTTCGATTTCCTTTTAATTGCTTTAAAGTAGGACTCTCAACTGTAGAGAACATTGGTTATTGCTTCCTCGTTCCCGGATTGATTGTCTTGTTCTAGTTTGATTTCAATTGCATCAATCTCTAGAGGAATGAGTTATTGGTACTGTATCCTCAATTGATGTTTGCTGAGTGAATAGTTGGATTTCAGAGCATTTGAGTTTATGTCATTGTTAGATTTCTTTTTCAAGCATTCATTTACTTTTGGATTTTAAGCACTATACTGCAAAACATTACTCTTGAGTAAATAGCCGCCTCAGACTGAGTACACTCTTCAAATAAAAAGTCGTCCCTGGGTTGATAATTAATGTGAAGGTAATTAGGAGTTAAAAAGACACCTTTTTATCGCTCCACATCATCAACCTCTAGCAGTCAGGTTGATAGCACACCATCAGCTAGTGAAAATAAAGTTAATAGACATGTCAAATTTCCCTGTGGGTTATGTGAAGGGAATCATACTCTTCCCCGTTGTCCTTTTCTGGACAAAGCCAAAAGCATTTTGGATAGCTGTCCTGCTTCACCGCAACAACTTCCACCTGGATACAGAAAACTCTTTCCAAGTCCTTCACTAGTTGAAAACTCGATTGACATAGCTCAATTATCGATCGAATCACCTATCATTGAAAGTAAACCTTCTGAGTCCATACCGGACCAAAGTCAACAAGTCGAGATGGCAGTTGACCCAGTCTTGCCTTAAGAAGGTCCACCTTTAGATGATACTATTACCAAAGAGAATGAGAATGACATTGTTCAAATTCTTTTTGTCGATACAGAGTCTAATGAACTTGGGGACAATCCACCCATTCTTTTACAACAAGAAGAAAACTCCCCAGTTCATGAGATTTATCTACCCATTTATCCGGTACCCCCTCCGAGCAGTCTAGTTTTTTTCCATTATTGGAATCAACTAGCAAAACCCTGCCTTCCATCTAATGTACCATTCCAAATCATAGTACAAGTTTACAAAATGATGGTGTCTAGCACTATCATAGATGAAGGGGCTTCAATGAGTATCCTTTCCTACAATACTTGGAAAGCGCTTGGTTTGCCATTGCTTTTGATTGAAACTCAAAATTTGTCAGGCTTCAACAAAGGAACCAGTCGACCATTAGGGATCCTTCCAAGGTTACCGATAACTTTGAAAAGGAAAATCGTTCATTTGAACGTGATGGTGGTCCAAGGGCCGTTAGATTACAATCTACTCCTTGGACGTGACTATATATATAGTGTGGAAGTTATTGTTTCCACACTCTCTCGAGTGATGTGTTTTCCACATGAAGGCCAACTGGTGCAATTTGTCAAGCAGCTTTCATTTCCTAGTTCAAACACAGCTATGAATCAACCATCATCCCTAAATGGTCTCTTCACATCAACAATGTCTCTTCAACCTTCATTCCATGCACCTAATTACCACGAGTAGTTCAGTGAATGTAATGAAGTTTAGGGGGCATGCACCTTGGTCTACTTCGGCAGGTGAACCCAGAGGGAAAGAGAGACTTTCTTGAAGCTCATATGATTGGACTGAGAAAACATTCCCTTGTAGGTTATGTGATCAGTTTGAAACAAATATTTCCTTGAAAGGTTATGTGATTGTATTGAAAAATCATTTGCTTGTTGGATATGTGATCAATTTGAAGAAAGTATTCCCTTGTATGTTATGTGATTGGAAGCTCACCATCCACCTTCATCCATTTCGATGGACAAAGCCAAGGAAGAGTTTTTTGTCTACTGACAGAAACAATTCTACCTAACCGTGGGAACTTCCTTATGGTAACCTGGAAACTCTACTTTTTTTAAAGACCTGGGGGCATGCAAATCTTTATATGTAAGCGAAAAGTGACCAATTTGGTTTTTTAGCTTTTTAGCATTCTCAACCCTTTAGCTTTTTAGTTTTCTAGCTTTGTAGCTTGGTCATTTCTAGCCTACATAAAAAGGAAATGAGCACATGTTATAGTAGTGTTCAAGCTCATTAAAAAATAATTCTACCAAGAGACATTTTCAAACAATTGGTAAGATCAATGTTCCCGCAAGGTTCAAGCTCGTTAAAAAATAAACCTGCCACTGAGCATATTTTCTCCTAGTTCAAGCTCATTAAAAAATGAAAGCAACTTTGGTAAATAACCTTTGTGATCACCTTGTTATCAGCCCTTTTGAACCTTGGTTGTGTTCCTACCATCACCTCCATTCATTTGGCTGATCATATGCTTCCACTCGATTGTTTATCCTGTTGAGGAACAGCTGCGATGAGTGATTCAAATTGCCACCCTCTTCACACTTCCATGTTTTGAGAAGTTCCAAACTTACTTGGAACTAGTTGCTACCTAAAAATACCACTCGTTCCTAAAAAACGAGTCCCTTTGAAACTCTTTCTAGACTCATTAAATATAAAAGGATTGTCAAGCCATTGGCCCTTCTAGCTCATTAATGTAAGGGGAACGCCATCCCTCCCAATATCCACAAGAATCCTCGAAATTTTCATTGGATCCTGAGTATATTCCTCCTTTCTAGAGCCTTCTAGAAGGAACCCAACTCCTATCCTATCAATATGAGCTCGACTTAGGATAGCCTTGGATCATCTAATCCTCTATCCTCTCATCCCTTTGAACATGGAAACTAATCATCCAATTATGGAAAACCATTCAATGACATATTAACGACAAAAACACTTGCATTCAGCTATAAATTGGCCTCCCATCATAGAGCCAAGGAGCTTGGATATTATAGAGAAATATTGTTGGTTTAGAGACTTGAAATCATTGTAAAAGTAATGTTATGCTGGTGGACTGATGTTTCTATTGGTGTGATGAGGGCTTGGATTAAGCTGGATGAGTGACATGAGATCGAACCACATTGGGTGTATCTTCTCCTTCTATCAATCAATAAAGTTGTTTGTTCCTTTTTCAATACTTTTGTGTATATCTATGATGAATGTATGTTCAAATGTTGTTTGTTCCATTTGTTTACAATAAATAGATCATATGTTTTGATTATTGTCGTCTTCTGTTTATGTTGGTAGGTACCAATTGAGCGAAATTAGTTTGAGTGGGAGCGTCAAGAGCAACTCAAAGGAGATCAAAGGAAGCGAAGGATGACAAGTAGGTTCTATTATCTTATATGTTTATCATAGGAAAAGGTTAAACATATTTACTTCAATTGTTCTAACTGTAACTACCCACTTAGGGAAGATATACTTATCCGTAGGTATAAATTCCATATAATAGGCCTCCAAGCAGTGAATCGATCCTCACTCTAGTTGAATTGAACTCCTCCTCTGAAGCTGCCACATTGTGCCTGCACAACCTCACTGAGGAAAACTCGGCCCCCATACAACTGACTCTTTGGAACTGGAATCTCCTCGGAATCACTGTCTCTGCCCCTCACTGACTCTGCTTCCCCTCTGGCTCAAACTCCTCTTCCCTACTCAGCTGTTGTTGTTGAATAACTCAATCTGCCAAGGAAAATCAATCTCAAGTGTGTATTGCTCCAACCCCATCAAACTCCTCTTATAATCTCTCGTTGGCTCACCAACGACCATGATTAAATCCTTATCAATGACTAAAATCATCTCTAAGTCGATCCATGTGAGTTTCTAGAGAAATCTCACCTTTCTCAATTAATACCTGTTAATTAATCAGTTTTCCTATGTAAGACTAAGGAAATATTTAATTATTGACTAATTAACTTAATTGAGCCATCTCTAGGTGTTTTGTCCTAAACAAAATTTTGGGTCCTGAAGTTCTAGTGTTTCTTAGCCTCTCTGACCAAAGTTGAGACTAGAACAACTGTTAGGTGCTACCTAGCCATCAAAAACTATCAACGGGCACCTACTGGCTATCCCCAAGACATTCCAAGCATGTTTAAGGGACATTTCAGATAGATTTTGTGGCTGTTCTGGGAAGATTTTGGGGATATTATAGACATATATATCATATTTTTACAATGGACATTAATGATTGGAGAATATGATTATTTTTCCCATCCATTTTTTTGTATTACATTAAATCTAAATATGTTGTACAAGTTGCTGTAGAAATTTAAGGCCCAACCTAGTTTTAAGTTTTAGGAATCACATCAGTTTAATGCCAACCCATCATTGCTTTTTTAAAACATTAATATATTTAAAAAGAGAATGAAACACATAAGTCAACCCTACTTGAAATTTTTCTTGAGAATAACACAAACTGACCCACAATTTAACATGGTGATTTTTTATCCAAAGACCCTAGAAAAACCTTGAAGGGAAAATTACTGAGAGGGATATTTTATTTATTATCAAAAAATATATTACAATAGTTATTTAAAAGCAATTAAATATGCTTATCTCCCTCAAAATTTGTGCTTAAATTTCCTTGGAGAAATTGTTGTACCTACCTCCTCAAATTTCATGCCTGAAAGTCTCAAAAACTTGTGCCCATCTCGCACAGGAATTCATGCCACTACTGTATTGTCAGTCTCCCTCAAAATTCATTCCTTGGCCTCAAAATTTGTGCACTGGTAGACTCATAAATGTTCGCTAGATTTCAGAGCCCTGACAGTTTGATTTTTGTACCCCTGACATCATTATGCACACCACTAAAAGCCATGAAAATCATGACCTGTCTACTCAGAATTTAAAGCTAGCTATCTCAAAATTTGTGTAGCATTGAGTATATCCAAAACACTTTAATTTTATGTCATAACTGATAGCAATATATTCTTGTCTATTTTCTCAATTTTAGCACTTAATTTATTTCAAAAAATACACTGAAATGTCTATGAAACTCATGCTAACCTAGATACAATTTGTGGTGGAGAAGAGCCTTGATTTCTATGCCTTCTCAGCCTAAAGCAAATTTTTGTTATTCCTTTCTCCTACTGTACTTCTCTCTCAACCTCCTTTTCTCCTTAACTTCAAATCTTGTGAAGTGTCCAAATGGTGCCTTGTCCCCTTTCCTTTTCCTTTTTATTCTCTCATTAAGAAGAGAGAAATAACCCACATACTTCACATTATATATATATATATATATATATATATATATATATATATATATATATATATATATATATATATATATATATATATATATATATATATATATATAATCAAGAGGTATGACATGCCTTAGTAAATCATGAATTCATTGTGACAAACTCTGCTCTGGCATTTTTGATGTATATAGTTCTTAGTAGAACTACATGGGACTTGTTAGTGTCAAAGGATTTTGTAGCCTTTCACACAAGCGTCATCTCCTCATTTCACTGAAAACATTCTTTGCCTCAACCATCTTATTAATATATGTACCCTATTTTATAAGCAAATTGAAGTCCGTGAGACAATATTGGATTAGAATATATTACACTTTCTCATTTTTCATCTATCGATATTCATGTCACTACTTTGTAGTTTCTAGAGCAATTACAATCAGTTGCAGATTTTTCCTTGCTTTTATTCCAGTTTAGATTTATCAGCAACATTAAGTAATTCCATTTTTCTTTAGATTTGTTGTACATATTTTTGAGATCTCTGCAAACCTGATAATTAAGGAATTTTATATTGTTCAATGTAGTATCATGTTTAATGGTAGTTGCATTTGTGCTCCAAATTTGAGCTTCTCGACTTTACACTCAGATATGCTTAGTATTAATTTAATTGGTTTGTTATATATCTCCTCAACACATTGAGCTATTTGACTACTAATTGTCTGAGTGTTTTCATAATTTCTATACTATTACAAAAGTGGGATGCAAATTTTTCACTGGTATATTTCTGTTAGGCTACCAAATTCATTTCTCATGGGATAGCTAAATTCATATGGGAATTTTGGCGTATGGTTGGGAAAAAAAGAGACAGAAGAACTTAAATGATGTAATACCATGAGTGGTAATGGAACATTAGGAGAACTACATAATTCAAGGTGCATATGAAGGAAAATCTATGATCATAGACATCAAGGATGAAGGAAAAACTTAGCATAATAACTTATAAGTTGTGTTGTTGTTTTGGTATCTAACTATGGTCATAAGGTAAAAAAAACATAAGCTAAATTGGGAGTATTAGCTAAAAATGGGTTGTTAACAATTAGAGTACACATTATTTAAGGGAGTGTATTATTGCAAGTAATTTGGAAAAGACTATTCTTGGTCAAGTATTGCCTTTGAGTTTGAGTATGAGTGAAGCGTCTAATAGATTTATTGAATCATGGTGCCTTAGTGTATGAAAATGACAGTTTGTGTGTAGGATCCTCCTAGCCAAGAGGCTTGTATACTCAAATATAACAATAAACCCTTTTGGAATTGTCTATGGGATATGATTAATCTAAATATTGTAATTAAATATATGGGTTCGAGACTTTTTGGGTGATCTTTTCAAACTTTGATCCATAATAATTTTTTTGGAGAGATTGGGAGTTCACATATAATATGAAAAGGCTTGCTAATTTACATGGAACCATTTAATGATATAATATGTCATATCATGCAAGGGTGAACATCAAGAAATCTCATTGTCTTTCTCACTGCTTCTGATTTATCTCTCTATTATGTTGTAGTAATTTTCTTCCACTCAGCAACTTTGGTACTTTTTGGGCCTTGGAATATCTAAGAGTTGCAGTGGAAGACTACAGGAACATAAATAATTGACGAAATTTATTTTTGGAATTGCATGGGTAGGGATTTCAAAATTTGGAAAAAGATTTTTGAACTTCACTGCAAATTCTTATTTTGCTGGCAATATTGTTTTTATGTCATTATGCCTCGTATGCTATTGTGAATTGGATGCTTGTTATTATTTACTCTAATGACATGAGAACTAAAACAACAGAGTCAAATTTCCTTCCAGGAAATAGAATATTCTAGTAGATACCAAAAATAAGTCTTCTCTAAATGGTGCATTAGTTGAGCTTTATGCTGCTAGTAAGTAGGGAGAGGGTGTGAAATTTTGGCAAGTAAAAAAAAGAGACCTTTAGATCCCATTCCCAAAAAGTTGCATTGGGAATTGACTCTTTTCAATAACCACTTCTACTTATCAAAGTTGATAAGGAGGGGTGTTACAACATCAACTCTATTGAAATATGCATTTTTTTTTGTCTGAAATTCATCGTGTGGCTGCATTTTTTTTTTAAATCAATGGTTATAAATGTAATTTTAAGGATTGCCATCACTCTTCACATAATTGTTTAAAGTGTGCTAGCTCAATGGAAGGGAATCTGCCTTATAAGCAGGAGGCTAGTGGTTTGATTCCACTGCGTGCTAACATGAATTGATCAATGATTTTGTAGTTTATTTTTAATTAAATCATTTTTTATATCGATTTATTTCAATGGCGTATTTTTGGATTCATTGTTTTATGTTATCTCTAAAGAGACAAAAGCGATGTTTAAATAAAAAATTTATTCTCTCTAGAGAGACAACAGCTAGTATTAAAGACATATTGTCTCTAATCCGAGTGTTGTCTCTAGAGAGACAAAAAAGAAATTGTTTCGAGAGAGACAAAAATGAAATTGTCTCGTAAGACACAATAATTATTGTGTTATATATTTTCTTTATAGAGACAATATTTTCTAATACAATAATATTTAACACAATATTTTCTAAGCAAATAATCTTTAAGACAATATTTTTTAAGACAGTAATCTTTAAGACAACAATTTTTGAGACACCTGCATAAAGACAATATTTAAGTCAATACATAAGTTTTTTTTGTCTGTTAAGACAATTTACCCAAAAATTGTCTCAAATATTGTCTTAAAACCCTCCTCTATGTAGTAGTTCGCCTACCCTGCGGGAAGAGGTATAGGCAGTGTGTTCACCTTTGACACACTGTAACGAGTGTGTAGAAAATTAGGTAGAGTGTTGTGCCCATTCAAGGGAAACCTCCACTTTGTAAAATAGTTGTCAAATTTAGAATTTGATAATGAAAGTTTGAATTATTGGAAATTGTTGTTTGGTATTCATGCACTGTTATGTTATGTTTTCCTTACATATTGAATATTAATAAAAATAAAAAGACTGTAATAATAAAACAGTGGTAGGCGTCGTCTAGAAGATGAAAAAAATGTTAAGTAAAATGACTATTGTCGGTGCCGCATGATGCCCTAGTTGGTGGAACCAATATGGGGGCGTGACACTTATGCTTCCTATCACTACAAGGAAAGTTTCTCACCAAATGTTTCTGGCCAAATTTCAATGTTATTTCACCCCAAGTAGAGAAAGGCTTGGCATGGTCTCTTTTGTTCGTGAAAACATCATTGCAAGTAGCCTCAACACCATACTTATCATAGTTTTAAAAAAACTCAATATTTTTATATTTTGGTTTTATTAGGATTGTTCATTTTCATTATTAAAACATGTTTTTAAATATATAAATAGATTAGTTATTTTAATTAATTTCTACCAAATTTCTAATAAAGTTAATAAAAACATATAAAACAATGTAAAAAAATAATAATAGATTATATCTTTAAATTTCATTTTAATAAATTCAAGCAACTATTCACTATATTTTTAGATAAAAATAAAAAGTCCTAGTATTTAAATATTACTGTAACTATATAAATTAAATGATTGGTAAATATGGAGAAGCATCAAACCATGATCAACATCAAAACACTTATATCATAATACATCTCATATTGCTAGCACAAAAAAAATCATAAAAATTAACTAAATTATAACTTTATTTTAAAATATTATTAATGTTAAACATAAAATAATTAACGTATGAAATAAACATATAT
This sequence comes from Pinus tabuliformis, assembly GCA_031772625.1. Taxonomy (NCBI): domain Eukaryota; kingdom Viridiplantae; phylum Streptophyta; class Pinopsida; order Pinales; family Pinaceae; genus Pinus; species Pinus tabuliformis. Next base: position 462,530,755 of record CM062813.1, read on the forward strand.
ACATTTTAAGAAAGAAATAACAATATTTTTAACATGGAGATTTTTCCTCCACTTTAACATGTGGATTTGTAATTTATAGACTCTGTTACAATTTCATGGATCCTCAATACCATACGCCCAAAAACCATCAATTTAATATATATATAGAAAAGAAAAAATAACATAATTATTTTATATCTATACTAGTCTTCATAGTTATTAAATTTCTACTATATATAACAATTATTCATAATTAAGTTAAAATTTTGAAAGTCCTATTTCAAAATAAACACATTTATGGAAGAAATTCAAAAAAACTAACTAAATTCTAACTTTATTTTAAATTATTATTAGTATTATTAATTATAAAAAGAATTAATATATAATTTAAACATATATATATTTAAAAAAACATGGAACAAGATTATTACTCATGCCCATGCTTTACCAATACATCTCCAAAAAAAAAAACATAAGTCACTTCATAGGACACTCACTAATATGACATAATTTTTAATTAATCAATTTAATTAAAAGGGAAAAATAGCATAACTACTTTGGAGATAAAAGTTCAACTTTTAATTTGCATATAGCATTATGAATATTATAGAATATTCAAAGGAGATTAAATCCCTACATCCACTTAATAATTATTGATAAATAAATTAAAATTAGAAAAGCGAAAATACACACACTTATTAAAAAAATAAAATAATAAATATTAATTAAATATCTTTTTACTTTATTTTGATAACAGAACTCAACAACAGGTGATTTTGGTGAGATTTCAATATTGTGTGTTTTAAATCTAGTCACATTTCTAAATTAAAAAATGAATTAGCTAAAAAAATCTAAAAACTTTCCAATAATGTACAATCAACAACTTCAAATTTTTTATTTGATTAATAACCTAATCAACACCTTCATCCTAATCTGCTCAGCAAAGCCAAAAAAAATTGTCAATAACTTGTCTTTAGTGCGACTTTTTGGACTTTCCACTGCCGGAATTTCTTGGAAAAATTCGAGCTGATTTTTTTGATGGAAAACCCCTACATCACTTAGATTGTGATGTAGTTACCCATCAAGTTTGTTATTTCAATAAATTTTAACACCATTTCTGAAAACTTCTAAAAAAATCTCACTAAAAACAACTAGATTCTTTTAAAGTAAATTTTGGATAAACACATAGAAAATAGAAAACTTATTTAATTTGGTTCACGTGGAATGCCTTTGGGATTGGGTGAGCGGTGCAATTTCGGTCACCTTGATTGTCATTGGCTGAACGGTGTGCAAACCCAATATTAAAAGCATCTGATCACCGACAAAAAACACGAGACGAAGCTCGTGGTCGTCACTATTCTGCTGACCATTGCGAGTTGTTGGCATGTGACGATTTAACATACTGGCCATATACAAAGTTTTTGTTTGGCTCGATATGATCAAAGCTTTACTGTAAGCTACAGGAATTGTCCATTTTCATTATTCGTCCAGTTTCATTTAAAAAGAAAAACGAAATGTGTTGGATATCGCATTTCTTCATTAGCCGTTGATATTGTATTTTATTTTGATATAGGTTACAAATTTCGCAGGGATTTGTTAAGAAGTATGAGTTTCGGATATTGTATTTTATTTTGATATAGGTTACAAATTTCGCAGGGATTTGTTAAGAATATAGTTATCAAATGGGTAGGGATATGTTAAAAGTATAAGTGGGTAGGGATGTGTTAAAAGTATAAGTTTGAATTATAGTTATTAAATTTGTTTTAGAAAAAAGTAAAAAATATGAAATTTCACTGGTTTGGTCCAGGGTAGAGAATATAAATGATGAATGGGATTAGATGATTGAAAATTTATATTTAAAACAGATGATTATGTTGGTATAGAATGTTAATTATTTGGTGTAGAATGTTAATGGAAATATTTGTCTCATCACAAATAGATAACAGTGGGATGATAAGCAAAATATATGAAATCAAATTAAATATAATCATGAAATTGGAAAATTTTCTTTTTAAATTTGGCTTTTGCTCTCACACTACAATGAGAAAACAGGAAAAGAAAGAATTTGTGATAGTGAGTTAATTTTATAGCAAAGGGTTGGTTTTCTAAATATGTATTTATCTATTAGGGAAAGATTTTGCATAAATAAATTTTGAAATTAAAGAAAGATTGTAAATTCAAATTGTGAGAGAAGGAAAAATTTTAGAAGGAAGAGCTGAGTATTCTGTTTTTTGGTAAACCTTTTATAGAAGCATGTTATATTATGCAAAGTTATTAGAAGTTATTTGAAATTGAAAATAAATCCGAAAGAAAAGGAAGAAAAGGCATCATTATGAATAAAAAGAGAGTTTTTAAAATATATATTATTGATCGTTTTATCTATTGAAATTTTTTAACTAAAAAACTTGTAATATAATATGGAATTCTAAAATTTAATTTGATAATTAAAAGTTGAATTATATTATAAAATTATTTATATATTTAAAAATATATTTTAAGTAACAATATATTACGACTGAGTCAATATTATAACATTAAAAATAAAAAATCAAATTAAAAGTTGAATTATATTATAAAATTATTTATATATTTAAAAATATATTTTAAGTAACAATATATTACGACTGAGTCAATATTATAACATTAAAAATAAAAAATAAAATTTAAAAAATAGAGTAACTTGAAAAATATTTAAAAATATAATGTAAATCTTGTATACGGGAAAAATATTTAAAAATATAATGTAAATCTTGTATACGGGAAAAGTATTTAAAAATATAATGTAAACAATGAGATTATGGTTTAACTTATCTCCTCTCCATCAAATTCCAAAATATGTAAGTGCTCTATTCACCCCAAACAAAAAAAAATGGGAAACACCCTGCAATGGTTGATTTCATTACCCTAACAGTGCGGTCGCTGCTCTGGACTACAAATCTGACAGCAATAGCCTTCGTGTTACTATTTCACAAGTCCCGAAAGAGTTGCTTTCCTTGGGGCCCAAACGCAGACCCCTGCGATGGTGAAATATAAAACTTTTGCCGACCATCACCTCTAAATCTGATCCTATCGGTATTATATTATGAGATACATTTTTTTTAATCAACCATTCTCTTATTTTGACACCTTCCTCGTTTCAAGATCCTTCATCTTCATTTTAATATAAAAAACAAAGCATCTCGTCTCCTCTATGTAATTATAATTTGACTGGCAATCAATTTTATTATGGTATATTCGACTTTGGAATTGAGAACTCGTGATCCTTCGCTGGAATTTCGGAAGATCCGGAAAAACAGTAGATTGTCCTGCTCTGAAACTGCCTTCATCTATTCAGAAGTCGACGAGTGTTAAATATAAGGTGAACAAAATGAACAAAGCATTGAGTTGTGTGCAAAATTCATATGCACCAGTAACTCTTGAGTGTAATGAAGGTTAAAGTCAATAAAGCAGAGCCACCGCCTAGAATCCATGCGGTTTTCCGTATTTTACTTGCAAGACGGTCGATACCAGGAAAGGGATCGCATACTCAGAATGGGATGGTGTAATGGTTAGAGGCGCGCTCACGGGGCCGAGCCCAGCGGCGCCACAGCCATCTGGATAGGTAAGTTTTGATTTATATGGTCAATTTGTCTTCTTTTTCCTGGAGAAATTGTGTAACTTGATTGAAACGACCACCGGCCACTCCGATCATCAGAAAGGACCTAAACTTTGAATTCTGAAACATTATGAGGGACACATCAACTTTTCATTTACTAGTGAAAATTGGTGATTTATTCGTGGGTTTCTATTTGTTCATTCATATCTATTAATATTACATAGATCTTTCTGTTCACTAACCTCTACCCAAAATGAGAAACATCATGAGGGACACATTCGCTTTGAATTTACCTATGGAAATTCGTGATTGATTTGTGGGTTTTTATTTGTTCATTCATATATATAAGCTTTGAATTTACTAATGGAAATTCTTGATTGATTTGTGGGTTCTTATTTGTTCATTCATATCTATAAACTTCGAATTTACTTATATCCATTTAATGATTTGGGTTTTTATTTGTTCACTCATATCCATTAATGTTAGCTGGAAGGTGCTGTTCACTAACCTTGTCTGACATCATCTTTGAAAGCTCCTACTCCTTACATTCCTTCCACTTGCTCTGTCTCTCTCCTTTTGTCACACAGAAGCTTCTCGTCGTCTTCCCTCCCTTTCCTATCAAGATTACTTTCTCTACTGCTTGGAGCTGTCATTCACATCCAACTTATCATCCACAATCTATGGTTTATAGTATGTAGCAACAGCATAAGCTATCAATGCCTAGATCTACCAAAATATTTTCTCTGGGGTTGTTCTATCATGCCTTATCCATTCCAAAACAAGCTGCGCAGTGAAACTATGCCTCTGCCACAGCTTTGTATTTTTCTCGATTGAGGTAGGGAGGACAGAGTATTAACAAAAAAAAGAAGGGGATGTGTAGCTGACCGGCAAATAACACCGACATACATCGAGCTTCCTTTAGTAGTATGGGCAAGTTATTTGCAGAAGTTGGAATTGAATTCATGTATATGCTAGCTGCCTTCATTTGTCTAGATTTCTGACAGATTAAATAATTACGGTAAAATCTAGGAATACGCTGACATACATCGAGCTTCCTTTAGTAGTTTGGGCAACTTATTTGCAGAAGTTGGAATTGAATTCATGTATATGCTAGCTGGCTTCATTTGTCTATATTTCTGACAGACGAAATAATTACTGTAAAATCAAGGAATATTGATAAATCCAGAAGATCACCTAATTTGTTTTGGTTGCAGATTCATGGAAGATCTCCAGAGTTCTTCAACCTCTGATTTCGCCCTTCAGTACTGTCAGGGTTGGAGTTCGGTATCAGCGACAAGAGAATGAAATTTTCGTTGTGGATCCAATCAATTTCAAGATCATGATGATGTGGTACAGCACAGTTGAATCTGAGAATATGGAAGTTGCCATCTGCTCACAAGATCAGATTATCATCGATGGCAATAATAATATGATTTTCGACGCTATCCCCTCTGAGCTTTTATAACCTAAAACTTTTCTACCTTCTACGAAACCCATGTCGTTAACTCATGCGAACATTGCATCTGAGATTGGCTTCTACATGGGTCTAATACCATATTTAACCCTTACTGTCATCAAAGTTCCTCATTTCTTTTCAAGAGCTTCGTTTTCTTTCCCGGGTAACATGAAAGTGTGGCCTTCTTGACCTTGTAAGACCTTTCCTTGACCTTGTAAGACCCAGCATCGAATCGCGAGAGCAGCGGCACATTTCTACTGCTCACCGTGTTCTATGCTAGCATGCACGCACTAGGAGTGGGCATGAGGCCGCTTAGCCATCAAACAAACTTTCCCTAATGAGTCTATCCCTCCTGAGCTATGTACACGTCTGATGTTAGAGTCCGTCTTTAATAGAGTGTCCAGCAATGTGTGAATCTTCCTAAATGCATATTTTTGTTCGGATAATTTAGGTGTCCAGGCTTGCTATTTGCAAATGTGAAAACCCGAGGAGCACTGCAAATTCTGATTAGAGATGCATGGACTTTTCAATGGTTTTCTCAAATGTTGTTTCCTTAGTTCGATTTGAATAAAGATATTTTGTTGTACTTTTGGGTATGTACTCAAGTTATGTGAGTGTTGAACCATTTTTGCTGAAGTATTGGACAAAGTACTATTTCTTTTTTCATCCGAATTACTGCTTTACGATTCTGTTTTGTGGATTGAGCTTCTTTAATATTTTGGAGAAACTGGATTCACTTTTATAAGAATATCGAAGATTCTTGATCTATCGATCTGACATGGATATTGCAATATAAATCTGAAGGATTCGTGAGATTACTTCATGTTTTATCATACTATTTTAATGGTAAATGTTACCTTGCATGAAAATTTCAAAAATTTCCTTCATATTACTTCAGTATATTAATGCAAATGCATGCGCTGGTACAATGGTGCAAATGCATGGATTTAGTTGTTGAATGATAAATGATGGATGCAGGCAGATACATGATGGAAGCAGGCATCAGGAAAAAATAAAGGAGAAATGTACATGTACCGTCAAACAACCAATGTCGATATACAATGCTTAGAATTTTCTATGGCCATATTTTAAATGGCGAATTCTACGATATGTTGACCAGATATTTTGGAATTTAGGTATAAAATATATATACATATATATTTGGTGGTTCAGTTGAATGACTATTATCACGGCTGATCCAATTTTTGTACTAGTTATATGTTGAGCTTTGATCTTCGATGCTTATTGTCGCGATGGTTTTAAGGTGGAGAAAAAACACATTTAAATATGTATAATATTTACTAATTACATGCTGAGCTTTGACCTTTCATGAATATTGTTGCGGTGGTTTTAAGGTTAAGAAAAAATATATATAAAATTGTGAATTGGCATAATATCAATTTCACTCTTACTTTCATTTTAGGAAGAAACCAAAAAACCAATTGTTTCCGTATAATATATATATATATATATATTCCCAAAATGATTATTGACTTTAATTTTCCAATTACTTAATAAAAATTTAAACACAACCATTATATATACCAATCTTTCCCCAATAAATATTTTAAACAATTTTGAAATTTTATAAAAAAAATTATATTATTTTGGAAAAATCCAGAGAAGTGACTGTGTTTTTACCCAACCTTTCTGACTTCAAGATGAGTCCATATTGAGGGAACTTAATTCACAATTGAGATGTTTTTAAGCATCATGTGCATTGATGTAGCATAGTCAAAAATTATAAGATATATTTCATGATATATTTCATGTGGGTAATAACGGTTATTGTTAATTTTTTAACGGTTATTGTTAATTTTTTAAATAATGGTTTTTTATTGGTTTTCATGTGTAGCTAAGTTTTACATCGTTGTTCATTCATAATGAATGTTGCTAATTTTTTAAATAATGGTTTTCATGAGTTTTATTCATAATGACTGTTGCTAATTTTTTAAATAATGGTTTTCATGAGTTTTTAAGCTTTATACAGTTAAGGTTCACGGTGGACTTTGTTTTTATTTATATAACTTATTTTATTTATCTTTTTAAATAGTGATCTTTTTTAAGAATTAGTTATGGGTTTTTATGTAAATGTGAGACATGTCTATTGAGTCCATTATTTTACTAATAATGTTTTGGGTGAAAGAAATTTTAGATGATGTGAATAAAGTTACCATCTAAATAGGAGCTGTAACTTTAAAACAAAAACTCTAGTCCAAAAGACAATTATTTTTATGCAAAAAAAATATAAAAAAACAAAGAAAAAAATGTCAAAATTAAAAAAAAATAAGGGCAACATTAAAAACCAAAATTTTGGTGCAATAAACATGAACCATGATGATACAACTTATATTACATAATAACTTTTTTGGTCAATTTTTGTTTTTTCAATGGCATTACAAACTAAAAATTTTGTGCATAAAAAATATCTTTAAAGCAAAAAGTTATTATGTTCCATCAATCATGAAAATTTCTTTGTTAAAATTTCTTTTTTAAGTAAAATGAATATATATATATAATCACTAGGAGAATACTCAAAATTAAAATAGTTTTCAATGACAATATTAAATATAAATTATCACAATTACAAAATACTAAAAAATTCTACCAATTTTCAACCATGGCATTAAATTTAAAATATCATGACTCCAAAAAAAACTTTAAAATTTTAACTTTTTAAAACAAAATTTTTAACTAAAAATCCTAATTAATAAATATATAAATATCATAGGGACAGTAATTTCTTTTATTATTATTAAAATCATACCTCTTTTAAAATCTTAGCCTAAGACAATTTGACACAATGAAATTTTAAAAATTAACAATGAAAACTTAAAAATCAACTTGAGCCATTTGACTGAAAACTCAAAAAAATCAAGCATGAAATTGACACACTATGGAGATGGACTTGTTCTATTGTAATGACTATCCAATTGAGAAGTCCCGGGTCAAGTTGATAATTAATTAAAAAAATAATAATAAAAATAAATAAATAAATAACATCAAAAAGAATAAAACTAAAATAAAGAAAGATAATAAAAATAAAAAATAAATAACATGAAAAAAGAATAAAACTAAAACAGAGAAAATTTAGAAAGTAAAAGGGGTAAAAATATATAAAAGTTAAAAAAGACAGGTAAAAATAAAAAAAATTATTGAAAAAACACAAAAAATAAGCATAATGTTTTTTTAAATAACTAAAAATAACTCATTAAAAAATAATCAAAGATAAAAGAATTTTGAAAATTATGAAAGAAATAAAAGATAAGAAAGGCCCATGAGGTGATTGTGTACTCTTAAATCACTTTATGATGTGAATGTTACTTGTTAGAAAGTTCGTGGGAAAAAATCCAACCATGTTAAAAACAATTGCGAACTAAATAGGGTGTGATCCCTTGCTGATTCTAATAGCTTACATGCTAAGCCCTGAGTCATAGTTTATGAAGCAATGAGTCAAACCTCAATAATTTCTTAAAAACTCAAAAAATTTAACAAATCAAAAATAAATAAAAATATAAAAAAAAACACAAAACATAATTAAAACAAAAATTACCAAATAACAAAATAATTAAAAAAGAAATAAATAAAAACTAAAATAATTAAAAAATCCCATTTAAATATATATATTCTAAAAACCTTAAAAAATAAAATGGTGCGGATCAATGGGTCATCCCTATTCACATCCTTTGGCTCCCACCAAATAATTAAAAAAGAAATAAATAAAAACTAAAATAATTATAAAAACCCAATTACATATATATATTCTAAAAACCTTAAAAAATAAAATGGTGCGGATCAATGGGTCATCCCTACCCACATCCTTTGGCTCCTTGGTGGGGGCAATCGGTCCATTCCTAAAACTGATGAACGCCCAAACGCTTCATTTTTAAGGTTGTCCATTCTAGGTATCGACCGGCCACCCCCGCCCGAACACTAAATGCCGCGAGCAAGATGGATAGAGCTGGTCATCGTAACTCCAACTACCATGCCCACAACCTTTCGCACCAATACAAAGCAGTGCATCACAATATGAGATTTTTTAATAAGTTATTTTAAGAGCTGGTCATCGTCCCTCCAACCACCATGCCCACAACCTTTCGCACCAATGAAAAGGTGCATCACACTATGAGTTTTTTAATAAGTTATTTTAATATTATTTTATTATAGTGTGTTTATTTTTTTAATGTTTTTTAAATATATATTTTTTATTTTTTTTTAAATAATCTTTTTTTTAAAAACAATAATTTAATATATTTTTTTTAATTTCTTTTTCGTTTTTGTGCGCTAATGGTCTTTCCTTTTTGTAATTTTTTCCCCAATTTGTTTATCATTTTTAATAATTTTAAAATTAGTTTTTATTTTTATTTTTATTTATTTATTTTATAATTGATATATATTTTTTAATTTTGATATCTTATTTTTTGTTGAATTGAGACTTCTATGATCTATATTAGGTTTATGAGAGATTTTTCGGTGTAAATTACAAGATCTATCATTTGTCGACGCGTTTCGAACCAGCCAGTGTGGTTCATCATCAAGACAAGTTGAAGAACCAGATCCAACTTTACATGTTAAATAACTTCAGCAAAGCCTCCAACAGCTAGCTAGGCCAACGGCTAAAATGGACTAGGATCCTAACTTAGAAAATAAATATATAAATAATATAGATAATTTAATTTAATAAAAAGTTAGTTATAATAAGGGACTAAATAAATATATAAATAATTTAATTTAATTGGTTGTTAAAAAGGATTAACAATTAAATAAATAAATAGAAACTATAACTATTAGAATAGAATGTATAATTAACTATAAATAGAGTCATTAACAATTAATAAATACATAGAAAATATAAATAAGGAATAAAACACATGAATAACTATTTAAAGAGTTTAAAATTGGTTAAAAAAATAAATAAATGAATAAAATAAAATAAAAATAAATAAATAAATAAATAAATCAGATAAAAGTATTGTAAATATTAACTAGAATAAAATAATAATTAGGTTACAAAAAAAAATTATAGACACAATTAGATAAAAAAAATAACTGATTATAAATAGAAGAGACCAAAAACGAGGGGAGGGGAGGAGGAGAAGTAGAAAGGAAGGAAGCGACTAGGAAGATAGCGCTGGGACCCAATATCTATTGATTTTCCAACCATCCTCTCTATTGAGATTGTTGGGCCTCTTTTCAATTTACAGAGCTCCCCTAAATTTCTGATGATGGAACTGAGAAACCCTAGGAGTGACACTAGCCTCTTCAATACAAACATGATGATTGGTTTTTTCCGCATGCTCAGCTAAAGTCGAAGACTTTGATCTCCTATGCTTAAGGTTAGCTGCGTGTTCACTAATCCTTTGATTAATGGAGTGGCCAGTCCCACAAATATAGGGGATCCCATAGGAACAAGGGATAATATATACCCCTTTCATATCTTTAGGGTCTATAGGATCCTTTGCTGATCTGAGGGACATACAAATGGTGTTAAGGGGCCTAAAGGCAATCCGCTCCTTCGGCTCCCTTTTAGTAAGAGAATTCCTAACAGCTTTTAGGAAAGTCTTATGTCCCACGTATCTACTATAACCATTCTCAACCATTATCTACTATAACCATTCATGTTTTTATTCCTTATTTATATTTGCTATGTATTTATTAATTTGTGAATGACTCTATTTATAGTTAATTATACATTCTATTCTAATAGTTAGAGCTTCTATGTATTTATTTAATTGTTAATCCCTTTTAACAACCAATTAAATTAAACTATTTATATATTTATTTAGTCCCTTATTATAACTAACTTCCTATTAAAAAATCCCCCATACTTAAATTCAAAAAGAGTCAAGGGATCTCTACTTGAATGGTTCATGAGGCACAATACTTGGTAAGGTTGTGCAAATGGGGTAGCAAGCTAAGTGGGCTTGATTGTGGGAAAAACTCCACAGTTAAGAGCGCTTGAGCCAGAGGAGTTCTGGGATGGGTGACCTCCTGGGAAGTCCTGGTTACCGGGTGCAAGCCCCGGAAGTGATGATTGATGCTATGTGATTCGTTCTCCACATTTCACTAGTTTCAATCCCACTTCTTCACCCCTGTGAGCATCACCCGATGCAATGAGTGCTAAGTGAACTATTCAAAAATCATGAGAAATTAGTCAGTTACGACTACCTCTCATGGAAATGGTCATACGTTTGAATGACTTACTTAACGCAGTTGAATCCCAAAAATGATATCTAATATAAATAATTATTTTCGAGGTTAGGACCCTAGTCCATTTTAGCAGTTTATATTATTTATATATTTATTTTTGAGGTTAGGACCCTAGTCCATTTTAGCCGTTGGCCTAGCTAGCCGTTGGAGACTTGCACAAGCTATTTAACATGCAAAGCTAGATCTGGTTCTCAACTTCTCCTGATGATGAACCATACTAGGTGGTAGATCTCGTGATTTACCCCGAAAAATCTCTCATAAATCCTATTTTTTTTAATTTCATTTTAAGTATGTTTTAAATTTGTATTTTAATTTTTTTTTTCCATATATTTTTTTATTATGAATTTTTTATTTTAATTTTTTAATTTTGATTTTTTTGGGTTAGATTTGTTTGTAATTTTTTTAAAACATTATATTTTTATTTTTTAAATTTATATATAAATCATTATTTTTGGAAAAACTTGAAATTTTGACATAAAATTTGTAAAAAATTTATATAATTTTCTATTTCTTCATTGTTTTTCATTTTTAGTGAGAATGTTTTTCATTTTTAGTGAGAAAGTTTAAAAATATGTATTTTTTTAGTTATTTATTTATTTTATAAATAATATTTAAAAAAAAAAGTTTCTGTCTTTTTTACTTTTCCCATATGTTCTTTTAATATTTTTTCCTTTGATTTTTTTATTTTATTTTTGTTATTTTGATTTTTCGTGTTAGAGTTGTTTTTAAAAAATTTTAAACATTTTATTTTTAGTTACCTTTGGAGAAAACTTCTATCATAATTGAGATAAAATTTGTAAAAAAATCATATAGTTGGTTATTTATTCATTTCTTTTAATTTTTTTTGGATGAAATTCATAAAATTGAGATGTTATTTTTAGGGAAAGGTCTAGAAATAAATTGTAAATATCTTATTTACAACTTAGCTTTTGGGTGCTGAAGGTGAAGTTTAGAAGGGAGGTAAATACTTGTTTTCTTTCTTAATAATAAAAGATGCATTGGGCTAACTAAGTAAACTATAGTGGTAAGGATGGATGCTAAGATAAAATAATTTCACAATAAGAATAGATGTTAAGATAAAATAATTTCACACTCACACTTAGGAAGCCCAAAAAGAGCATTTTTGGCCAGGTCCTTTCTTTTTTCTAGAGATAGATTATCTCAAGTCTGGAAAATTTGACCAAGATGGTGAGAGGGGAAAATGGGTGAGACAACTTTCTAAGCTTGGAGCCTGGTAGAAGCTAACCCAAGAGGTCAAGTAGCTGTCGTCTTATCTTCCTCAATGACACTATGGTGTTATTTTCCTTGAGGACATGACACTGTATTGAAATGGCCAGGCCATTGTTGCCCAAGTTCTTTTTTGTAAAAATAAATTATCTCAAGTCTGAGAAAAGTGATCCAAAATGATGAGAGGAGAAAATCCCTGAGACAACATCCTATGCTTGGAGCCTGGTAAGAGGGGGCCCAAAAAGTCAAGTAACTGTGGTGTTACTTTCCTAAAAGACAGTGTGGTGTTATTTTCCTCAAGGACATGACACTATTGAAATGGCCAGCAAATCACTGATGGAGTGTGAAATTTTCTTAGAGAGAGTGTCGGTAGAGATAACAAATTCATTGATGGGGTAGAGCATCCTTTTGTCCACTAAAGTTTGAGGCAGCCCAAATAGTTTAGCAGATAAGTGGAAAATGTTTTTAATTTGTTTTTGTTCGGTTCTACCATTTAATTTTGTGACCTTTCCGTAAATGGTTTCAATGAAAGGCGTGCTCTACAAATTTTGGTACGAGACTAAAGAGATTATGTTTCAACGATGTAAAAAGAAATTATTCTGGCTGTTGAAACATAATTTGTTTACCGTAGGGATGAAGGGAAAGACACATGAGAAATATGTGCAAGACACATGAGAAATATGTGCAGTAGCCTGGGTTAAGTTAGCTCTCTAATCCAAAAGACCCAATGCAGGTCCTTAGCTCGAAAGAAGTCATCCACCCCTAAAGTAGTAATTTTGAAAGGTGTGTCGACCCTGGCAGAGGTCCGCAGCCCCTTCAAACCGTGTGGACTAGATAGGGTACTATAAACAAAGTCCAGGACAGGCTTACGGAACAAATAAATGTAGTATTTAACATAGCCAAATTTACTCCCTCCAAACCGTATGGACTAGATATGCTAGTCTAAATAAAGTCCAGGACAAGCTTGCGGAAAAAATAAATGTAGTATGTAACCTAGCCAAATTTTACTGGGCAGAGTACCAACTGTAAATAAGTAATGAACGGGGTAAAAGCTTTCTGGAATTTAACACAGTAAGCAAATAAAAATTCTCAAACATATAAATATAAAAGAACCATACAAGTGAAGGTTGAGGAAGCCTTTGGAAATTCCTACAATGGAACAACAAACTGTACACAGAGCAACCTCTTTGCATAAGCTCCCTACAGATTAAGGAAAAACAACCTAATAATAATTAGTGCTAAACTGTAACAAAATATATAAAGTCATTCTTCTAACGAGAACAATGTACAAAGAGGTCAGAAAAATAATCCTCATCTCTTTATCGCAAGGTATTCCAACCACATGTAATAACAAGCAAACAAAAAGATATTGTATCATAAACGGCCGGGGAAAAACCTCGAATTTTCCATGTTAAAAAATAGATATGTATATCCATTGAAGTTCTGCCGAGACTTAGCCAAGGCGAAATCCTGAAATAAGAGTTTTAACAGAATAAAATGATACATTGTTAAGTTCAGATAAAACGATACATTGTTAAGTTCATATAGGCTCGGAGAATATTAATTTTGGAGTTAATTATCATAACTTGAGACAAAAAGAAACTTGTGTATTATTTTCAATATTTTTTTCCAGGGAGTGTTTTAAAAAATTATTTTTATAAAGACAATATAGAACACATTATTATTGTCTCTATAAAGACACGGGAATTATTGTCTTTTAAGAGACAATTCCATTTGTCTCTCTACAGAAAATTTTATTTGTCCTTGTAGAGACAATTTCATTTTTATCTCTTTAAAGACAATTACCACTACGACACAGAAGAGGGCTTTAAGACAATTTTTGGGTAAATTGTTTTAACTTGACACAAAAAACCTTTATATTGTCTTAAATATTGTCTTTAAGTGGGTGTCTCAAATTAATGTGTCAAAAAGACAATATATAACAAAAGTGTTATTGTCAATTTTGTCTCTTCACAGACAATAGTTTGGATTAAAGACAATTTGTCTTTTGTCTCTTTAAAGACAATATAAAACAATGAACCTAGAAGAATATCTGACCATTGATATAAATCAATATAAAATGTATTTAATTAAAAATAAAATACAATATCATTGATTAATTCATGATAGGGCACAGTGGAATCGAACCACCAACCCCTTGCTTATAATAAGGCGCTCTTCCATTGAGCTAGAACCCTTTAAAGAATTATGTAATTAGGTTCGTAAGTTGGAGGATGTGGCACAGATACAGGAGTTGATGATGAGCTTCAGGAGGGTTTCCAAGATGAAATTGATAGGATGGATGTGGTTGAAATTTGACATCAACTATCTAAAAAATATGAACGTCTTAAACTCAGGAGAATTAAACAAGATTGAGGCATTTGTCCATGAAGTCATCTGCACAACATTCAAAAGAAGAGATAACTAAAATATGAATTCTAGAAATTTCTTAAACAGGACAAAAATTAGCTATTCTATCATTATTGCTGAGTTGGAAGAATGTGGAAGATTCAAAACAAATAAAATTTCTTATAAATAAGCCTCACATCACTAAATATCTGATTTATTTGAAGTGTTAAATTTTTTGTCCCAAAAATTAGAGGAACACATTTACAGTCAATTGATATAGTAACAAAGGGTAGTAGTTTTTCATGGCATGTTTCCATCTACATTCACTTCCTTTTATGTCCTTGAAATACTGAAGTTCCACTTTTAGCAATGCTAGATGAATACAACATGATGAGATAGGAGGGAGAAGAGAAGAAACTAAGGCTCAAGATATGAGGTTAGACTTTGTTAAGTGCTTTGATATACTTCACATAAACCACAAGACTTTTCTGCAAAGGTAAAAATACCATTTTTTGACATGTAATCTGCATGTTCAGAACATCCTTCTCTGAAGACTTCCATGCTCAAATATAGACATAATGCACTCGTTTAAAGGTACAATATGCGTAAGAGAAAAAATGCCATAATTTTACATATTAACGGAAAGGTGGACTTTCAATGGTGAAAAATATTCCTAATTTTAGAATATAAAAACACATTGGAAAAGCCTATATTGAAAGCTAAGGGTCCATCACATTCTAATTTTATATTCCGAGATGAGATGTAATTTATACTAGTAAAAGATGCAAATTCCCTCATGTTACTAGAAGCCTTATAATCTACAATATAGACTACAAAATGTTCAGTAGTAATGGAGCCATAAAATATACAATACATGTAATTAAGTTTTCAATAAAGCCATGATACTATAATAAACACATAAGAACATAGAAATACAACGTGGGTGTGTTTGCAAAGAATAATAGTTCAATGAACACCTGCATATGCATTGTAAAGCTTAACATTTCAAAAAGTTCAAGAAACTCCATACAACATGAAACAATGGAACAATAAGGTCCCTAACTGCCCAATGATCAAAGTGTCTTATTTGATGAGATCCACCTCTAGCATTGATGCACTTAATTTCACTGAAGCAGTGGTTTCACAAGGTATGGTACTAGTTGCATTGTCCATGTTTCCTACAATTTCATAGCAGGGGGCACCTTGGGGAGGTTCCTAGCTGTTCCAGGGATGTCCCCTATTAAAAGGGATGCCTGGAAATTATCCCCTTTCAAATCTAATGGTCAAAAAAAAGGGAAATTAAACTTTTTTTGTTTTTTTTACTTTTGCCAAGGGTCCAAGTACACTTTTCAGGAAACCACAAGTTCC
Organism: Pinus tabuliformis; assembly: GCA_031772625.1. NCBI lineage: Eukaryota > Viridiplantae > Streptophyta > Pinopsida > Pinales > Pinaceae > Pinus > Pinus tabuliformis. The sequence continues at coordinate 462,546,939 of CM062813.1, forward strand.
CAAAATTCTAAATTTTCATTTTGCATGTGAAGGACAAACGAGATAAACTAGGGTAGTAGCTTGTAGGGAATTTTTGAGCAACAAAAATAGAATTTCTAAACAACAAAAATGTTTCTTTTGATTGAAGGAGAAATTTTTAACTTGAAGTAGCAAGACTTTTAACTTCAACCATGGAAAGGAGATAGCTTGTAGCAGGGTTATGATTCTCTCCAACTTAGTTGTTTTGACTCACAATTTAGGTAACTCACTAAGACTCTAGGTAAAAACTCATATCACTATCAAATGTGAACAAATTGCAGATATTTCTGGATAATCAATCTATTGCAACATGAAAATCTCCAGTAGTAAGGAACGCAAGTGGCATCAAAAGTAAGTGAAGCAGCAGAACACTAGAAGTGGACTAGTTGAATCTAAACATAAATTATTCATGACTAAATTGAGATCAAACATAATGCAAATTGAACTAACACCTTTAAGACATTGATAGGTTGTATATTTTCAGGGAGAATGACTAGTCTCTGGTAAGTAAACAAGTAGATACCAATAAAACTATATTGAAGGAAACAAACACTAGACATGGGAGATTTGCAGTCAAACGCAAATTCATCCTGTGCCCTAGGATAGTCAGAAAATGACAAAGAACATAAGGGAAATATGGTTGGAAAGAATCAAAATTTGTAAATGCAACTACCTGATGTTTAATAGAATCAAATATTTACATAAAATCACACAGGTAAACAAGTCTTCTAAAACCAATTATGATCGAGTTAGCCATCACAAGCATGCTGGCGCTACTATAGTAGGCATGCCGACTTCACAAGGGAATGAAACATTCTTGTGGCCAAACACTTACATAGTCAAATCCATGCTCAGTCACCATCTCCTGTACCTGGAAATTAATGTCACCATTCTACTCAATAATTTCGTGAAATTGTAGTGTTAGAAATGCTTTAGAAAATCACTATGGGTAGTCATAGAATTAGACCATTTTTTATGACTATTTTTGTCTTTTATATTTGTTTTTAATAATGAAAAATTGTACTTTACTACAAGCATATGATGAATTAGTAATTGTAATGAAAATGCCATCATTTATTATTTTGGACCAAAATTTTTGTTTTTTTAACAAATTTCTTCCTCTAATCATTAATCTAAACAATAAATACATGTCCTAGGATTTTATTTAAAATTATCAGCAGGTTTCTTAAACAACTACCAATAGCAAAATGAAAAACTAGGCTAGTTCAACACCAAAAATTCTATTAACACAAAACAACAATGTGACAATACGACAAACCATACAGATGTAAATGAAACAAAGACAACAAATTCATGGCCAATTGAACCGCATCCCAGAGGAACACAAGTCCATGTTCAACCCTAAGCAACAGTTGATATTAGTCGAGCACTAAAAGCAGGATAATTGTAATCCTGGGGGATCAGTCCCCAACCTTCAGTAAGTAATTTTAGGATCATGAACTATTGGCTCCTAGCCATTATTCCCTACTTCAAGTTTTAGGGGCTTCTTAGCTTTGGATATACTTGGGGCTTTGATATACTTCACCTTTATTTGAATAAGGCATGGGCCATTTATTCTCCTAATCTAGTGTCTCATTAAAATGAATAATTCACTCCATTGCATGGGTTTTTCCTTTGAATCAGGATTAGACTTGGACTGTGGATAATTCTATCCAAATTATCTAGAATATGTAGTTCTACGGGGAATGTCCAAGGAATCAAATATGGATAAAGCTTCAATAAACATATATATCATTCTGATGAGATTATGTTTCATTTAGGTATGCGATATTCCAATCTACTATGCTCAAAATCAATAGATGATTATTGAAACATCCAAGGAAGGTATAATTATTCTGGAAAATGAGGGATTGTTGCCCCTATCAAAAAATCAAGTTAAAATTTTGGGTGTGATTGGACCTCATGTCGATGCCACAAAACCTATGATAGGAAACTATGTAGGTACATTTTTAGTTCTTCATTTGAATTATATTTGATAAGTCTAGATTTATCAAGTTTTGAAAGATAAATATTAAGGGTAAGGTGTGGTATCCCTATGTGGGATCATCGCTCCTTGGGAGTGGGAACGAAAGCGGAAATGGGGAGCGAAATTTTAAAAGCTCATGGGTCAGGTTATATTTTGGGAGCGAAATTTACATATAATATATTTCTATATATTTTGATGCATATATGTCAACCAAAAGCATGTAGAATGATCAATTAGTGATAAAAAACATAAAAACATGGATTAAAGCATATTACATCATTCATATAGTAGTTATAATCTTCATCAACCACAAGTCCACAAAATACAAGTTCTCATTTATATAGCATGTAAGGGAGCACATAACAAAAATAACATTGAGCACACTCCATCTCTCAACTAAAAATACATCAACAAGTAGGATCTAGATGTACTCTAGCATCCAAAAACAATATGGTGATAAAATCCTAGTTTGGAGATTTACACTTTGAATCTAGGATACAAGGCCATGTTTGTTCCAAACAGATTTTAGGATATGAAATGGAAGTGGAAACCACTATGAAATATCAACTATCCTCCAAAATATGAGAGATTTATATGGTTTCCCATCAAAGGAAAAGCACTCACATGGGGTATCCCTCAAATAACGAACAAACATTGTCTCGGTAGAATTCCCTTGTGCAAAGAATCTCTTCAAACTATTGTTAATAACAATAGCCTTAAGGCACATGGCTGATCAAGAATGCTGAAATTTTTTAAGAGAGACTCATGTCTCCTTTTGAATGTGCAGTTCAATCCAAATTTATTTTCTATTGCCTCAAAACTATCTCCAAAATCTCTGCACAAAGGATTTTATCACATGATTCCATTTCCAAAATTGACATTTGGGGTTTCCTTGATAGATCCAGCAAAGGCACCGGACCTTGACATTGGGAAAGTGGCCTTCTATTTTTCAATAACTTGTTGCAAGCAAGGAGTGTCAAACTTTCAAGTGTATGGGGATAATGTAGTGGTCATTAGTTATATAAAGTGAATCTATAAAATGGAGAACTTGGTACTTAGTCCTATATATGATGAGGGAAAGAGCTATGTTTTTTGTGTTTAATCAATTTCCTTATCCATGTCTATAAAGAACATAACTGTGAAGAAAACTCTTTATAGAAGGAAGGAATCTAGTTGGTAGTTGGTTCATGCATATGAAAATAATCAAAGGATGGGACAATGGTATAGGAATCCAGTATTTCTTTTCTTTGGTTGAGGGGAAATCCTGAAGTGTAGGTTTTTAGCTTCATGTCAAATCTGTTAAGATTTATCTTGTTATCGTTGTGATGTTACATGCCTCAAAGGCCCTGTTTGACCCTTTTCTAGTTATATTGACAGAAGAACTTTTCATTTCCAGAATTATGATGTCATTTTGGCTTGACTTAAATTTTTCATCTCAAAGGATTGTTATGTTTTGATTATGTGTGGGGGAAAAATACACATAGTTTTGAGATATAGTCAGTGGCAACTAGGGGATTAGTTTGTTTTTTCTCTTTTCAGTTGCATCTTGTAGATCTATCATGCAATGCCAATGGTAGCTCCAGAAAGTATCTCTTCATATTGAGTAGAATATACAACTCAAATATAAGTGAATTATGATTAGTAGATGTACACTTTAACCATCATCCTCCCTCTATTTCAATTGTTTTAAAAAATAACAGGCTCATTTATTTTGAAGCATTGTTATGGTCTATCATTGGTCGTCCCTCCTGTGCTTCGGTGTTTTCAAGAGCTATGGTCCCACTCATTTTGGTCCATTGGTCTGGTCCAAAATTTTTTCAAGATCTATGGGCCCATCTTTCTTGTGTTTGGATTTGGCCTAGCCGAGTTGGAGAGGAATATTTTGTCCATGTGTTGAGATGTAATTTCTTTGTGAATAGGCCGAAATATCTTGTGTGTATTGCAGCACAACCCTGGAATAGCTATGATATAAAGGTCGAGTTGTAGCGCAAAAGTATAGGTCTTCTAGAGTAGGATTTGCATAGGTGTTTGAGGACTGTTAAGCTGAGTTGGGGCAACATTGTAGTTGTTACAGGAAGCCATACACAGGGCTGGAAACCTTAGAATATATTGTGAACAGGACCGAGTATTTAAGGGTAGATAAACAAAGAAACTTAGCACTTGAAGTTGACAAAGTTTTTTGTAACAAAATCAACAAAAAAATTTAATGTAACATTAGGAAATCTACTCACATTGTCACCTTGGTTGTTTCATCTCACTATGGGCTGGTCATTTTCCAGCGTTTGGGGTGGGGGGGTTGCTAGGGGGTCTAACTCTTAGATACGCATTGTTGTTCATAAATTAGACCTTAGATTAATGAAGTAAGACATTGAAGTTTCTAATTAGGAAATTAAAATCATCAAGCTAGGTTGCAGACAAACATTAAGGAAAATCTGATGAACTAAGTTCTCATTTAAAGTTGTGACAAGGAAATTTAAATTTGCAATGATCTGTTGCAGATATGAATTGATTATGCTAAATAAGGAAATAATAGAAGTCGTAATAAAGTGGTAAACAATCTCCTATCACCTATGTGGACTGGTGCCTTCATGAATTGGACTGATGGAGAAATAAGAGTGGAAATCTGCTACACAAACTTATTAAGTTCTATTCTTGCAGATGAATATGAAAATAATAATGACAAGTAAATAATATGAATATCACCATAATGTCATATGCTCAACATAAAACATTTAAACTGATAACCACATGGAAATTGATAACCATAGGGATATCTAAGCATTACTAGCATAAAAAATACATCCAAAAATTTGATAAAACAGATATCAACTCTATAAATTCGATAATACCACTTCTTTGCACTCCTTCTCACTCCTCAATGACATAGATGATATAATGGAAAAGAAGAGAAATCATAAATGATCAAGGATTTCCAACTTCGGATATTGAAAATATCCCAAGACACCTAAATAGGCACCATCCTAACTATGGAAAGGATCTTCAAGAGTTTGGAGGGAACTCCTTTAATGATGTTTCACATGTCCTGGAATTTATAAGGTATATCTCAAAATTAGAAGAAAGGAATGAAGATGTCATGATCATATTATTTATATTTTCTTTGGGATAATAGCGTAATGGCTGGCCCAAATATTCATGCAACCAAAATAGCATACATTCTCTCAAAAATATAGTTGAAACTTGAAAGCTTCCTCAAACATTGTCACCCAAGATTTCATAAATTTGATGATCATGACCAACACTTGTTGGCAGCCTTGCACTAGGAAGGCCACCTTTTTATTTTTGTAGGAAATGATGGCATCCATGAAGATAATGATGGATACTTTATGAAGGAAGAACACCCTATGGTGTTAAGCAAAGGAATGGATGAAGATGAAAGGGTATTCTAAAAATAAGATCTTCCTCATCTCCTTCAACATGTTGACCATCTAGATAAGGAAGACAATTTACAGGGTGAATATCTATACTGTGATTATGTTGATATTGATATGAATAAAGTTTTGAGCTCAAAATTTGAGGAATTTAGTATTGTTGCCATCATTTAAGAGGTTACTAGCCTACTATAGGTCCAAAAGAAGAATAACACAGTAGCCCTGATACAGACTTGATCCAGATTCATTATTTGCGCAAAGCAAAGGAATATCATATGTTGTGTGTTTTGAATCCAATCCTATCTCTCATGAATATGAGCATACAAATGATACTAAAGAAAATTTCTTAGATTCGAGTTTGAGCCATTTTCTTTCCCCATAACTCAATGTCAACATAGCTAATGTGATGTGTGATCAATCCAACCCTAATGTAGAGAATGACAAGGTTGTTTATGAAGAGGATAATGAAGAAATTTATAACGGGAGCATATCAGATCACATTTTGATGAGGACTTAATTCTACCTTTATATTTTGTAATGATGAAATTCTTACCTATCCATTTGATGAAAGCTATGACAAATATGAAGAAAATCTAGCTTTGGAGACCTCAAGAGTCAAATGATATGCATCATGGAAATTACAGAAGTACAAAGAAGTATACAATATGTAATGATAGGATTTTTCTTGCTCTAGAAAGTGCGAGCAAGGTTTTCTCACAGCAAATAGTAAGGTAAAAGGAGAGGGTGAATGGGATTAATTTGTTTATGTTCAGTTATCTTTTATCATAGATGGCATACAAACAAAGATTACCTGAAAATTTAGTGAAGAGAAGATTGTGTTTAATAAAATAGTCCACTAAAATTTCTCAAAGAGACCCTAAAACCTTGGTTTCCATCTTTCTTTTCTATGGAAGAAATGGACATTCTCAAAATGTTGTTACATACGATGAAATTGTTTAGAATACGAGAGTAGTTGAAAATAGACCATTGAGTCCGGAGGTGATGGGGATCCTAAGATATCTTCATTTTGATTTTAATGTGTCTCTACTTTTAACAATGATGAAACACATCGAAAAAGGATATTGCAGTCTGGAGATGATGAATTGGTTACTCTAGATTATTGACTTCACTTTGGCAGCTTTATCTTGAGAGTATGGGGTTCTCAAGTGATCCCAAGAAGGAAGTGTGTGTCCAGCAGGAGCAATATGTTACCCCCTGGTTTTCATGAGGGTACCATAAGAAATTGGTCTCTCAAAATTATCCCATAATTTGTGGACATAGGATATTGATGAAATGTTTAGATTTCTATTACTATGAACAACCTCTACCAAATCCAATGATAGATATGACAGTCTGTGGGATTTCTCCTAAATTAGAGACAAGGCCATCATTCGAAAGACACTTATGGGCAGTTGGATTTCAAATAGAAGAAGATAACTAAGATAATTAATCCCATGGTTGGAACATCACCTCGTATAAGTGATGATCCTAAAAAAAAGTGTTACCTAGTGTCATGAGTAGACAGGGTATTGTATTGAGAAGCTTTAGGGTGTTGTTTGAAATGTATAACCAAGATGTCACTCTACAAGAGTGTTTTCCATGTTGGGTTGTGTTATATCATTTCCACGACTAGCCTATATTAGATGGGTGGACCTAGCTATGGTTTTGTGCATGATTTTCGCACATGATTTTGGGCATGATGGTTTTCGGTCCATGGTATTGGATGCTTCCGCATGTATAAATATGTATTGTAACATTGAAAGGATAATAATGAAAAATCAATCTGATAGTCCCGGTTTTGGGATCCAGGGGAAAATCTTTGTGTATACATGTTTTATGTGTTATGGTCTCTGTATTGTTTATTTTCTATGTTTTTTAGAATTTGTATGCAGGTAATTTTTGTACGTGGTTAAAACCTATAGTCCACAATGATGATGGAGATATTAGACAATTTCAGAAACTAGGAAACATTTGAAGTAGATCTTCCATGACTTATAACTTATGAGTTATAAGGCACTAGATGGCTACTAGTTCTATATAATTATTGTGGGGCAGGCATATCAAAAACTAGCCAAGGGAGAACGTAAGGGAAAACAGCCACCAGCTGAAAACTAAGATGTTAAACAAACCAAAGCTTGTATCTTTTCATGAAATTAAAAATTAGATATCGAATCAAAATGTTTAAAGTAGATGACCTCAATGGACCATGTGAGCCCTCACATGAGATCCGCGTGTGTCACCACTCAATCTCTGTAACATATGATGATCTATTATTGAATGTTAGTTTTGTTGTGCTAATTTTAATTACAAATTTATAAACAAATGATTTTCCATTGCTTCCTATGCATAATTTTCTTTAAGTTGTTTGTGAATGTAAACAGGTAATTTGATCAAGTTTAGTGTGACAGACGTGAAAAACATAGCATCAAAAAAATTGTTGAACAAAAGTAATGAAAATTAAAACAAACGATCAACATGGACACTTAACACAGTGTTTTGATGAAGGAGTTTTCCCCTCCTGGGCTACATCTCCTCGGTCCATCTTCCATGGCTTGGGTCTCGTTATTAGCTCAATATGGAAAAAATGTTGTTTATAGAGATCTATTGCTCCTAAACCTCTTCCATTGTGTTCATAATGTCGAAACTAGCAAGGAACACCTTTCCCTAAGCTCAATTTGGCCAAAAAATGCTTCACTTATGACTCAAACTATTTTTACCTAGAAAACCTCCTCCAAAACTAGAGGAACTCTAGTTAAGCCTGATAAATCTCAAGAAGCGTTCGAATTTGGTGGTATCACCAAAATTGCTGCCGAATTAAACTCAAGTTTAATTAATGTTAAACTAGACATTAATTAAAAAGTAATTATGGGTTAGCGCATTAAGTGTGGTTCCATTAATTGTTACCCCGGTAGTCTTTCTAGAGGTGGTCACATTTTTTACATTAAATGTTAGCGGTTGTTGTGTCACGCTGTCTGCCAGAATTAAAGTTAATCGTTTATTAACCGTGGGTTGGTGTGTTACCACCAAAGTTTGATGCGTTCACACGGGACAACTTGAGGTTGCGATTATGTTATGTGTATCCATCAGTTTGTGTTAACCGTAACATTCTGTCGGAGCATTCGCATGGAGTGCTGGCCTGCGGGCTAGCCCTCCTAACCACCAACCCAAAGCACATTGAACTTTAAATATATGCGGTAGACTACATTGGTTAAGAACTGATGCATGGTATAGCGGTATGTCATCAGCTTTGTTAGGTCCCTATAATACTAGTGATTCCCCCATTACTATTTTCATTGTAGCCATTATTGTTATTTTTGTGCCCCTATTGTCCCCATATTATTATTATTGTTCCTCATAGAAGCCCACTATTGTTATTGTTGTGCCCTTATATTATTATTGTTATGACATCTTTGGTTATATTGTGACCCCTTAGACTCTTATATATAGAAAGGAGGTTTTGTCATTTGTATCATCTAAGAATTATCATTTGTGTAATGTAAAGGAGGTTTCCCGCTCGAAGAGGCTTATTTTGAAGGTGTTGATCTCTCTTTTATATCTGTTTGTGAGTTGGTTTCCTAACATTGATATCAGAGCTCTGGATTCTAGGGTTTTGCTACTCCAAACAGGTCATCGTGGAATTTTCTCTATAACTTTTTCTCTACAACGTTTCAAAAGTTAAAAAGAAAACCCATTTGAACCGAAATCGTTCTACACCTTGGCATTTTTTAAAACTTACCACAGGGTTAAGAAGGAATTTTTTTGGGATGGCCTTAAATATGATATTCAAAAGTTTGTAGCGAAATGTTTGGTTTGCCAACAAAATAAATTTGAAACAATTAAGACCCGGAGTCTATTACAACCTTTATCCATTCCAAGTTAACATTGGGAGGAGGTTTCAATGGATTTTATCACTGGTTTACCCAAGGCTGAAGGAAAGAGTGTCATAATGGAGGTAGTTTATAGACTTACCAAGTATGCACACTTTTGTGCATTATCTCATCCATTTAAAGCCAGTACAATCTCTACTACATTTATGGAAAAAAGAACTTGACAACTACAAAATCGATCAATTTCAAATTATCTTGTCAACTGAAAGAACTTACCTACTGAAGATTCCACATGGGAGGATGAGAATTTTATACAGAAACATCCATAGCTACTCAAGCATTGAGGAAAACACCTTTTTGAAGGAGAGGGTCATGTTAGATCCCTATAATACTAGTTATTCCCCAATTACTATTGTCATTGTAGCCCTTATTGTTATTGTTGTGCCCCTATTGTCCCCATATTGTTATTATTGTTCCCCATAGAAGCCCACTATTGTTATTGTTGTGCCCTTATATTATTATTTTTATGTCAGCTTTGACTATATTGTGACCCCTTAGACTCCTATATATAGAAAGGACGTTTTGTCACTTGTATCATCCAAGAATTTTTCATTTGTGTAATGTAAAGGAGGTTTCCCCCTCGAGGAGGCTTATTTTGAAGGCGTTGATCTCTCTTTTCTATATTTTTGTGAGTTTGTTTCCTAACAGACTCTGTGCAGAGGAGTTTGTGAGGTTGAACCCTAGCACCTCCATAAAAATTTTAACGCGCGCTAAGCCCTATCCTTTGGGAAGGGACACGTGGTAGCCTTCAGGCTTTCCACTTGTCCCCTCCTCATTGGTCCTCCTTCAACCAATAAAAACCTTCCATGTCACCACCTTTAACAACCAACCAAATCCTTACACTTGGCAAGCTCCCATTGGATGTTGACCAAAGTTTTACCTTGCACAGTCATCTGCCACATCAGTAGTACAGACTGCTGACTATGTAGTGACTGTGCATTTCTTTTTAAAATTTCTCCTATTTAGAAAAGCGGACAAAACTCAATAAATTCCTCATACAAACTTGGTTTTCAGTGAAAGGAGTTGGATTAGGATCCTTTTGCTGAGACAAACACGTTCATTTAGGTTTCAAACCATTCTAAGAACTTTGATTTTTGATCTAAATATTGAGCGCCTGATCATTCCTGCCCGCTAGTAGCCTTTTGGACCCAGAATATAATATTAATTATTTAGTGGGCGATGATATATCTCCCTAACATTCTCGATTTGCAACCATTTGGCTTTAGAAGGCTTTTGTCCCTTGAGTGTCACTCTAAGGTATTCAACATTCCATCTTTTTGAAGTTCTATTTATTCTGTCTAGTATGAGATATTGCTGAAGCTCATCAAGATATTCTAGCGAGAAATCATCTATTTATGGCAGCTAAACATGCTCTCCTTGATCATCAATCAAAGGAGGCTGAAACAATCTCAAATTCTCAACATTAACAACAGAGTATTTTTGCATATAAGGAGGCAAATCAAGCTTAAATGCATTGTTGCCAATATTTTCCAGCATTTTAAAAGGACCATAATGAATTGGCTTAAGATTTTTACCTTCCCCTTGAAGTCTCTCTTTGCTAATATATAACCAAACTTCATCTCCAACTTGAAATTTGTGATCAATATGGTGTTTGTCATGCCTTTCCTTGTAGCTGCTTTGACTCTTTTCTAGTTGTTCATGCATTGTGTGATGTATCAACTAAATTTGCTCTATGAACTTCCTTACCTTATCGATGTCACTATCACCATCGATGGAAACATACTTCTCAAAGATGAATACCAATGGAGATCTTGGCAAGTACCCAAAACATGCCACAAATGGAGATATATTTGTCGAAGATACTTTTCCCTTTTGTATGCATGATGTATGTAATGCAACTGTTCATCTCACAACTTGGGATGTTTGCTGCAATATCCTCTAAGAAGATGAATGATTGTTCTGTTGACCACCTCGGTTTGTCCATCTGTTTGCGGATGAAATATTGTAATCTTCTTCAACTTTGTGTCCATCATGTCTCACAAATTTGACCAAAAATCCCAACAAATCAAGAATCTCGATAAATTACAATGCAAGTAGGAATACCAAAATGAACCCAAATATTTTGGAAGAAAATATGAGCTATTTGTTCAACTGTAATTTTATTTTTCCATGGTGTTAGTATACACATTTTGCTAAACCTGTCTACAACTACATAAAACTAATCATGACCTTTCCTTGACAATGGAAGACCTCCTACAAAATCCATTGAGATACTCTCCCATGGACGTGAAGGTACCAGAAGTGGAGGGTACAATCTTGGTTTCCTATTTCTAGGATTACTTGTTACACACAAAGAACATCCTCCAATGAAATGAGACACATTATCAAACATGCATGGCCAATAACAATACCTTTGGAGATTCGCTATTGTCTTGCCTACACCAAAGTATCCAACAATCAATTAAGTGTGCGCCTCCCTTATGATATTGTTTCTTTCTCCATGTGGAGTACACAACTTTCCCAATTGATACAACAAATTTTTATGTACATGGTAATCCAACTCTTTAACATGGTTTCCTTGACTCAAGCTTGCATACACATCCCAAAAGGCATTATCATATGCATATTTCTCAATGTAACTTTCATGCAAAACAAAATTTTTATTGAGTATAATAGATGAATTTACAATGAACCTAGAAATCATATCATCTACCTTATTGTAGATTCCTTTTTTATATTTGATAACCAAATGAAACTATTGTAGAAAACCCATCCATATGAAATTTCCTAACTGTTGCAACTTTGACTATGGCTGTAAGTACTGCAATGGTCGATGGTCGGTATGGATAATGCTCTCCTTTCCCGTCAAGTATTGTTTCCATTTTTTGACACTTTGTACCAATGCGTAAAGTTCTTTATCATAAGTGAGATAGTTAGTTACAGCTCGACAAAAAAATTATAATGAAATGAAATGGGCTTACCATGTTGCATAAGAACTACTCCCATGGCCTAATCACTAGCATCCGTTTGAATCTCAAGCAGATTTCTAGGATACATAAGATCCAATACCAATGTTGAATTGATATTTTGCATCAAAGCATAAAATTATTTATGTTGTACATCTCCCCAGTGGAAGACTTTCTTGACACTAGTGAATGCTTGTAATGGAGCTGCAATGGAAGAAAAATTAGCAATAAATATCCTCCAATATTGCATAGCCCCTAAACATATTCTAACCTCTGTAACTATATTGGGTTTGGGCCAATTTAGAATGAATTCAACCTTAAAGGGGTCTATCTTCAACTCACCTCCTCCAACAATGTGTCCCAAATAAACTAAAGAAGCCTTGCCAAATTGACACTTCGACATCTTTAAAACCAACTGTTCTTTTCTCAAGGCATCCAATACTTTGTTTACATGCATGACATGTTCATATCTGGATTTTCTGAATATGAGAATATCACCTAATTAAACAATGAAAAAGTAATCTAGAAATGGTCTCAATACATCATTCATAACTCTCATGAAAGTAGTTTGAGCATTTGTAAGACCAAAAGGCATAACAAGCCACTCAAACAATCCTTGTTTAGTTTTAAATGTAGTTTTCCAAACGTCCTCTTCAGATATTCTAACTTGATGATAACCACTTCGTAAGTCTAACTTAGTGAAATATTTTTCATACCTAAACTGATCAAGAAAATCATCAATTCTTGGGAGTGGATAATGATTCTTTATCATGATTTTGTTCAATGTGCGGAAATCCACACACATTCGCTAAGTTCTATCCTTCTTTTGCACCAAGGCAATGGGAAAACCACATGGTGAAGTAGATGGCCATATGATACCTTTGTTCAACAATTATTCAATTTTCTTCTTGACTTCCATTCTCTCTATAATCAACATGTTATACATTCCAATTTTTAAAAGTGGGACATCTTGCTGCAACTATATCTCATGTTCAATTCCCCTTTTAGTTTTGACCCCTTTGGTTCCTGAAACATCTCGGCATGATCTACCACATCAAACAAATCGGATTTCAATTTTTCATCACAACCTTGAAAATATTGATAATCAATATCATTCTTTTTCTTCATCATGAGAAGCACAAATGTTTTACGTGCAGTTACTAGTCTTTTCATCTGCCCTGCATTAACCAAAGAAATGTTCAGCTTTTTGTAGTGGGCTCTCACAATGTACTCCACCCCATTCTTGAGGAATAAGTATTTTCTCTTATGGTGATAAAATATTTCTTCCCTATCATACAAATATGGACTACCCAAAATGATTCTTGAGATGTCAAGTGGAACTCCATCTAACTCAACTTCATCAATGAACCTTTGAGCAATGGCGAACTTGAATAAAGACTTCCTTGTAACCTATAAATTTGCATTATTGACTATCCGACTCAACGGATATGGCTTATGATGAGGTACAGTTTCAAGGTTAAGCCTTTTGACCAAGTCTTCTCAAATTAAGTTTGATTGTGACCCACTATCGAATAATGCATCAATCTTTGTACGATTTGAAATTACCCTTACATGAAACAACTCTATTCTTGATTCTTCATTTGGAGTGTTGTTTTGACTATGTGATGAAGTAGTGCTTGCAACGGCTTCTTTTCCTTTTGTGACCATGGATGAAATCTTGGTCTCAACACCAAAATCTGATCTAAGATCATGTTGTGTGGTAGGGGTCATCTTTTGTTTTCCCTTATTGTTTGGTTTCTTAGGCCTTAGTTTGGGATGTAATTTCAACAATGGTCTTCATCATGCCCAAATTTGGAACAATGTTGGCATATGGTTTTATCCCCTTCTTTCTTCACACTTGCATTTGCACCCTTGTCTTTCTCCTTACCCTTGAATGGATTCTTCTTACTACACTCTTCATGAATGTTCTTTCTTCCAGATTCAAGGTGTGTCGCTTGCACACATACCTCAAGTAAGTTGTTTGGATTGAACATAAGAATAGTATATTTTAAATAGGAATGTAAACCCCCGACATATTTCAACAGTTTATCTTCAAAATTCAAGTTTACTGCTAACAAAAAATCCCTCTTTCTAAACTCCTGAGTATAGTCTTTGACTATTTGGCCTTTGAGCTGCCAAAAATTCTGCCAACTCATAATGGCTTTTTTCATACAGGCTAAAGGATAAAAATTTATTTTAATTGCAGAAACAAATCCAACCCAAGAAATGGATATATTAACATGAATTCACATTTCCTCTTGAGTCTTTGCTTCACACCAGACTAATGTTGCTCCTTCTATCCCTAATGAAGCCAACTGGATCTTTATGTCATCTTCTTGAAGGTTCTGAATTCTGCAGTATACCTCCAATTGTCTAACTTTTTTGCATTCACCTTACCAATGTACATGGGAAGTTCAAACTTAATGTCCAATTTTAGTAAGGGAGTTTTTCATTTTGGTGTTTGGGAATGAGTATGGACAATTTTGGAGGTCGAAGTGGAAGATGGTGTTGTTTGAGATGTTCAGGATGATGAAGATGACGAGGAAGATGATTGATATGGTGGAGATAGAGGAGGCCTTCCTCCATTACCCTTGGAATCCTTCTGATCATCTTTTTTATCTCGTGAACTTCCTTCTCCATGTGGAGGTTTAGAACTCTCTCCAGCCATTCTAGTGTTCCTCTCTTCATATAGGACTCTAACCACATCATTCAAGTCATGGAAAGCTTTCTTGAATTGATCCTCTTCTGAAATACCTTCAATCTCTCTTGCTCATGACATGATGGTTGTGGATTCAGGCTCATATTCAGGTACTGCTTCTACCTCTTCAATCACAATTGAAGGAAAAACTTCAAGTGTTTCAAGTGCAACTGGAATTGGAATGTTGGGTGGAGATTGTGGCCTGGTGGCTCTCCTTCTTCTGGGCATTACCTCAGTATTTGCAACAAACAAATTCCCTTCTCCTCTATGCAACTTTAATCTTGTAAGCATCACAATTTTGCAACCAATAAAACCCTACTTGCACAAAACTCAAGCAATCAAGAAAATAATCCTTTGATCTGATACCAACTTGATCTATTATTGAATGTTAGTTTTATTGTGCTAATTTCAATTACAGATTTATAAACAAATGCTTGTCCATTGCTTCCCGTGCATAAGTTTCTTTAGGTTGTTTGTGAATGTAAATAGGTAAATTTTATCATGTTTAATGTGATAGACATGAACAAAGTAACATCAAAACAAGTGTTGAACAAAAATAATTAAAAGTACAGAAAACCATCAACGTGAACACTTAACACAATTTTTTGATGAAGGAGATAATGATGCCTGGGCTACATCTCCTTGGTCCAGCTTCCATGGTTTGGGCCTCTGTATTAGCTCAATATGGAAAAAATGTCCTTTACAAAGCTCTGATACTCCTAAACCCTGTTCCAATGTGTTTAGAATGTCGAAATTAGCTAGGAACACCTTTTCCTGAGCTCAATTTGGTCGAAAAATACTCTAGTTATGAATCAAATTGTTTTTCCCTAGAAACCACCCCCCCCCCCCCCCCCCCAAAACAAGAGGAACTCCAGTTGAGCCCATTAAATCTGGAGAAACGTCTGAATTTGGTGGTACTACCAAAACTACCACTGAATTAAACTCAAGTTTAATTAATGTTAAACTTGGGATTAATTAAAAATTAATTATGGATTAGCACATTAAGCGTAGTTCCATTAACTGTTACCCCGACGGTCTTTGTGGAGGCGGTCACATGCTTTACATTAAATGCTAGCGGTTGTTGTGTCACACTGTCTGCTGGAATTAACATTAATCATTTTTTAACCATGGGTTGGTGTGTTAACACAAGAGTTTGACCCGTTCACACAGGATGACTTGAGGTTGCGGTTATGTTATGTGTTGTCCATTGGTTTTTGTTAACCATAACGTTCCCCTAGAGCGTTCATGTGGAGCGATGGCCTATGGGTTGGCCCTCCTAACAGCCAACCCAAACCATATTGAACTTTAAATATATGTTGTAGAATACATTAGTTAAGAACTGATGCGTGGTATAGCAGTACGTTGTGGGCTCTATGCAGAGGAGGTTGCAAGGTCGAACCCTGACGTCTCCATAAAATTTTTGATGTGTGTCAACCCAATCCTTTAGGGAGGGACACGTGGTAGCCTCCGAGATTGTGACTTGCACCATCCTCATTGGTCCTCCTTCAACTAGTAAAAACCTACCACGTTAACACCTTTGAAAACCAAACAAATCCTGAGACTTGGCGAGCTCCAATTAGATGTTGACCAAACTTTCACCTTGAACAATCACCTGCCACATCAACAATATGGACTGCTGACTGTGCAGTGACTGTTCATTTTTTAATAAAATTTCTCTTGTTTGGAAAAGTGGGCATAACTTAATAGCTTCCTCATATAAACTCGATTTTCTGTGAAACTAGTTGCATTAGGATCATTTTTCTGAGTCAGACGTGGTCGTTCAAGTTTCGAGCCATTTAGGTCATTCAGATTTTTGAGCTAAATACTGAGCACCTCATCATATCATGCAAGCATTGTGCCATGACACAAAATGTTACAACATGCTAATATTCTATGCCTATATGGGAAGTAGCTATTTGTCTCACTCGTAGCCATCATTTTCATTTATTTGAGCACACTGTTCCGCTATAAACCAGAGAATTACCATATCATCCCAGTCGAAAACATCAAATGGGAAGATCCACATGGATTCGTCAAAATCCCAAGATTTTTACAAGTCATCTGTTGTAGTGAGCTACACCAGCTTACAATGTCTCGAGTGGGTTTTAGTCAACTTATGAAACCAATGAACCTTAGCACGTCAACAAGGTCTCAACCCCCTAAGAACATAGTTGTGTCAATTTGGCCAGCAGACAAAATTACCACATCTGAGAAGCTGCAAGATCTAAAAAAAGCCCCAAAATTTGTTGACTCTTGCATAATTTTGGAGACACACCATACTTGATTTCTTATCTCCCTTTTCCTTTGGCTTCCTAGGGTTTTGTCCCTTCTCTACCCTATCTATGGTTTCCAAAAAAACCTAGAAAGCTTGACTCTAAGGGGCCAAAACTTGGTTTTTCTCACTATGCCCAAAATCACAATTAACCATTCAAAACTTAAGTTGTGACCTTCCTTTAGCTTATAGAATTTTCTAATTCATCGAGCACAATTTGGAAGCATAGTCATTTGTCAAATATGATATTATTTTGTTAGCTGTGACCTGCGACCCATATAAACCTATCACAAGCGACCAAGTGATTGTACATTTTTCTTATTCCAGGTGACAATTCACAAGCCACACCTTTGGGCATGAGACTTGACTTGTGATGTGCAAGTCACACCTTTTCTAATGACCCATGATTTGAATTTTGTCCCCTCATTGTTGGGGAGTAAATTAAATGCACATAATAATTCAAGATTTTCCCATTATGGTTAGAGCTAATACCCCAACTGCTCTATTAATTCTACTCCTTAGCACCAAGCTCAAAATTTCTCTCAAGGTAATAACAAATGTGGGTTCATGTCACCTGAAAGATGTAGAACACTTCAATAAATAGAGTGACCACTATAATAGTGTCAATCATTGGCAAACTTGCTGTTTCAGTAAATGGGGAATATTTGAAATGACCCAAGGCTCCTAATATGGAAAATTGGATACAAATTTATAGGATTAAAGGCATGGCTTCACTGATGTTAGTGATTTTCAGTCCTACCAGCCACCGGTGATCAAATATGCTCTTAAAAGGTTTTTCATTAGGGTCTCAAGTCAAATTTTTATCATTTCATTAGGTTTTCAAAATAAAAAGTTGGTCATTGCCTAATGTGTCTAGGTTTATTAATGCTCCTTTCAAAATTTTCATGTTCTGGTCATTTCCATCACTCAATTGGATGTGCCATCAGTGAAAGGTCATCATCATCATGGTCTTCATTCAACTCAGTGTCACCATTAGGTCATTAGGGTCAAAGTCAAAAAAATTTGTCATTTCATTCATTAATCCAACAAATGAAGGAGAAGTAATAGGGAATTTGCTTAAAAGGTTTTCGTTTCAAAATGTACTTTATTTCAATTATGATGTAATAAGTTCTGATGCTCTAAATATGCATTCAAATGTACCAAAGGTATGTAGTTTTCAATGCAAAAGTGAAAATAGATGCTGGGCCACCTTACCATTATGAAGAATTTGACTTCTACAAGCTATAAAGACCACACCAATTCATTTTTCTCACTCATTTCATAGGAAAAGAACTCTCACTCACCAGAAAGCCACCTCCACAATGCTTTCAGAGCCCAAGGATATTTCAAAAACTCATTCCAAGCATCCACGCTACACTACACTGCACTTTCGGGTAGCGACGATGCACTTTCTCTCCAACCCACAAAACCTGTTTTCAAGGGTTAACAATAGAAATTGAAGACTTCATCAACAGTTTTCAAGTATGTTAAAACCAAAGAAATGTTCAGCTTTTTGTGATGGGCTCCCACAATGTACTCCAACCCATTCTTGAGGAATAACTATTTTTCTCTTATGGTGATAAAATATTGCT
The DNA here is from genome assembly GCA_031772625.1 of Pinus tabuliformis. Taxonomy (NCBI): domain Eukaryota; kingdom Viridiplantae; phylum Streptophyta; class Pinopsida; order Pinales; family Pinaceae; genus Pinus; species Pinus tabuliformis. The sequence continues at coordinate 462,565,709 of CM062813.1, forward strand.
TTCCTATCATACAAATATAAACTACCCAAAATTATTCCTGAGATGTCAAGTGGAACTACATCTAACTCAACTTCATCAATGAACTTTTGAGTAATGGCGAACTTGAATAAATACTTCCTTGTAACCTATAAATTTGCATTATTGACTATCCAACTCAATGGATATGGCTTATGATGAGGTACAGTTTCAAGGTTAAGCCTTTCGACCAAGTCTTCTCAAATTAGGTTTGATTTCGAATAATGCATCAATCTTTGTATGATTTGAAATTACCCTTACATGAAAAAACTCTATTCTTGTTTCTTCATTTGGAGTGTTTTTTTGACTATGTGATGAAGCAGTGCTTGCAGTGACTTCTTTTCCTTTTGTGACCATGGCTTAAATCTTGGTCTCATCACCAAAATCTGAGCCAAGATCATGTTGTGTGGTAGGGGTCATCTTTTGTTTTCCCTTATTGTTTAGTTTCTTAGGCCTTAGTTTGGCATGTAATTTTCAACAATGGTCTTCATCATGCCCAAATTTGGAACAATGTTGGCATATGGTTTTCTCCCCTTCTTTCTTCACCCTTTCATTCTTCTTTCCCTTCCATTTTGCACCCTTGTCTTTCTCCTTACCCTTGAATGGCCTTTTCTTACTACACTCCTCATGAATGTTCTTTCCTCTAGATTCAAGGTGTGTCGCTTGCACACATACCTCAGCTAAGTTGTTTGGATTGAACATAAGAATAGTATGTTTTAAATAGGAATGTAAACCCCCAATATATTTCAACAGTTTATCTATGGAATTCAAGCTTACTACTAAGAAAAAAGCCCTCTTTCTAAACTCTTGAGTATAGTCTTGGACAATTTGGCCTTTGAGCTACCTAAAATTCTGCCAACTCATAATGGATTTTTTCATACAGGCTAAAGGATAAAAATTTCTTTTAATTGCAAAAATAAATTCAACCCAAGTAATGGATCTCTTACCATGAATTCACATTTTCTCTTGAGTCTTTGCTTCCCACAATACTAATGTTGCTCCTTCTATCCCTAATGAAGTCAACTGGATCTTTATGTCATCTTCTTGAAGGTTTTGAATTCTGCAGTATACCTCCAATTATCGAATCCAATTGTCTAACTTTTTTGCATTCACCTCACCATTGTACATGGAGTTTTTCGTTTTAGTGTTTGGGAAAGAGTATGGACAATTTTGGAGGTGGAAGTGGAAGATGGTGTTGTTTGAGATGTTGAGGATGATGAAGATGATGAATATGGTGGAGATAGAGGAGGCCTTCCTCCATTACCCTTGGAATCCTTCTGATCATCTTTTTTATCTCGTGAACTTCCTTCTCCATGTGGAGGTTTAGAACTCTCTCCAGCCATTCTAGTGTTCCTCTCTTCATAGAGGACTCTAACCACGTCATTCAAGTCATAGAAAGATTTATTTAATTGTTCCTCTTTTGAAATACCTTCAATCTCTCTTGCTCCTGACATGATGGATTTGGATTCAGGCTTAGTTTCTGGTACTGATTGTACCTCTTCAATTTCAATTGAAGGCAAAACGGCAAGTGTTTCAAGTGTAGCTGGAATTGGAACTTTGGGTGCACATTGTGGCCTAGTGGCTTTCCTTCTTCTGGGCATTACCTCAGGATTTGCAACAAACAAATTCCCTTCTCCTCTATGGAACTTTAATCTTGTAAGCATCGCAATTTTGCAACCAATAAAACCCTACTTGCACAAAACTAAAGCAATCAAGAGAATAATCCTTTGAACTGATACCAACTTGATCTGTTATTGAATGTTAGTTTTATTGTGCTAATTTCAATTACATATTTATAAACAAATGCTTGTCCATTGCTTCCTGTGCATAAGTTTCTTTAGGTTTGTGATTGTAAATAGGTAAATTTTATCAAGTTTAATGTGATAGACATGAACAAAGTAACATCAAAACAAGTGTTGAACAAGAACAATGAAAAGTACAGAAAACCATCGACATGAACACTTAACACAGTTTTTGATGAAGGAGTTAATCCTGCCTGGTCTACATCTCCTTGGTCCAGCTTCCATGGCTTGGGCCTCTATATTAGCTCAATATGGAAAAAATGTCTTTTACAAAGCTCTAATTCTCCTAAACCCTATTCCAATGTGTTTAGAATGTCGAAATTAACCAGGAACACCTTTTCTTGAGCTCAATTTGGTCAAAAAATGCTCTAGTTATGAATCAAGTTGTTTTCCCTAGAAAAACTCCTCCAAAATTAGAGGAACTCTAGTTAAGCCCGTTAAATCTGGACAAACTTTTGAATTTAGTGGTACCCCAAAAACTGTTGTTGAATTAAACTCAAGTTTAATTAATGTTAAACTAGAGATTAATTAAAAATTAATTATGGATTAGTGCATTAAGTTCAGTTCCATTAACTGTTACCCCGACAGTCTTTGTGGAGGCGGTCACATGCTTTACATTAAATGTTAGCGGTTGTTGTGTCACACTGTCTACTGGAATTAACGTTAACCATTTATTAACTTTGGGTTTGTGTGTTAACACAAGAGTTTGATGCGTTCACACAGGATGACTTGAGGTTGTGGTTATGTTATGTGTTGTCCATTGGTTTTTGTTAACCATAACGTTCCCCTAGAGCGTTCACATGGAGGGATGGCCTACGGGCTAGCCCTCCTAACCGCCAACCCCAACCATATTGAACTTTGAATATATTTTGTAGAATACATTAGTTAAGAACTTATGCATGGTATAGCAGTATGTCATGGGCTCTATGCAAAGGAGGTTGCAAGGTGGAACCCCAACGTCTCCAAAAAAATTTTGATGTGTGTCGACCCGGTCCTTTGGGGAAGGACACGTGGTAGCCTCTCGCCTTGCGACTTGTCCCCTCCTCATTGGTCCTCCATCAACTAGTAAAAACCTACCACGTTAGCACCTTTGACAACCAACCAAATCCTAGAGTTGGCAAGCTCCAATTGGATGTTGACCAAACTTTGACCTTGCACAGTCATCTGCCACATCAGCAGTATGGACTGCTGACTGTGCAATGACTATGCATTTTTTTTATAAAATTTCTCTTGTTTGGAAAAGTGGACATAACTCAATAAATTCCTCATATCAACTCGATTTTCAGTGAAACTAGTTGTATTAGGATTATTTTTCTGAGTCGAACGTGGTCATTCAAGTTTCGAGCCATTCAGTTCGTTCAGATTTTTGAGCTAAATAGTGAGCGCCTAATCATATCATGCAAGCATTGTGCCATGACATAGAATGTTGCAACATTATAATATTCTATGTCTATATGGGAAGCAACTATTTGTCTCACTCGTAGCCATAATTCTCATTTCTTTGAGCACATTGTTCTGCTCTAAACCAGAGAATTACCATATCATCCCAGTCCAAAACATCAAATGGGAGGATACGCATGGATTCGTCAAAATCCCAGGATTTTATACAGGTCATGTGTTGTAGTGAGCTACACCAGTTTACAATGTATCCAGTGGGTTTTAGTCAACTTGTGAAACCAATGAACTTTAGCACATCAACGAGGTCTCAACCCCCTAAAGACATAACTGTGTCAGTTTGGCCAGTAGACAAAATTACCACATCTGAGAAGCTGCAAGATCTAAGAACAGCCCCAAAATTTTTCGACTCTTGCATAATTTTGGAGACACACCATACTTGATTTCTTATCCCCCTTTTCCTTTGGCTTCCTAGGGTTTTTTCCCTTCTCTACCCTATCTATGGTTTCCAAAAGACTTAGAAAGCTTGACTCTAAGGGGCCAAAACTTGGTTTTTCTCACTATGCCCAAAATCGCAATTAACCATTCAAAACTGAAGTTGTGACCTTCTCTTAGCCTATAGACTTTTCCAATTCATCGAGCACAATTTGGAAGCATAGTCATTTGTCAAATATGATCTTATTTTGTGACCTGTGACCTGCGACCCATAAAAACCTATCACAAGCAACCAAGTGATCGCACATTTTTCTTATTCCAGGTGACAATTCACAAGCCACACCTTTGGGAATGATACTTGACTTGCGATGTGCAAGTCACACCTTTTCTGATGGCCTGTGACTTGACTTTTGTTCCCTCATTTTCAGGGAGTAAATTCAATGAGCATAAGAATTCTGGATTTCCCCATTATGGTTAGAGCTAATACCCCAACTGCTCTATTAATTCTACTCCTCGACACCAAGCTCAAAAATTCTCTTAGGGTAATAAAAATGTGGGTTCATGTCACTTGAAAGAAGTAGAACAATTAAATAAATAGAGTGACCACTATAATAGTGTCAACTGCTGGCAAACTTGCGGTTTCAGTAAATGGGGAATATTTGAAATGAACCAAGGCTCCTAATATGGAAAATTAGATACAAATTTATAGGCTTAAAGGCATGGCTTCACAGATGTTATTGTTTGTCAGTCCTGCCAGCCACCAGTGATCAAATATGCTCTTAAAAGGTTTTTTCTTAGGGTCTCAAGTCAATTTTTTATCATTTCATTAGGTTTCAAATAAAAATTTGGTCATTGGCTAGTGTATCTAAGGCTATTAATGCTCCTTTCAAAATTTTCATGTTCCGGTCATTTCCATCACTCATTTGGATGTGCCATCACTGAAAGGTCATCATCATCATGGTCCTTATTAACTTAGTGTCAACATTAGGTCATTAGGGTCAAAGTCATCAAAATTTGTCATTTCATTCATTAATCCAACAAATGAAGGTGTAGTAATAGGGAATTTGCTTACAAGGTTTGTGTTTCAAAATGCACTTTATTTCAATTATGATTTAATAAGTTCTAATGCTCTAAATATGCATTCAAATGTACCAAAGATACGTAGTTTTCAAAGAAAAAGTGAAAACAGATGTTGAGCCACCCTACCATTATGAAGAATTTGACTTCTACAAGTAATAAAGACCACATCAATTCATTTTTCTCACTCATTTCATAGGCAAAGAACTCTCACTCACCAGAAAGCCACCTCCACAGTGTTTTCAAATCCAAAGGATACTTCAAAAACTCATTCCAAGCATCCATGCCACGCTACACTGCACTTTCGAGTAGCCATGATGCACTTTCTCTCCAACCCACAAAACCTGTTTTCAAGGGTTAACAATAGAAATTGAAGACTTCATCAACATTCTTCATGTATGTTAAGTTCTTTGGACACCTCCACTCAGCTTTATTTACTTTTCTTCATGGTGCATACTCTCCATTTGTCCCCACGTTGTGTTGTTGGCAGTTTTCCTAGCTAGGACTGTGTAAAAATTTCGTAGGCTAAATCCTACACTAATTTCATCCAACTCCACATTCCAAAGTTCCCTAACACCCCTACATACTTCTCTAAATTTTCCTACCCTCATTTCCCTCACCTAAACCCTTTATACTAACTTGTCATCCACTTCCCTTTTTTTCCCACTAGGGTTTTCCCTCACAAACTATCAAGATGGAGGAAGAAAATAAATCCTATAATAAGGGAGGTCAAATATCAATGTACGAACCACTCAAAACTCACAAGATAGTGTCCTTCCCACTGTCCAAGCAATGCTTTCATAATCTAGGGTGTTTAGGGTTCTGTGAGCAAGTTCAACAAGTCAAGAATCATGCCCAGTTGATGAGCTAGTTCGCCACCAATCTTAGGAGAGATAAGGTCATTGTTGCACAGTTCTATTTCACCATTTCAACTGAAGTGATAGAAACATCCACAGGGATACCAAACTGTGGAGAGAAATGGTTGAAGAGCTTGGACTTGGATGTGAAAAACTACCAACCCTTCATCAAAGGTCATTATAAATACAACATTAAGAATGTTTTTTCCTTTTGGACAACTCCTTGAAAAGTTTTATCCAATGATGAAGATCATTATGAAGTATTTTACATGTGAGGGAAGATTTTCTAGATTGTACAAATATCATGTCAGAATGCTCATGCATTTCACATGGGTAAAACCATTTAACCTACCCTACTACCTCTACAAGATCTTGGCTAAAATGGCAAAGAAGGTGCAACATAAACAAATTGATAATCAAACCAACCCTCTTCACTATTCCCTCACCAAAATCATTGTATTGCATCAGTTTTCACAAAACAATATCACTTGGGAGGCATTAATTCAGTCAACTGCCTGTTTGTCTTATGTTAGTCAATGTACAAGCCAGAGCACACCATCAACATCATCCAAGCATGTGGAGATTGTCTCATCTAGCAGAACTGTATTTAAGAGGACACCTAGGCCTAAGGTGACTCAATCATATCAGAGAGGAAGAAGTATTTTCTTTACTCCACACATTGTGTAAGGGGCCAAGCTTACATCAATAGAACATGGATCACCATCACAACATGAGGCACCTTTACAAGATTAGGAGCCACTCCATCTTGACATTGATATATAAGAATTGAAGGTTAATGAAGAACATAATACATTAGAGTAGGTCATCATGGAGAAATATGTTGAGATCAAGGAGCTTAAGGACAACTTGTCTAAGGCCAATTTCATGATTTCATTCCTAGAGCATGAGACTAAGAAATTGAAGGCAAATCAACTACTTTTGGATAAGAATAAGGTTGACATTTGCAAAGAGGATGTAAAAGGAAAAGAATTATTTAACACAAATGATTTAGATGAGCATCTGAAATAGGTGAAAAGGAAGAGTACAAGGACTAGAGGCCTCAAAAGGGCACTTCAAAAACAAAGAGAGGAAATGTCTTCAACTCATCTAATTGCAACATAAATAAATGAGAATAGGGAGTTTTGGCTTGACAAAGTGAATTTCCATTTGGAGAATCTTCTTAAGAGGTCCAAAAAAGACAACAAATTTCAAATACACATGACTTCTCATTACTACATAAGGAATCAAGCCTCCAAAGTCAAGATCAAGCAGTTGAAGGAAAAACTCAAGGAAACCCTAACTAGGCAAAAAGAGAAGGTAAATTTGTATTTTCTTGTTAATGATTCCCTCTTAGCATAGCATACTTTCTCAAGTCTTCGCGGAGTAGCTCTGGACGAATTTTAAATAAATTTGGAGAAATTTTGGTTTTTGGTGAAATTTTGTAAATATTTGAGACAGTCACTAGATCAAAAATGCAACGTGCCCCATGCTGCGCTTTTGGTGGGAGGCTCCAAATGACATGTGGTTTACATATTTAGATTCTTCATCACTTTTACATCACCTCTATCCTTTGGGAGAAATCCTTCAACAAGTTCTGGTTGGCGGAAAAGGCTTAAAACTACTCAAAAAACACCTCTCTACCCTCTTTTTGAAGAGCTCACTGGACTTTTGAGAGTATCTATGGGAGAATGAAGTTTTGGAGGGATAGAAGCAACCTTTTTCAGATCTTGAAGATTCCACCATGTAGAAGACATCCACATCTTTCCAATGAGCCCTTAAGATCCCGATTTGGACCTCTCGAAGGTCTCCAAAAATCAATTCTAAAAACTTCATTGTGCTTTCTCCTCACACGTTGTGTTTTTGCCTCAAAATGATGCACTTTTTCCTGTAATTACTTTTTCTCAATTTTATCAACTATATTCAAGTTTTTATGATGTAATTAATTTTCCTTGATGTAATTATGATGTAATTAAGGGTAAATAAGCTTTTTAAGTTGTTTTCATGTAAACTTAGTCCTCATTTATGACGGTCATTTAGTCAAAGTTTAAATGGAGGATTTGTTTTAACCTCCCTAGACATTAGGGTTTTGTTTGAAAACCTCATGTAATCAGCTCCTAAACTAAAGGATTTGACCTTGAGAGAGGGTAAGATGGTTTTTAGTCTATATGTATCTAGTTTTCAGTCATAAAACAAGTTGGACATCAGTGAGTTGAACTCTTGGAGCTTGTACTTCATCACTTTTGCAGAAATTGAAAGGACAATTGCAGATATTATTCAAGAATTATTATGTTGTGAGTTTGTGATAATTTTTTCTCTCTATTATAGTTTTCTATGAAGGATAATTCCATTCTCTTTCCATGCCTTTTATTTTCAGTGATTTTCCTTAAAGGTTATAAAAAAAATTCGTAGTTTGAAGCTTTGTTTTGTTAGGAACTTCATGTTTATGTCACTTGTCTTCTGATAAATGAATTCATGCTTGCCATGCTCACTTTGATCTCTAGTTTTCCACCCTACACTACATTGAAAAACCTCTAAGTATCAATTAATCATACCTACCCTACTCCTTTATATCTCTTGCAGCTGAAACCTTTGATCTTTTGACCTAGTTCCCTGATTCTGACTCTTGATGCAGCAAAAACCATAAACTTTTCAAAATCCTAGAGCTGAACATATCTAGCCTAACATATTTTCCCATTCCAGTCATCATTGGCTATGAATTCATAAAGAGGTCCCTCTCTGGTCTAGCAGGGCTAGCTGTTGAATCGTAAGTGGTTTGAGGTTACCTCCTTCGATCTCCCTTCTCAACATTGGGATATTGTGGAGGAAAACATTTTGGCGACGTTGTCGGGGAAACACAAGATCATATCTTCACTATGAAAGAATGATAAATATCAAATCTGATTGTTGATGGTGAACAGTGATCAGACACATAAGTTTGTGGATCTTTCACCTAGCAACTCCAGTGTCGAAGAATCCAAAGGTTCAGAATTTTCATGGTGACTTTATTGTTGAAAAACCCGTAGTTTGAAGAACTTATTGGTGGATTAATTGTTTTTAATATGGATTCAACTGCTCTAAGGTATGCTCCTATGAATTGTGCTCACATTCATGGTTTTCCAAATCTAATTCCTTACATATATTGGCAAACTAATTTGCCTAAATTCATAGATGGAAATGAGGATGAGGTTATTATGCATCTAATCAAATTTCACAGGCATATATATAAGCTTGAGATCAGGTTTCATGAGTATTGTTTTGATGAAAATGTTTATGGCTACCCTGGAAGGAAAAGAAAGATCATGGTATGAAGGATTGAAGCCAAGTAACTTATTCTCTCTTAAAGAATTCCACACAACATTCTTTGAGTTTTACCAAAAATCTCATTATTCATTCTTGTTGTTCAAATATTGTTGTGAATCCTGTGAAAAATTCATTCAATACCTTGAAAAGACTTTTGGTGATGAAGAATGTCTAGATTATGAGAGCACAAAGGCCCTTTATGATTTTTTTTCCCAACAGAAAATAATAGAGATTAGTTGCTTTGATAAAAAGGATCATTCACAACACACATCAACTCCTTCTTTTCTAGAAGATGCAAAAAATATGCATCCTAATGGTCAAGAAGAAATTGGTCCAAGTCAGAATTCTAAAATTTCATGTAAAGAAAACTTAAGCAGTGAACCATCTTATGCCAATGATTATCTACTTTTGCAACAAAATAGTGAACAACAAGTTGTTTTCCTTAATCCTTGTGAGAGTCAAAATATATTCTTCCTATTAAAGCACATGAGGAATTAAATATACTTGAAATGGTTTCTCCATTTATAGTTTTCCATGAGCATCCAAAATCCTGTCTTTCGGATGAGAGGTATGAAGATGGTCATTAACTTGTTTTTCCATATTGTTCTTTCTCTGAGTTTTCATTTCAAGATCAGTTTTATGAAGAACGATATGAGGCTCCTGATGAAATGTATGAACAACGATCTCTAGAAATTCACCACTCATATGTCTCTCCAGCACATCCATTTTCTAAAGAACTATTACAAGGGCATATTCATGCAAATCATAATTTTGAATTGGCATGTGTGGAGGTTTCAAACAATGTAATTATGGCAGAGAATAGCCATCAAACATTTCCAGAAGATTCTAAAAAGGAGAGCAACGGAAAAGGAGAGGTTGTTTTAGAGCCTCTTTCACACGATGATCTTCCTCTAGATTCAGGAAATGAAGTGTACCTGTATTTCTTCTGACTTTCAAGATATGGTAATGTTCCAGATTATTATAAATCCCATTTCCAATTTGTTGCATCCATATGGGAGGATGAATTTTTTTTTTGCCCGCTCAAGGAAAGTGTGAGCAAGCTTCATGTAAGTAGTCATTTACTAGATTGGTTATGCTGGAGGGATCATTTCACATGATTGTATATATATTTCTTCAGCACGTGGGTGGTTATTATTACGATTTAAAGCCCAAGGTGAAGGCCCTAAGATCCCGATGGTTTGCTACCATGTGTATGTAAGTTCAGTTAGTAGTCATTTATAGAGTTAATTCATTTTTTACAGTGTGACAAGTCAATTCAAGTTTTCGGTCAACTTTTAGTTTTGATTTTGGCTTTTTTGTTTTGACTCCATGCCCAATGGATAAGGCTACATGGTCTACGGTGTTCTTGACACCTCCTAAAGGCGTTGCCATCCCCATCTGGAGCTAATGTTAGTGTATTTCAGTCCCGCAAGTCACCGCTAATCAAATATGCTCTTACAAGGTTTTTTGTTAGGGTATCAAGTCAAATTTATATCATTTCATTAGGTTTTCAGAATAAAAATTTGGTCGCTAGCTAGTGTGCCTAGGTCTATTACTGCTCTTTTCAAAATTTTCATGTTCCAGTCATTTCCATCACTTAGTTGGATGTGTCATCACTAAAATTTCATCATCATCATCTCAATCATATCATCATGGCCCCCATTCAACTCAGTATCACCATTAGGTCATTAGGGTCAAAGTCATCAAAATTTGTCATTTCATTCATAAATCCAGCAAATGAAGTAGTAATAGGGAATTTTCTTAAAAGGTTTTTTGTTTCAAAATGTACTTTATTTCAAATATGAAGTAATAATTTCTAATTCTCTAAATCTGCATTCAAATGTTCCCAATATACATAGTTTTCAAAGAAAAAGTGAAAACACATGGTGGGCCACCCTACCACTATGAATAATTTGATTTCTACAAGATATAAAGACCACACCAATTCATTTCTCTCACTAATTCCATAGTAAAAGAACTCTCACTCACTAGCAAGCCACGTCCATAGCATTTTCACAGCTAAAGGATACTTCAAAAACTCATTCCAAGTAGCCACAGTGCGCATTCTAGTAGCCATGTTGTGCTTTTTATTAGCCACATTACGCTTTCCAGCAACTATGTTTCATTTCTCTCCAAAGCCAAAAAAACCTATTTTCAAGGGTTCTAAACAATAGTGGAAGTCTTGATTAGTAGTATGCATGTAATTTAAGTTCTTTGGACACCTCTTATCAACTTTATTTACTTGTTTTCATGGTGCATACCCTCTATTTGTCCCCACGCTACGTTTTTGGCAGTTTTCCTAGCTAGGTATGTGTAAAAATTCCCTAGGATAAATCCTACACTAATTTCATCCCATTTCACTTCCCAGAGTTCCCTAACACTCCTACCTACTTCTCTAAAATCTTCTACCCTCATTTCCCTTCCATAAACCCTTCATTATATCCCCTCATCCAATTCCCCTATTTTTCCCAATATGTTTTTCCCTTGCAAAATATCAAAATGAAGGAAGAAAATAATCCTATAAAAAGGGAGGTCAAATATCAAGATATGAATCACTCAACACTCATGAGCTAATGTCCTCCCCGCTATCCAAGTAATGCTTTCAGAATGTAGGGTGTTTAGGGTTCTGTGAGCAAGTTCAACAAGTCAAGTATCATGCCTAGTTGACCATCTTGTTTGCCACTAATCTTAGGAGAGATAAGGTCACTATTGCAGGGGTAGCTTTAACCATTTCAACTGAAGTCATAGTAGTAGCCACAGGGATACCAAATAGTGGAGAGAAATGGTTTAAGAGTTTGGAAAAGTTTGGATGTGCAAAACTACAAACCCTTCATCAAAGGTCATTATAAACACAGCGTTAAGAAGGTTTTTCCTTTTGGAAAATTCCTTGAAAATTTTTCTCCATTGATGAAGATCATTATGAAGTGTGAGGGAATATTTTCTATATTGTACAAATATCATGTCAAACATCTCATACATTTCACAGGGTTAAAACCACTTAACCTACCCTACTACCTCTACAAGAGCTTGACTAAAATGGCAGAGAAGGTGAGACAAAAAAAATTATCATAAAACTATCCTTTTTCCCTATGCCCTCATCAAAATCATTGTATTGCATTAGCTTGCACAAAAAAATATCACTTGGGAGACATTCATTTATTCAACTACCTTTTTGTCTTCTACTAGTCAATCTACAAGCCAAAGCACACCATCAACATCATGCAAGAATCTAGAGTCTGGCTCATCTAGTAGAACTACAGTCAAGAGGACACCTAGGCCTGAGGTGACTCAAACATATCAGAGAGGAAGAAGTCTTGTGTTTACTCCACACATTGTGGAAGGGGCCAAGCTTACATCAGTAGAACAGGGATCACCATGACAACATGAGGCAGCTTCATAAGATGAGGAACCATTCCATCTTGACACTAATATGGAAGACTTGAAGATTAATGAATAACATAAGACAATAGAGTAGGTCATCATGGAGAAAGATACTGAGAGAAAATAGCTTAAGGATAGCTTTTTTGAGGCCAATTTCATGATTTCATTCCTACAGCAGTTTGGATAAGAATAAGTTTGATGTTAGCAAAGAGGATGTAAAGGTAAATGCAGTATTTTAAATATATGTTTCATATGAGCAGCAGGAGTAGGTGACAAGGAAGACGCCAAGGACTAGAGGTCTCAAAAGGGCACTTCAACAACAAAGAGAGAAAATGTCTTCAGTTGACCTAATTACAGTAGAAATCAGTGAGAATAGGGAGCTTTGGATTGACAAAGTGAATTGTCATTTGGAAAAGCTTCTTAAGAGGGTCAAAAAAGACAAAAAATTGCAAATACACATGGTTTCTCATTACTACACAAGGAATGAGGTCTCCAAAGTCAAGATCAAGCAATTGAAGGAAAAACCCATAGGAAACACTAATCAGGCAAAAGGAGAAGGTAAAGTTATATTTTCTTGTTAATGCTTCCATATTAGCATAGCATACCTTCTCGGGTATTCATGGATCAACTCTAGATTAACTTTGAAGAAATTTGGAGAAATTTTGGTTTTTGGTGAAATTTTGGAAATTTTTTAGACAATCACTAGGTAAAAAAAGCAACGTGCCCCATGCAGTGCTTTTGATGGGAGGCTCCATATGACATGTGGTTTGCATATTTAGATTCATCATCACCTATACATCACTTATATCCTTTGGGTGCAAGCCTTCAACAAGTTTTGGTAGGTAGAAAAGGCTGAAAAACTACTCAAAAAACACCTCTCTACCATATTTTTGAAGAGCTTGTTGTGATTTTGAGTGTACCTTTGGGAGAATGATGTTTTGGAGGGCTAGAAGCAACCTTTTTCATCTCTTGAAGATTCCATCATGTAGTAGACATCCAAAAATTTCCAATGAGGCATCAAGATCTGATTTTGACCTCAGGAAAGCCTCCAAAAATCAATTCTACCAAATTCGTTGTGCTTTCTCCTCGCACAATGCACCTTTTCCTGTAATTACTTTTTCTCATTTTCATCAACTAGATTCAAGTTTTTATGATGTAGTTAATTGTCCTTGATGTAATTATGATGCAATGAAGGTTAAATAAGCTTGCTAGGTTGTTTTCATGAAACTTAGGCCTCATTTATAAGGGAAGTTTAGTCAAAGTTTAAATGGAGGATTTGTTTTAACCTCCCTAGACATTAGGGTTTTTTTTCTAACACCTCATGTAATCAATTCCTAAACTTATGGATTTGACCCTGAGAGAGGGGAAGATGGTTTTTAGTCTATATGTATCTAATTTTCAGTGATAGAAGAGGTTGGAAATCAGGGAGTGGAACTCTTAGAGCTTGTACTTCATCACTTTTGCATAAAATCAAAGGATAGTTGCAGCTATTATTCAAGAATTCTTTCGTTTTGAGTTTGTGATAATGATTTCTCGTTGTTATAGTTTTAAATGAAGGATAATTCCATTCTCTTTCCATGCCTATGCTTTTCAGTGATTTTCCTTAAAGGTTATAAACATAATTCTTAGTTTTAAGCTTTGTTTTGTTAGGAAATTCATGTTTATGTCACTTGCCTTCTGATAAATGAATTCATGCTTTCCATGCTCATTTTGATCTTTGATTTTCCGCCCTACACTACATCAAGCAACCCCTAAGTATCACAAAATCATACCTACCCTACTCCTTTATGTCACGTGCAGCTAAAACCTTTGATCTTTTGGCCTAGTTCCCCAATTCTCACTCCTCATCCAGAAAAAACCCTAAACTTTTCAAAACCCTAGAGCTTAACATATCTAGCCTAAAATATTTTCCCATTCTAGTCATCATTAGCTGTAAATTCATAGAGAGATCCCTCTCTTGTTTAGCAGGGCTAGCTCCTGAACAATAAGTGGTTTGAGGTTACATCCTTCGATCTTCCTTCTCAACCTTGGAATATTGTGGAGGATAACAGCTGAAACCTTACAAGGTAAGAGAATATGGACTACATCACTACCAATCCACACTAATAATGAACTCATGAATGTCATGAAGGTATGCACCCTTGTATAATATTCTAGTTCATAACACTGGAATTTTGATGCCTAGTTTAGATATTTGTGTTTACAGAAGTTACCTGTCTTTTTACTTCAAATGTTTCTAAATGTTATTTCTAATTTGGTCATATTTTTTCTAGTCATATGGATGCCAAGGGGAAGATTGCTTCTTTATTTTCTACCATCCATTCTTCAGTTGTGAATTCCCTAGGCAGAAAAGGTCACTAAGTGTTGAGATCACGAGAGATAAACAAGGATCAAATAGAACCAATAGCACACCCTAAATAAATAAAATAAATAAATAAAAAATTATTACCCATAAAGAGGAGATAAGATCATGAACAAGAGAGACACCACATGAAACTAAATAATTTGGCATGAGAGAGAACTTATTTACTTATCAAATGATGTATTTGTACAATATTTGTACTCTAAGGTGGAATTCCTTCCCTAAGAGGGGTTACGTGCGCATTAATCTAGGTTTGTCCCAACCACCTAGGTATAATATAATAAAGAGTTGACTAGCATAGCTTTTAAGCCAAAACCATTTCTACACTTGAACAATACAGAAGACATGTCAACCCATGTTCCTATAGACCTGAGGGTGGAAACTACATCAAAAGAGTTGATATTAGTGACCCTTTGCAGGCTTGTTAGCACCAATATGAATCATTCTAGATAGCTTAGTAGGACTCACATCACCAACTACAATATCTAATACAAAAGTACCAACCCTTTGAATATATGAAGAATGTCTCCAAATAAGGTGGAGTGAATACCAAGAACATCACCATCTAAAACCAATATAGTCCACTCTGCGAAGAACACAACCATATGTGTACCATAAGAACAATCCATCTAGTCCAACAGATGAAGTGTCCATGAGTCTTCAAGAAAACCCACAAAAGGGGCCAAGAAGGGTTTAAAACCCTATTATAAAGGGGATCCTAATACCTTAGTTCAGTGGCCCTTATGGAAAATTCCACCAGCCATTAATCTCACATATTAACTGAATAACATAGAAAATCTTGTGCCAAGCAATTCTCTAGAACAAATAGCTTCAAGTGGGCCCTCCTAGGAAGCCCTAAAAGGGAAAGAATCCTAAAAACCATTCAAAATTAGTGAAAATAAGATGATATAAACACTTGTTGGTAAGTGTTTTAGCAAGCACTTGAATATTAGTGAAATCCTAGTGAAATGAGATAATCTAAAAAATCATGATGGCAACCCTTAGGGAAATAATATGAAGCAAAAAAAACCAGATCAACTAGAAATAAGGCTAGAAAAGACTACAGTTACAAAAAATACCACCATGGGCTGCCAACACATGAAGGCATATTGTTGGGTGCCAAATTTTCCATAGTTGAGGTAGAATATGGACACAAAACAACCCTAAACAGGGAGTTTCCAAGCCATAAACTGATATTAAGAATACCTAATGAAATTGATGTCGTAGGGAAAAGTATGAAAGTTTTTTGATGCAAAAAATATATTGTACCATGACAAAACACTATTTTTTCCCACTACAAACTGAGGAATTTCCAAACAATTACCTAACTGTAAGGTTCTACTTGTCTACTAACCTTCATCTCCTTTCAATTTGTAGTCAAATTAAGGAAAATGTGATATTGACGATACAAAAACATCTTATAGTAGTGGCCTGCAACCTTCCCTTTGATGTACAAATATTATTCATTGCATTTTTTACACACCAAACATACATTTAGCAGAGCTCTACTCTACTACAAAGCCTCCAAATGTACTAGAAGTTCACTTGTAAGTGTTTCATAAATTATAAAAGACACTTGTGTCAGTAATGGTTTGCTATGTTGACAAAAATGGATAGCTAATATAGCCCCCAATAGGTCTCAATTCCTACCAAGTGATATGCCCCATGCTTTTGAATGTACACAGAGAACACAATGGCAGTTGGAGCCAGGTACATATCCTAGGTTACTTTTCCCAAATAGATACCCCGTACTCATGGTTTCTAATTTTAAGGCCACTGAATCAAATGTTAGTAAAGGTTCCTTTGTAATGCTAAATCTAGGGTTGTTGGACTCATCATAATAAGATGAAGCCCTTTGTGGAGGCTTATAATTCAATAGCTCTATTCAAATTGTTCTTGAACTCAATCTACAAAGTGCCCATCAACCATTGGTAAGAATTAACAAGCTTATATTCCTCGAATGGTTTCGAATGATTCCACTTCTAATCCTTACATCAAAATAATTGCATCTACATTGCTTGCTTGAATTTTCATTTTGAATTATTTTGAATATGAAATTGTGACTAACAACCCCCAACCAAAAAACAAAATATAGTAATACTTCAGAAATCCATGAACACTTTCGGAAGAAAGTAGTAACATACATTCAATCACTCTTAAGAAAGTCATTCCTATCCAAAGAAAAAAAATTTCAATGCTCTATACTCACCTATAGAGACGAACTATGTCCTAAATCATCACAAGGGGAAAGTAGCTATACAAAACATCACTACACACATAAATGTATATATAAACAAAGCAAACATTGAATAATGAATTACTCACTATAAATTCCAGCTCTCCGAGCCTTTGTGGAGGAATAGGAGCTCCTAAACTATGTTGGGGAAGAATCTAAAAACATATGAATAATAGTCAACAGATAAATAGAATACACTAGAGAAAAGATGGTACTAGAGTATATTTAATTAAACCCAAAAACATAACTAAGGAAGAGCTCAATGTCAACATCAAAGATTTTGATAAATATACAAAACATTGTAGCAAAATTACACTAAGATATAATGGAGTCTCCAACTTACCCCTGAATATCCAACTAAATATTGATTATTTCCGGAAAATGGCATAACAGTTGGTTACAAAATATGGCAAGGTTGCAATATATGGCAATGGGAAAGTTTAACAAAATCCAACATCCATACTTCTATAATCAAGCTAAAACTTACATATCCTATCAATATGATTGAATCGGAAAATTGATCAAAATTTGCAGATACATAAAAGATTAAGTATGGGGGATTTACGCAGTGCATTATATTAGATATCACTTTTTGGGATTCAACTGCGTTAAGTAAGTCATTCAAAGAGTACACTTTGTATAAAAAAAATATGCCAATCAACCTATAATATTTCAATAAAACATACGCTTGTGTCAAACTAACACTATAATAATATTATTGCTCCATTTACTCATACATATATAATGACATGAATAATAATTTTAGAATTCCCTTCATGATTTGATAAAAGAAAGGCATCACATTGTAAAATTACCTCCTTATTTTGACATAAAATGGGCAATCTGTCTCACCCTGCAAAATCATAGCATCCACAATAATTAGAGAAAAACAAAACCAAAGCATTCTCAGAAGTGAAAAACAATGACAACAAGCCCGAAAAATCTCAATATAAAACCACAAGTACATACTACAGACAGATAAGGCAATGAAGCCAACCAAATTCCAATGAATTACATCAAGTAGAACACATAAGGGAAATCCAACCTAGGTTTTCATCATTCGAGAGATCTAGACAACACTAATAACCATATAACATAGTAACTCAAGGTGAATTTGAAATGAAAAAAATAAATAATTGGCAATTACTGATGAAAAAGTCCTTTATCCATTCATTAAGAAATAGATAAATCTAAACAAATACTCACAGGTCTAATTGGTAAGCCCTTGGAATTATGCATGATAGCAATATTTATAGTTGTGACCTTTGTTTTCCCATTTACAACTCCAAAAACCCCTCGTTCCTCTTTTCTTAAAGTTACAACAAAATCCCCATGCCCCTTTTGCTCTGCTATTTTTGAAGGCCCTCATGTCTTTTGGTACCATACTTGCAAATACATGTCTTCACAAAAAAATTGCGATCCACAACAATAAATTCAATAAACAAATAGTTCCAAAAGTAAAAATATAATCCAATTAGAAACAACTGTAGAACATGAAAACACAAAACTCAGCACTGAGTATCTTATAGCGCATTCAGGCTCACCAAACCACTCTGGTAGTGAAACAACAACACCTTTGACCTACAAAATCAAGAGAATATAAATTCAGTGACTGATTACATATCATAATAAATTGAGGACAAAAAATAATGGATGAAAACAAAGATTGACTTGAGTAACTAAATTCCATCAACATTCCCCGCTAATTTTAAGGTTGCCAACCTATGTTTTGGATGGTGGAACTTGCATTTTGAACCAAACTTGAATATTCTAGTTTTCATATAGTACTGAGTTAAATAACATGAAAATTAACAACACAAAGAAAAGATAAATTAAACAACATGAAAAGAAATCAAACATTAAAAAAAAGGCTAAATTACAACAATATCAAAAGGATGTGTGCTACGACAAAATAATTTTTTTTATTTGTGTAACTTACAAGACACTGAGGCTCGCATGGCCCCTCTGGTGGGGACTCACTGCTTATGGCAACATATGGCACTTGGAGCCGTACAAAATATGTTAAATTACTGGTCCCATCAAAATTAATGATGTATTATAAAATGGAACAACCTTGGTTCCGACCTTAAAAGATTGGATATATTGAATCAAAAGCTACAGTAACCTAACAATTTACTCGAGAATTCTTTAGATTGAAATCTACAATAAACATGTATATACCCGGTAGGAGGTTCATCTGATAACAATGCAAGTAGTAGTTCAATATGGGGCTAGAAAAAACAATCAGAGCTACAAATTTGTAGGTGGGAAATAATAGAGAGAGCAATACAACAATAATTGTAAGGCTATTATTCTTGCTACAATCTGAATGTCAAGGGTGAAAAACCAATTACGTAAGGATGGTAAGAGCCATAGCATATGAGATAATTACAATTAAGCCCATGATTGGGAATTTTATTTGTCAAAGGAATAAATGTTTCATAGAAACAAATTACTCGCTAATACAACTAAAATG
Organism: Pinus tabuliformis; assembly: GCA_031772625.1. Classification (NCBI taxonomy): domain Eukaryota; kingdom Viridiplantae; phylum Streptophyta; class Pinopsida; order Pinales; family Pinaceae; genus Pinus; species Pinus tabuliformis. Next base: position 462,585,045 of record CM062813.1, read on the forward strand.
TGTTATCTAAAACGTAAGTTTAGTCATACTATTTAGGTGCAGATAATCCTAATACCTTGATATAAAAAGTTAATAACATATTAACACTTGTATGTGGTAATCAATTTCCACAACATAGCCCGCGCAGTCCACTAATAACATATCACATTCATAAGTTTGCGAGACTGGAAGAAAAATGTCTATTTACTTCACAAACACATGTGTAATCAAGCTTGCTTATCTTTATTATCAACATTTTGATGCTAATCATATTAGCACACACACAAATAATAATAATACTACAATATAATTTCGAACATCTTATTATTGTGATAGCCAAGGATTTGTCAATTTTTTCAATTTAATCTAGTCTAGATGAAACAAATTACTCCCTAATACAACTGGGATTTTTTATCTAAGCATAAGATCATACATGCTATTTAGGGGAAAATAATCATGATGCCTTGATATAAAAAATTAATAACATACTAACACTTGCATGCAGTAAATAATTTCCACACAACCCACAGTCCACTTATAACATATCACATCAATAAGTTCTCCACACCGGAAGACAGATGTCTATTTATTTCACAAAAACATAGACACATAATCAAGTGTTATTATTCTTATTATCTACATTTTAGGGCTAATTGGATTGGAAAACACACAAACAATAACAAATACTACAATATAACTTCGAACAATTAATATAATTGTTGTGGTAGCCAAGGATCTGCCAATTTTGTCAATTTGATCTAGTCCAGATAGTTGGGAGGAGTGTTATCCTCCCCACCTAGGTTGAATTCCCCCGGGTGACCTTAGCAAGTATATTGTTCAACAAATTTGATCCATGTTGTTGACCTTGCCATTTTCTCTTTGTGTTTGTTCCTATAGAACCTACCTCTCACATACCTTGGAACTTCACATACAACACTTGAACAATCAAACTTGAGCAGCTTGGAACTCTATGTTGGACAAACCAGTCTAGATCCATCTTAACTTCGGATCTACCAAGCGCCAAGACGGATCAAATGTCTTGAGATTCAAACTTCCTTTACAGTGAAAATAGATTTTGTCCCTCTTAGCCCTTGGTAGATTCAAAGTTAATGTGTATCTAGCCTAGTTTAATTTCTTAAATCTGTTATATTCGACATAATACCATGTGTCAATAGCATGGGTTCCCATAAACCTGAACCTCAAAAACCCAGTAACTTGACCACATCTAGTTTGCCCAACAGAAAATCATAAAATAATAATAAAATGTAGAATTTCTATTTCTATTTTTATTTATATTTCCCGAGTCAAAATGTTTACATGAAATTACATTATCTCTACCATACTAGGCTAGAAAGCGCCTCTCAGCACAATCGAACTCATCTTTGAGTGGATGTTCTTTGGAGAGGATTAAACATCTTAATATGGTAAGTAATTCATTTAGCCCATTGAAAATTACATGGGCAAAGAGCAGAAGAAATATATTTCTTTTGGTTGAGAATAGAAGAACACAACTCATTCAGTCAATCAAGAATAGAAATTGGGGAATAAATAAGAATAGACATACAAGCACACATTCAATCATGAGACAAATGTCTCCATTTAAAAGTGTAACATATTTGTGTTTCTGAATTATAGATAAATCCACCCTTTCTTTTGTTTCTGAATAAACAAAGATTGAAGACAAGATATGCATGATGGATCATAAAACTGCACACAAGCCATAACAAAGGGGAAGATGTGAATGGTCAGCAAAATACATATGATTGAAGATATTAAACAATCTGCAATTTTTTTACGATCACAAAATGAGGATTTTATTAAATAATGTACATATTGTTAGGGGAGAATTATATACTACAATTGAAAGTAACTTGTATATTATTATATGCTAAAACATTATAACATTATATGCTAAGAGAAAACAAGCTACTATAAGTACTAAGTTACAACTCAATACAATTAAATAGCAATACAAAGTTAACAGTCACCTCTTTCCAGTTTGGAATTCCACCAGCTAGAACACAAAAGGATGATCAAACTTGCAGTCAAGTCCAAATTTATAGGTTCTTGTCATCATATAGGAAGTACAATCCTTTTCTCCAAGTCACTGAGGATAAATGAGAAAATCACTTGAACTATCAAACCTAGGGCACTTGGCTAATGCATTCACAGATGAAAGAGCTTCACTTTGCCCAAATGTGTTGTGAGTTCCCACAAGAGTTTGTGAAACTATAAGGAGTAGAGAGAATATAGCATATTCTTCCATGGTACCCACTTTAACCAAATGGCATTCTAGGTTGAATTCTTTGATAGCAAAAAGCACAGTCATGGTTCCAATCACATTGTTATGCTGAGTATACACTGTTCTTCCTCTGCCTATCATGGAATAAGAAGAAGACCTTTGTTCTTCAAAGTGTATGAATGCCTCAGGTTCAAAGGACTTGAAAGACTCTACAAGGAATGAAAATCACAAACATCTCCTGCAAAGAGGTCAAGTTCTTTTCTAGAGACTTGATTCCATCTCTTTATTCTCTCTAAACTGAGATAATGGGAGTTAGAGAGTCGATCCCAAGTTGTTGGTCAAACAACCTACAGTCAAGGATATCAGCAATGGAAACTTGGTATCCTCTGTTTGAGAAATGAAGAGTTATTACCCATCCAAAATAACCATGCCCTCCTAGAACCATACATTCTTCCCTCTTACTCAGCCTTCCATGGCAGGGGATGTTGTCTTATAGAAACAACCCTCAGGGGAAATCTGGCAACATTTCTTCTACACTGCACTATCTTTTAAGATACAAATCTACCACATCTTAACAAGGCCTCTTGCTTAAAAAATTAAATATAACCTTGTCCTCTTCTAAAAGAAATTGCATTAGCAGGCATCAGGATAGTTCTAGTCGCATCTAGATTAGGCTTAATGCAATCCATTGAATCAAAACAAGAACTAGTCAATAGTGTCTATGACATGGATTCACTATTGAAAGCTAGTGTGTATCTAACCTAATTTAGAAATGGTACATCATCCCCGAACTCAGCAACATGTGAGAATTAGTACATATAGAAAAGATAATCACAGTCATTTTACATAGAAGATCTACATGACAGAGATGCACATGATTATTTGGAGTCATACTGCTCCTCCATATATGATTATTATAAGTAATATGGAACAAACAAAAAGCTTTCCCCTGACCTGATAGAGAAGCTTCAAAAGAAAATTAATACCTAATGTTTTCCAAATCATTTAAAATGATAAAACTATGATTTGGCCCAAGAGAAGCTGAACTTCAACTAATCATAACTACAATTTCTAGCCTAAATATTAGCCAGAACCTTCACTCTCGAAAGAAATGAATGAATATTTTAAACATTCTAAGCCAAGATACAACATTTTTATAACCTATGCCTATATAAAATAACAAAATCCCACCTAAGAATCTTACTGGTGAAGAAAACCTGAAGAAGATTTTGCCGTATTGAAGGAAAATGAGCTCTGCCTAAAATCACCTACGACCAGGAATCCATGTTAACCTAGGAATATGATTTTCTCTAGAAATTTGATGATGATTTAGAAACCATATAGAAAAATATGATACTCCTGTAACAACATGAATATATGTTTAGTGGGAGGAAAGGGCGAAAACTCATGAGGAAGGGAAATTTTCCTTAGCAGCGCAAAGCAAAATGAGGGAGGGAAAATTTTCTTAAAACAATATTAAAAATAATAGATAAATTGAAATAGTATTAAAAATTATAAGTAGTAAATAAGTTAAAATATTATTAAAAATTATAAAATATAATTTGTAAGGTTAAACTATAATACAATTTGTGTTAAATATGAAGAATAACTTGTGAAACAAAAAATTGAATTGAATGTGGGGATAATAAAAGTATTATTATTAATTAATCATCTTAGATCTATTTTAATTCTTGATTTACCAGGTATTGAGAAAGATCAAATTTATTTTCACTCTAAAATGGTTTGCATCTCAAGATATTTGATGTATCTAGGCTCTTGGTAGATTTGGAGTTAAGATGAATCTTGGCTGATGTAATTATTAATTATAATTAAAAATATTAATTTTATTTGTTTTATTTTTATTTTTATTTTTATGTAATTTGACCTAATCAAAATGTTTACATAGCATAAGAGGACACGACAATACAATATCTCTTTCATACTAGGCTAGAGAGGTCTAAGTATCTTTCCATTTGAGCAAGAGAAAGTCATTGGACATAGAGGCTATATCTAATGATCAAGACCTAGAGAGTGATAATTTTGGCCTAAGGGCATCAATAAAAACTTTAGAAGACCTCCCTAATGCAATCGAGTATGCTGATATAAGGAGGGAAAGGGGACATGAGGTCTACAAATAAGGGAAATATCCACTAACCCTTAAGGAGGTGAGAAATATCCTCAAATCTGTGAATAATGTTATCAATAAACTCAAGTAGTTGTAGGTAGCCCATTATTTTTGGAGAACTTCACTTAGAGCTCAAAATACCCTATTAGAAGATAGTCATAGTTTAGAAGGCCTACACATGTGTTGTTAGGAGACACAAAGCAAGAAGAGGTAGATATACCACATTCCTCTAGGGTATAAGATAATATGATTTCCCCTTAACATTGTCATGAAGAATATTATGATCTAAGAGTAGAAGAGCTAGATAACCATCTCATGGACTTAGATCAAGTAAAATGAACAAGTATTTTTTTCTTGGAGCATCCACTTGAGGTAGAAAAATGAAAAGATGATGTCAAATGTAGAATTTCCTTGAAATTATGCAACTACTATAGTGAACAATCTGAAAACTGAAAACTACTTTCTTTTCACTAAAACATGGAATTTATGTACTTCAAATTTGCAACGGAATAGAAACAGAAATAACAACAATCACACAATTCAAAACACAATTTTTTTTCTAGGGAACCCAACTGGGAAAACCCTCTGCTTTCTTGAGAATTTTATTGAAGAAAAAAGACTGAGAAATAGATCTCTTACAAAATAACTATTTCAATGAGAAAACACACTTTTTTTCCCTGCTTGTTTTAAGCATGAAACCCTCACAAGATTTTTTATCTTTTCCACCCTCTACCAATTTGTGCACAAGATTCTCTTGCACACTCTTCCTCTCACAAGCTCCACGGACAACCCTAGCAACCTTCTAAAAAAGTTGTGAGCTCTATTATCTTGTCTCACCAACTCATGCCCACAAGACAATGATAAAATTGTTCCTTCATTCCTCCTTTTAAGCACTTCGATTAGGCCATTACTAGCAAGTTCTATTTAAGGAAAATGAAAATATTGATTGAGTAGTTAACAAAATCTCATTGATTTTGTTAGCCCTTCCTTCCTATAACTTAAGAGCCTAACTCAATCAACTAATCGTTTAGCCAAAATAACTTGCACTAGAAAACAATAAACTTAGCTTCCGCTAATTAGCTTTATTCAACTGCTTCTTGCACTCCTAACTTTTAGGAATTCACCCTAAAGTTTAGGAGCTCATCCCACTTTTTAGGAATTATCTCCTAACTCATAGGAACTTGTGCATGCTCAAATGAGAAACTCATTGTGGTTCCATTGATTAAGGCACAAATCAAGGAACCCTTTCCCGCTAAGATTTTCAACACTCACTCTTAGCGAGGAAGGTGTTCTTGAAAGAACCACTTCCACCTGGATCTTCCGCCAACATTACCATGTTCTCTGTTGTTGCAGCTACTCCCTCTGAACTAGAAGGATTCCCTAATTTATTTTCGATAACTTGCTTTAAAGACCCGCTCTTTCCCAGAATGCTTTGTAGATATACCTTGTTGCTCCCTCTGAATGAGTGCATCTCCAGCTCCACAATATTCCACTGTTAGTGTTAGTGAACGCATCTCATTTAGGTGAATCACCTTTGGCCCAAAAAATCTGCCCTCTAGATTCTCCTTTGTCCTTCCAGGATGCCAACTCATAGGGTATTCAACCTGCCCACTACTTGTCTCACTACAATGCATAATTTATCTTTCACTATGCATAATACCAACCTATTTTAGTAAGATGTCATGAAATCACGGAGTTCAAAATAATTTTAAAGTTATGAGTAGCCATTAGGATGACATCCTAGTCTACTTTTCTTGGGTGGAGGTAGGTATTTGACTTTCAAGCACATCACTATAGAACCATTAAATCTCATGAAGCTCACATGTAGATTCTCTATTTATAGTTCATAAGGACAAGACCCCAGTTAAATTGCTTAATGATGATAGCAGAGCTTAAAAAATTGTATCATAAATGTCTTAATGTTGCTTGACAATGTTCTTAACATATAAGCTAAAGTATCCTCAAGTATCGAATCCTAATTAACAAGATATAACCAACGAGACCCAATGGTGACTAGAAGAGTGTACAGTGGTCTTACAGTCTACTACTCACTAAGGTCAATGAAAAATTGATGAAGTGTTTAAATCTCCTTATGCATAACTACACATAATGTGTTGTCAAATTGTGGATGTATAAAAAGATGAAATTAGATACTACATATGTTATCCTTTGCGCAAATTATCCTAGTACATGTCAAGAGGATTATGGATTCGGTCTAGTAATAAATTAATGATCGACTCGCCAATGGATGTGCATATTAATGATGCGTAATTTCTGTTACAACAGTCTTTCTGTAGACATTGGATTACTGAAATCTTGATTTACCTAGTTAATATTAAAAGAAGATTAGGGATTATGTCCAATAATAAATTAATGATCCACACGCCTTCAACGTGCATACTAATTATGTGTAATCATTTTTACAATATTCTTTCTGTACACATTGGGTTACTTAAATATTGACTGGCCTATTTAATATTAAAACATGATAACAAGAATTACGTATTACATGTCTTATGGAATATCTATTGATTCCTTACAAACCATAATTTCATATAGCACCCCAATCCATAGGCCTTATAACTCTATAAGTTACTGTATCAAGGCTTGCATGGTGTAATAAGGCTATTAACCCTTGCATTAAGGTCTATCGCTATTGGGGAAAACTAAGAGCATATGGTCACATGTGTTTATTTATAGGATTTCTATATTTTATATTAACTTAATTTTTTTTAAAGATAATGCTTTTACTTATGAATTGAGTCTAAACTAAAATGCAATAAGAAATTAAATCTCATCCTATCAAACTTGCTCAGTTGATCTATATGCCAAGTAGGTGAGCTATGTTACAACATGGTTGTCCTTCTCAAGGAGTGAGATCTTGTAGGCACCTTTAGATGGATGTATATGTGGATAATTATGAGGATTTGGATTTGGGGCTGTATTTTCCATTCCGTGGAGACACTTCTCCCCATATGGGTGAATGTCCCATTCCACATTTTCACTTGTTTGGTAGAATGTGATGGGATTTTGACCCATCCCACTCCTTTTGTTCGAGTACCCTTTAGATGTTTTACTCAAACATAGCCTACAATGGACTGAAGAATAATATGAATAAACAAATGAGGTTTTTATTGTAGAAGAGTCATGTGAATTGGAGTCCTTCTTGGTACCACCAACCCTAAAGAGAGAACTTAGAAATTTTATGAGCTTTCTACCTATAGAGATTGACTTCTTGGGCTTCTGAGAATCCTTACCAGTTTTTGACTTTCACTTAATCTTAGCATGATGATCTATAGGGTTGAAAGGCTTCTCTGTAGAATGAAAAATTTCAACCCTAATTGATGATTTTCCATGTGAATCTCAGAATAATTCTCCACCAATAGCTCATTTGCATGCTCTGTCTCTGCTACCAGCCATGTGATGATAATTTTCCTTTGTTTTAGAAGTAGGAGTGGAATATATATTTCGCTAGAGGGACTCCTATGTCAAGTTAAGGTGGAAACGTGGAGTCAAGTTTAAGCCTTAACCTTTGATAGCTAAATCAGAAAATGTGGTATTTTCCCATGTATAGGCAGATATCAGGGTACCATTTTGGGAGGCTAATTTATTCCCAAGGAAATATAATGAAATCCTATTTTAGGTCCCTGTTCAATCTACATCAATAATATTCCTTTCCTGATCCAAGAGCTAGGGCAAAACCATGAAAGTTCAAATTCAACAATGATATTCATCTTGTGGCAGTTGTTTTCCTAATTGAAGTAATCCAACAAATATTAATTTTGCAAAGCATGTGTTCAAACTTTAGTCTCTCATTAATCCCATATAGTATTGTTTTGTTTCCGAACCCAATATACATGAATTTCATACGAACAAGATGATTAAAACTAAGAATTAATACGAAGAGAAAAACAAAAAATTAATTACAAGCTCCATCCAAATTCATCGTTCTGGTGAAGTAGCGGTGGCCTGACTTGTTAATCCCAACTAGTGTCTTGAGGTGTAACCAACCCATGATCCTTCATACCAATTTCGCCATGGCTTATTTCTTATCTCTACATCATACTGCTTGTCATGGGTACTCTGGAGCTCCACCTCCCAGGGAACACACATTCAGTACATGTATGCAACCCAAAGAATTTTAAAAATCAATACCCTGAATTTTTGATTTAAAAAACAAATGATTCAATACCCTGATTTAAGTTCCAGCACTGAATAGCTGCAAGGTTAACTGAATTGATATGAAATTCCATACGCTACATAAGATAACACCCCAGAGCCTAAGGATGAGAGGTAGCACCCTTTCCAGTACATAGGTCTCACTTTCCTCCTTTGTTGGAGAGGCGTTGAGATAGCATGGTGGCCCCATGAAGGGCGGTGTGCCATGAAAAAGGAGTCTGATTAGGATTGAGGACTAGAGCTAGTAGCCAAGAAAAGTACCCCATACTTAGTGAAATCTTCCCATAAATGAAATTCCCTATATCACTTGTGCTAGTTTGGCTTTCCTTCATCATGCATAGGTGATATCCTGCATTACTCTTTCGTCACAAGTGATCCTCAAAGGAAGCAAAATTGCATGGGACCATTTCTATTCCAATGATGCATATTCTGAGTGAAGGACATGATTGGCTAGGTGGTCTATAAGTTTGTTTCCTATGCAACAAACTGGAAATAAAATCTATAGAGGAGCTTGGTTTTTCTACATGATTTTTGCCACTCTTCGAATATGAGATTCAATGTGCCATCTTTTGGAGATTGGATAGTGTTGAACCATTTTAATTTTTATGCATAATCATAATGAGGATTAGAGAGTCTCCCTCGAAGAGCAACTGTTGATAAGAAATTTTGATGGAAATTTCTAAACCATGATCTAATAATTCACATATTTTCACTTAATTATTGGTAATTATACCTAATTTACTCGCATAGACGCTCAAAATTTGGCCTGAACTATTATGAAAATCACCTCCATTGCTTGTTGGGCCTAGATTGCCTCATTAGACTCCATGAAATTTTGTCTGTATGAAGTCCATGGGAGGAGGAAGCCATGAAGAATGGTTGACAACCCTTCTAGTAGACATAGCACCGTCTATAGGTTGGCCTTGCAACCAAATGCCCAATGACTGAAGAATATCTTTTTATTTTGTAGGAAATTCACACTCTTTTTAGTCCCAATGAACTAAGTTTATCATCTCTTGAAGGATGGAGCGGCTGGCATTCCAAAATTTCTCCACCATGGAGTTGGTGTATTTGAAAATTTGGGTGTTCCTTTCCTTTAAAGGTTTTCAGAGAGTGAATTTTGGATTTAACTTCCATATTCTATTGAGAATGCGGCCGCTATAAAGCGTTCTATTCAAGGTTTCCAATAAGATAGAAATGGAGCTCGGTTTTACTTCAGATCCCTGAAAGGAGTGGAAGAAATATTTCAGTAGAGGCACTCCTATGCCAAGGTAAGGTGAACACATGGAGTCAAGTTTAAGACTTAACCTTTGATAGTTAAATAAAAAATGTGGTATTTTCCCATGTATAAGCAGATATCAGGGTACCATTTTGGGAGGCTAAGTTTCTCCCAAGGAAATATAAGGAAACCTTATTTTAGGTCCCTATTCAATGCACATTAATAAAATTTCTTTTTTGATCCAAGAAGCAAGGTGAAACGATGAAATTTCAAATTAAACAATGATATTCAACTTGTGTCAGTTGTTTTCCTAATTGAAGTAATCCAACAAATATTAATTTGGCAAAGTGTGTGTTCAAACTTTAGTCTCTCATTAATACCATACAGTACTGTTTTGTTTCTGAAGCCAATATACATGAATTTCATACGAACAAAATTCTTACAACTAATAATTAATACAAAGAGAAAGAATAGTACTTACAAGCTTCGTCCACATTCATTTTTTCGGTTAAGTAGTGGTTGTGTCACCTGTTAATCCTAACTAGTGGAATGAGGCATAACCAACCCATGACCCTTTATACCAATTTCACCATGTCTTCTTTATGCTCTCTACATCGTAGTGCTTGTCAGGGATACTCTGGAGCTCCACCTCCCAAGGAAGACACATTCAGTTCATGTATGCTAGCCAAAGAGTTGTAAAAATCAATACCCTGAATTTTTTATTTAAAAACCAAAGGATTCCCACATGGGCACCAGGGTTATGAAGTTTCTCTCCTACCCATTTCCCCCAATCTAGAGAGGGTGTTGAAAATAGCCAAGTAGCAAAAGCAGACTAGGGATGCTAGAAGTACTTGAGGTTTGGTTACGTTCTAGAGTGCTTAGGCATGGCTCGAGGAAGAGATTCCTCATGCCCTGCACCTCTCGGATGCTACATCACAGTGCTCAAGGTTGGCTTGATGTGGATAACTTTCATTGCACAAGTGTTCCTATCGTGGTGCCTCTTGGTTTCTGCATCACAGTGCTTAGGGGTGGCTCGATTGTGAGAATTTTCATTGCATAGTTCTCAGGAGTGGCTTGATGCGGAGATTTCTCTTTTCACAATGCCTCTTAGCTCTTGCATCAGAGTGATCAGGTGAATTTTCTAATGTGATATAGAGAATAAGAACCCGACACTTCTCAGGACCCTAGACCACACAGAATGGAAGAATCGAACTTGCACGATGCATGAAAGACAAGTAGTGGGGGGGATAGGACAAAATGATAAAATTTTAAGAAAAAAGGGCTTCGAAAAATGCCAAAGACAAGTGGCTTTGAAAAAAAGGCTTAACATAAAATAAAATTATAAGAAAAAATGACTTAGGCAAAATTTATAATTTTAAGACAAAATTATTATTTCCTCTTAAATTAATGTTTTAAATATCTTGGGTTTTGTGGGTGGAATCACTGTGACTGTTGAAATCACAGGTTTTAGCTAGGGTTTGGGTTTCCTTGCAGGTGATGAAAACATATTCATGCATATGAAGTAGTCAGTCTGCACCCTTCCTTGATGGATTTCGGGGTACTCTAACATGATTCACCATGATTACAGCCACAACGAGAATAAGATAAGTGTTGGAATGATGTCAGAATCTTTTAGGCTTTTTCATCTAGAATCTGTAGTCGGTGATCTTCCCTAAGAGATCAAGGAGTTAATGGTGTGAACTGTGGCAAGGTGGGAGTTAGTGTTTGCGTTGTCTCCACATATTAAGGCATTTTGCTGTCACAGTTTTATTTTTTACCCCCTTGAAAGGCTCGATGGTGTCTAGAATATATAGTTATGGAGGATGAATTGATAGATTACTTGGAAGAACCAACATAAAATATATCCATATGGACAAGCTCTCCACCTCAGTAACTTGGAATCGAGACGAAAGTTACACCAGGCTCACCAAACTCGAAAATTTTCCCATCACTGGAAAAAGTCATAGAAGGGATTCCCTTTTACCCAAACTTTTCCAGAACTAATGAGCTTTCCTCCTCCCTACAACATAAGGAGGCTTCATCCAAGATCCTGACAGAAATATCAACGGATTTGACCGAACAACTGTCTCTTTCACCAGGTTTCTCGATTAAGGCCCTAACCTTCATTGAGGCATGCTTAAACCCTAACATTCCATTACAAACTTTTAGACTTGTTAGCATTGGATCTAATGTTCAAAGCCTTCAAGAAAACATAGTGGTCTTCTACCAAGAACTGCATATTTCAAGGGCATTTTCGTGGGCTCTCACGGGGAACGTGGATGGTCATGCAAAAGACTTGCCGATAGTTCAACAAGGGAAGGCTCAAATCTCCCCTAATCACATTGTTGGCTCATTAGGATCTCCCTCTTATTTAGTTCATGGTGTAGGGCAATAATGCAGATCACCAAACTCAGGTCTCCCTTGCACTGATGATCTGCCAAGGGTACACCCTCAAGATACAACCACACCCTCTGAAGACGCTTTGACAGTAGGCTAAAAGAATAAGGAAAGGAAGATAAAATGCCCCAAGGTAAAAGATAGGAATTGAGCATTGGTACTTGGGGAGGGTATCAGATTAGATGAAGTTATCTCTAGAGCAGGAAGGGTTTTGGTCAGAATAATTAGAGGTAGTCACTACTCTGCAACGCGTTAGAGGAGGTGGGTGCAGAAGAATTAGGGACACATTCTAGATGTGCTTCCATCTGTATGCACCGTTCCCAAAGGATGGTTTGCTTTCAAATTTAGTAAATAGAAGCATGTGAACTAGATTCTCTCATGTTATTAGAACATAGAAATATCCCCTGTGTGTTTGAAAAGGTGGAATCCCCTCTTTGACCCTGAGCGAGAATAACTAGGTGTAGGGCCAATATGGTTCAAGCTCCCAAGCCTCCCCCTTCAACATTGGATGGAAGATGTCTTTCAGTGTATAGGGGATGACCTTGGGACTTATCTTGACTTCCACATATCATACTTGGAGATATGGGAAATGTCTTATGCTAGGATCCTTGTCTATATCAACACCAGCGATGGATTGGTGGTAAATTTGATACTCCACTACTTAGGATATGTGTGTAACCAAGTATTGGATTATGAAGGGATATCGTTTAGATTTCGACGTTGCCATGAAGCCAACCACGTTTACAAATAGAATTTAATGTTCATAAACTAATGCTACCATTAGTTTTAAATCTTGGAAATACAAATCAAATAAATGCATGGAACATTGATATTGTAAGAATAATATCAATGATATGGTCTTTCTCCCTTCGGAAGTGGCCAAATAAGACCATTAATTATTTTATTGGTCCTCAAAGTTAAATTGATAAATTGATAGGTTTAGAACAACTGTCATTTTATGAACTGGGTAAAGTTCATAAAAACTTTGGATTAATATGAACAAGTACTAATGCTAACTAATACAATCGATTACTATAGTCCCAGGCCATAGACAACAAGGACTAATAAGAAAAATACTCCCATCTTCATGTCTCACAGATTAAAGTACAAACTCTAAAGAGAGACTATGAACTATAATGAATTAATAAACTCTCAATGAATTTGTTGCTCTATTGAAAGATTTTTATTTTTGTAATTAATTATATATATGGTTGATGTTATTTGTTGTCTAGAGGTAGTGCGTTTTTAGTGCACTCTAAATATGTTATTTATAATAAAAAATTCTCTAGTGTTCCTAAGTTTTTTCGAAGAATCCCTAGTGAGGGATGTTACATATGGAAACTCTTTAACGCTTTCTCTATCCCACTTCCATAATATGTTGTTATGTTTCAACATTCTTTATTTTTTTGATGTTGTGGAAAATCTAATAGATCCTTTTCAATATCTTTGTCAACATAAGTGTGGACGCAGCCTCAACCATGAGTGATAATGATGAGTCATGAAGATAGGGTCATTTTTTAGACTCTCCTTTGAAGGATCTACCTCTGGCCATATTCAATTTATTGGGCTTCACTCATCATCTTTGAACATTGTTATTCTCTCATCATGGGCTTTAAGCACATAACCACTAAATGTAATTGGTAAAGTTTCTTTAGTTAATCATCACACCAATATCTCGGAAAATTTGTTTTTGGGGCTCTGCACATCGAGTCTAGTAGGGAAAATATGTTTTCAAGGCTCTGCGTGGTGATTCCACTCCGAGAGTTCTTCATGTGTGGAGTAGTTAAGGCCATGTATCTTTTTCAAGTCTCCAATAAATCAAGAGACTCTTAAAACTCCATCCTTACACAAATATTGGCTGAACAAATGTGGGACCAATAATGCCTATTGCTATAAAGCATCCTGACCCAACAATAAGATGCCTAACAACAACTGAAACTATGGCTTTTTTTAGCATTATTGTGTGTCGATTCATATTTACTTTGATGGAAGGTCTTCAACATTCATTGTGGAAAGAACCACAGATTACAATGGATCGACAACTTGAGAGTTTGTATCAAGTGAGCTAGTTCTAGTCCAAATGAATAAAAGCTTATCATTCATCTGTGTACCATGTTTAGAAACAGGTTGTTTCAAGTTTCATTGATTTATTAGTTTGTGGTGGTGAATTAATGGATTGACATTAAGATATATTTTAATGGATTAAATATGTGCAGGTGAGCATACATAGCATTCCATCCAACTAGAATAATAGATAATGATATTTAAAATTTATAGAACACTTGGATAAAGAAAGAGATTGTTAAGCATGAGATAATCTCAAACAATATTGAGGCTTCCAAATTACATATTTGTTTTCCATATTTCTTGTTCGAAGAATATGTAACTCTTGGCAATGAGAGTAAGCTACTAAAAATTCAAGAATTTTAACCATGTCTAGAAAAAAATGTAAGAAGATTAATTTGCAATATATATTACAATGGCACAATGGTTTGTAGATTCAAGGACTCCTAGTTTCAAATACATTTCATGGCTACAACATCTTGAACCCAATTGAAGGCTCCTTTTTTTATAATCAAATTTCAGAAAAAAGTAATGGACTTACGCTGCATCATCCATGAATGAGAGCGACTACATGAGATCCCCGAATTTGGCACTATTAATTTATTCTAATCATGAAACATTGGATCATGTTTATCATGCTAACATAGCTAGATTATGGGAATCTGTTTCCAACTATAATGGGGTTGTTTTAGGATATTTCAAGTTCTTATACAGTAGTGAACAATAAACCATGGCACTAAAAATAGTTGCAGCTATTTGCCTCCACTTTATGATGCTAGTGAAGAATCTACAACCATTGATTTAAAAGATAGTGACAAAATTTCACTAAGATATCTGGAGCAAAACACAAAAAATGAGATCAATATAGCCCAAGAAACATGAGCATAAAATGTGAACAAAGTAATTTAAGATACAAGAAGTGAAAAAAATGATATAGCCAATAACTTGAAGATAATAAGACAAACACTAGGAACAAAGCATTTGTCAACATATAACATTTTGCACTACCTCATTGTCCACTCTAGGAGATGTCATTCTTGAAGATATAGAAGCTTCATTTACATCAAAATATGCCTACCAAATCATGAATACATTTAGATATACTTAGAAATTTTAATCAAATTATCTAGAATATAAAACATCAGTATGAAAACAATGATCAAATGGGAAAAGAGGTAGATTTTAAATGCTTATAACAATAGTTATACCCTCATCCAAGGTCTTCACGCATAGCTCACTAAAGGTGTATCAAGAGGCTATTAGTCTCCTGGCTATAGATTTGGACAGTTTTTATTTGTAACTTAGCTAAATGGAAAGCTCTAGAGACAAGCCACATTCTTCTTCTTTCATTGGCCCATGACAAATAAATAATGAAAATAGTATCAACACCTTGGAAGAGGAAAATCGAGAACAAAAAATACCATGAACAAACAAATAATCTAATGATTTGAAGGGCTAAAAAACATGCCACCCATAATGAACCTTTCCATCCAAATATCATTCTATGTTGGACCACAACAAAACATTTATATAGAAATTTCATGTAGCCTACTAATACAAAGGAAATTCAAACCCCAACTTGTTGTTCCACTTCTAATTTTACCCAAAATTACCTCATATTTAAAGGTATCACCATATCTTATACCAAAACAAAATTAAAAAAAAATATATCCTTTGGATAAATAGGACCATCAAACAAAATTGAACCATACATATTAACGAACCTTATTTTATATATTAATATTAACGAATCCTTATGCATTACCTGCATTTGAATGAGTTAATAAAACTTAATGGCACCATGAGAGCGACGATATTGTCTTTTTGACAGAGATCTTTTATCTCTTCCTCTAACACCAACATTCTTCTTGTCTGTTGTAGCAAAAATGGAAATCCCCAATGGAGATCGTTGTCTTTACAACTACTCCATTTCTAATAGTGTCTTGGCCATAAAATTGGACTCTTTCCTACTAGATCTATTAGATTCCATTTCATTAAGCTACAGTGATAGGCAAGAGCTATTCATAGCTCACTAAAGGTGTATCAAGAGGCTATTAGTATATTGGTTATAGAATTGGAATCTTTTTATTTGTGACTTAGAAAAATGGAAAAGTTGTGGAGACAAGCTCCATTCGTCTTCTTTCCCTAGGCCATGTAAAATAAATGAAGGAAATGGTCTCAACCCCTTGGCGAAGGAAATTTGAGAACAAAAAATAGCATGAACAATCAAATAATCTAAAAAGTTGAGTCTAGAGGGGTCTCCCTTTGTAAACAAGCATCCATAGGATTGTTAGTGTCATTATGAATCTTTACTACAAGTTGAGTAGTCTTCACATCACCAACCACATCCAATGGAAAGGTACCAACCCCTACAATACAAATGATGTCTCCAAATAAGGTGTAGTCAATACCAATAATATCATCTTTTGATTATATTCTCAAACTCTGATGCAAAGAGGTCATCATCAACTACAATCATACCAACTAGATCAAACATGTTATTCACTTATTTATTGGAAACTTCACCGTCATCAACAAGGTCTATTGCTGGATTCATCATTCACATCTCACTTTGCAGTCATCATCCACATGTGTCTCGCTACTAAAGTCCCATTCCACAACTGACCTTCCACTAGTACCTCCAACAGTTGGAACTAGTTTAACTAAAAACAACTTGAGATAATTGCATTTGGTTGCTACAAATTAGAAATCACACATGCTTAACTAAACTCTAACTCCTATAACCCAAATTTAATGAGCAGACTGGGTGGAACAAGTCATGTCATACTAGTTAACTACATCCAACTTGTTTATTGATGTGGAAATTCAATTTTTTTCAATTTAATCAAGGAAAAATCAAATTGAGAATTTCTTGCTCCATTTTTCAACACTCACTCTAAGCAAGAAAGGGATTATCAACCACCTCTATCCTGCACATGTGGAACTCAAAATTCCCTCTTGACATTTTTTTTTTCAAAATGAGAGCATCTTGTTCCTCTATTGGAATGTACTGTAGCAACATTATCTGCCTCTACACATAGTCTCATAAATGGTGATACCAAATATCTATATGCTTGTATCAATCATGAAATACAGGATTCTCAGAGAGTTTGATGCAATTTTGATTATCACATTATATCACAGTTGCATCCATCATGAGACCAAATAGTTCAACAAGTATCTTTCTCATCCATATCACCTCACATGCTACTTGACTTGCAACCATGTATTCTATTTTTGTCAAGATGAGAACCACATATCTTTGCTTCTTGTTGTACCAAGAAACAACTGTAAACCCAACATTGAAAATTCCGCCTGATGTACTCTTTTAGTTTGATGGATATCACACCTAATATGCTTCTGTGAAACCACACAACTTTACTCCCTCTGCCCATCTGTACCATAGTCCAAACTGGGTAGTGCCTCTGAGGTACCGTAAAACATGCTTAACCACCTTCCAAAATAATTTGGTTGGCCTAACTATAGATTTTCTTAGCTAGTTGACTGCATAGCACATTATATGGTCATGTGTTCACAATATATACGAGTGAACCCACTAACTGTCGATAAATGGTAGCATCCACTTCTTCACCTGAAGTGGTATCTTCTTTCCTCCAATTGTTTGCTAGAGGTGTCTCCATGGGTTTACAACTCTCCATGCAGAATCTTTGCAGTATCTCATTTGCATACTTTCCTAGAGACAAACAGTTCCCCATCGTCTTGCCACACTTCCAACCCGAGGAAGTAGTGCATGAGACCCATGTCCTTCATTTTAAATTCCCTTGCGAGGTCATCGTTGAAAGATCTAATAAGATGCTTATCATTAGTGAAAATAAAATCATCAACATATAAGACAATAATAAGCAATTTACCTTCTACCAAGACGTGATTGAGCTTTGTGTCCACTTCACTTATAATGAAGTCCAAACTAGTGAGATAACTATTGATCTTGTTGTACCAAGATTGGGGTGCTTGCTTGAGATCGTAAAACGATCACTTGAGTCTGTGCACATGAGACTCAATTTCAAATGACTCAAAACCTTTTGGTTTCTCGATGTACACCTTCTCCTCAATAACGCCATTAAGAAATGTTGTTTTTACATCCATCCGGTGGAATTTCCACCCCATCCACGTAGCCAGAGAAAGAATTGATCTAATGGATAAGTACCTTGCTACAAGAGAAAAGGTATCCTCATAGTCAATTCTTAAATTGATATGTTTTTGTCATAATTGTTAATTTTCTTAAATGGGTTACATCTTAAGTGACCATTGTCTTAAATATAAAGGTTTGTCTTAAATATTTTTGCCTCAAACTGTTTTTTCTTAAATATAAAGTTTTGTCTTTAAATAATTTTGTCTTCAAGTATTTTTTTCTTAAATAAAATGTTTAGTCTTAAAACATTTTTGTCTCAAACTATTTTTGTCTTAAATATAAATTTTTTTCTTACAATATTTTTGTCTTCAACTGCTTTTTTCTTAAATATAAATTTTTGTCTTAAAATATTTTTGTCTCAAATTGTTTTTGTCTTAAGTTTAAATTTTTGTCTTAAAATATTTTTGTCTTAAACTATTTGTCTTAAATATAAAATTTTGTCTTAAAATATTTTTGTCTCAAATTGATTTTTTCTTAAATTTTATATTTAAAACATTTCAATTGATATTAAATTTTAATGTTTAATAACTAAAATAAAAAGTGACTTTTTAAGACAAAAGATTTATTTTGTCCTAAGAAATGTCTTAAAAGTACCCTTGGTGTAGTAGTGATAGTTGCTAAACACGGACTGTAGATATAAAGAATGGGTTTTATATGGCCAAACATTTAGGCAAAGCCCCAAAGATAAACATTATCATATCCCAGTTTAATTATAAACTCTAGGTTGTAAAACTCGGTGCTTCAATAAGGTTATCAACACAAGAACCTGATAATACAACAATAAGACCCTAATAAGAACCTGAGAGAAGGGGTTGTAATGACTGCCAGATTCGAACAAGGAAACCCTTTCATGAGTGAACGATCAAGCCTAATACCTGCAAAACCCGCTATTCTCAGACAGAACAATCAATTTTAATAGAGAGACAATACTAACAAATTGCGTGAAGGGAATCATAATGAGGGTTTTTCCTATTGAATGGACTAGAAAGGCCACCAAAAGCTTCTACTTATACATGTAAGAGGAATAAGTATCCCGTATGTATAGCTATACGACACGAGGTTAGCTAATATTTCCAATAAATCCAAGAGAAAATAAATTGTGACTACCTGTGAGCCAAAGCTGTCAAGTTTTGACATAGGCAACCATATCTAGAAGTGCCTGAATCCCAACTACAACTCTAGGAGAGGAACCCATGCAATCACAAAATAATCAATTAGAAAAAATAGTGTGGGATGAATAGTTTACGTTAAATGAAAAAGGAAAGCGTGAGTGCTGTAAAATTGAAAAAAAACACTCGATGGGCCTAAAGTGTAACCATCACCTACATACAATATTCATATAGTAGGCAAACCCAGAGCCAACCATCTGAGTCATTGTAGCATGCAGGTTGAAGAGCCTGTCGAGGAGTGGAAGCACAATGGTAGACCGGTCACTTACAGTGGGGTATGGCTGGTTAGTTGCCATCACTGACCCACGTCTTCTTTTTCATCAATCTCAAACTCTAGTACTTGATGCACTCGATGAATGACAACTGGGCAACAAAAGGAATGTGATGTGATAGTTAGGTTTCCTAGGTGCCAACTCAAGGAATGGAGGGTTCGACGAACCCTTTGAGTCACTTTAAAGACTTGTGGTGGGAAATAACTAGTAATTGCACTGGGAGGCGCAAAGGAATGCGGATAGGAGGAGTAGGGGAGTGTGGAAGGAAACTATCTCCTTGTGCAACATGTTAGCCTACATCATCAATGTCACCTTATGCAGTGCATAATGCCACACTGAAGGGAAATAAGTTTCTAACTTCTAGACCTCATCAACCACTATAGGCCTTCCAATCATAGGGGGTTGTGTCAAGGGAGATGTTTTATTATGTGGAAGGTGAGCAAGCAATCATAATATTGATGTGGTTTGTGTGGTGCAAGTGTCTTACTTTCATTTAACTTCTTAGCCCAAAGTTGAAGCACATAGATATACAATAGTGAGGTACAAGAAAACACACACAAGGGCTTGCATAAGGGTTCTTGATTCTTGCTTTTGTGCATCATTGTGAAATGTATTGTACGAAATACTCGTAAGTGGTGTAACCATGAATTTGTACTCATATATTTTTCTTTTCATGGGTGGAACTATGAAAAATATCATAAAATGCTTCTCCATCGATGGTCCATCATGATAACAGACAAGCATTCCATGGAATACATTACTATGTGCTAGTCACTACAGACATTTTCACACACACATGATTGTGTTTCAAAAGCTCCTTTTATAAATAATTACAAGCCTTCATCTTTAGCAAGGGTTCAATGTTCTTAGAGTACTTAATTGGCCCCACTCTTCCTATTACCTCTATTTTGTTATTGGAAATTAAGGTTTTTCTTGAACTATCATTGTCAAATCTAACACCCACTTCATTTTCCAAATTGATTGGAATCAATTTGATATCATTATCTAAACTTGTTTGTTCAGCCTCTTTTAGGGAGGCATTTTTCTCTATGTTGATTTTGAATAGTTTATTTCTCTTTGCTAGATTTCCATCTAAAGTTTTGTGGAAATAATCACCAAGTCAATGTAATACCATTTTCTACTCCTTCGTTTGGGCTTCATAATTCCCTCCAAATTCCTTTACTTATTTTCCTTTGCTATCTTCAACATTTCTCGTTGCCTTAATCCCATAAGTTTACATTTATACATTTTACTTCTTCATAATTATATGAAATAAAGTGGGAGAAGGGAAGGGAACACTGAAGAAAAGGAGATTAAATCTTGATTATATGTAAATGTATTGAATGTATAACTAATAATTCATTTAAAACAGTGTTGCAGGGAAGCTTAGTGTCTCCCACTCAAGTTAGAAATTATGCTCTAGAAAAAAATTACATAAAGCATTATAACTTGCATTGGGAAATGATAAATCAACATTGGTTAATAGGAAAATAACATTGTTGACAAATAATAGTCTGTGATTATCATATTCACCTGAAGGTCCTAAAGCAAAGACAACATGTTGGACTATATGAGATAGAAGAACTGATCTATTCAACAATTTTATAATTGTATACTATATGATATTATGATTCTCGTCATCTATTCAACATTGATTTCTCTATATACTACATTATATTACTATTTTGGAGAGCATTAATCTGTTCAGATAAATGAGTCAATTAAAATACAACATTAAGCTACTTACATTTATAGCATTATGATCATCTCCTAATCCAAAAAAAACTCTAAAGTCCTTCATCTACTACCTACTATGGTTACTTCATTCATAAACACATACATACTAAGCTTTGAAATCACTAAAATGCTTACTCACATGACCAAATTCTAAAAATTGTTGGGTTCAAGAGATAAGGAACATCAAGAGTAGGGAGTTGACCTCAAATTATAAAAGGGGTTCCGAGATAACCCATTATCTATTTAAGGAAGATACCGAAGTCATACTACTTTCAATCAAAGATATGAGAAAATCAAAAATAAATTTAAGAATGCATTTATTCAACACTTAACCAAAAACGTTGATTTTCATACCGGAATGTAACAAAATTTAATACCAAAACCTCAATAACATTCATTTTCAATACCAAAACCTAACAACAGAAAATAGAAAATTCCTAACAACATAGAAGAGAAAATTGAGTTGTACATGACATTCACCCACAATTATAACATAATTCACATTCAAATATAATAAAAAATAAATAAAAATTAAAACTTTGAATGTCAAAAAAATTTGTGATAACATGTAGGAGTAATATTTATTATTATTTAAAATTTGTGATAGTGGGGAGGAGTAGTAGTTATTATTATTAATTTAATTTCTTAATTTACAACAATTTATAACATAGTTAGCCTTAGTGGTTAACTCTAACCGCTTTGATTTTCAAACTTGTTGGATTAATCAATATGAAGTTCTCTCTACCTTTATTATAATATCTATGGCTCTCACACTTCACATCAACTCAGACACCTCAATTTTTTCAACTCACATAGTACCTCGTTGTTCACAAATACTCTGATTGGAAAACCATCAACAAAATTAACAATTTGTTGAGGTTTCCGATAAAAGAGTATTTGTGGTAATTTGTCCTTGGGGTTTCTCTAATTTTTTCATTAAAACAAATATAATCTTAAAAAACAATTTTTATGTATCACTTCCAAAAGTAATTTTCTTTGTCGTAAGAAGATGTAACCTAGGCATTGCCTTTCATGCCATAAAAGTATAATGAAATCGCGTGGGATATTTTGTAGTGGCCATTTTTATGCACAAATGATATGCTTTATTACTATAAATTTCTTCTGGCAAACACGTGCAAAGAAGCCAAAGCCACAGCTCTGACTTAACCTTGGTTGACAGGTGAAAACTTAATGATGCTCACAAATTCAGCCTTCAGGGTAGCTCCTCCAACAAGAAATCCATCCAGACAGGTTGTGATTCTGATTAAAAAAAAATCCAACATTTACAGAGGCACCATAAATAATCCAGGCTGAGGCCGCTACTTTAGGACTAACATTTACCTTAAGACAATTCCTTAATTCATAGGGCACCTCCTGAGCCAAAGCTGGGTTACAACATTTCCAGTTCCAATCACCCAAACAAGCTCATATGCTATAACGATGTTACTCCAGTCAACCACCTTATCTGTTATTACTTTGTTTTGTTCAGAAACTACCTTCAAAGTATCTTCGATGTCTCGTTGTTCCAGAGTCTCTCCAACAGAAGCTATTACATTCAAACCTTGAGAAAGTGCATAAGCCAATTTATCTGCAACAAACTCATTATCTTCTTTCAGTATAAGCCTTCCCTCTGAATGACCATGGAATTTCTAAATTGATCAGCATCTCTACACTGATCTCTCCAATGAAAGCACCTCCTTTCCTTACCCAACAATTATGTCCAGCAACTGCGAAGTCTGAGCATAGCAAGGTCTTCACTGTTGAAAGAAACACAAACAAAGGGCTCACAACAACCTCCACGACACCTTCAGATGGCACTTCTGCTTCGCTAAGAGTACTAACAAGTTTTTTAAGCTACTCCAAAGTACCATTCCATTTCCAGTTGCCTCCAACTAAACACTTACAACCCATCGTGTTTTCGCGAATCGATCAAGGACGCTTCTCCCAAAAAATACACAGAAAAAATTACGAAAGGATTAGGTAGAGATTCTTGGGTTGAACCATAAATAAAATTGTTGCTCCTCTCTATTGCCTGAACCATTGACATAAATGTTTTTTGTGTAAAATGTAGGGTTTTCTTAAAAAGCATTTTGCAAGAACTCCATATCAAATTTGTAATGCCCGTCACGTAGAGAAGATAAATAGTATGTGGTAATCATGCCTGTTGAATGTCCAAGCACCAGCTTCATAGATGTATCAATGCTTTCACACAAAAACTCCTCGTCCGATTGAAATCTCAAACAAGAATAATTGGTAAGAGAAAGTGGGAATGGTCGGTAAACTACGAGCGCTGGAAACCACTCTGACTGCAAATGCTACCGAATGAATTTGGCTGATAATGGAGAAGGGTATATGCGCCAATTCTTCAACATGTCATCAAGATATACCTTACCAAAATAGTCTCCAGGGAGAGGTCCTTTGGCTTCTTTTTAGCCAATGTACTTATAGCTGTAAGATTTTTGAGATACACAGATCTAGATCTGCAAGACAATAAACAAGCTTGCAAGAGAAGGAAGGAAGCGAGCAAGAATTGAGAAAAGAATGAAAATTGATTCTACAATATTAGTTTTAGAATAAATACATAAAAACAACTAAGTTAAGCTTAGTTGTACATGCAATAACTAAAGCTAACTAAAGCTAAGTGTGCTTTATCTTATGTTAATGTGTACATGTGCCACATGCAAGCAATAAGTTAACTAGAGCTAATCTAGGTGCATGTACACCAACACAGCTAGTCTAAGTGCATGTACACCAACACCCCCCCTTAAGCATAACTTAGGTG
Source organism: Pinus tabuliformis (assembly GCA_031772625.1). NCBI lineage: Eukaryota > Viridiplantae > Streptophyta > Pinopsida > Pinales > Pinaceae > Pinus > Pinus tabuliformis. The sequence goes on from CM062813.1 coordinate 462,609,363, forward strand.
AGTGTGATGCAAAATGAATGAGTCTCGGAAACACGGCCATTTTAGGTACCCATATACAATGCATAAAAAGGAGGAAAGAGGGAAAACCCAGTGGGAAGAAAACCCCCCCTCAAAATATAATGCAAAAGTAGAGAAAAGACAACTGCTAGGCAGTCGTGTCCTTCACCCCGAGACGATCTCGCAGGAATCGAAACTTCTGCTCAGTGAAAGTCTTGGTGAAGATGTCAGCAATCTGCTCGGAACTAGGACAGTACTGAAGATCGATGATCCCATCATGAATGAGTTCTCTAATGAAGTGCATGTGGATCTCGATGTATTTGGTACGTTGCTGCTGCACTGGATATCTGCAAAACTTTAGCGTACTTTGATTATCACACCAGATGACAGTTGGATGATGGACACTAATCCCAATCTCAGATAGGAAATGTTGTAGCCAAATTGCCTGAATAGTGGCATTGACTGCTCCTCTATACTCGGCCTCTGCTGATGATAAAGCAATGGCAGCCTGCTTCTTACTTGACCAACAAATTGGGCCAGATCCCAAACTAAGTACATAACCGGAAGTAGACTTGCGATCAATGGTGTCGCCAGCCCAGTCTGAATCTGTGAACCCGATGAGATTCAAAGAACAATTGGTTACATAATGAATCCCATAGGTGATTGTCCCCTAGACATATCGAAGGATGCGCTTTGCAACATTCCAATGTAACTCATGTGGCTCCTACATGTATATGGAAACTGCTCCGACAGCATAGGAGAGATCAGGACGGGAGTGAGTGAGATAAAGAAGACTTCCCACAAGCTGGCGATACAATGTGCAATCAACTAATGGTGTGTCTTTGCCTTTCTCAAGCTTTATCCCTGATAAGAAAGGTGTGGCTGTTGGCTTGCAGTCACTCATGTGAAATCGTGCCAAAAGATCTTTGCCATATTTTGGTTGAGAAATGGTAATGCCAGAATCACGTTGATGGATCTCTAGTCCAAGGAAGAAATTTAGCAAGCCCATGTTTGTCATAGAAAACCGCTTATGCAATGCAGTTTTGATGTTAGTAATGACAGAAGCGGAACTACCCATTATCAAAAGATCATCTACGTAGAGTACTATGATCAACAAGGAGTCAATTTTCTTCAGAAAATAAACATTGGAATCAGATTTGCAGCGTACAAAATTTTGAGATAACAAATAAGAATCCATCTTTGCATACCATGCTCTAGGTTCCTGCTTGAGGCCATAGAGAGACTTCTTTAGTTTGCATACCAAAGATGAATTATGCATGTATCCTGGTGGCTGCTCCATGTAGATTTCCTCCTCGAGATCACCATGAAGAAAGGCATTCTTCACATCCATATGATGCACCTCCCATCCTCTTGCTGCTGCAATGGAGAGAGCTAGCCGAATGGAATCCATTTTTGCCACTGGAGCAAAAGTCTCTTCATAGTCAACACCATGTACTTGCTGAAAACCTTTTGCTACCAATTGTGCCTTATATCGACTAACTTGGCCATTTGATGCTTTCTTGGTTCGGTAAACCCACTTGCATCTCACAAGTTTGCGATTTGAAGGTAGCGGAACCAAATCCCAAGTCTGGTTCTTAATGAGAGAGTTATATTCCTCATCCATGGCGGCTTCCCATTCAGGATGCCCATTTGCTTCTGCATAAGTTTGTGGATCAGATCCATGCATCATATAAGCATGCATGGGCATGGATGGCTCCATAGCTAATAGTGCTTGCGGATCTTCCTCAAACAGAGGGATAGAGGCAGGATCATCAAGGATATCACTCATGCTGCGCCATTTTTGTGTTGAAGGTGGTCGAGAATCTTGCGAACTACATGCAGAAGTATGATCTCGATGTTCAACAACTGGTGGTCTAACAGGGGTCATAGGAAAAGACTCATCTTCATCAGAATGCTGGTCTGAAGTTTCATTTGCATACTCATCAATGAGTGGTGATGAAAATTTGGTAACAAGTTCATCTACTGGTGCATGCGAAATATCTTCGTCAAACTTTACACTCCTTTCAATAAAGAGCTCTTCAGTGTGGATATCAAGCAATCTGTACCCTTTGAATTCATCAGAATATCCAACAAACATACATGCTTCGCTTTGAGGCTCCAAAGCCTTTCTCTTCTCTGGAGGAATGCGGGCCCATGCTCGAGATCCAAAAATGCGAAAATGACTAACTTCAGGTTGCATGCCAGTCCAAGCCTCAAAAGGTGTTTTTCTAGTAAAAGATTTATGAGGAGATCTGTTCTGGATGTATGAGGCACAATTAATAGCTTCGGCCCACAATTTCGACGGAAGAGATCTTGCATGCAACATGCAATTTGCCATCTCTTTCAAAGATCGATTTTTCCTTTCAGCCATGCCATTTTGTTGTGGAGTGTAAGGAACTGTATGCTGCAACTGTATGCCTGCTTCATCACAAAGATTCTTGATATCTTTGTTGACATATTCCGTCCCATTATCTGTGCGGAGTATTTTGATGCGTTTTCCAGACTGATTTTCTGCATGCGCTTTGAAAATCTTTAGATGTTGAAAAACTTCATACTTGAGTTTCAAGAAGTAAACCCAAGTGAATCTCGTGTAATCATCTATAAATGACAACACATATCTTGCTTTGCTCATTGAAAGCACCGGAAATGGACCCATGAGATCACTGTGTACAAGTTCCAAAGGTGAAGAGGCTCTCCATGCATGCCCCTTCTCGAATTTTTCTTGTGGATGCTTTCCAAGAGCACATCCATTACAAACACCATCTGAAAATTCAATGGTTGGCAATCCTTTGACCATCCCTTGCTTACTAAGCTGTTGTATATATATGAAATTCAAGTGCCCAAATCTCTCGTGCCAAATCCTACTTTCTTCATTTGCATGCGTAAGTAGCAAAATAGAATCTGATTGAGGAACAAAATCAGAAAATGTATACAGACGAGATTGATCATTTACCTTGCCAGATGCAATCTTCAAATTGGTTTGCATGTCATAAATGCTCACGGAATCTGGGGTAAATTCCACTTTCCTTTCGCTGCCTATGTGTGTCATCTGATACACTGAGAGAAGATTCACAGAAAGCCTTGGAATATGCAAGACATTTTCAAAACTTCCATCTTCGAATTGCACTCTTCCTTATCCAGTTGCTGCAACTGCAGAATTATCCCCCATGAGAATGGGAGGACCTGAGTATGCATGTAGAGAAGAAAAGGATTCCTTTGAAGAAGCCATATGATGTGAAGCTCCTGAATCGATGATCCATTCTTGTGGTGCAGAATGAAGAGCAATGAAAGCATGCCCGTTACCTCTTTGATCTGGTGCTTTTTCTCCAGACTTCTTCTTAGCATTCTCAGGAATGTGGTCTCCAAGATTGTGTTGCTGGAGTGTCTGCACCATAAGATCTATAGTCTTCTTCATGCATGCAGATTCAGGATGAAAACCACGGTGGCAATAATTGCACATTGATTGCCCTTTCGTTCCTTTCCTTTCCTTTGAGCCAGATGATCCATCAGGGGGTTTGGGATGTCCTCCCTTTCTTGGATCAGGATCCTTCTTCCCTTTTCCTTTCTGATGGTCTTTGGAATTTGCCTTTCCTTTTGCATGCACAGTAAGTGCATGCGCTTTGGAATTTTTAAGTGTGCCCATTTTGATGAGCTTATCTTGCTCATGCATCAAAGACTGAATAAAAGAATCCAGTGAGGGCATCTTCCAAGCTGCACCAGTTGCAGATCTGACTGTGTGGAACGTAGAGACGAATACTACATACTCTGGACAAAGTTTTGATAAAATGGAAAGAATCAACTGATTTTCTTGCTTGGATTTGTCGATCCTGCATCCTTTCAACTGAACCAACAAGGCTTTATACCTTGTGAAAAAATCTTGAATGTTCTCAAAGTTTCTCGGATCTAATGAGTTTAACTCATTTTCGAGAATGTGACCTTGCATTTCATCCTGTTTTCCAAACAATCCTTCCAAAATTTTCCATACTTCATTTGGAGTTGAACATGATTCAACATGAAATAGCAGTTCCGGAGAAATAGATAAACATAGGATGTTGAAGGCCTCGTCCATGCGATTGAAATATCTTGTTTTCTCCATTGTCGATGTTGGTTCAACTTCCGTTTCCATGGTTACTCGAAATAAGCCTCTACTTCTGAGATGAAGTTGAATCTTTGGCTTCCATTCGAAATAATTATATGGAGTGAGAATTGCCGATTGTGGAAACTCCAATTTAGACTCCATTCTTTGTTGTTGCTTCAATCTTCTGAACCTGCAAATAAAATTGCTTGTGCACTGATTAGAAATCACTGTGCTCTGATACCATGTAAGATTTTTAAGATACACAGATCTAGATTTGCAAAACAATAAACAAGCTTGCAAGAGAAGGAAGGAAGCGAGCAAGAATTGAGAAAAGAATGAAAATTGATTCTACAATATTAGTTTTAGAATAAATACATAAAAGCAACTATGTTAAGCTTAGTTGTACATGCAATAACTAAAGCTAACTAAAGCTAAGTGTGCTTTATCTTATGTTAATGTGTACATGTGCCACATGCAAGCAATAAGTTAACTGGAGCTAATCTAGGTGCATGTACACCAACACAGCTAGTCTAAGTGCATGTACACCAACAATAGCTATATTAATTGACTCAAAAAGTCACGTGTGCCGCATAGAGTTAAACCTCTGTTCTATATGGGCCAATTCTTCAACATGTCATCAAGATATACCTTACCAAAATAATCTCCAGGGAGAGGCCCTTTGGCTTCTTTTTAGCCATTGTACTTATAGCTATATTAATTGACTCAAAAAGTCACGTGTGCCGCATAGAGTTAAATTTTTGTTCTATAAAGGTTATGATGTTATAGAGGTATATGGGGTTTAACAATAAGTTTTGCTGGGTGAAATCTATGAGATGGAGGTTCAAATCTCGTTGAGTATATGGCTTGTTGTGTTTTGGCTAGAAGAGTAGGCGACCCCCGAGCAGACATCTTGGCTCTTCTTGAGGAATAAATTAATTGCTATTGTGCACCTAGCTTAGGTTTATAGTGGGAGCCGGTTGGATTTGATCCTAGCCCTGTTCAGAGTAACTCTCACAAGTTACGGATTATCCTAGATTAAAAAAAAAAATTATAATCTTAATTGGACCAAATCAGCTTCATCAACTATCAATCTCAGCCTTATATCTTCCATAATATCAATTAAACGAAATTTGCTACCCTTAGCTTTGGTTAATTTAAATTGTTCATTGGTATAAACTTTCCATGTTCTTAAAATGAATTCGAGCTAAATTCAGTATTGATTGGTCTAAATTATTTAGACGCTTCGGCAACATTTCAATGGCTACTGGAGGAGTGAAGCCATTCTATGACAAGTGGATTTCGTTCTTATGACATATGTCCAAATAATTTTTTCCTATAACCTGCAAATTTCGTAGTAGAATTATTTTTCCTATAACCTGCAAATTTCGTAGTAGAATTACATTTGGACATCCCCAACTTTATTGTCAACACCAGCTTCACTGTCGACAAAAAATTCATTTCAGCATTCCATCTCACAATACCCGCTAACAAAGTTTGGATGAGAGTCCAGAGGGCCATGAATAAAGACTTGGAGAGCCCAGGCCCCTCCAGCTCGGAGCAGGGCTTTCAGAGTATCCAACCAATATTGCAATGGAGTATTCTAAGGACATGTGCATTATTATCGGCTTCTTTGGTGATTTCGGCTATGCTGTTTTGTAGAAGTGCGTTTGCGATTTAAGAGTCGATCAAGGCTTCGAAGATTGGCTTGAAGATTGCGAGTTTTATGAGGAGAACTAGGTGGCCTGAAGAGCTCATAGTCTTTGTGGTGGCCACACTTCCAATTCTGGAGCACAGAGGGGTGATTCCTGTAGGTTACTGGATGCAGTTAGAACCCTTGAACGTCTCCATATTGGCTACTGCGTGGTAATTTCCCAGCTTTCATAATGCACATTTTCAAGATACTGTTTTGGGTTTTAGATGTCTTTCTTTGATCTTTCTCTAATCCTCTTTATTGACTTATTTAGTCCGAATTATACATCCCTACTCTGTCGTAACCGATGGACTGGAACGACTAAAGTTAAGGTTTCTGACCTGCCCATAATTGCTTTCCTGTCTAATTGTTGGTATTGTCTCCGTAATTACGAAAGTTGAGGCCTATGACCTGCCCATACCAGGTCATGGAGCAAAAACTTGTATTAATTGTCTAATGATACTATGCTTTCTTGTGTAATTGTTGGTATTTTCTTTTTCAATATAAACATGATAGGAAGGATCAAACCAAGCAGAGGAGGCAAGCCAAATTAATGGGCGGTTTCCTGACTGCCGCCGCATTTACGAAGGTGGACCGTAATCGGAGGTTGGTCCCTCCGAACACTCCTCGCTCCACAAAATCGAAAGAGAGGTCGGTCTGGCGTCGTGGGTCCTTCCTGTTAGTCGGCAGTCGAGTGATAGTCGGACATAAACACAGCGAAACGGAGGACGAGTCGACTCCGACCTCAAGTCCGGGCAGCCAGGTGTAAACGTCAACAAACCGGAGAGCGAGGAACTCCGAAAATAAGTAGCGTCTGACCGGCCTACGAAGAAATACGACCTACCAGGGAATTCTGACCTCGAAACCGCCCTAGAAACCATGCAGGTGTTGAGAATTTATGCGTGGACCGCCCCTTTAAAGTGTTGTTTAATTTAAAAAAAAAAAAAGGTTCGCAAAAGGGATTTCCACGCGTGGAACAAGAATGGGTTGAGAAATTTTAGTGTTATATGTATATATCGTAGGTATGAACTAAACTGTGGAGTTTAAATTCAAGAATTCCTTGGGCAATTTCAGTGTTATATGTATATATCGTAGGTTTGAAATTAACTGTGGAGTTTAAATTCGATGCAAGTCTCTTTGCGTTGGAAGTTTTGGTTTTCGTCAATATTGTTCATCAATGCTCTGCTTAAACTATAATGTCTTAAACTATAAAGATACCCCTACCATTTATTTTAGCAGTTGTCTATAATGTGACTTTTTGGAAGCCTTTTTGGTGGGTTTTTCCGGTCAAAATCTGGTAGCAATTTATTGAAATCGCAATTTTGATAGCTAGTTTCTACACAGTCAAAGCGTCCCAGGGGTTTCAGGGTGTTGAATCCAAATATGCAGTTAAAAAACCATTTTAACTACAACAAATCAAGATTTAACCTCAATTTCTTCCGCCGGATTCCATCACCGGAATCTCCAAAAAGTCGCATTATAGACAACTCCTTTATTTTACTCTATTTGAAACAGCTTGTGAATTATGCGGGAAAGAAGAGTTCAGTTGCTTCCAAGTTTCTGGATAAGCTCATTAAAATAACAAGAAAGTAGGTCTATAGAGGAGTTCTAATGGCTTTAGGTCTATAGAGGAGTTCTAATGGCTTGGGTTGATGTTGTTTGTTGTTGTTCCCTTCCTAGGGATTGGAGCATGGTCCGGAGCCATTGCATTGCAGCTACAATACTGGTTATGCCCTGGACCATGGTCTGGAGCCATTGCATTGCAGCTACAATACCGAATATGCCTTTTTCTTTTTCCTCTCTCTTTCTAACAAATTGGTATCAATTTTTTTTCTAACAAATCTAATAGATTGGTATCAGAGCTTAAATTGGTATCAGAGCAGCCCAAGATTGCAGAGCCACTGGAGAGAAAATTTGTTACATAAGCCGCATCGTCAAAGAAAAGAGCGTGCGAGAGTGTTGCGAGGGTCCTCCTACATAAGCCGCAACCTATGTTGCTGCCACCACCGTGAATCCCCGTTGTATGTATAGACTGTCGTCGTTGTTGTGAGCAGTGCACAGACAATGTGAAGAGCATTAGTCAACACTTGGCCAAAGTTTTAAAGTGCGCGTGGACATGTATTGTTTTTTAAAAGTCCTTCAAAAGTTTGAAAAAAAAAATTATTTGAAAAGGTTTTTTCTAAAGGGCCGAGGACCACCTAGGCAAATACGGTTTTCTTTTGAAGTGTGGAAATTATACTTTCAACTGCTGTGCCGCAGCATTAAAACAACGACCATAAAACTACTCCAGAAAACCGTTGAGCCTTATCGCACCGCCTTTCACGAGTTAGAGGTTTTCCTTCGAGGGGCTCCGCTATTGTACACCTTTCGACGCGTGTCCACAGTACTTTTTGCAAAAAAACTTTTTATCGGGATGTAACCTTCGTTTTCTTTGGGCAAGCGATATTCGTCCGATTGCAAGGATGGATGATGACCGTTGATTAAAGTCAAAGTTGCGTACAGGCCTGCAGCAAACACATTGCGTGAAGTTTTTGTTTTGACCGCTAGTATTCTCCATAAAAGTAATAAATGAAATTTATTGTGATGGGTAGAACGTAGGTAAAAATTTTTAATTTTATTATTTTCTATCAGCGGGAGTATGGGCACAAGTAAATGTTGGTAGAATTTTAAATTTTAATTTTTTTTTATGCACGGAAGTATGGGCATATGTAATTGTATTTGTTATGTTTTTCTTATTGTTGTTGTGTATTGGATATGCAAGTAAAATCCACGCAGCAGAGGGTGAGTAAGAAATGAAGAATTTACACAGCAGTGTAAAATGAAGGGGAATGCGCAGTAGCGCAACTGTAATAATTCTTGGATGTTGCATATGAAATGAAAAGGGAGAAAATTGCCGCAGCAAATGTAAAGAAATTTTTATTCCCGCAGTGAATGTAAGATTTCAGCAGTGAATGTAAGATTCTTGTCTTTTACACAGCAGTAAAAAAAGGGTTGCGAGTAAAGACAGTGTGTTATTTTTCTGGAGAGACAGAGCAAATTTTTGTTTTGTGTATCTGAAGTGTTCTTGTGTAAATCCCTCTAAGAGAGGAAGAATTCTGTAATAGGAAGTCTTTATTAATCAATGCAAAGTGTTTTTATGTGTGAGAAAATCTCTGTCTTCTGGAAACAATTTTTTCTATGCTTCCCTGTGTTAAGATCCTGAGAAACAGAGCATCATTATCTGTTCAGTCTTTTTTTTGGAATTTACCAGAAAATTCCCAACAGTGGTATCAGAGCTTGTACAGGCTCTTTGAAGGTGTCAAACAAGCTAAAGGAAGGTTTATCGTTGCAGCAGCTTCTCCAGCAGAGTGAAGACTCACTCAAGGTATTTCTCAAGTTTTTTTTTTTTTTTGTGTTGCTGTTGAGAACAGTCAGTGATTTTTAATACAAGGTCAAGTATTTTTAAGAGTGCAAGAATCGCTGGCTCCAGAATCAACACTAGCATGGGTATTTTTAATACTCAGCTCCCACAGTTTAATGGGAAAAACTATGACTATTGGGCAATAACCATGAGAGCCATGTTTGTCTCACAAGATTTATGGGAACTTGTTGAATATGGGTTTGGAGAACCAAGAGATGAAGATGAGTTTAATAGGTTAACTCAGGCAGGGAAATATCTATTGAAGAGCAATAAGAAGAAGGATTCAAAAGCCCTCGTATTTTTATATCAAGCAGTGCATGAGAGTGTGTTTCCAAGGATAACAACAGCCAAGACATCCAAAGAAGCATGGAAAACTCTCAAGACAACCTATCAAGGCATGGAAAAAGTGAAGACGACAAAACTACAGTTGCTGAGGAGATATTTTGAGAACCTATACATGAAGGAGTCAGATAATATTGATTCATTCTTCACACATGTGATTGGTCTGGTCACATAGATAAGGTCTTATGGAGAAACTCTTGAAAAAAGGAGGATTGTGGAGAAACTATTCAGAATCCTACCGTCAAAGTTTGATGTGATTGTCACCACCATAGAAGAGACAAACGATCTCACAAACTTTTTAGTTGATGAGCTTCATGCATCACTGATAACACATGAGCAGAGGTTGAGTAAAAATGAAAACTCATCTCTAGAGCAAGCCTTCAAGACCCAAATGTCCTTTGGAAGATGAAGAGGTCAAGGCAGAGGAAACAAGAGAGGAAGAGGCAGAAGTCAAAACAAAGGTGGAGGAAACAGTCCAGCAAATGCTCAAGGAAGAAGCAGCAATCTAAATTAGAACCAAGGCCAAGGCAGCAGTCAACAAAGTGGACAACATCATGCTCAAGGATAAAGGTATGAAAAATCCAATGTCCAATGTTATTATTGTAAAAAATATGGGCATTATGCCAATGAATGTAGGAAGAAGCAGCATGATATAAATAATAGATCTAGTGCAAATATCACTAGAGAAATTATCAGCCAAGATAATGTGTTGTTAGCTTGTAATGTGGCTGAAACAAACAGTGATGATATATGGTTTCTAGACTCCGGTTGCAGCAACCATATGATAGGAAACATAGCCCTGTTTTCTTCTTTAGATCAAAATGTGAAATCACAAGTCACAATTGGGACTGATAGTAAAATTTCTATTATGGGAAAAGGAGAAGTAAAAATATTTACAAAGAAAGGTGAAAAGAAAACCATAGCAGATGTCTATTATGTTCCTGGAATGAAGTGTAACCTCTTAAGTATTGGACAACTTGTTCAAAAGGGTTACAATGTTTTCTTTGAGAATGATATATGCACCATCATGGATAGAGCACCCAGCAAACGATGTATTGTTGAAGTGAAGATGACGAGGAACAGGATGTTCCCTCTCAGAATAAAGGCATATTTGAAAAATAAAGAAGTAATTGCAACAGTTACCCAAGAGGCTTTCCAAAGCGTACGAAAGGATGAAAATTGGTTGTGGCACTTGAGATTTGGACATCCCAACTTTGTAGGTCTTAAATTGTTGAGTAGAAAAGGAATGGTAAGAGGATTACCATTGATAGAGAAACCAGACAGCCTTTATGAAGGTTGTATCTTGGGGAAACAACACAGAGAAAGTTTTCCATTAGGGAAAAGCATAAGGGCAAAAGCACCCTTAGAGATTGTCCACTCAGACTTATGTGGACCAATGCAAACTCCATCACTAGTAGGCAACCAATATTTTCTAACATTCATTGATGATTTCACCAGAAATACTTGGGTTTATTCCTGAAGAACAAAAGTGAAGTGTTTGAAAAATTTCGAAATTTCAAAGCACTTGTAGAAAACCAAAGCCGGCTGCATATCAAAGTTTTAAGAATGGATAGAGGAGGTGAATATATATCCAAATAATTTCTACATTTTTGTAGAGAAAAAATGGAATTCACAAATAGTTTACAGCTAGGTACACTCCGCAGCAAAATGGAGTAGCTGAAAGAAAGAATAGGACCATCATGGATATGGCGAGGAGTATGTTAAAGGCAAAGCATTTGCCAAATGATTATTGGGCTAAAGCTATACACTGTGCAGTATATATTTTGAATAGATGCCCAACAAAAGTAGTCATGAACAGAGTGTCGGAAGAAGCATGGAGTGGGAGAAAGCAAGGAGTCACCCACATGAAAGTTTTTGGTTGTGTGGCTTATACATACGTTCCAGATCAGCTAAGCAGGAAGTTGGACAACAAAGGGGAGAAATGTATTTTCATTGGATACAGTGAGGAATCCAAAGCTTACAGGTTGTATATCCCATCTACCAAGAAGTTTTTTGTGAGCAGAGATGTTCAATTCATTGAAGAGGAAGCTTGGGATGGAAGCATAGAGAAAACAGTGAATGTTAAAAACTGTTTGTCTCATGATGAAGATGATGAGGAGATGGCTGAAATACATCCCCAAACAACAGCGCCAACACAAGGAAAGCAAGAGACACCCTTGAGGAGAAATGAAAGTGTTTTTCCAAGCACACCACAAGGAGGAAATTCAAGTGTGCCTTCAAGCACTTGTACACCAAATGAAAGAGGTAAGAAGTTCAGAAATTTAAGTGACTTTTATGATGAAGGTATGAATTCCTTGTTTGCTTTATATTGTCATGTTGATGACCCTATTCATTTCGAAGATGCAATTAAGGATAGGAAATGGATAGAAGCTATGGATGAGGAGATCAATGCCATAGAAAGAAACAAGACATGGGATTTGGTTGAACTACCAAAAGGAAAAGAAGTCATTGGAGTCAAATGGGTTTACAAGACCAAGTGTAATGCTGAAGGCAAGATAGAAAGACACAAGGCAAGACTAGTTGTCAAAGGATATAAGTAGCAGTATGGAAGAGACTATGAGAAAACTTTCGCACCGGTTGCTAGAATGGAAACACTGAGAGAAATGTTGTCCATAGCAGCACAAAACAAGTTGAAAGTTTACGAAATGAACGTGAAGTCAACATTCCTAAATGGAGTGTTAATGGAAGAGGTTTACATTGAACAACCTCTAGGCTATGAAAAGAAAGGCCAAGAGCATAAAGTGTGCAGATTGAAGAAAGCTCTTTATGGGCTGAAGCAAGCACCAAGAACATGGTACAGTAAGATAGATTCCTATCTACTAGAAAATGGATTTGAAAAGTGTGAGGGAGAACCCACCCTCTACATCAAAGAAAATGATGGTAAAATACTAATTGTTGTGTTATATTTTGATGATGTTATTTTCACAGGTAATGATGATCATCTTATTGAAAACTTCAAAACAGTCATGAAAGAAGAATTTGAAATGACTGACATGGGTTTGTTGAGATACTTCTTAAGAATAGAAGTAGATCAAAATGAAAATGGGATTTTTATCTCACAAGAAAAATATGTTAATGAAGTGTTGGAAAGATTTAACATGCAGGACAGAAAAGCAGCAATCACTCCCATAGTGATGGGATTAAAACTCATCAAAGAGGACAGCAGCAAGGATTTTGATCCTAGTTTGTGCAAGAGCATAGTTGGCAGCCTCATGTATTTGACTGCAACTAGGCCAGACATAATGTTTGTTGTTAGTTTAATTTCCAAATTCATGGAGAGGCCAAAAGGAGCACATTGGCAGGCAGCAAAAAGAATTATGAGGTATGTTAAAGGTACTAAAAGGTTTGGCATTTTATATACTGTCTCAGAATGTTCATATTTAATTGGATACACTGATAGTGATTGGGATAGAAGTGTAAATGATCGGAAAAGCACATCTGGTTATGTCTTTCACATGGGTTCAGGAGCCATTTCATGGGCTTCTAAGAAACAGCCTATTGTAGCATTGTCTACATCAGCGGAAGAATATGTGGTAGCTAAAGCAGCAGCATGTCAAGCAGTTTGGATGAGAAGGATGCTAAGGAGTTTGTGCCAAGAACAAACAAAAGAAACTGTGATTTTTTGTGACAATAGCTCAGCTATTGCATTATCCAAGAATTTGGTGTTTCATAAGAGAACGAAACACATTGACAAGAGGTTTCATTACATCAGGGAATTGGTAAGCAATGGAGAAATTGTTTTACAACATTGTAGGACTCAAGAGCAGGTTGCAGACATTCTGACCAAGCCATTGGACCAGAAAAGTTTTGAGTTTTTGAGAAAATGTCTGGGTATGTCTGGTAACCCAGTAGTTGAAATTAAAGCGGAGTGTTGAAATTATACTTTCAACTGCCGTGCAGCAGCATTAAAACAGCGACCGTAAAACTACTCCAGAAAACCGCTGAGCCTTATCGCACCGCCTTTCACGAGTTAGTGGTTTTCCTCCGAGGGGCTCCGCTACTGTACACCTTTCGACGCATGTCCACAGTACTTTTTGCAAAACCGCTTTTTATCGGGATGTAACATTCGTTTTCTTTGGGAAAGCGATATTCGTCTGATTGCAAGGGTGGATGATGACCGTTGATTAAAGTCAAATCTATGTACAGGCCTGCAGCAAACACATTGCGTGAAGCTTTTGTTTTGACCACTAGTATTCTCCGTAAAAGTAATAAATGAAATTTATTGTGATGGGTAGAACGTAGGTAAAAAAATTTAATTTTATTATTTTCTATCAGCGGGAGTATGGGCACAAGTAAATGTTGGTAGAATTTTAAATTTTAATGTTTTTTTTTATGCACAGAAGTATGGGCATATGTAATTGTATTTGTTATGTTTTTTTTGTTGTTGTTGTGTATTGGATATGCAAGTAAAATCCACGCAGCAGAGGGTGAGTAAAAAATGAAGAATTTACACAGCAATGTAAAATGAAGGGGAATGCGTAGTAGCGCAACTATAATAATTCTTGGATGTTGCATATGAAATGAAAAGTGATAAAATTGCCGCAGCAAATGTAAAGAAATTTTTATTCTCGCAGTGAATGTAAGATTTCAGCAGTAAATGTAAGATTTTTGTCTTTTACACAACAGTAAAAAAAGGGTTGCGAGTAAAGACAGTGTGTTATTTTTCTGGAGAGACAAAGCAAATTTTTGTTTTGTGTATCTGAAGTGTTCTTTTGTAAATCCCTCTGAGAGAGGAAGAAGTCTGTAATAGGCAGTCTTTATTAATCAATGCAAAGTGTTTTTATGTGTGAGAAAATCTCTGTCTTCTGGAAACAATTTTTTTTATGCTTCCCTGTGTTAAGATCCTGAGAAATAGAGCATCATTCTCTGTTCCATCTTTTTTTTGGAATTTACCAGAAAAATCCCAACATGAAGGAGCATATATTTTTTTAAAGGAGGGTTTTATTTTCAAACTGTTTTTTTTTTTTTCGTTTCAAAAGGCCAAGTCAAAAGCATGGTGTTAAAACGTCAAGTCATATAGGTATATTTGTCGAGCTGCATTATGAAAAACGTGTTTTTTTTCATGCAAGAGATTTGAAAAGATATTAAAGTTCTTTTGAGAATATTTTTTTGCCTAAATCACATTCGAATGTATTTGTTGACGCATTTCGAAGCAACGAGTGTGGTTCATTGTCCTGACGATGAATCACACTCATTGGTTCGAAACGCATCAACAAATGCATTAGAATGTGATTTACGGCGAAACATCTTCTCAAAAAACTTGATATGGATCACAGAAACTTAAATTCAACAAGATATTAAAAGTTTTGAAAAGAGTGATTTCTTTGTTTGAGGATTAAAAAGAAAAAAAATGGAAAGTGAATTTAGGATTTTGTAAAAGTCTATTTATTTGCAATTTCCTTTTGGTGTTTTTTCAAGCATGATAATTTTTTGGGGGAAGATTGTGTCTTACGGAGGCACATATTGAAAATCAGATTTTTTTTTGGGGGCAATATGGAAGACAACCTCATGCAATCAGCAAAAGAGTTATAAAACAAGGAATGACAACAGTCATGGGTCACAAAGCACGACTAAAAAAGGCTAAGAAAATGAATAAAAAGAAGAGGTAGAAATTGTTGCCATGGTTAGAGAGGTTCAAGCCATAGCCAAGGTACTGAAAAGTATAACATAAGACAAAGAATAAATCGAGGGCGATGGGTGTAGCTTTGATCTGCTACCACCTCCTATGTTTACAAATGAATATTTTCATCATTGTGTTATGAAGATGTTAACTTTTCTTAGAGCTAAAGAGTTAATTGAGTATGAATCTAATAACCCATATGATGTAGTATGTGATGCTTTAGCATTGAATTTTATAAAATATGCATTGGATGAGAAGTGTTTGTGCAAGGTAGCAGAATATACAACTTCCTTGGAAGCATGGAAGTTCCTGGAAGCAGAGTTTGATGCAACGCAGTGTGACATGAAACAATAGGTTATGTCACAATCAAAGAATTCATCTGCGGATCTATGAGTAGATGAGCAGGACTCTGAGAGGAAAACAGAGCTTGGAGAACCACACTCAAAAGTGTATGATGGTTGTGAAGACCACAAAATTGAAACTCATTATGCAAGCATGCATATGGATGAGGAAGATGAAACAAAGATTGTAGAGAGAGAAGCGGGAGCCTCTGTTTGTGAAGCATGGCAAGAGCATATAAATGCTAAAGGAATCCATTGTAACATGGATGATACAGATGATGGTGAATCCCACTATGATGAGACACATGTGGATGATGACTACAAAGTTATATGTGAATCGGTCAGTCGCAGCTCATGGATTTGGTGAAGCTGAAATTGTCAATGAAATTGACAATGAGCACATGCATGCTCAGATATCCCACCATAGTGTGGACGTACATTATTTTGATGATATGTGTGGCATTTTTTTCAAATAGGGATTGATTGTGCCAATATGGTAAGCACAATGTTTGATGAAACATTGAAAGTTGAAGCTGTCATTGTAGCAATAAGATATGAAGCAGTTGGAACTCCTCATGAAGTAGTATGTCGTGTAGCAGCAGTTGATGATCAAGAACATAATAAAGTGATTGAAGTGATTTTTATGAGAATCTCCACTAACAACATAACAGTGGAATACAACCTCCATGCATTTGAAAAGAAGGTAGATGTAGAGATGGAAACTCTCACTCAAGAGCATAATAAAGATGTTTTTAACATTGTTTTTGAATATGCAAGTGTTCAGAATAGCATGGGAAAAGAAGTTGAAAGAAAGGTTGTTAATAAGTTTGAACAAGATTTGAAAGTAATTGAAGAATGGATTCAGAAACCAAAAGAAAAAATTGATTTGAGTCTTAAAGCAACAACTGGAATAAAAGAATTGGATGAAATGGTGAATAATGATTTTCAGTGTGCAGATTACAGAAAAAAATAGCAGTATATGACGATGAAAGTGAAAATAATGATATGGATGTTTCTGAAGGCAAAGATGAATGCATTGAAACCATTTTTCAGCAATGGAGTCTAGAAGAGATAAGATTCTACTATCAAGAAATATGGTAGAAAGAAAATTAGGAATATGAAGCACAAGAAGCAAAGCAAAGAAGACAGTCTGAAGATGCAATCTTTTGGCAGCAACCCATAGTTGAACAAATATTTGAAGAGGAAGTTGTAGAAGACATGATCCAATTATTTTTAAGAACAAGTTCAAGACAAGTCAAAGAAAAATTGCAGCAGCAGCAAGTGAAAAAAGCCTACAGCAAGAAAGTTCAACAGAGAATGAAGTAGTTTCAAGAATTTAAAATTTAGAAGAAGAGAAAAAATAAAATGCAAAATTGTAAACTTCTGGAGTCATTGTAAGCCTAGCTGAGACATAAACCAGCGAGCATGTTTATGTGATAATTAAGTCATGGTGAGTCATACAGTCGTAATTAAAGGGTAGTGTTAGAAATTTTAATTACTCCTGCATGTGGAGTTAGCTAAACATAAAGAGTCAGTTAACTGAGTGATTGAGGGTTGAGTGTTTGAGTATTGAGTCAAGTCAAGTTAAGTGATAGATGAGTTTTAGTGTGTGGTTGAATGTGATTGCATGTCAAGATATTTTAGGCAAGTCACTAGTTGGAAAAGGTTAAATACCCTTCACTGGGTTCATTGTAAGCATCATGTTTTTTGTGATGAATAGAAGAGTTGCAACTCGTGTTTTATGTGCGAATTCATGCTTTGTCTCCTCTGCCCTTCTAACAATTTCGGCCAATTTTTTGGAGTGGTGTTTGCCAGACTATTGGTGAATTTTAAGTTAATATTGGCATCCAATATGTTCTTATTGTTGTATCCATTTTATTTTCGTGTGAACAGTTGGTTAAAACATTGACTCGTGAATAGTTGGTGGAGTAGTGAGAGTGGCGATGGCTATACATGGCATCAAGAAGAGGCCACGGTACAGAGGCATCAGGAGACATTTCAACAAGTACACGAAGCCCAAGTACCGAAAAGTGAACCTCCATTCAACTTTCTCCATGTGTCAGATTTCAATTGGATTGAACAATGAGAATTAAGACATTGGATTGGCCGGGCTGAATAGTGTTTGTTGAGACAGCTCCATATAGAAAACACCTTTCAGTGTAAATATAATATTGAATCATAAATATATTAACTCAAAAAGAAACACCAAGAGATTCTAACATCATAATAATGGTATACTCCTAAAAACTTATTGTTGGTGCCAAAAATTTGACAATACTAACCAAGACGGTAGGTTGATGTGATATGTCAAAGCTCTTTTTTTAGATAACTAGCACAACTATAATAATAAACGTTGTTGATAAATGTTGATAGGCATATATCAACCACATTTGTAAATACACATCAATACACATTAATATTTATATACATTTATATGAACTTCCCTATACAATAGTGTCGATTTATATATATGAAGTGTACATTATTGTTCATATTAGTGTATATGAAGTGCATATTAATATACTAATATGCACAATAATGTACACTTCATATATATATATGGACAATATTGTATTTGGAAGTTCATATAAATATATATAAATATTAATGTGTATTGATGTCTATTTATAATTGTGGTTGATATACGCCTATCCGTGTTTATCATGGTTGTGCTAGTATATTAATGTATTTAATTGTCAATTAGTATAGTAATGTATTTAAATGCACCTAACTATGCATTAATGTACTTTAATGTATATTAATATACTTCAATGTATGTACATTATTGTTATGCACACTAATGTATATTAATTAAAGTACATTGATGTATAGTAATGTATATTAACATACATTAATGCACTAGCAAAACCACATTAAAAATATTAATGTGGTTGATATAACCAAAGGCTTCATTTGTATCTACCAATGATAAATTTATAACAATAGAAATAACAAGGGATTAATAGCAAAAACCCTAAAGTTTATAATCCCTTGGGTTTTTACTATTAATCCCTTGCATTTATATTCCCTTGGGTTTATAAGATTAATCATTTGGGTTTAATACTAAAACTACAACGGATTATATACCCAAGGGATAATATTAACCCAAGGGATTAATACTAAAAACTCAAGGAATTATAAACCCAAGGGAATGCTATTAATACAAGGAATTAATACTAAAACCTTGAGGTTTATAATCCCTTGGGGTTTTACTATTAATTTCATGGCTTTATAATATCAATTTCTTGGGTTTAATACTAAAACCCCAAGGCATTATAAACCCCAAGGGATAAAAAATCCAAATGATATGACGAAGACTTAATTTATATCTACCATTGATAAATACATAATAATAGAAATAATATTAAGAAAACTATTACAACAAAAATATTAATATTATCATTATAATTAATTATAATTATTAGTTTATATTAAGTATTATTTAATATTAAATTAAATTTATTATGATTTAGTTTTAAATTATATAATATAAATAAATTATTTTATAATAATATTTATTTGATAATAACAGTAATATTAATAAATAATAATAATCTTAATAACAATAATCATTTAGCAATAACCATAATTATTTTAATAATATTTGATTATTAATTCATTATTAATTATTAATCTATATTATAATTATTAATTAATATTAAATAAATAAATAATTATTAATTATTAATAATTATTTACTAATTATTAATTAATTCATAATTCACAATGTATGGTTGAACATGATTGATGTTAGAAAACATGGTTAACCATGATCGATATTAGAAACACAAGGGAATAATAAACCCTAGGGACTAATACTAAAACCAAAGACATTATAAACCTCAAGGAATAATATTGAACCCTAGGAATATGATACATTAGATTAATAAATTTAAGGGATTCATATTATAAAACCAGTGGAATAATAAAAGGGATAAAAATTATAAACCCAAGTTATATAAACCCTAGGATAAATATTATAAACCCTTAAATAAACATGGTTGACCATGGTTGATTTCCATATTGAGACATTACTTGTCATAATGCAATGTTGGACCAAGGTTAACCATGCTTGACTATGATTGACTTTTATATCGAGACAATACTTTTCACAATGTGACATTGGACAATGATTGACCATCGTTGATTTTCATATTGAGACAATCACTGTCACAATTTGACATTCAACCATGGTTGTCTATGATTGATCATGGTTTACCATGATTGATATTATAAACCCAAGGGAATATTATTAAACTGAAGTGACTAATATTATAAGCCCAAGGTATATAAATGCTAAGATAAATATTATGAACACTAAAATAAACATGGTTGACCATGGTTGATTTTTATATTAAGACAATCCTTCTCAGAATGCGACGTTGGAGCATGGTTGAAATGCTTAGCCATGGTTTACCATGATTGACCATGGATGACAATGTTTGAATTTATAAAACATGGTTGAACATGGTTTACCAAGCTTGACCATGTTTGTCCATCATTGATCATGGTTTATCATGATTATCATATTGAAATAATTTTGCCATAATGCAATGTTCGACCATTGTTGAAACAATGATTGAAATTCATATTGAGACATTCTTTGTCACAATGCGATGTTGGAGTATGGTTTACGATGATTAACCATAGTTTACTATGATTGATTTTATAAAATATGGTTTATGATGGTTTACCACGATTGAATTTATAAAACATGGTTGAGAATGATTGATATTATAAACCTAAGGGAACAATACTAAACCCTAGGAATCTGAACCTTTTGATTAACAAACCTAAGTGATTGATATTATAAATGCAAGGGATAAAAATTATAAATCCAAGGTATATTATCCCTAAGATAGATATTATAGACCTTAAAATAAACATGCTTGACCATGGTTGATTTTCATATTGAGACAATCCTTGTCACAATGCAAAGTTGGATCATGATTAGCCATGCCTGGCCATGAATGATTTCCATATCTTGACAATGTTGTGAGAATGCGATGTTGGATCATGGTTGACCATGGTTGATTTTTATTTTGAGACAATCATTTTCACAATGCCACATTTGAGCATGGTTGACCGTGGTTAACCATGGTTGACATTGGTTAACCATGGTTGGCCATGATTGACCATGGTCGACAATGATTGATATTAAAAACCCAAGGGATTAATAAACCCAAGGGATTGATATTATAAACCTGAGGAAATAATAAACCCAAGCGATTGATATTATAAACCTAAGGGAATGATAAACCCAATGGATTAATACTAAAACCCCAAGGGATTATCAACCCAAGGGACTAATATTATAAACCCTAAGATAAATATTATAAACTAAAATAAAAATGGTTAACCATGGCTTATTTTCATATTGAGACAATCCTTGTCATAATGCGACATTGGACCATGGTTGACCATGCTTAAACATGGTTGATTTTCATTTCAATGCAATCTTTGTCACAATGCGATATTTGACCATGGTTCACCATGATTAACCATGGATGATAATGTTTGATTTGATAAAACATGGTTGAACATGGTTTACCAAGGTTTACGATGATTGACCATGGTTGATCATGGTTGACCATGATTATCATATTGAAACAATCCTTTTCATAATGCAACAATGGACCATGGTTGAAACAATGATTGATTTTGAAATTGAGACAGTCCTTGTCACAATGCGATGTAGGAGCATGGCTGACCATGATTTACCATGGTTAACCATGATTGATTTTATAAAATATGGTTGACCATGATTGAATTTATAAAACATGGTGGACCATGATCAATATTATAAGCACAAAGGAATAATAAACCCTAGGGACTGATAATATAAACCCAATGAAATACTAAACCCTTTAAATTAATACTAAAAAGCCAAGGGATTATAAACCTAACGGAATAATATTAAACCCTAGGAATATGCACCCTTAGATTAATAAACCTAAGGGATTGATATTATAAACCTAAGGGATTAATATTATAAACACAACATATATAAACACAAAGATCAATATTATAAACCCTAAAAAACATGGTTGACCACGGTTTATTTCCATATTGAGACAATCCATGTCACAAAGAAAATTTGGACCATGGTTTCCCATTCTTGACCATGATTGATTTTCATATCGAGAGAATCTTGTCACAATGCGACGTTGGACCATGTTTGACTTTCATTTTGAGACAATCATTGTCACAATGCGACATTCAACCATGGTTGTATATGCTTTACCATTCTTGACTATGATTGATATTATAAACCTAATAAATTGATATTATAAACCTAAGGGAATAATAAACCCAAGGGATTAAAACGAAAACCTCAAGTTATTATTAACCCAAGGGAATAATATTAAACCGAAGGGACTAATATTATAAAACCTAATATAAATATACTAAACACTAATTTAATAAACATGGTTGACCATTGTTGATTTTCATATTGAGACAATCCTTGTCACAATGCGACATTGGACCATGGTTGACCATGCTTAATTGTGGTTGATTTTCATATCAAAAAAATCTTTGTCACAATGCGATGTTCGACCATGGTTAACCATGATTGACCATGGATGACCATGCTTGGTTTTATAAAATAGGGTTAAACATGATTTACCAAGGTTGACCTGATTGACCATGGTTGATCATGGTCGACCATGATTATCATATTCAAACAACCTTTGTCATAATTTGACGTTGGAACATGGTAGAGACAATGATTGATTTTCATATTGAGGCAATCTTTGTCACTATGTGATGATGGTTGACCATGATGGATATTATAAACCCAAGGGAGTAATAAACCCTACGAAGTAACACTAAAAAAACCAAGGAATTATAAACCTATGGGAATATTATTAAACCCTAGGAATATGAACCATTTAATTAATAAACCCAAGGGATTGCTATTATAAACCCAATGGAATAATAAACCTAAGGTACACAAACACTAAGATAAATAATACAAACACTAAAATAAGCATGGTTGAGCATGGTTTAGCATGGTGGATTTCCATATTGAGATTATCCTTATCACAAGGCAATGATGGACCATGCTTGACAATGATTTATTTTCATATCGAGATCATCTTTGTCACCATGGGACATTGGACCATGGTTGAATTTCATATTGAGATAATCATTGTCACAATGTGACATTCGACCATGGTTTACGATGATTATCTATAATTAATCATGGTTGACCATCATTTATATTATAAACCCAAGGAAATAATAAACCCAAGGAATTGATATTATAAACCCAAGGGAATAATAAACCCAAGAAATTAACGCTAAAATCCCATGAGATTATGAACCTGAGGGAATAATACTAAACCCAAGGTATATAAACTGTAAGATAAATATTATAAATACTAAAATAAACATGGTTGACCATGGTTTATTTCCATATTGAGAAAATATTTGTTACAATGCATCGTTCGACCATGGTTGACCATGCTTAACCATGGTTAACTTTCATATCAAGATAATCTTTGTCACAATGCTCCAAAAACATCGAATAATACATTATATTAATCAACTCTTTTTCATAGCATGTCAATGTTCTTGAAATAAATCTCTCATTATAGCAATTCTCTGCACTACATAAATCATCCATTTTGAAAATCCACACAACCATAAAATAATTCATAGTTACAAAATTTTGATATATTATCTTTCGATTAAAAATAATAATTCAGACAATAATAATAAGCAATGTTTTTTTTTAATTGCCAAATTAACTCCTAGAAATCTGGCGCTCGTGGCTTATGTTAACATCATTATTATAACCAAAATTATTATAACTACTTTCGTTAAGCTTCGACATGAATATATGTTTGACATATATTTCAGATTATTCCCCCCCGAATTGTTGGTAGGTGATCCGCTTGGGTTTAAGAACCTTCCCCATGTATAGGTGTCACACATTGTGTTGATTTCATGGCACGCTGCAATTTGGCTAACTCTCCTCCGTCGATACCTGAGGTTCTATCGGACAACTCAACTTTGTGCTAAACAGTTAAGGGGTAACTGCCCTCTTTTCTCGTCTGGGCTTTCAGTTATTCGCGTGCCTCAACTTCCTGGGTACGCTCTGCAACAAACCCTAACAGGTTGGGATTTCTTTCTGTCGTCGGCCTCTGCAAAGCCCAGGTACTACAAGGCTTCAAGTAATTATTGTCTCCTTCTACACTGATATTGCATAGTGGTAATCCGCTAATCTCCCTCTCGTTTATGGGATTTTATATTTCAGATTCAATCTATGGCGGAAAGGGTCGAACTGGAGGTATTTTTCGAGGAAGAGGTATTGATACATTAGTACCTAGGTAAAGGAAGCAGTATTCTCATTTTTTTGTTGGCATAACTCTCACAGTAATTTTCTTCTCGGTATTTCAGATACTGCTAAATTTTCTTCTTTTCTTTCTCACTCCTGCAGAATGAGGATCATGCATATGGCAAGGCTTCGTTAAGGTAACAGAACCCTAACCAAGTATTTTTTTTCCGTTCATGTTAAATTCCATTCCGGTCTTATACTGACTAGCTTTTGTTCCCTTGGGCATTCACCTGTACAGGTTAGAGTTTTCCGCCTCTAATTTCATGTTGAGAAAATGCTCATTTCTTTGGAACTGGTGGAGCTTGGATTCTCTGCAATTGATCCTTACAAATCAAGAACTGTTCAATGGTTTTTTCCCCTGCCAACAACGAAAGTATGAGAAAAATAATGTTTTGTCTGTTTAATTCATATGCAAATAATTTCTTTTTCTAAGTTCAAATCATATTCAAATAATTCCTTTCCCTATGCTGAAATCATATTCTACTAATCCATTTCCCTTTGACACATGCGTGGTTATAGATCTCTGAATGCAGTGACCTCAATCTATTTCTTGTTTTTGTATTTGTTGGGTCTCTTCTGGCAACTTGGATCCACATACTCTGATTTGTTATGTTACGTATTTTCAAAGAACAATTCAAAGATTTAATCCGAGTTTAGAGAAATTCCAGAAATATTATTTGAGTTTCACGTAGAAATATCGTAGGTCTCATAATAGATATTTTATTGGGGAAATGAAGTTTTTAACTCAGTTAAAAAAACTCAGTACATGGCTTTCTGTCTGCTAGAAGCCAAACTATGAGAACAAACATAAATTAATAACTTCAGCGTCACATTATGGAATCTTTATAATTAGACGTCACCTTTGTTCAAGAGTACTTGGATAATATTGCGAACTAAATACGTGCACAGTACTAGCGTTCCTTGATTTGCATTCTTAGAAATCAATCTTACATCTCAGAGGCAACACTGTAGATTTGGTTGGAAGGGTAGAGTAGAGGAAATAAAACAGAAATTCACACAAAACATGTAGATCTTGTTGGAAGGGTAGAGGACATAAAACAGAAATTCTTTTTGTGGGAAGGGTAGAGGAAATAAAACAGAAATTCACACAAAACATACGACCTGCCGACCTGCCGTTCTTCTATTGATCACACAAAACATGATTCTTACAATGAAACTGGTGAAGGGTATTTATCCTTTTCCAACTAGCGAATTGCCTAAAATATCCTGACATGCAATCACATGCAACCACACACTAAAAGTCGATTATCACTTGACTTCAATCAACACTCAAACATTCAATCCTCAGCACTTAGTTAACTTTATCTAACTCCACAATTTCCAACACCCCGCCTAACCGTATGATTTAGCATAACTTAAATTGACTCATCACTCAAACATGCCTTAAAATTGACTCATCACTCAAACATGTCTGCTGATCTATGTTTCAACTTGACTTTAATCAACGCTGAAACATTCAATCCTCAACACTTAGTTAACTTTAGCTAACTCCACAATTTCTAACACCCCCTTAATTACGACCGTATGACTCAGCGTAACTTAAATTGACTTGATTATCACTCAACAACATCTTAAATTGACTCCATTATCACTCAAACATGTCTGCTAGTCTCACAATTTTTCATTTTATTTTTCTCCTCTTCCAAATTTCTCTGTTGAACAGAACTTTCTTTCTATAGGTTTTATTTACTTGTTGTTGCTGCAAAGTGTCTTTGACTTTTCTTTAATTTGTGTTGAAACACAATTTGATCTTGTCTACTATATCTTCTTCTTCAAACATTCATTCAACCATGGACTGTTGCCATAACATTGCATCTTCGAAAATGGTTTCAACACATTCATCTTTGTTTTTCATATCATTCTTTTCATGCACAATCAAGATCAATATTCACCATTTCTGATCCAGGTGGATATTGGTGGCCACCTGCCAGGTCCACCTGGACCCCCACCATTGTCTTTTTCAGCATTTTCAGTTTCCTTAATTGTAGCATAGTTTACTATTTTTAGCAGTTTTTCGGGTCCTGAACTTCCGGAGCCGTTTTGAGGCCCTAAACGACGTTTTTTTGGAATTCCGAGGCAACCGAGCCCTATGTTGCCCCCCAAAGTGGTAGTACTCGGATAGATCTTTCTAACGAGCTATCGTACGCGTCAAACGAAGATCGTATGCCAAAGTTACGACCCCGGGAAATTGATGTACCAATTTACCCAAACGGGGCCCACAATTTGGCGTTTCATCTTCTAGGGTTAGGTTTCGGTATGTGAAGGGTTTTCCATTGTTTCTCAACAATAAATAGGCCTTCGAGCCTCATTGTAATACAGTTCAGAACAGTTCAGAGGCATGTAGCCATCACATCTCTTCTCAGAGATAAGTTACCATCGCCCTAGCTAGTTTATTGCCATTTCTGTTTGTAAGCATATTTCAGTATTTTCCATTAATGAAATGAAGTATTATTTCCGCTGCATCTTTGTGTATATGGTTATCTCTGTAATTTGTTGCGTTCCTGTTTAAATCCGGATCAGTGGTATCAGAGCGGTCTGCTTTTTCTCTGTTTTTCTTTGCATGTCCCCAACAAGGTCGGGATATAAGGAGTTAGGGCTTGAACTGGTTGAACCTTTGCAAGACCAGCCTCGCAAATCCCGACGGCCTCCCATGGCGGACGAGAAGAAAGACGAGGGGGCAGGAGATCCCATCAAAATCTTGCTCGAAGAAGCGCTCGAGCGACAACGGAACGCGATGATGGACAGCTTTGCGCAGATCCTTCAGCGGCTACCCAGAAGCGGCGCATCGGCTTCCAGTAGCTCCTCTGGAAATGCCACACCCTTTAAGGTACAAGTTAATTTTGAAATCCCCATATTCGAGGGTCAGATAGACGCCGATGCCGTAGATAAATGGTTAAATCTGCTAGAGGGTTATTTTTCTGTTCATGAATTTTCGAGTCGGGAAAAGATTGTTTTTGCTCTTCTCAAAGCAGCCCCCCACGTCAAGGACTGGTGGGAAACCTACTGCGAGCAGAAGGATGAAAGTACTGGCTCACTATTTTCAGCCGCACCCACTTGGGATTCGTTCCGGGATGCCATCAAGGAGCAGTACTACCCTGTCGGAAGCTATGAGGATGAATACATAAAGTGGACCACGCTGCGGCAGGGAAGGGACCAAGACGTGCCGGAGTTCACCAATCTTTTCCATACCCTTCGCACAAAGTTGGGTATCAAGGATTCGGAGCAACATTTGATACTCAAATACCGTGGCTGCCTGCACAAGTACATCCAGGAAGAAATACAGTTCTTAAACATCCCCTTGCTCGGCGCAGCATACCGGTATGCTGTCAAGGTCGAGCAGAAGTTTAAACAAAAGAAGCGAGACTTTGGATCTGCGAATCCAAAGCAGGGGAAAGGTGCCCCTAAACCACAGAACAAAGGACAAAGCCAAGGCGGGACAGCCCAAGACAACCAGCCGAAGCTGCAAGCAAAGAGCAACGCCGCGAAGCCGAGAAAGGACACTGGAAAATGGTGCGAGTTCCATAAGAGCTCCACTCACAACACAAGTGAGTGTCGGGCCAAGCAGTCACTGGTGGCTGAGCTAAAGGTTTCAGAATCAGATGCATGTTCCGACTTTGAGTCAGAACCCGATAAGGGGTATGAAAAAGGGAAGCAGATCATTGATGCGGATCCCAGCGCCACTGTTGCTACCGCAAAGATCCAGAAAAATGAACCCGAAGATCCAGAGGAGGAGGAGCGTCTCTTCCACTCCCAGATGTGGGTAAAGGGCTCCCCGATACAGTTCATTGTTGATAGCGGGAGTCAAAAGAACCTCATTTCGGCAGAGGTCGTGAAGCGGTTGGGCTTACCGACCACAGCACATCCACAACCATACACCATTGGGTGGCTTCACCAAGGGCGAGATCTTCGCGTGAGCCAGCAGTGTCGCCTTCCATACAACATCAAGCCCTTCACGGATGAGGTATTGTGTGACATTGCTCCCCTTGAAGTTTGTGATGTATTACTAGGACAACCATACTTGTGGAAGCGACATGCTGTGTATGAATCAAGGCCCCGTGCTGTTATTATTACATTGGGAAATAAGTTGTTCAGGATACCAGAGGTAGCACCACCTGCCACCATCTCTTTGATTACTGCAAAACAATGCAGTAAGATCATTTCCAAAACCAGGAAATTTGTTTTCCTGATGATACGCCCTCAAGGGAAGAAGAAGACAGTGGCCGCGGCCTCCAAACGGGGTTCCTCTGCACGGCAGCTACAGATGGACAAGATTGTGGAGGAGTACGAAGACATCTTCACCTCCCCGGCAGGGGTTCCTCTGCACTGTCAAGTCAAGCACTCCATCGATCTGACCCCAGGTGCGCCGCTACCCAATGGACCAATTTATCGGCGCTCCGTTCTGGAGAACAATGAAATCAAGAGACAGATTCAGGAGCTCCTGCAGAAAGGTCACATCCGTCCGAGTTCTTCGCCCTGTGGGAGCCCGATAGTGTTGGTACAGAAGAAGGATGGGACGTGGAGACTCTGTATTGACTATCGGGCGCTGAACAAGATCACTGTCCGTAATAGGTACCCGATCCCGCGGATTGATGACCTCCTAGACCAACTAAAGGGGGCGAAATATTTCAGCAAGATCGATCTGAAGTCAGGATACCACCAGGTACCAATTGAACCCTCAGATGTGTGGAAGACTGCCTTCAAATCCAAGGAGGGCCTCTTCGAATGGTTGGTCATGCCTTTCGGATTGACGAATGCTCCTGCAACCTTTATGAGGCTAATGGATGACATCTTGCGGCCATTCACCAACTCCTTTGTAGTAGTATACTTGGATGACATTCTGATCTTCAGCCAGAGTTGGGAAGAGCACCTCCACCACATCCGACAGGTTCTCCAAACACTGCGGCAACACAAGCTATGTGCCAATTTGGAGAAATGCACTTTTGGCATGACCGAGGTTCAGTATCTGGGATACATCATTGATGAACAGGGGGTGCATGTCGATCCAGCCAAGGTCCAAGTCATTCGGGATTGGCCCTCTCCAACCACTCTAACAGAGCTCCGCAGCTTTCTAGGTCTTGCCAACTTCTACCGCAGGTTTGTGTTGGGATTTTTTCATATTTCTTGGCCCTTGAGTCAAGTCACCAAGGGCGGGGCGAAAGCAAAATTCTTTTGGTCTGAATCTCAACAGAAGGCATTCAGGGAGTTGAAGGATCGCCTCTGCACGGCACCAGTGCTCGCGTTACCAGATTTACAACAACCATTTGAGGTCGAGACAGATGCCTCTGACTATGCTATTGGGGCAGTCCTTACTCAACATGGACATCCAGTGGCATATCACAGTGAAACACTTTCAGACACAGTCCGGAAGTACCCCACTTATGATAAAGAGATGTATTCCATTGTACAGGCCTGCCGACAATGGAAGCATTACATTTTGGGGAAGGAAACGGTCATCCACACAGACCACCGACCTCTGCAGTTCATACAGACCCAAGGGAAATTGCAGAATGATCGCCATCAGAAGTGGTCTACATACCTGCAACAGTTTCACTTGAATATCAAGTATAAAAAGGGCAGCACCAATAATGTTGCAGATTGCCTCAGTCGACCACCGATCATGGCGCTAACCACCGTGCTCAACTCTTGCGGGCACGAGACTTCTGATTGGCCACTTCTCTACAAAAGCGACCCAGAATTCGGCCACACATACCAGACACTCTTGGAGGGTCGGCAGGTTGCAGATTTTCACCTCCAGGATGCCCTATTATGCCACCTCGGTCACCTCTGTGTTCCTTCAAGCGAGCGTGCCAAGATGATTTGGGAAGCACACTACAGTCGGGCTGCTGGGCATTTCGGGGTCGAGAAAACAGTGGCAGTACTGCAAAACTATTTCTATTGGCCGAATCTTCGACAGGATGTTGGGAAGTACATCCGATCATGTACTGCCTGTGCCATTGCCAAACCGACCATTAAGAAGCAAGGCCTCTATACCCCGTTGCCTACCCCTAGTCGACCTTGGGAATCCATCTCCATGGATTACATGTCAGGCCTTCCTTCCACTAAGCATGGAAATGACTGTGTTTTTGTGGTCGTCGACAGGTTCTCAAAGATGGCCATTATGATGGCCTGCAAGAAGAATATCACAGCAGAAGCCACTGCTAAACTCTTCTTTGAACGAGTGTGGGTGCACTTTGGGATCCCACAGTCTATCATCTCAGATCGGGACAGTCGGTTTCTCAGCACATTTTGGTCCAGTCTCTGGTCAATGCTGGACACCAAACTCACGAAGTCCACAGCCTTCCATCCTCAAACTGATGGCCAGACAGAGGTTGTCAACAAAATGATTGTGCACATTCTGCGCATGTATAACTCAAAACATCCACGCACATGGGACGAGAGCCTCCCCTATGTTCAGCACAGCTACAACCGAGCTCTTCACAGCTCCACTGGCCATAGCCCTTTTCAGGTGGGTTTAGGATTCCAGCCACTATGCCCCATTGATGTGGCCATGCCACTTGCAGCTACTCACATGAATTCAGCTCATGTCCAGTCCGAAACAGATAAGGCCACCAGCTTCATTGAGCGCATCCAACATATTCGCCAGCAGGTCCATGACATTCTTGAGAAATCAAATGCCAAGTACAAGCAGCGACATGATCAACACCGGGTGCCACACAAGTTTCAGGTGGGCGACAAAGTCTGGTTGCATTTGCAAAAGGAACGCCTTACTGGAGCTTATCGGAAATTGAGACCACTTCGATATGGTCCTTACACCATTACTAAGGCTATGGGAGACAATGCATTTGAGCTCAGCATTCCCCCATTCCTTGGCCTGCACCCAGTGTTCAATGTGGACCGCCTTCGGCCATACTTTCCACCATTGCTAGACACATCCGACATTGCAGAACAGCTCAAACCCACAGAATTAAATCCAGATTGCATAGAACAAGCTGCAACTGATCGGATCATGGACACACAGATCAAGAACACTCGCCAACAGCATATCCAACTGTATCGAGTTGTCAAAGCAGGCCAACTCCTTCAGCAGGGCAAGTGGCTCACCAGGGAACAAGTTCAGCAGAGGTTTCCTCATCTCATGGAGGAGCTCAACGCAATGGGGACCATTGCTTCCTAAGGGGGGAGGAATGATCCAGGTGGATATTGGTGGCCACCTGCCAGGTCCACCTGGACCCCCACCATTGTCTTTCTCAGCATTTTCAGTTTCCTTAATTGTAGCATAGTTTACTATTTTTAGCAGTTTTTCGGGTCCTGAACTTCCGGAGCCGTTTTGAGGCCCTAAACGACGTTTTTTTGGAATTCCGGGGCGACTGAGCCTTGTGTTGCCCCCTAAAGTGGTAGTACTCGGATAGATCTTTCTAACGAGCTATCGTACGCGTCAAACGGAGATCGTATGCCAAAGTTACGACCCCGGGAAATTGATGTACCAATTTACCCAAACGGGGCCCACAATTTGGCGTTTCATCTTCTAGGGTTAGGTTTCGGTATGTGAAGGGTTTTCCATTGTTTCTCAACAATAAATAGGCCTTCGAGCCTCATTGTAATACAGTTCAGAACAGTTCAGAGGCATGTAGCCATCACATCTCTTCTCAGAGATAAGCTACCATCGCCCTAGCTAGTTTATTGCCATTTCTGTTTGTAAGCATATTTCAGTATTTTCCATTAATGAAATGAAGTATTATTTCCGCTGCATCTTTGTGTATATGGTTATCTCTGTAATTTGTTGCGTTCCTGTTTAAATCCGGATCAATTTCATTCAATTCTTTTATTCCAACTACTGCTTTAAAACTCACATCAATTTATTCTATTGGTTTCTGAATCAATTCTTCTATGAGCTTCAAATCTACATCAAATTTATTAACAACCTTGCTTTGAACTTCTTTTTTCCATGTTATTCTGAACACTTGCATATTCATAAACAATGTTAAAAACATCTTTAATATGACTCTCTTCAGTGGGAGCTTTCATGGACGTTGTCTTCCACTGTTACGTTCTTAGTGGATATTCTCATCAAAAACTCTTCAATCACTTTATCTTGTTCTTGATCATCAACTGCGGCTAGATGACATACCGCTTCATGGGCAGTTCCAACTGCTTTATATCTTACGGCTACAGTGGCAACTTCAATTTTCAATGTTTTATCAAACATTGTGGTTCCCATATTGTCACAATCAATCCATGTTTCAAAAAAGAAACCACACATATCATGAACATAATGTTCATCCACACTATGGTGGCATGCATGTGCTCATCGCCAATTACATTGACAATTTCAACTTCACCAAATCTATCAGCTGTGACCAATTCACATATCACTTTGCAATCATCATCCACGTGTCTCATCACAACGGGATTCACAATCAACTATATCATTCACATTACAGTGGAGTCCTTGAGCATTTATTTGCTCTTGCTATGTTTCACACACAGAGGCTTCAACTTCTCTCTCAACAATCTTAGCTGCATCTTCTTCATCCATATGCATGCTTGCATAATGGATTTCAATTTTATGGTATTGACAACCATCATCCACTTTTGAGTGGAATTCTCCAAGCTCTATTTTCATCTCAGAGTCTTGCTCATCTACGCTCAAATTTGCAGCTGACTTCTTTGCTTGTGACATAACTTCTTGTTGCATGTCACTGCCCTCGCACCAAACTCTACTTCCAGGAACTTCCATGCTTCCTTGGAAGTTGTAGCATTTTCTACCTTAAACAAACACTTCTCATCCAATGCCTGTTTTATAAAAGTCAATGCTAAAACATCGCTTCACCATATGGATTATTAGATTCATACTCAATTAACTCTTTAGCTCTAAGAAAAGTTAACATCTTGATAACTCAATGATCAAAATATTCACTTGTAAACATAGGAGGTGGTAGCAAATCAAAGCTAGACCAATCACCCTCGATTTCTTCTTTGTCTTCTGCTAAACTTCTCAGTTCCTCGGCTATAGCCTTAACTTCTCTAACCATAACAATGATATTTGCAACCCATAACTATAGGTACTCTTTTTCTTACAATTGTTTTGTTGATTGATGCGACTATCTTCCTCATAAGGTACAATCTTTATCAAAAACACTGTCATGCTTGACAAAATGCCAAAATAATATTTTGGTGAACTAACAAAGTTTACACAACTCTAAATTCTCTTGCCACAAATCATGTAAATATTTCTCTTAAAAAACCCTTTTAAAAAACTATACCTTTCACCATACACCTTTTAATAAAAAGAGTTCATCACCCAACTTTCCACTCAATTTTTTTTCGAAATAAGCCCTCTCAAAAATAACTTCAAACTAAACCTTCTAAAGACCTTTCTATTCTTTTATATCACACTTACATCAAAATATGAATCTTCTTTTAAATAAACCTTTACCCTACCAAATATACCCACGGAAAATAGTATTTCCAAACCAAGTAACAATTTTCTTTCGAATGAGCAAACGTTGCCAAAAAACAAATTAATCATGAATAGATCATATTTATCGATGGCTCATTGACTTTTCTTTTATTTTTGTCTGATTCCAAAATAAGACACGTTTTATACTTCACCTTGCTGCGAAACACTTCAACTGCTCTGCGGGAAAAAAACGACTTTGGCTTAACTCTGTTCAAGGCGGCGGAACACTAGTTGCTTTGGCGGCTAGAGCAGACGGCCCTTTAGTGATACGGTGGCACTGCAGGCTACTATTTCCACTGCTCTGCGGAAAAAAACGACTTTGGCTTAACTCTGTTCAAGGCGGCGAACACTAGTTGCTTTGGCGGCTAGAGCACACGGCCCTTATGGTGATACGGTGGCACTGCAGGCCATTAATAACTGCTGGCGACTATTTCCAGTGATATCTCCGGTTACGAAGTACTTATATGCGTAGAAAAAAAGCGTGCAGGCTATTGTAAATACCAGCTACATCAAATATTTTCGCAATATCAAAGATATCTATCGTCATCTTTGTCTGGAATGACGGATAAAAGTCCAAGATATCCACAAAGCGAGGTGCAGTCCTGATGTTTGTCCGACGCGGATTTCTCGTCCAGTGGCTTGGATCTCCTCTTCTCTTCATCACAAGTCACAAAGAAATTAAATGCCAGAATGGATTGCAGGGATGGCCTACTTAGTTTACTGAAATAAATAAGCTTTCCAACATGCGAACAAGTTGAAATTCATTCGATTCAAATTAAATTCTCGACTGAACATGAACGAGGAGCGTGAAAGCTGAAAAATATAAACCAATGCATTGGGAAACCTGTTGAGATTAAGGAACCAGTATATATTACCATTCTCATGTAAGCTGACATGATACCTGAGATGTAATGGCTTTATCATCGTTGTCCTTCCTGACCTTCATGCATTTTGCAATGACCTTTTGCAAATTAGCCCTTCAAAGGACTTTTGCAAATTACCGTGCCTCTCCTGAAGCAGTGCTTCTTGGTGGCCTGGATCTTTTTCTACTGGTCTTGATCCTTTTCTTTTTGCTAGCCCCGATACTTTGTAACTCTCTTAAATTTAGTGAAACCTACGGACGTAAGCAGTGCGTCTTTCACCTTAACCGCCATGATCGCCATCACCTTACACCTTACAGCGAGGCGATGGCTCTCTTCCAGTTCCGCAACGCATCGATCACCATTTAACGACACCATTTAAGAAGTTTAAAAAATATTGCAACGCTTCAATCTCCCTCTCACCACAATCGTCGATCATGCGTTCAGACGAATCATATTCCCTCCAGGATCAATCCCAACCGTAGATAATCCCGACCTTAGATAAATGAACAAATACATTATAAATTTAAAATCAACCCCGGTACATCCACCCGGGTCGATAGAGAGACACCTATTCGACAAATTAATTAACAAAATATTGGAAAGTAGTAGTGTAGTAAGTGCTCTTCAACACACAAGATTTTATAAGTTAAGAAGATTGCAATAAGAACTAAGTTTATTCAACAAATATATATTATATATATGTGTAAGTAATTTTTAAAATACAAGACATTTTATAAGTTAAAGAAAAACTTATAATCATCTTACTTCAGGCAGGATTAGTAAACAATGATAAAAATTAATTAAAAAAAAAACACTAAAAATAAATAAATTTAGAAAAACATAATTATTTACTAATGTTAAATAGTATATTTTGAAAATGCACCAAATTTATAAATAAACACCATTAAAATAAATTTGGAAAAACATAATTATTTACCAATGTTAAATAGTATATTTTCAAAATTCACCAAATTTATAAATAAACACCATTAAAATTATTAAGTTGGATTACCATTCACTTTCACTTGAAAATTCACTTTCTTATAGGAATCCTTATCAAAGTATCTATATATCAAGTTAATTTCTTTTATTTTATCAAAAGTTTAATTAATTAGTTAGTAAAAATTTAGTAACTAATTAATTATAGATACCTTTATAATACAAACCTCATAAAATATATGAATATAACTAAATTCAAATTAATTTTTCATATATTTTTATTCAACTTTTGAAAATTTATTAATTTTAGATTAATATAATATTATTAACATTAATATAATATAAAATTTCTTATATTATAGTATATACTAGCACAACCACATTAATAGATATGGTTGATATATGCTATAAGAATTAACAAAAAGGTCATACAAATTGAATCAGTATGTTAATTTTATTTAACCTATTTATTTTTATAAATCTAACATAATAATATATATAATAGTTTTAAAATCTTGAAGTAATCATAACCTAAATCTATCTTTAAATAGATAAAATATAAATTGTTTCAATTGGAAAATTGAAACACATGAAGTGCTCTATGTATCTTTGATGGAGGTAGCTAGAACATTAATATTTTGGGAAAATTTTATCTAATATGTTCATGGAAAATTATCATTTTTCCTCTAGGTGAATTTGCAAAACACATTTCAATCTTGCATTTTAAATATGTATTATATAAAATAAATAAATTGTTGTAGGACATCAAAATATATATATATATATATATATATATATATATATATATATATATATAGTCAAATTATTTTAATTTTTTTGAAATTGTAACAACCCTCCCTTGTGTACTACATAGTTGTAAACCTAAGCTAAGTTAATTCTAGGTGTGATATCCTCATTTGTGTGTTAAATGTTGTAAACTTAAGCTCAGGAAAGCTAGGTTTCATACCCTCCTTTGTGGGTTAAACTATTCTACACCTAAGCTGAGGAAAGCTAGGTGATATGTAATATGAAAAGCAAATATATTATTAAACACTTTAATAAAATAAATCACTTGGAGGGTGGACACCAAGAGAGAGGAAATGCTTGCCAAATCCCATGAGGAATGGGATAGAGATGAACCTTTCATGATAGGCTTCTAGATGGGATTATAGATAAGTCTGGATGGATTGGATATCCATAAATGGATGGGAGGTAAAGATCCATCAGACATAAAAGCTTTGCGGAGATAAAGGCAAGCTTTTATGTTGAAAAGCATCGTGAGAGATAAAGATGAGCTTTTGCAAATAAGACCTAGGAAAATGGAAAAATCCATAAAGCAGGATGCTGCAAATGGTAACTAAATCATGAAAGAGGGTATTAAATACCCAGTGCATCAATCAATTGAGATAGTTCATCTTTGGCAATATCTTTGGCTCAGGGGGAATCAGAGGTGATTCATGGCTGGGTGGTGGTGCTCCTCCCTCCAAGTGAGGTTTAGTTGGTGTCAGTTGCATGGAATGTATTGTATGTTGTTTCTTTTCCTGGATATTACTTCAATTCTTTCAGCATATATGTTTAGTTGTAGGTGTGATGATAACTATACATGATAAATGATTTTGGTTCAATTGAGGTGTTCCAGTTCTTTACTCGTATTGCGTAAGATATATGTTGATGATACTATTTGTGTTCATGTAATTGATTTCACTCTTATGCATGTGGATGAGTAAAATGTCCAGTGAATCTAAATCTAATCATCATTATGTTAAAGGAACATAGTTTGTATTTAATGTTATATTACGTCTTTGGGCAGATAATGGGTACAAGACATAGATGCATGCATTTCATGGTATAGTCTATGATAGTTCGATTAACTATTACATGTGTACTCAAGGAGGCTCGCTTAGCCCTCCTACCTATTGTATAAGAGTTGAGTAAGTTTGTCGAATTATGATTCTGATGCATGGTTGGGCTAACTGCATTAGACTTAAGTTAATTAATATTGGTGGCAAACTTAAACAATGAATGTTAGGGATTACATGACAGAACTAGTTTCTTTCTACAAATTTATAAAATTGTGCTTAATGATGGATCTCAATAATAGTGTTCATGAAGTGATTCAGATTAATGTACTAATGAATGCGGTTAAATTCTAACTGTAGTGAGACCAAATCCAAAGTTTAAGGGGCCTAGGGGTGAAATTCCCAGGTAGGCTAAGGAGGTTTGTTACAAATGGTATCAAAGCAAGTTCTAGCCTTATGGCCTATCAACTCATCTACCTCCGCAAAGTTCTGTGGGCAGATTTAATTATAAAATTCACATGGAACAATAGCCCCAAATTTATTTGGAAATTTAAGCATATATTGTTTATATTAAATTCTTACAAACCAAGGGAATTTTAGATTTATAGAAAGGGACGGGCTTAACTGGAGTAACCAACAGTAACAAAACTTTGAGTATTCAAAATCGAAGACATTTTTCCTAGTTTGTAAGTAACCCTTTGTTGATTTTATCCTCATGCTAACCAAATCCATGGTTTCTCACCAAATATGAGTATACCAATATCATGTTGATTTATTTGATGAGAACATATTTACCATATGCAGACTGTTTGATAGAATGTATCAACAGAGGTGCTAGCGAAAGTTCATGAGTGCAATAATGCTGGAACATACAGATTGTGGTCAGCCTATGTGATATTAGTGATAAATATCAACATCGTTTACCTTAAATAAGTTTGCCCATAAACCCCAAAGGTTTGCTAAATGGGTATTGATGCAATATGTGAATACTATCTCCCAATCAAGGGGTTCAATTCTCTTGCTCCATTGGGTGGGTTGGGCCTTGTTGGAAAGGTGGACGATTTACCTAACTTGTCATCCATGGATCATGAGAAGTATTTGGTGAATTTCTGGGAAAGTGTTTTTGGGGAAAAATTGCTTATAACGTTTTGGAAATCCTACTCGATCTCTTACCCACCAGCAATTAATAGTGCAGTACATTAAATTATGAATCGTTTAAACTAGTAGATAAAGGTAGACCTTATGATACCGGTATATATACTCTGTTAATAGGAAGAAGTTACAACGAGAAATGGAAATTGAATTGATTAATCCTGCTGAGATAAAAAACGAATTGTGTTTAGGGCATTATGTTTATTGGGAAATGAGGTTTTGATTATGGCACATGGAGGCACTGACATTCTAATCCACTTCCAAAAAAAATATAAAAATATGATATTATTAATCACATAAAGCTGATTTTCGAAAGCCGGTGGGTTCTATACAATAAAAGAATGAACGAATAAAAGAATGAGTGAAACTCTAATCCATTGGGATGAAGGAATTAACCTTCTGATTAAAAAACTCTCAACAAATGACCATCTCCTCGCTCACCTTGGAGGCTCGGTTGTCAAACTAGCCGAATGGATGGAACATGGTTTTGTCAAATCAAGGAAAAAAAATTGTCTGCCATTAAGTGAGAAAATAGGATGTACTATAATATCATCTCACACGGATCCTACGGCTCCTTGTTTAGATTAAGGGGCATTGTTGACTACATGTGGCTGATCTTCACTTGTGGCAATGTGCTGGCCCTCTATGTGGTTAGGTGACAGCCTTAATGGACCAATCGGCTATAGTGGATTGGTCAAATCAACTGCCTACACCCCCGGTGAATGAAGCTGAACCCGTGCGTGCTAACTTCTCTCTCTACAACCGGCTCCTCCATAATACCGAAATGCCGAGATAAAATCCGATTTGTGCATAATGCATGCTGAGTATGGGGATGTGTATATATATATATATAAAAAAAAAACTCCATAGAATAAATAAAACTGAAAGTTGCACGTTCAAAATAAGGTTTGAAGTCATTAATGTAAAATATTACTTGTTCGATTTTTGACATAAAATGTTTATGTTGTAATTTGAACGTGGAATTTCTGCTGAGAATTAGAAATGAATAAAAGCACTGAGAAGTGTGAAAAAAATCCGAAGGTATAGAATATAATCGGTTCATAAAAACAATACAAAACATGAGATGTAATTTAGGCAATTCAAAAATTAGAAGAGATAACAACGGTATTAGAGTTAGAATCAAATCTGGTTTTCATTAATGCATTGATTCGATAGTTGTATCATAATCCAAACACCTCAGTAACCTACGCATGGTCCAATAGGACGCAGTTATGGACAACCATAGAAATGGCATTAATTCAAAACGCAAAAAAAAATAATCTGGAATCACCCTAAGATTGCTATTTCTTTTTGGGTAAGTCGCCTCTCTGTCTGCCGAATTGTCAGTTGTTCTTATCACTCGCCTGCATTCCATTGATGACGGTCACCCGCTAGCTCCCCAAAAGGTGAGAATGCCAGATGTTCATATGGATTAGGGATAAGTTTGTTGTTTCTTTGTAATGTTGCCTTTCAGGCTGTTTTATCACAGAGTTGGATTCTGATAACGATCAAGTCTGATTTAAGAAATGTTTTAAAAGTAGAAGGATAAGGTTATCCGATGCAAAGGAGAAAAGCCAAATATAATGCATATGCCATTCTTTTAGTGCTCTTTGTCAATGAACATGGATATCATATGTTGTTCAATCGATATATATGGACATATCCTGTCTAAACGGAATGCAGAAGTTCACACTAATCTTGCCATTTATTTGAGTTCGAAGAAGACCCGAGTATTATCTAATCTGTGGGTCCTCAATTTGGTGGGTTTAGCAGTAATGGAACTATGTCGGGTTAGAAATAATAGTGAGTATTGTCTTAAATAATTACGACTCTGTAATTTGCATTAAAGTGTAGCTACCATGAATACTTAGGTTTAGAGTTTATGTTATTTCCTGCAATACCTTAAGCTTCGCTAAATCAGAATAGTATATATATATATATATATATATATATATATATATATATATATATATATTTGTGTTTATTATGACGATGGAGTGCCATCGATATGAGAATAGAAGCAGCGAGGCAGATGCTGCTGCAGAGAAAAAAATGATCTGACCGTGAAGGATTCCTCCCTGAAGGTTCATGTCTACGAGTTCGGATTTTCCCCTAGAATGCATCTCTCTATTCATTTTTAGGGGTCTCAAATTGTTCCAAGCATCCGTTTATGTGTAGCGTTATTTGGTACTATTCTTGGTTTTTAAACACTATGAAATCTCAGGTGGCCATTGGGTGACTCTATTTATATGCATTTGTAACACTTCCATAAGATTGTTTTAGAATTTAGCCGTCCTCGATGACCAGATTTCACAATCAACAAATTGTCTGTTTTGGTGTTTAGAATGGATTGGTAAGTAGTTTTACTCTGGTTCTTTGCAAAGCAGAAAAAGATTTTTGATGCAGAGTATTTTCAAAAAAATCAATGAAAATACTAGCTTCTAGAAAGTGAATGTAGCCATGAAAACAATATTTCATCTAATAAATTGATTTTCCCAAGTTTCTAGAATCGTGAACGATTTTAGGGATTAGATCGGATGAGGATCCGATCCTTAGTTTTTATTGTTGCTATAAATGTAGCCTACGGGCATGTAAAACAATGACCATTAGATGAAGAGCAGGCATGTCAAGCCGTAGAGTCCAGGAGATGTAATTGTATATTTCTTTGACGAATTATCCCTATGTGTTTTGCTTTATATATTTCTGTGTATTCAACAAGTGTATTTATCCTTTAATCTTGTGTGTGCAACCGTATTGATTAATAAATATATACAAATTGTGTTAACGAGTGAGGAGATCCATTGTCAGTCGATCATTGTAAAGATTGATGTTGTTTATAACGACGGTGTGATCAAGCTTAAGATGTTGTGTGTAGCTGGTGGGAATGCAACATATTGATGTTGCATGTATTTGAGCGAATGCGCAGAGGTTGTGTGAGCCAACCAGAGCGAATGCGCAGAGGTTGTGTGAGCCAACCAGAGCGAATGTGCAGAGGAAGAGATGGAACAATCCATGTGAATGTTAAAAGTTAGCTGATCTCAGGTGCTTGGTTAAATAATTTATTTTTATTTTTTGTTATCATGTACACATTAGACTTATAACGACTTACCATGGATTATAAAATCTGCTTTATAAGAAAGGGATGATGCTTAACATGAGATTATAGTGATTTTAATAAGTTTCGGTTATATATGATAAAATAAAATATTCCTTGTTCTCTCTGTGATTTTTGTAAATAAAAAAAAATGAGAAAATGTTAAAAAGAATTGAAGGACATAGGTGGTGTTAACACATTAACCAAGGTATGGTAAACAATGAAGAATTTGTTTCTAAAAATGTTTGTTGCTTGTGGGTAGGGGAAAATTATGCATAAGGCACGATGAATGAATATTGCAAAATTAGAAATTGTTGAGATACGTGCAACATAGATTTGAAAACTCCTTTGGAAAAACTTGGAAATTCTACGTGGAAAAAAGTAGTTTGCATGGG
Organism: Pinus tabuliformis; assembly: GCA_031772625.1. Taxonomy (NCBI): domain Eukaryota; kingdom Viridiplantae; phylum Streptophyta; class Pinopsida; order Pinales; family Pinaceae; genus Pinus; species Pinus tabuliformis. Next base: position 462,650,880 of record CM062813.1, read on the forward strand.
GTTAATAACTGCTCATTTGGAATTGTGTAGAAGAGTTAAATCCATATGGATAATGATTTCTCAGGAAATTTTCTACCTGCAAAATTTGATTATTTTGTTGGTTTAATTTTTTATGAAGTTATAGTTATAGTTATGAAATTGAGGTAGTAGCATTATGTATAATGAATGATTTCATTGTTATGCCTGTGACTCTCATTACTTAAAGGGTAGCTACATAGTAGGTAGTTTCTGTGGCTTGGGGCTATGGAGCCATCTTACTTATTATGAAAATTACATGGGACCATTATACTGAAGTGGAACATATTACAATAACCTTATTGTGGGATGTACATATATGGGTGTATGAGACATCTAATTACGAGACATATGATACCTATGGTTAGCTGGAAAAACATTCATGTATATGACTAGGGTACATGAGAAATCAATATGGTATAATCTACAATTCTAGTTATCTAAGCTATACACTGGTACTACTTAGTTAATCCTACATGTTTCTTAAAATAAGGGACCTGGAAGAAATTTGTAGGGTGCATACCATGATGCATGCCTTTCTCCAAGTTGGGAGTTTGTGCTCAAGTAAAGAGTCATTGTACTTACATGCTTGTGATAACCACAAAGAAATCTTAATATTTAAGAAGCCTTGGAGCTAGTATGCTAGTTGCCTCCGGAATGGATAAGAATATAATATTATATCATCCATTAAAGGTCAGATAATATGGAAATTAAAAAGAAATGTGAACGTAAGGCACTGTTCAATTCCTCATTAGGAAATGCTCTTACTTGTTAAATTTTCATTAAGGATATGGTTGTGCTTAGATGCACATTTGTGTTATTAATATTCAAAATAATGGTTAGGACTACATGCAAATCCATTATAATCTTATTAAAGTCATCTGAAATACTCTTGTTGTTGCGGAGAATTAAAGCCGGGAATGAGATAAACTATTCTAAGAGGTGGATAGCATGGATGAATTCACAACTATAAGCAATCAAATTGATACCTCTACAAGTGCTATAAAGGGAATTAACTAAAATGATAATTGATATATATTACACTTACACTGGAGGAACATGCTTAATATCCATGAGTTATAGCATGCAAGCACATGTGTGTTCAGTATTATAGACTTGTAAGAATAATGCATTTATCAAATGGTTAATGGTGGGATGGTCTTGATATTATGAATCTATATAAGAAAGAGTCTTGAGTCAAAATTAGGGTATCCATGCATATGTTGTTATGTGCCAATAGTAAATAGGAAATGCATGATTATGTGAAAATTCAGATTGGACTATAAAAACAACTTACAAATGGTATAATTGCTATAAAAGTATTATACCAAAGTAAAGGATGGGGAGAGCATGTTATAGTATAAGGACTATATAACTATACAAATTGTGGTCAAACTAATGCTTGATTAAGGCATCTTCTTACAATGTGACCCATTATTTGGGTGGAATAAGTATGGTTAAAGGGAAAATTTAACTTAAACCGATTTCCAGAACATATGCATTTTTTGCAGGATATGCATAATAGAACCTATAAGTATCCTTGACTACAAACCATAGTAATTGGTGAAGTAGCACAAATGGTATGAACCCCTAAGTCAATTAAATGATATTTAACAATCTATTGATATCATAATTTGTACCAAGAAATTTTAAGAGGATCTCTTATCGGATTGCATTGATAAGGTGTCTGGACAACATAAGGAAATGTTGTGTGATTCAAACAAGAATTCATAAACAAATAACTCAGATTTTGGTAAAGGGTGATTTAATGTTAAGAATGAGCTAACATGTAAATATCCTGAGATCATAAACACTTACAACTACAAGGAGTGTAGGATTGTAAGTAGTAAAAACTTTCATGTATGACTACACAGAATTATGCATGGTCAACAGGTTTTTGAAGCATAAATAGGGCAATAGTAAAACATACGAGGTGAATTAATGATCTCATGCATATTAAACTTCAACAACTATGAGTTAATAATCTGCTTTAGAACATTAAGCAGAAGGTATGCATGAATCCAATAATATGTGATTGAAATTGTAACCACATGACATATGGAATTGATTTACACATGACATAAAATATTTCTTAATTACATAGATGAACAATGAAAAATGAATGTTGGTATGATACTAACATAGTGGAAAAATATGTGGATAAAGTTTATGTCATGCAGGTGATACCATGAGGATGGTATTATAGGTTGTACCATAGCTAGACTATGTACAACAGTACATATGGGACCATATGACTACATATGCTACAAGGTTGAAAAATGAAATGTGTATTGGTGTGTATAACATACCTTGTGTGTAGGTATGTAGTAGTCATTGAATGGATGTCTGTCCTAGTAAGAAAACCTGGAGGTTACCCAGAAGAAGGAAAGTAAGTTGGTATAAGTAACTATGGTTAATCGTAGTTTGATTATGATGAATATATGTATATGAATATATATTGTGATGTGAAATAATCTGTTATGACCTTGTAGGCATATTAATGTGGAAAATATGCTAACTGATGCATTGTATGCATAGAGACTACAAGAAGCAGGTGTTCGACAAGAACACAAAGGCTTGAAAGAATGCAAGAAGAGGACATGCATTCTTCAGATAAAATAAATGATAAGAAATAGCTTCTTAATAGTAACAGATTATGATACTTATCATAGTTAAACTTTGCATCAATAAATTCTCACAACTGGTTTGAAAAAAAGAAATGTGTGACAGGTAGCTATGGAAGGAGAGATACTAGGAACACTCCTTGAGACCGATGTAGTTGTGGAAGGAGAGATGCTAGCAGCACTCCTTGTGTTAGATGTACATCAGAAAAATTGCATCAGATGGCAGAGCCATGAGAGCAGTTGATTAGAAAACGACTACCTGTGAAGGAGAACATGATGCAATGGCACACCGAGGATGATGTAAAATTTAAGGGGGGGAGTATGTAACACCCCTCCCTTCTATACTACATAATTGTAAACCTAAGCTAAGTTAAAGCTAGGTGTGATATCCTCCCTTGTGTGTTAAATGTTGTAAACCTAAGCCGAGAAAATCTAGGTTTGATACCCTCCTTTTTGGGTTAAACTATTCTACACCTAAGCTGAGGAAATCTAGGTGATCTGTAATATGAAAAGAAAATGTATTATTAAATAATTACTAAAATAAATCACTTGGAGGGTGGAGCACCAAGAGAGAGGACATGCTTGCCAAATACCATGAGGAATGGGATAGAGATGAATATTTCATGATAGGCTTCTAGATGAGATTCTAGATAAGCCTGGATGGATTGTATATCCATCAGATGGATGGGAGATAAAGATCCATCGGAAATAAAATGTTTGTGGAGATAAAGGAAAGATTTTATGTGGAAAAGCATTGTAAGAGATAAAGACGAGCTTTTCCAGATAAAACCTAGGCAAATAGAAAAATCAATAAAGTGGGACGCTGCTAATGGTAACTAAATCATGAAAGAGGGTATTAAATACCCAATGCATCAATCAATTGAGGGAGTTGATCCTTGCAAAGATCTTCGGCTCGGGGGGAATCAAAGGTGATTCATGGCTGGGTGGTGGTGCTCCTCCCTCCAAGTGAGGTTTAGTTGGTGTCTGGTGTGTGGGATGTAGCATATGTTGTTTCTTTGCTTGGATATTTCTTCAATTCTTTCAGCATATATGTTTAGCTGTAGATGTGATGATAACTATAAATGATAAAATCTTTTGGTTCAATTGAGGTGTTCCAGTTCTTTACTCGTATTGCGTAAGATATATGTTGATGATACTATCTATGTTCATGTAATTGATTTCACTCTTATGCATGTGGATGAGTAAAATGTCGAGTGAATCTAAATCTAATCATCATTATGTTAAAAGAACATAATTTCTTTTTAATGTTATATTACGTCTCTCGGAAGATAATGGGTACAAGACATAGATGCATGCATTTCATGCTATAGTCTATAATAGTTCGATTAAGTATTACACGTGTACTCAAGGAGGCTAGCTTAGCCCTGCTACCTATTGTATAAGAGTTGAGTAAGTCTGTCGAATTATGATTCTGATGTATGGTTGGGCTAATTGCATTAGAATTAAGTTAATTAATATTGGTGGCGAACATAAACAATGAATGTTAGGGATTACATGACAGAAATAGTTTCTTTCTACAAATTTATAAAATTATGCTTAATGATGGAGCTCAATAATAGTGCTCATGAAGTTATTCAGATTAATGTACTAATGAATGCGGTTAAATTCGAACTATAGTGAGACCAAATCCCATGTTTAAGGGGCCTAGGGGCGAAATTCCAGGGTGGGATAAGGAGGTTCGTTACATAAATATAAAGTGAGAGAGAGTGGTTGAGAAAAGTAAGCGAGGGAGAGGGGGATACAAAGAGGGAGAGAGTGAGAGGAGGAGGGAGTCTTTGAGAAAGAGAGGGAGATCGTGAGATGGAGGAAAATATATGGAAGGTAAAATTTCAAGACATATAGAGTGAGAAAGGTGGATAAAGAGAGAGGGAAAGAAAAGGGAGAGATGGAGACAAAGTGTGTGAGTTTGGGGGTGAGATAGAAAGACAAAGAATGAGAGAAAGACAAAAGGGGAGAGAGAATGAGAGAGGGAGGTATATAGTCAACAGATTTGCAAGACGAAGTTTAAGAGAGAGAGTGTGAGTGAGTGAGTGTTGTAGGGGATATACAAAGGAAGGTGGGAGAGAAAGGAAGAGAGAGAGGACTTCAGAGGGAGAGAGTGAGAGAGATGGATTTGAGGGGGAGAGAGAGGGAGGTAATAATAAAGACATATATATAGAGAGAGAGGGAGTGGCGAGGGATATGGAGAGTGAGAGAGGGAGTGACAAGGGAGATCGGGACCTTAAGGAAATGGAATCGATGGAACACATCAACCAACCTATCCACATTAATGATAGAAACCTCAAGAGACATGTCAGCCACCCAGACATCCTATCGCTACGTCCCACTGATGTTCTAAACATCTTAAGCCTTAGTGGCTTTCATGCTATAGGCATGACAATGTCTAGAAACCCAAAGTCGCTCTCACAAGATTTCCTACCAGCATCCAGAGACCCAATTTTCCAGCATTATGCAGCCACCCTAGGATTGGAGCCATTTTTTCAAGCTGAGAACCTAGGTCGCTGCCCAAAATCGAATGATAAAATAGGAGTAAAAGAACATGGAAACGATGATGCAAAAACAATAAGTTAGACAAAACATTAATCAAACCCTTACTAACCATGACAGGAATTTCCTTAAACATATCATCAACATGTAACTTGTAGGTGTAAACAACAAAATTAAGTGTAGTGATCTCATCCTTATCTAAGAAACACTATGGACCAGTGTTCCCTCATCTCATTTGTTGCATTATCATCGATTAGGCCATAGATATATTATCCATTCATTTACAAGTAAAAACATGGTGAGAGCCATATATAGTTGTTGTCATAAAACATCCATATAACCAGCATAATACAGATAGAAATATCATGTGTATCAGCTATAAAATCCACATATACATCAGTACATTTACACATGAAAATCAAGGGAATGAATCTCTCATTAATGAATACAATAAACCAAAGCCAGAATGGGACTTCCACGTTCCACCCAACCATAGAATGGCTTAACCAAATCTCTCTTCAGCCATTCACCCCCATCCCATATTCCAAGTATGAATGTGCATCTCAAACCAAAAGAACCAGCCAGGACATAACAAGGCTAAACCACCTCACCCTCATCAATAGAAACTAGGCTTTACCATAATGCATATCAGGTCACTACGACAATAAAATAAACATTTCATAATAGGATTTGCTGTGATATCCACTCGATCGCTAGGCCAAACAAGCATGGATGCCACCGAATTTCTCCACCTACACCGTGAGGAAATTTCCCATCTCCTAGTCTCTCATGTTTTACCTCAATTCAAACCTAGATCACTAGGCTCTAAACCAAGGCCCATTGTCTTGGCTTTATCACATATCCCAAACCCAAGATTACTAGGCCCAATGGAGAGAAAAACACCGCTAGGATTTACTGTATATCTTGCGATTCAATGATAAGGATTCCTAGGCCCATTGAGGTAACACAATCCAAGCTTTACCGCAACCCACAGTCTGTCTCAGGTGTTACTAGGCTAGTCACTTTATTGTGACCCAAAGTATGATTTAGGAACCACTAAGCCATGTGGTCTATCATTTAGAGATCCAACCTACTCAACTTAGAATCCATCTGGCAATCCATCTCAACCAAAACATGAGAACCCCATGACACCATGGCTATCGGGAAATGGAAAAGCTAGGCAGAAAACACTATTACACCTGGCAAAACCCATTTCATAACAATAAAATAAGCACATACAATACCATGCATGCCAAATCTAGCAAGGAAAATACACATGCAAATTGATTCCTTCAATGAATCTTGGTATACCTACTTGATCCTGCCTTTCCCTACTTGATCTTTTCTTCCTCTTGCCTTCTTTTCCTTTCTTGATCTAATGCAAAAACAAGAAAACTCTAAGTTTCCAAGAGTGAGAGAGAGACAGAATAATGAGGGAGCTCCAAAACTCAACTGACCAAGATTGCCAACTGATCCTGAGAAGCCTTTTTATCAATGAGGCCTCTATTTTCTTCATCTTCCATTATTTTCCTTCAATTTCCTCCTCACATGAAACCTGTAGCCTTTCACCTCCTTTTTCTCCTAATTTTGTTGATTTCCATAATTAAATGTGCCAAAATTTCTATTTTGGCTTTCCAAAGCCTTAGTCATTCCCTTTGCCAATTTCCTTATCGATAAACAACCAAATGAACATCTACTAGGATGTTTTTCCCACCATTCAACTTGGAATACATGTCTCATCACCTTGGCCTTATATATATTTTACATGATTTTTTACCAGGGATGTTATAGAACCCTCTCGCTTGGGGGAAACTGTCCTTGGTGTTCAATGACACCTATAACCAACAAGACTGCTGAAAACAAAACATACTGCCCATGAAGCTTTATAACACAAATCATTACGATATTTACAATAAGCACATATACACATATGCACATTTGCTAAACCAACAAATGAAGGATACGATGCCTTCATCTGCAACAAGGGCATCCAGAGGCTCACACCTCCACCCTCAAAGTAATATCATTAGTCAACTCCTTCCTAAGAAGTCCATAATTCACTGCAAAGTCAAATTTGTATTCTGTGTCCAGCGCTATAATCCTATTCCACTAGTCCTTTCAGTGAATAGTTACCGAATCATTGTTCCAAGCTGCACTCCCAATGTGCCTATGATTCTACCTGGAAATGCTCATGACCAAAAAAAATATATCCCTGAACTTCCCATCTCTACGACACGGTCCCTCAGGAAATCCAGTCACCCCTTCCGTGCAATCACTTACCTTCAAAGTTCCCCAACATCCCCTATCACGGGAGATCTATCCCTTAGAGAGGCTTCCTCACATCAAAAGATAAAAAACCAAGGCATATACCTACCTCAAAAGCATCATACCGATCATAGCATGCTCATGGAAGTCATTGGACACTACTCGGTACTAGTGTCCCACCCTTGCTCCTGAAGTGCTTTACCAGCATAATGATACATTTTTCAATTCCTTTCGTTTATTGCTGCTAATTCTTGTAGTCAATTTCAACCAGCCAACTAGGCATTTCACCTCTTCTTGTACCAAGCACATAACATCCATCAGATTCAAAATAAATTGAAATAACTTCAAATCATACCTCATTGGTAGTTCGTCAATAAGGTATACTTGCAATCCTATTTACTTCTTGTCACAACAAGTCAAACTAGCATCTTTGACCAAATCATCACGTAAAAACATATCACATTTCTTTAGCTAAAAACACAACCATCATAGATCAACATCATAAATCACATGTAACCATCATAAACCAGAGTCATAGATCACATATAATCATCATATACCATAGTCATAAATCACATGCATAAAACTAAATAAAATGTTGATACTTATCCTTTCATCAATCCTTAGCTTCTACATTTGTCTTTATTCTTTACACACTCTAGATCGGTTTTCAGATGTGAAAAACACCAAGTGCCTTCTCCTAAATCATGTGCACACACACATACAACTACATAGGTCATACAACACCATTTAATAGATGCATCTACACGAGTACCTATGTACTACACGTACACAGTACCACTAGTACACTACAACCACCTGTATAATGTGTGCACAACATCACATGTACACAGCACCACCTACACAACATGTACACAATGCCACATGTACAGTGCACCACTGTAGAACATCTACACAATACCACATGTACACACTACCACATGCATGACATGTATGTGACACCATATGTACACAATGCCACATACACAACATGTACACATCACAATCTGCACACAATGCCACTTGTACAACATGTACACAACACCACATGCATACAACACCACCGCTACATAGAAATTCATATCCAACATCCACATAGCATCATTTGTACACAACACTACTTATCCAATCATGTGCAGAAAACCATATACAATATTCACACAACACTATTTGTATCATCCTATACATAAAATTGCATGAACAACAAATACACACACTCTATATACATAACAGTGCATGCGCATAGATCATAGATGCAACATGTACAACATATACAACATATGTATAATAGTAGTACCACACATCCAAAACCACACTGCCTTTACCAAGCAACCTTTCTTCGAGTGTCTTATCCATGCTTGTTCCAGCATGTTGCAAATGACACTACTTTCATTTTCCTATTGTATCCCTTGGTATAACCTTTCCATAACATAGAAATAATATAATGACACAATATCAACTCATACCCATATGATGTTGACCTTGTATATTTTTCATGACTACTCTTCTCAATTGATTCCTCATAAGACCAGGAACCTCTACATGCCATTCTCCTATGTAAACAATCATTCCTCCACATGGACGATTCCTTATGACTCCATCAGACAGGGACATAGATGCATAGATACATACATATATAATCATTAGCATAAAACAACCATCGTTCTGACAGACAACGAGATACATACATACATGTATAATATATAAACATGAGCATAATCATGATCATAACATAATTATCAGATAACATAAGGTATAGGTTAAGATAACTTCCTTTATTCATGCACACCATTTACAACATTGAGAACAATCATTCCCAACATAGCCAAGGCCACTGACACCTTAAATCCATTTACTTTAGCTTTTCTAGTTACCTTTCTCATGTTTGTACTTCCACCATCAATTTACCACAATGGACCCAACTAGTCCTACGAGTTGTCATAGTCTTACCATTTGATGTGCTTATTCATGCACTAAGATTCATCTGAATCTTACATTAACTTTCAGGTACCACATAGCTCTTCCTGAGCTCCATTAACTTTCCTCTTTCTCAACTGATTCCCAAGACTCAAATCATAAGATGTAAGCATAGGAAACAAACAAGAAGAAAACCATGAAAAAAATAACAACACTACTCCGTAAACAAAGTGGTATAGTTATACAATAGACACACGCAAAATAAAAAATCACAAAAGACCAAAAGAACAAGACTAACCACAAACACCATGACTCAATACCCATGGTTCCCAAGGAAAGCTCAACCAAAGCCTTCTTGAAAATTCCATGGACATTTCTTTGCCATGCAATCCCCTGCATCATATTTCCAAAAACACATAACATTCAGTGAATAAATAAACAAAACAATACACTAGATACCTTATCTTGTTGTGCCAAGCATGTTGCCTTGTAGCTGAACACATCCATGCCATCTCTCAAGGGACTCCAATCCTCTTGATAAATCCACCCGTAAGTAGATACTAGCTAATATACCTGTCAAATACATGTCCGTGAATATAGCACATATCCACATAATTTTAGACAAATCAATGTTAAGAAGACTTCCTATGTGTAAAGCACTCATTTGTTGGGAATTAGGGTTTCCAAACATAGCCAAAGGAATTCTTGTCCACTTCCTTTCTTTTACCCTTGTTTTACCTTGTTGCAATCGAGGCTTAGTATGTGCTACCATATCACCCAATTGTTAGTGATATAAACACATCAATATTACCTCACCAGACTAATACTAGCATGATCCCCGCAACGGCTCACACAGGTCAACCACATGTTCCAAATATCAAGAAAATCATATCTATCAATTTGAAATCAGCATTTATCAAGACTAGCAATCATGTCGTAATCTATGGTCAACTCATAGTCATTAGACATAATGCCAGAATTATAACCTACTTACAAACAAGTACATATCAACTGTCTCGACACATATTTATTAGTACAATCATCTTAAGACTAGCAATCATGTCATAATCTATGGTCAACTCATAGTCATTAGACATAATGCCAGAATTATAACCTACTTACAAACAAGTACATATCAACTATCTCGACACATATTTATTAGTACAATCATGCAACCCTATAGACTCATACCCATATCATGCAATTAATCAAACATTCAAGCAAGCTATGAATGCACCATGTCAAATAAATCAAATAGATGACATAATAGGCACCAAAAACTCAAACACCAAATAGATGGTATAATCAACAATGAAGCACCCAATAAACTGCATTAGCAAACTCATACCTTAGTGTATTTCAGGGGGACTATATATTGTCTGCACAATCAATCTAGGTTCACACGATATAACTTCACAACATATCCACTCAAACATAAACCATGATATCCATAATAGTAACTAACTAACAAGTTCACATCATAAGCTCATAAGCATTTTTTGTTCATCCATAAAAATCACATATCTACGATCAATCTAGATTAGTGCGACACCATATAAAAAATATGTCATCTCATACTTGAATATCGCAACCATAACCATCTACATAGGTCAAACCAAGTTAACACAATATGTATAACATGAAGATCTTTAATACAATGAACATAACCATTACGCATATGACCAATCCAAATTACAACATCAAGATCTCAATGAAATAACCCTAATCATCAAGTTAATAGCATATAACAAAAATAAGCTATGTATCATGCTCATCAACAACATATAACCTAATCACCAAGGTTTCTAACACAAAACAACAATAGAAATGTATACAACAACATGTTACTATCATCCTTGACTATCTGAATCATATGCATATGACTATGCTAAACAACTATCATCTATCATGTACATAACCATAACATCAAAATACATGTACATAAACCTAATGTGTATAACAATCCTTGACTTACATATGTGCATGCCAAACATAGAATACCTATATGATGATCGGCTCTTACCCCAAGGTTCAATTTTGCAACATCATTATGATGATCTACATCTTCTGCTCTATCTCATCCAATCCATTAGCATCATAACATACCAATATCACCCTGATGACCTAAATTTTATACCATGGCTTCACAAGGCATGCTTGACCTACTATTCATGCATAACTATAACCAAGACCATACATGCATAAGAACTTCATATAGACATATAACACATGAGTACCAAACCATATACACATCATTTTAGCTAGAGTCCAGTCATCAATGCAAGGACATATCAACCATACATGTTATGACCTCATGCATGACAAAAACCACTACTCCCTTTTAGACATTACCACATGCAACCATCAACATGCATAAGCAATGCCTAATCAACTATGTATACATATGAACACATATAGTCGAGCCTAAGTGATCAATTCCTGTAACCAACCTACAAGATTGATACATGTAATCAGACATACAAGAATGCAACCTACCTTACAAGGATGTAATCAATATGCATATAGTCATGTAACTAGTCATATACTCCTAACTATACATTCAACAAAATCAACATGAAGCTCCTCATGGAAACGTTAATACAACCATTATGAATCATTATGCAATGCAAGAAGTGCATGGAATGCAAGTGTAAGAGACACAGATGCAACTTACATTCATGCATGAGAAAGCACCTTCACCCAAGGAGAGTAGGGTGGGAGGAGGGTGTTGGGAGGAGGATGGGACTTCCACATTCCACCCTACCATATAATGGTTGAGCCAAATCTCTCTTAATCCATTCACCCCCATCCCATATTCCAAGCATGAATGTGGGACTCAAACCAAAAGAACCAACCAAGGCATATCGAGGCTAAACCACCTCACCCTCATCAATAGAAACCAGGCTTTACCATAATCCATCTCGGATCACTAGGCCAACACAATAAACATGTCATAACAGGCTTTACCTTGATCTCCACCCAATCACTAGGAAAAACAAGAATGGATGCCACCATATTTCTCCACCTACACCATGAGGAATTTTCCTATCTCCTAGCTTCTCAAGCTTTACCACAATCCAAACCCGGATCACTAGGCACTAAAATGAGACCCACTCTCTAGTATTTACCGCATATCCCAAGCCCGAGATTACTAGGCCCAACAGAGAGAAAACCACCACTTTGGTTTATCATATATCATGCCATTCACCAACAAAGATTCCTAGGCCCACCGAGGCAACACAATCCTAGATTTACCGTAACCCACAGTCTGGCTTAGGGGTTACTAGGCCAGTGGCTATACGTGATCCACAATCTGGTTCAGGGATCACTAGGGCATGTGTTCTATCATTAAGAGGTCCATCCCACTCAGCTTTGAATCCATCCGACAATCCATCTCAACCAAAACATGAGAACACCATCACAGCATGGCTATGAAAAAATGGAAAGGCTAGGCTAAAAACACTTTTACACCTGAAAAAACCCATGCCATAATAGCGAAACAACCACATGCAATACCATGCATGCCAAATCTAGCAAGGAAAATACACATGCAAATTGATATCTGCAATGAATCCTATTGTACCTGCTTGATCCTACCTTTCCCTCCTTGATCTTTGCTTCCTCTTAGCTTCTTCTCGTTTCTTGATCCAATGCAAAAATTGATCCAAGAAAACTTTGTGTCCAAGAGTGAGAGAGAGATAATAATGAGAGAGCTCCAAAACTCAACTAACCAAGCTTGCCAATTGATCCTCAGAAGCCTTTTTATCAACGAGGCCTCTATTTTATTAATTTTCCAATACTTTCTTTCAATTTCCTCCTCACATGTAACTTGTAACCCTTAACCTCCTTTTTCACCTAATTTCCATTATTCTCATAAATAAATCTACTAAAAATGCCATTTTTCCTTTCCAAAGCCTTATCCATTGACATTTTCTATTTCCTTAGCCATAGACAACCAAACAAACACCCACTAGGATGTTTTGCCCACATTTCAGCTTGGAATATGTGTCCCATCACTGTGGACTTATACATATTTTACATTAATTTTTACGATGCCTGTTATAGTAGAGTAGGAGGGAAGAGAGATAGAAGGGGAGATAGGGGGAGAGAAGGGAAAGAGAGAGGGAGAAGAAGAACAAGAGGGAGAGGGAGAGGGAGGAATATATATATATATATATATATATATATATATATATGGAGAAACAATGTGTATGTTTGCAGGATGATATAGAGAGATGAAGAAGGAGAGATAGAGGGATATAGAGCTATAGATGGAAGGGGGAGAGAAAGGGAAGAAAATTGTGTGCACTAGCTGCATTGATTTTAGCATACAAATGCTAATTTCTAATCCTATTTGATTTCTTACAAATTAGATGCATTGATTTATGTGTAAATGTTTATTTTTAATTCTATTTCATTGCCTGCATTAGATGCATTCATTTCATTAAAGGTTTTAATTTGTAATATTGTTTTATTGAACTTGCATTAGATGCATTGATTTTAATGTAGATGTTGATTCCTAATCCTATTTGATTCATAGCACTAGATGCATTGATTTCAGTGCAGATGTTGATTTCTAATCCTATTTGATTGCTTACAACATTATATGCATTGATTTCAATGTAGATGTTGATATCTAATCCTATTTTATTATTTGCATTAGATGCATCCATTTTAGTGTAGAAGTTGATTTCTCATCCTATTTGATTGCTTGCATTAGATGCATTAATTTCAGTGAAGATGTTGATTTCTCATAAATTATGTGACTCAATATATGGTGTACATTAATTTCAAGGTAATTAATTTTACATTGTGCATTGATTTCAGTGTAAGCACATTTTTTTTTATTGATGATGTGCATTATGACTAAGGTTTTGTAGATAACCTCAAACAAAATAAAATCGAATAAAACATGTATTTGTAACTTTTACATCTCCACATCTTTTAAGATTGAATATATAACTGATTTCAATCATATTTGCATTTTTAAAAATTGAAGAAAACTTATTTCCATCATAAGGAATTGATTGAAATAATTGGATAACTATTTGTAAATTTAGGGAGCTTGATAACATTATATAAAATTATAGAAATGTTGTTATATATTGTTCTTTGACGTATATACTAAATTTTGATATGGTTGACTTATATTATGTTATGGCTAAGATCTTGTAGATAATCTAAAAATAAATAGTGACGAATAAAACCTATTTTTTAATTACATGACATATTTTACTATTAAAATTGAATAAAACATTTTTCAATCCTATTTGTGTTTTCTAATTGAACCTTTAGTTAAGAAATTGATTGAAATACTTAAAAAAGTTGTCCATGCAATGGTATATGGGTGGGTCACAAATATATATATATATATATATATATGTGTGTGTGTGTGTGTGTGTGTGTGTGTGTGTGTGTGTGTGTGTGCGTGTGTGTGTGTGTGTGATTTTATAATTCAAATAATTCATTTTTAAAATTGAAATGTAATAACATACATGTTGATTTCACTAAACCACACTTTCTCCAAGCCAATATGAAGCATGCTTGAAATTCTTTCCATGTTCAGTATTAAATTGATACATGATATATTTTAAGTATCAGAGTGACTTGCACCATAATTTAAGATTGTAGTTATTTTCTTAGTCTACGAAACTAGAAATCAAAATTTAACATATATTTTACTAATAAATGTTATAATATATAGAAAAATTAATAAATTTGCGAAATAATTTTAACAGATCCATAAAATTAAAAAATTAATGAGTATTCATAAACAAGATTAATACAAATGCATAAACTGAAATAGTGAATACATGTATCAATAAACTATCCATATGAATATATATGAAAATTAAAACTATTAGATGAACATCCATAATCTGAAATAATAAACATCCATAAACTAAAATAATGTCCATGATGTAGATCCATAAGTTTCCCATGTATGAAAATATACAAATTTTGTATCACACTTGTGAATATTGCCTATGAAATGAGCTTAAAAATATACAAACTATGACCCTCTAAGTACCACCAGAACTCCTATGTGATTTAAACCACACAAAGTGTTCATAAGCTGGTACTGCAATATAACACATCAAATGTCATACTAATTAGATCGACTTTTGCAAGAAATAAACAATATGAAAGAAATGTTATTGAACCATATTTTTAATTAGATATACAAGAATTTACTAATCTCAGTGGAGTCCAAATTCATGTTAGATAGGATGGGGGTCTGCTCATGAATATGGGTTTGGTGCTCCCCTACATATGGCTCGATTATTGGGGCCTACATCGATGGAATCACATCATAATTACCTCTAAACCACAACATCCCACTCATGTCTCCATATCACAGTGGCATCAATGTCACTTTGCATATGGGCTTGTGTACAAAATGGCAAGAACAAAGTATAATTAGTATGTACAAATTAATTAGCATATATGTGTAACTTGAAAATATATATATATATATATATATGTTGAAATCTTAGGAATAAAAATGTTCGCCTCATATATTGGTCCATTTGGTTGTACATAGTGACTCTCCTCCACATTAGTGAACATATAAGTTGGAGGTGGAGGTGGAGGAGAATGCATGGAAACATGCTCTCATTGAGGATGGCTTGGCTGATCAACTGCCCCCTCGGATGAAATCATAAGCTCATCCATGTATCTGGGTTGTGTCTACATGTTATCATGAACTTATTAATATAAATATGCAATATAATATGAACTAGAAATTTTAATATAAATAATTATGCATAATTTGACAATAAGAGTCAAAAGTTTCATATATGTATGTACGTTTTTTGTGTCATGTAGGTCATGCACCCTCTAAGTGTCATGAATGGCATCACGAGACATACATGAATATGTCAAAAGTTGGTGAAAGGGTAAACTTGTGAGAAATGCATCATCATATAAGGGCACTGGTGGGTAACAAGGAAATGGTCGTGGTCTCTTAATCTCTTCATCTAATGTAACATGCCCACTAGCCAATTACATCCACATGTTATCTGCAATAGTCTCCTATGTCTCACAACTAAGCTACAACAACTCTAGATTTCTCGGTAATACAAAGCTTCGAGATAGTCGTGGAAAGGATCTTGGAGGTGGTAGTAGATTCCAAAGGTCCCTTTGAGCCCCCTCGCACTCATAGGTATGACTGATCTCGGGTGCATAATAATGAGATCTGGTATTATTGTAATCTAGCCTCATATGTAACATGAACTCTCCATATAAATGCTTGGAAAAATAAATGGTGACCTGGTCATGGTGGGGGATTTGGCCCCAAACTCTAATGAATCTATCATACACAAAAGTCATTGGATGAACATTATTATAGTATTCCAATGGACCTTCATGTCTAGTAGGGAGATACAGAGAACAACTGCCCATGGACATCAGTGTCCCTGGTGGCCTCTTTCACCACCTCTCAACAATCTGGGCCTCTAACCTCATGCCTCCTGGTTCTCTGTATGAACTGTAATATGTGGCCATGGGGGCTTTGACCTCTTATATGTATCGATTAACCTAGTCATTCTATCCAACATCAAAGGAAATTCAAGATGAGTTGGTGAATTGGCAAGAACCTTCTTTATCTCTATTGTGATCCATGTACGATGGGTCCTAACATCCTTTAATGTGATTTGAGTTATAGCATCATCGCACAGAGGGATTGATGTTGCACTCTGATCCTCTGCTTCAGCCTATTGAGGACATGTAAATCGTAAACATAATTTAACATATATATAATTAACAAACCAGAAGCATAATAACATATATATTAAATTCAAGCACATTAGTTGAACACAATTTAAAAATTAAAGACAAGACATAAACACATAAAGTTTAAAGATGATTTAAAAATGCAGGAGGTGTACATGAAATAGGCAAAAAAAATTCCCTTGGATGTAGCATGGAAATCAATAGAGACAGAAACACTACCTCTAACACTCTAACTAGTGTGAGAGATAGGATCTACGAGGGGAACATGAACTCTCGGTGGCCTACGTGATCTATCACGATGCCGACCATGTATAACAAAACCTCTCACATGATGATAGCCTGCAATTGCGACATGTATATAGGATTCCTTAACATATTACATCTAATACATATAAACTAATTCAAGAAAAAAATGTTGACAAAAAAACCATTTCTAAACTCAAGCAGAAAAATCTAGCCTAAAGTCTTAAACTTTAGAGTCCATTCTTTGATAATTTATCAACCAAAGTACAATGAGTTCCATGTAACCACAATCAAAGGAATTGCTCAATTCTACCCTTGCGCTTTTTCTCGTTTCTAAATAATGCATTTTATTCATAGCACATAAATATGTAAGTATATGTGTAAAAATTTGAAATAAACATATTTACAAAACTAATAAAATTTCATGCCAACCAAATACTACAATAGACTTTATGATCTTAATGTTTGACTTTGACACATGACATGTGCTTGCTACAAGCACATGAAGATGATGTTTCTTGTACAACACACTACATAATGAAACAATATGGTACAAATTAGAAAAGAGTCTAAATATTTCTATTCACTAGAGCAAATGCACTTTTCATGATGGATTTAATGTATCTATCAATAATGCATTGTTTTATATATATATATATATATATATATATATATATATATATATATATATATATATATATATATTAAATTTTATATGTGTGTGTTACGTTTTAAATAATTATGTTATGTTAAATGTTATAGTTATGCACAATGTACATGCTACACTATGTTATGAACTATATTAACTTACGTTAATAAATATATGTTATTCGAAATAACTTTATGTTATGATAAATAGTTATATAAAATGTTATAGTATAATAGTTAAATTATATATCTAGTTATAATTAAATATATATATATATATATATATATATATATATGCGTGTGTGAGAGATGTTATAACTTTATAATAGTTAAATATATATAGTTATATTTATAGTTATTTAGTTATGAGTTATATATATATATATATAATGAATTTGAAATAATTATAGAATTATGTCATGTTATGTTAACTAATTTTATGTTATGTTAAAAACAATATATATATAGAACTTTAATTTATCTAATTATGTGATATGTTATAATTTTATAATCTAGTTAAATATATATAGTTATATTTAAATAATTATATAGCTACATAGTTATGAAATATTCATAGCTATGTTACATGTTATGTTATATATGTGTTATGTTCAATAACTTTATGTTATACATGTTAAAAAAGTGTTAAGTTCTATGTTATAAATTTATGTTATGAATTAAATAAAACTATTATAAACATTATATGTATATAGAACTATAATATATAACTATGTGAGGTTATAATTAAGTCCAAAATATATAATTATATAGTAATTATGTTATGAAATATACTTTTAATTATGTTAACATCATAAAATTATATATATATATATATATATATATATATATATATATATATATATATATATATATATTTATATTATATTATATTATATTATATTATATTATACTATATTATGTTAAATAGTTTTATAACTATGTTAAGTTATATATTATATATATATATATATATATAATTATAATATATACCTATGTGATGTTATAGTTAAATATAGCTACAAGTTAAGTTAAGTTAAGTTTATATATATATATATATATATAGGTTAAATATTATAATTATATATAGTTAAATATTATATTTAACTAAGTTACATATTTTGTCATATATAGTCACTATATATTAAAAAAAAAATTAGATTAAATTTTTATTTTTAAAACTAGAATCATACTATATGTATTATTAAAAAAATATTTTAAAAATATAAATTAATTTAAATTTCAAATAATAAAATAATATAAAATTTCTTATTTTATAAATAGAGGTTCACTATGAGAAACATATTCATGATGTCAGTTTCAAGCTCCTAATTTACTTATTTATTGGTTATAGTTTGGTTGTTTTGTGTTTTGGAGTTTTTTGGGTTTATTTTTGGTCAAATTTGCTAGAAATTTAAAATGCATTTTCAATAACAAACAATTAAAAAAAATGAAATTTTATTTCACAAAATTCCTAAAGAATAATTTTAAAACCTAAAATAATTAGAAAAAAGGGCCATTCAAAATCAGAGAATATGCATTTAATAAACAAAACATTGCAAGAAACAAATTTAAAACCTAATTTATATATATTTTTTGGTGGTTTCACAATGTTTTCTAGGTTATTTTGAAGGGTTTTTTTAATGGTTTTCTAGGTTGGTTTTGTGGTTTTCTAAGTTGTTTTGAAGGTTTTTTTTCTATGGTTTTCTTGGTTGGTTTTATGATTTTCTAAGTTTATTTAAAGGGTTTTTTTCTGTGTTTTGTGGTTTTTGTATAGTTGTTTTTTTTAATTAATTAGTTTTCGTGGTTTTTGTACATGGTTGTTTTTTTTAATTAATTTGTTACATTTTGCAAAGAAAAATTAAGAAAGAAAAAGAATAGATACATGTGTTTGTTTGAGACTCTAGGACATTGGCAGCATGGCTGGAGAGATTGATTTGAATGCTCCATTACTCGATCGAGCTACAATTCTCTCAGTCGAGATGCTATGACACTCTCGGTTGAGCTCCCACAACCTATGCAAATGGCACAAACAACAAGAGTGATATGCATTAAAAAAGGGCTTGATCAAGCCTTAGAGCTCAATTGATCCTTAAATATTTATTGAGCCCTAAGGATTTATCGAGCTCTATAACTCAATCACGTGTTATAGCTCAATGAATTGTTAGCTTTTAACCCTCGACTGAGCTACCTTTTTAGCACCCAAGGAGCTCGATCAAACACTTAGAACATGCTCGATCAAGTGCTTAAATGGCTCAATCAAGCCATTGCTTTTTCCACCCAAATACACCCTCTTTCGCTAAAAAATGTAACCCAGGTCCATGCTTTTACCATAAATCGAGCACTTAAAAATGGCTAGATCGACCCCTTAAAGTGGCTTGATTGATCTCTCTTTTTCAATCTAAACACACCCTCCCTTGCCCAAAAGTGTAACCTGGCACCATGATTTTACCCTTAAAAGCATGAATCAATCACTCACAACTATAGGTTTTTGCATGATGAACTAACACCAGTCCCACGAAACAAATCCCTAACCTAGTTCGTTAGATCAACATCAATGATGTAGCATCATATGTATCTAGCGACATCTTTGGCTACTTAAATTTCACTTTAAATGTTGGCATATGGGCATGCATGATATCTCCTTATTTCCTCCTCTTCAACCCTCCAAGACTAGTTGGCAAGGTGGGCTTAGTTTGGCATTGACCCTTTCGTCCCCCCTCATCTATTTTTCACTACATCATTATAACTCCCTCCTCCCACATTTACCCAAACTAACCAGTCCACCAAGGTAAACATTTGAGGAAGATTTACTATGATACGATTCAACTCCCAATGTGTAGTTAAGGAAGTGGAATAAACACACCAAAAACCAAAATGACCTTCCTAAGGTGCTATGGGAAACCCAAGGGCTAACCACTCACTCTAGGTGCCTGAAACCTGAGTTAACTTGCATTTTTATAGACCAAAAGACTCAATATCTCCCATGAAAAGCCCTCCACGTGACTGGAAGCCTCTAGTTGCTCCCATAGAAAGGCCTTCATGTGACTGTAGTCTTTTCTAGGAAATTTTGTGCTAGGGACCCCAAAATCTAAGCCACTTTTTAGGCATTTTTGAGGGACCCTAAAATCTGAGCCTCTTCACATAACTTGATGAAATTCTTAAAAATGATAAATAACAAGAATAAAACGCCTCTAATATAAAACATAAACTAGGAACTGACTATACTTGTCCTAACTATGAAAGGTATTTCATCAAACACATCATAAACATGAAACGTACAGGCTCTATAAACATATCTAAATGTAGGGACCTTGTAACTATCTGAGATTTTTCAAGAAGGATTGATGCCCCCTCACAATAGTTGCATTATCATTTATTAGGTCATACATTCATTAAAAATTTATTTACTAAAGAAAACATGAGGAGAGCCATAATCCGAGTCTGCCATAAAACCATGACTATAACCATCATATAACAAGAAAAATAACAATAATATAACAACCATCAAAGCCACATAATAAGAAGAACATTTATTCATGAAATATGATAGGAAAATAGCTTTTATTAACATGTGAAAAAACCAACCAAGTCAGGGACTTCCATGTACCACCCAACCATATATTGAGCTTAACCAAATCTTTCTTTCCACCAATCACCCCTATGCCATATTCCAAGCATGAATGTGGGACCCACAACAAAATGAAGCAGTGCTTTCGAGGATTTACCATGTATCCTGCCATTACCAGTCAAGGGATTCCTAGTCCCAAAACCCTCATCTATACCACCAAGATTTACCTCTTATATTTCCATTATCAGTCAAGGGATTCCCAAGCCCAAATGAAAGAACATACACTACACGCTTTACCACAATCCTGCCATATACCGATCAAGGGATCACTAGGCACTAAAAAACCATGGATGCCTCTATATCTCTCCACCTAAACCATGAGGAATTTTCCCATCTCCACCCTCATGCTTTATCATTTATCCTGCTATTATCGGTCAAGGGATTCCTAGGCCTTTGGGAATTTTACTGAGACCACCCCACAATTTCGAAACCGTTTAACAATCTAGGTCAACCATGTAAAAGATCCCATAAGGCGATGACTATTTGGAAATGGAGAGGCAAGGCTGAAAACCATTGTCGCCCCTCACAAAACCCATGCCAATGACAACAAGAGAACCAAATATATACATGCATGTACCATGCATGAAAAAATAGAAAGGAAATCATACATGTAACTCAATACCTACAAGTAATCCTGATGTAGATACTTCATCAAACTCTTCCTTGCTTGGTATTTTATTTTCTTTGCCTCGTTTTTCCTTTTCCATCCTTCCTACAATACTGGTGTTAGGAAACCAGCTCACAGAAAGATAGAAAAGATAGATCATCGCCTTAGAATTCAACATCTTAAAGGGGGAAACCTCCTTTACATTACACAAATGAACAATTCTTCGATGATACAAATGACTAAACCTCCCTTCTATATATATGAGTCTAAGGGGTCACGATGTAATCACGCCAACATAATAGTAATAACATAAGGGCACAAAAATAACAACAACGGGTTTCTATGGGGCATACTAATAACAATATGGGGACAATAGGGGTGCAATAATACCAATAAGGGATACAATGACAATAGTAATGGGGGAATCACTAGTATTATAGGGGCCTAACATGCCCTTCTCCTTCCAAAAATCATTGTCCTCAATGCTTGAGTAGTTCTGGATGCTTATGTATAAAATTCTCATCCTCCTATGTGGAATCATCAGCGGGTAAGTTCTTCCACTTGATGAGATACTCTGAAATTGGTCAATTTCGTAGCTATCAAATTCTTGTTTCTATGACTGCTTCCGGTTCCAATATGATTTTTCTTTCCTCGTCAAGTTCTGCAATATTATTTGAACTAGGAGCTTGTCACTTATAACCTTCTTTAAACATGAAACATGGAAAACTGGGTGCACTTGGGAAGTTGCAGGAAGCTCCAATTTGTATTCCATAGTACCAATCTTTTGTAACACCTTGTACGAACCATAATACTTTTGTGATAATTTATTATCCTTCTTAGCTTGCTTGAGGTACATTTGTTCATATAGTTGTAGTTGTAGGAATACCCAGTCACTTACATCAAAACTTCTTTCACTACGATGTTGATCTGCATGTTGTTTCATTCTATTCTACGCCAACATGAGGTTATCCTTTAAGAGTTGCAGAACTTGTTGTTGATGCTCGATGTGATGTTCCACTACTTAAACCTTATAATTTCCTCTTAAATATGATGTTATGGATGGTGGATGATATCCATAAAGTGCCATAAATGGGGTCATTTTTGCTGTAGTATGGAAGGAAGTGTTATACCACCATTCAGCCAGAGACAACCATTTGACCCATTTTGTCTATTTATTAGATACAAAGCAATGAAGATATCCTTCCAAAAATTTGTTTACTATCTCAGTTTTCCCATCAGATTAAGGATGATAAGATGAGCTATGGGCTAAATATATACCGAGACAAGAAAATAATTATGTCCAAAAATTTCTAGTGAAAACGCGATTTATGTCGCTTACAATAATCTTTGGGTTTCCATGTAGCTTTTGAATTGTTTCCATAAATGCAGTAGAAACTGTATTGGCTTTAAATGGATGTGATAATGCACAAAAGTGTGCATACTTGGCAAGTCTATCAACTACCACCATGATGACACTCTTTCCTTCGGACTTGGGTAAACCTGTGATAAAATGCATTGAAACCTCCTACCGATGTTGGCTTGGAATGGATAAAGGTTGTAATAGACCTGGGGTCTCAATTGTTTCAAATTTATTTTGTTTGCAAACCAAACATTCTGCCACAAACTTTTGAATATCCGATTTAAGGCCATCCCAAGAAAATTCCTTCTTAACCCTGTGGTAAGTTTTTAAAAATCCTGAGTGCCTTCCTAATGGAGAAGTGTGCAATTCCATAAGAATCTTTTGTTTAAGTTCAGAATTATTACATAGGTATAAGGGATCTTTGTACCCTAATGAATCATTTTTCCAGCTAAATGTATCCAATGTACTGGTATCTTGTTGTAACTTTCAAATGAGTGCCCACACTTATTCATCATTCTTCCACTCCTCCCTTTCTTCATTTACCAATCTGGTTGGATAATAGAAATGGAGCACAACAATGCTTCCACATCCTCATCCTTTCTTGAGAGTGCATCTGCCACAACATTTTTCTTTCCTCTTTTGTAGATGATTTCAAAGTCATAATGCAACATGTTTGTGACCAATTTTTGTTGCTGTTCAGAGGATAATCTTTGTTCTAAAAAGTATTTAAGACTATCATGATCCGTTTTTACCTTGAAGTGTCTTCCCATTAGGTAGGGTCACCATTTCTTAAGTGCATGTAGTATTGCCAACATTTCCTTCTCATAAATATCTTTGTGTAAATACTTTCCCTTGATTGGACGACTTTCTAAAGCAATGGGTCTTTCAGCTTGCATTAAAACAATGCCAATTCCATTTCCTGAAGCATCACATTCCACAATAAAGGTTTTTGTGAAGTTCGGCGTAGCTAAGACCGGTGCTTGGCACATTGCCTCTTTAAGATGTTCAAAGGCCTTTGTTTCTTCTGGAGTCCATGAAAATGCATCTTTCTTCAATAATGTTGTTAGAGGTGCTGCTATTCTCCCATAATTCTTAACAAACTTGCGATAATACCCTGTCAACCCGAGAAATCGTTACAGATGATTTATGGATGTGGGGATTTTCCATTCCTTAATGGCTTTAATTTTGCTAGGGTCTACCTTCACACCTTCATGAGATACAATATGACCCAGATATTCCACCTCTTGTACTCCAAAGAATCATTTGGAGCTTTTTACATATAATTGTTTCTCCTTCAATAGTTTGAGCACCCTGTCAACATGTTCAACATGATCCTTCCAAGACTTGCTGTAGATTAGTATATCATCAAAAAATACTAACACAAATTTTCTAAGGATGGGTTTGAAAATGGAATTCATCAAACCTTGAAATGTAGAAGGTGCATTGGTAAGGCCAAAAGGCATGACCAGAAATTCATAATGACGCTCATGAGTTCTAAATGTTGTTATCAAAATTTCTTCAGTCTTCATTCTAATTTGATGATATCCTGAACAAAGATCCAACTTAGTGAAGTAAATTGATCCATGCAATTCATCCAATAATTCATCAATGACAGGAATGGGAAATTTATCTTTAATAGTGAGCTTGTTGAGCTCCCTATAATTTGGACACATATGCCATGATCCATCATTCTTATGCACCAATACTATTGGAGTAGAGAAAGAACTTTGACTAGGTTGAATTATACCAGCCTCTAGCATTTCTTCAACCATACATTCAATTTCACTATTTTGGGCATAGGGATATATGTAGGGCCTGATGTTTGGAAGAACACTTCCTGGAACCAAATGAATAGCATGATCATGATCACGAATAGGTGGGAGACCTTTGGGAGTCTCAAATACCTTAGAATGATTGTCCAAGACTTTTGGATATCTAGAGAAATAGATGATTTCGATGTGGAAACCTCTAGTGAACATAATTGTGCAATTACACCTCATTGTTCCTTCTTTAGAAGCTTTGTCATACTGTTGGAGCTGATTATCTTTCCTAGTTTCCTTACAATACCCCTTAATTCAACTTCCTTTCCTTCCGCACAAAATTTCATGAAAAGTTCATGAAAATTAAAAGCTATTGTACCCAAGGATTGTATCCATTGGACTCCTAGTACAACATCAGCACCACCCATTGTAATGGAAAGCATTGGGCTATTCAATACATATTCTCCCATATATAGCTTGATATTATGGCACTTTCTAGAGCAATTTATGGTTCATCCACTTGCTACCATCACTTGACACTCTGGTGTTGGATATAGGAAACAATTCAATTCTTTTGATATCTTACAATGAATAAAATTATGGGTACTTCCTGAATCAATCAACACTATTACCTTTTTCTTCTTGATATGTCCTTCTATCTTGATAGTTTGAGGAGTGGTAATTCCCGCCAATGCATTTCAAGATATGGTTGGATTCATTTCTTCTTTATCTAGGGTTTGTTCTTGGAGTATATCCTCTTATTTTAACATTTCTTGTTCATTTCTTCCTCCTCTTCACAATCTATGTAGAACAATTTGCTATCACAATTGTAACAAAGCCATTTTTCTCTTTTCTCTTCCAATTTTTGTGGTGTCAACCTTGTAGGTTGTGGAAGGCTAGGGGCAAAAACACCTCCATCTTTATAGTTGTGAGTGGTGGGCTTCCTCGTTGCCATAATTTTGCTTTCCATTTTTCTTGCTAACTTGAATGCCTTCTCCAATGAATCGTGTTCCCAAAGGAGAACCTCATGTTGGATATTATCCTTTAAAGTCCCTATGAATACATCAATCCTATGCTCCTCTGGAATATCTTTTACCCTTATATTCAATTTTTGGAAGTCCTCAATGTCCTCCATCATTGAACCCTTTTGTTTGAGATTTATCAATTGGCTAAAAAGGGTGTTGCTTTTTGTATCCTCATAATGTGCTATCATTTCTTCAGTAAAAGTTGCCAAAGTGACAATTTGTTTATGAGAGCAAAGCCATCGATACCATACAAACTGATTTGGTTCCAAATATAAAGTTTCAGTACGTACCTTTTGTGTGTTTTGCACATTATGGAGATCGAAAAATTGCTCCATCTGTAGTATCCATGTTTCAGGATCCTTGCCATCAAACTTCCTCATATCGATTTTTAGAACATGTTGTGTCTTCATTCCAACATTAGAGTCTATGAAATCATGATTAACATTTCGTTCGTTCTCATCACGAGTTTCATTTACTACCCTTTGATCATTAGTGACAATTTCTTGTAGCAAATTATTCAAATTCATCCTCAATTCTTCCATCTTATCGTCCATGCCATTCATCTTAGCTTCTATGCCTTTCTTTAAACCATCCATCTCAGCTTCCATGCTATCCATCTTAACTTGCGTGCCACTCATATTAGCTTCCACGCCATTCATCTTGGCTTCATTTACCTTTGGTGAGAGTGAAATTTGTTGTACTTGGTCTTGTAATTTTGATATATCATGTTGCATTTCTTCCTCTTATTCACGAGTCATGCTAGAGCTTTCAGGTTGCTTACTAGGTTTTTCCATTCTCTTTCTCCGGGGCATTAATTAATGCTAATAATTCTTCACTACTCCCTTTGAAGTCCTTCAAACTATTTTTTCAAACCAATCTTATGCAAAATTAAAAAAAACTACACACCTTTTTTTTCACTTTGTAAGAGCTCGAATATCTCGAATATCTGAAATCTTGTCCTGTGGTAGCTTTGAGTCCTCTTTTGAATCCCAACAGTTTGATCAAGATTGGATTCTCCATGGAAGAGTTATGCCAAATCTCCCATGGTGACTTGATTATAGAATAGTTCAGTAGAGAGAACTTGTACGATGTGCCACATGTCACTGTTTCGACCTTAGTACCTGAAAATGATACACAGAAAATTACAGGCCATCTTCTTTCTGAAACTTCTTATGAAATTTCAATTTGATGCTCAAAACAAAAATTATGACAATTTTCCCCAGGTTACCTATTTTGAATGTAATTCGAGAGTTTGCAAAAATGCCAACTTCCTCAGATCATATCTCCGTGAATATAGCAAGACAAGATCTGAAATTCCGACCCCAAGTTCAAAATGAGTTTGGCCCAAATGGTTTTTTTTTAGCTTCAAAAATTTCGCAGAAAAAGAGTTATAGCTAAAATGCCATGATGACCTATTTGGAGCAGTGAAACCTTAGAATCCAAAGCTATGATACCAAATGTTAGGAAACCAACTCACAAGGAGATAGAAAAGATAGATCAACACCTTAGAATTCAACCTCTTGGAGGGGCAACCTCCTTCAAATTACACAAATGAACAATTATTCGATGATACAAATGACTAAACCTCCCTTCTATATATAGGAGTCTAAGGGGTCACAATGTAATCAAGCCGACATAACAGTAATAACCTAAGGGCAAGAAAATAAAAATAGTGGGTTTCTATGGGGCATACTAATCACAATATGGGGACAATAGGGGCACAATAATAACAATAAGGGATACAATGAAAGTAGTAATGGAATCACTAGTATTATAGGGAGCTAACAACTGGAGTGCTCCAATGATACTCTAACTATGAAAGAGTATGAGAGAATAGAGAGAATGGAGAGAGAGCTCCAAAACTGGAATGACAATAAACTCACAAAAGCTGTGTTTTGATCCTAAAAAGCCTTTTTATTAATGAGGCCTCTATTTTCTTCAATTTCCATTATTTTACTTAGCTTTACTCCTCACATGAAACTTGTGACCTTTCACCTTCCTTTTCTCCTAATTTCCTTTATTTCCATAAATAAAATGCCAATTAATTCCTCTTGCCTTTCCAAAGCCTTTTCCATTTCATTTACCAATTTCTTTTAGCCATAGTAAACGAAATGAACACCCACTAGGATGTTTTAACAAACAATCAACTTGGAATATGTGTCCCATGACCTTGGTTTCATTTTTCCTTTATTAATATTTATTACATAATATTTTAACTCGGGGTTGTTAGAAACCCATCCCCCGTAGGGGAACGTCATCTTCATTGTTCAATGACACCTACAACTAGTAAGACTTCTAAAAAAAAGAAGATAATTCTTGTGGAGCTTTATACCTTATCTCTTTGTAGTGTTTACAATGAACAACCTACTAAAAAGAAAACAAACATAACAACATGACAACATGACACCCATACTTCTTATTAGAGATTTATAACACAGCTTGTTGCAATATTTACAATGACAGCCATATATAAATATGTACATATACCAAAATTGTTTTGCCTCAACTGGAAAATAATCAAATATGCATAGCCTGTATTTGGTCATCCATTTCCCATGTAGCTTCATCGGGACCAAAGTGATTCCACTACACTTTAACTTGCTTGATTGCTCAATTCTGGAGCATGAGCATCTTTCTCTACAAAATGCACCGAGGTTCCAAATGAAATTCTCCCTTTGGCTTAACCTTCAATAGAGACCAATCAATAACATGATCAAAATCTTTCACATATCTTTTAGACAACAAAACATGGAAAGCATCATGAAATTTCAGTGTCAGAGGAAGTGCAAGTCAATAGGTCACTAGTTGAATCCTTTCAAGGGTCTTGAAAGACCCGCAATACTAAGGTACCAACTTCACGCATGAACCAATCCTAAAAGAGCTCTTATTGGGCTTCATGCACAAGTACACGTGTTCCCCAACTTGAAACGTAAACAACCTCTATTGATCTGCATAACTTTTCATTGGTTGTGGAGCCTGGTTATCTTCTTTATTTAGAAGTATCACCGCATTGGACCCAAGTTTGTAATGGGGTGGCAACGCCACCCATTTTTTTGCTGCCATGTGGGTCCAGGGGAGGGCGACGATGATTTTTAGAGCCCCCCTTTGGTGGGGTTTAGGAGCAGCGCCCCTAAAACTAAAAATAGATGTCAAATTGATTATAAAATATTGTAATTTCATAGTCAATCCGAGTCGTTCATTAGGTGGATGATATGATGGTAGAAGTTATGTTTAATTTAGGGTTTTTTTCCCTAGAAGGAAACCCCTTGCTATATATGAAGGAATTGTATTGCGGCTATGTAGATGTGTATTCTTAGTGACAAAAGAGAGAGAATATTGTTTGAGAGTTAAGAGGAAATTGCAACAGATTTGTTGTAGGTGGTGTCTCCTGATTTTGCAGGATATTATAAAGGAAGGGCTCGTTGTTTCTCCGTAGACATACCCCAAATTGGGTGAGCCATGAATATCTGTGTCTATCTTTTTTTATGCATTTTTTGTGTTTGTGTTATTCTGCAATATTTTATGTGTTCCATTGATCTGTAATATATAATTTTCTAACAACTGGTATTAGAGCCGAAGGTCTATTTGGCTGATAAAATCGTAGGAGAGAAGGGTTCCTAGTTTGAGTGGGATTAATGGCAGAAGATGGTAAGTTTAGGGTAGAAAACATTAATGGCCAAAACTACCAGTTGTGGAAGATGTAGATGGAAGATTATCTATATCAAAAAGATATGTAACTACTATTGAGTAGAAAGACAAAGAAGTCGACGAGTATGACAAACACAGAATGGGATATTCTTGAGATAAAGGCACTTCAAACAATATAGTTGTGCCTAGCATCATCAATAGCCTTTAATATTTCAAGGGAAATGGAAATAGAGGGTCTAATGTCGACATTGGCCAAATTATATGAAAAACCCTCGACCTCAAATAAGGTATTTCTTATGAAGCATTTATTTAATATGAAAATATCAGAAGATGGATCTGTTGCTAATCATTTAAATGAATTTAATATGGTTACTGGTCAGTTAACTTCTATAGGGGTAACTTTTGATGATGAAGTTAGGGTTCTATTATTTTTTTTCTCATTTCCAGAGAGTTGGAATGGTTTAGTTATGGCCATTAGTAACTTTTTCTCTAGATCTAGTACTTTAAAGTTTGATGATATTGTCAGTGAAACTCTTAGTAAGGAAATGCGATGGAAAAGATCTGGTGAGACATAAAATAATGCTTTGACTATAGAGACTAGGGGAAGAAAAATGGAAAGAGGCCAGGTTATCACAGTAAGTCAAGGAAAGGAAGATCAAAGTTCAGATTGAGGATAGTGTGCTAGAAATCAGGGAAGAAAGGACACTTGAAGAAAGACTTTAAGTCTCAGAAAGGAAAAGAAGGAGACGCGCAACAAGAAAACAATCATGAAGAGAATGTGAGAGGTGATGTGTTGCAATATGCTTTGATTCTTTCATTAGAAAATATTATTGATGCCTAGGTGATAGACTTAGGGGCCTCATTCCATGTCACACCTGATAGGAAACATTTTTATGATTATGTTCAAGGAGATTTTGGACAGGTTTGTTTGCGTGATGATAAACACTATAAAATTGTTGGAATGGGTAAAGTTTTCATAAAATAGTATAATGGAAACAAATGGCTATTGAAGGAGGTAAGGCATGTTTCAAATCTGAAGAAAAATCTAATTTCAAGAAGATAGTTGGGAGGTGAAGGCTATGTAAGTACTTTTACATATAAAACTTGGAAGGCCACTAAAGGAGCTCTGGTAATAGAAAAATGATAAAAGGTTGGTACATTGTATTTATGCAATGGTATTTCTAATTTTGTTAATGCTTTAACCTCTATAGGAGAAGATACAACATTGTGGAATCATAGGCTTGGACACATGAGTGAGGAGGGGATGAAGATTCTTCACTCAAAAATTTATTCCTAGGTTTGAAGCATATTGATTTGGAATTCTGTGAGAATTGTGTATATGGAAAACATAAGAGAGTTAGAATCGTCAGAGTTGGGAAAGAAAAAAAGAGAGAAAAATTAGAGATGGTGCATAAAAATTTATGGGAACTTGCTCAGGTATCATCTCTCGGTGGCTCTCATTATTATGCTACTTTTATTGATGATACAACCAGAAAAACATGGATTTATTATATTCAAAATAAATCTAATGTATTTGACACTTCCAAGAAATGTAAAGCTTTGGTTGAGAATGAAACAAGAAAAAGTTTGAAGTGTCTCAAATCAAAAAATGGAGGTGAATATTGCAGCAAAGAGTTTGATAAGTACTATTCAGAAAATGGAATTTGGAGAGAGAAGATAGTTCCAGGAACACCACAAGAAAATGGTGTGTCAGAAAGGATGAATAGGAAAATCATGGAGTGTGCAAGGTGCATGATATTGCATTCAATATTTCCTTTACAATTTTGGGCAGATACTATAGATACTGATGTCTATATAATAAAAAAAGGGCCTTCAATTTCCTTGGATGGTGGTATTCCAGAGGAGGCATGGATGGGTAAAAACGTAAACTACTCATTTTTAAAGACTTTTTCTTGTGAAGCCTTTGTGCACACTAATAAATAAAATAGAATAAAACTTGAGGGAAAATCCATGAAATGTACCTTTAATGGATATGGTGTTAATGATTTTGTTTATATCTTATATGATTATGAAAATCAAAAAATCATTAGGAGCAGAGCTGTCAAATTCAATGAAAAGGTTTTGTATAAGGATCAGATGCAGGAAGAGAAACATGAAAAAGAAAATAGAGAATACACGGTGCTTGATAAGATCACATAAAAAATAAAGGTGCCTGAAAATCATAATGATCAACAGCTAGAAAAACAACAGCAAACACAACAACAACAGACACCTCAAATACCTGAAAGTGGTGTTAGAAGATCTACTAGGATAAGTAGACCCGCTGAACTATACTCTCCTTCATTATATTATGTATTGTTGACTGATACTGATGAAGCAAAATTTTATGAAGAAGTAGTGCAGGTAGAAAATAGGAAGAAGTGGGAGCTAGATATGAAAAAAGCGATGGACTACTTGGTACATAACTAGACTTGGGCTTAGTCAGGTTGCCTACAAGTAAAATAACATTGCATAATAAATGGGTTTACAGGTTGAAGGAAGAAAATAGAGGTAGAAAAAGGTATAAATCTAGACTCGTGGTGAAGGAGTTCAAATAGAAAAAAGGTATAGAATTTGCTGAGATACTTTCTCTTGTTGTTAAAATGACTTCAATCAGAACTATTTTAAGTCTAGTAGAAACTGAAGATTTACATCTTGAGTAGCGAGATGTAAAGACAACCTTTTCCCATGGATATTTGGAGGAGGAGATATATATACAACATCCAAAAGGATATGAGGTCAAAGGGAAGGAGAAACTAGTGTGCAGATTGAAGAAGAGCTTGTATGGCTTAAAACAAGCTCCAAGGCAATGGTATCTAAAATTTGACAGGTTTATGTCTAAACAAGGTTATACTAGATGTCACTCTAATCATTTTGTTTATCTCAAAAGGCAAATTGATGGTAGCTATATTATATTGTTATTGTATGTAGATGACATGCTTGTTGGAGGGTCTACCATGCAAGAAATAAATGTGCTCAAAGGAAAATCGGCAAGTTTATGTTCAATGAAGGATTTGGATGCCGCAAAACAAATCCTTGGTATGAGAATAATTAGAGACTGGAAAAATTGCAAATTAACATTGTCTTAGAGTGAGTACATACAAAAGGTGTTGAAAATATATAATATGCAAAATGCAAAAACAATTATTACACATTTGGATAGAAATTTCAAACCACTAAGTAAGGAGATGTGCCCTAAGACTCAGGAAGGGATGGATTATATGTCTAAAGTTCCATATGCATCAGCAGTTGGAAGCTTAATGTATGCAATGGTCTGCACAAGGCCTCATATTGCACATGCAGTGGGAGTTGTAAGAAGGTACATGACAAATCCAGGAAAAGAACACTGGATGGAAGTGAAGTGGATTCTCAGGTATTTGATAGGTACCACATATCAAGAATTACACCTTGGTGGTTCAAACATTGCTCTATAGGGATATGTTGATGCATATATGGAAGGTGATAGAGGTAACAAGAGGAGCACCATACGGTATGTGTTTATTGTAGGTGGAACAACTATCAGTTGGGTTTCAAAATGGGAAACCATTGTTGCATTTTCAACAACAGAAGCAGAGTATGTTGCTACTATGGAGGCTAGTAAAGAAATGATTTGGTTACAAAGGTTTCTGGATGAATTGGGTAAGAATAGGGAGTTGGGAAGGTTATACAGTGACAGCCAGAGTGTCATTCATTTTGCAAAGAACTTTGCATTTCTTTCCAAGAATAAACATATATATCTTAAGTAACATTTCATATGGCAAGTGTCGGGAGATGGGCAGTTGAAGCTGGAAAAGGTACACGCTAGCTAGAATCTTATAGATATGTTAACAAGAGTTGTAACAGAAGAGAAACAGAGATTCTACACAGTTTCAATTGTTCTCGAAGTATGATGATGAAGATGAGAAACAACCAATTCCAAAGTGGAGTCATTGTCCAACAAATGAAGCAACGATGGAGTTGCTATAATCAGTTTCTAAGTGGGAGATTGTTGGGTGTGGAGCCTGACTATCTTCTTTATTCGGAGGTTTCCCCGTATTGGACCCTAGTTCGTAATGGGGTAGAAACGACGCCTATTTTTTCACCAGTAGGGGGGTCCAAGGGGGTGAAAAAAATGATTTTTAGAGCCTGCCCTTGGAAAGGGTTCGGGGGTGGTGCCCCTTAAGTTAAAAATAGATGTAAAATTTCCTTGTAAAATATTGTAATTTCATAGTTAATCTGAGCCGTTCATTAGGTGGATGATCTGATGATATAATTTATGTTTAATTTCAAGTTTTTTTACCTAGAAGGCAACCCCTCGCTATATATGAGGTAATTGTATTGTGTCTATGTAGATGTGTATTCTGAGCGACAAAAGAGAGAGGAGATTGTGTGAGAGCGAAGAGGAAATTACAAAAGATTTGTTCTAGGTGGTATCTCTTCATTTTACTCGATAATATAAAGGAAGGAATAGTTGTTTCTCTGTGGCCATATCCCAAACTGGGTGAGCCACATATATATGTGTCTCCCTTGTTTTATGTGTTTTCTATGTTTGTGTTATTCTATAATATTTTATGTGTTCCATTGCACCATAATATATAATTTTATAACACTTTTCTTCCTTTCCTATTTTTCTTTTAGAT
This sequence comes from Pinus tabuliformis, assembly GCA_031772625.1. Taxonomy (NCBI): domain Eukaryota; kingdom Viridiplantae; phylum Streptophyta; class Pinopsida; order Pinales; family Pinaceae; genus Pinus; species Pinus tabuliformis. The sequence goes on from CM062813.1 coordinate 462,685,481, forward strand.
GCTTCTTGACTACCTTCATTTCATGTTCCATCTTTGCCAACATGTATGGTCCTATCAATATCTTTTTCACTAGATCACTCTAACTAATGGGATTATTACAAATCCACCCATAGAGTCCCTCAAATGGACTCATCATCAGTGACTCCTGATACCCATTGTTGTAAGAAGAACATACCAGTGGAATATACTCTTCCCACTTCCATTGTTGATGCATGAAATACATCCTCAACATTTCCTCTAGAATTTTGTTGACCCTCTCTCTCTATCCATCTCTCTGTGGATGATAATTTATGTTGAAGGCTAACTCTCTACCCAAACCTATAAATAATTCCTTCCAAAACTTGAAAGTCAACTTAGCATCCCTATCTCACAAAATCTTCTTCGGGACACCATGAAATCTAACTATATCTTTGATGAAGGCCTATGCTACATTGCTAGCTGAATATGTAGACTTCACTGGAATGAAGTGTATTTCGTTTGTTAACATGTCAACCACACCCATAATAGAATCATGTTTTTTAGATGTCCTCGAAGAAACTATAATGAAATCCATGGAAATTACCTCCCATGTCCACTTAGGAATCGAAATCAATTATAGTAGATCATCTGGATGCTCGCACTCTTCTTTTCCCTATTGGGAATCTAAAAATCTAGCTACAAACTCTACCACTTCTTCAATTTCGTCCAATAATAGAACTTATTCACTACTGTCAATGTCTTATGATTTTGGGTGACCTGAATACGACCTAGCATGAAATTCTTTTAGGGTAAGCTTCTTGAGCTCACTATTGTTAGGAGCATAGATCTTGTCCCTAAATTTTACCAGACCATTTGTTGTGAGAATATATTCCACATCCTAATCACCTGTACTCTACTATTGTAGTATATGCCTATGCTCCCTGTACCTACCATACTTTTATCATGCTTGTAAGATCAGATCTTGCAAACTAGTCCTCTAAGAACTCATAACTACAATGTGATTTACCTATATCAACCTACTAAAACCATCTGCAACTCTGTTCTCTTTTCCCTCAATTTACCCAGTTCCGAAGTCAAATGCATTGATCATGACCAACCATTTATCTTGCCTAGAATTCATATTCGATTGGTCAAACAAGTATTTCAATCCACTATGGTCACTCGTAAGTACAAACCTCATGCCAAGAAGGTAGTGTCTCTAAATCTTCAATGCATGGGTGGTCCCTGCCAACTCAAGATCATGTGTAACATAATTTGGCTCGTGCTCATTCAATTTCCTTGATTCATAACATACCACCTGTCCATCCCACATCAAGAATCCAACAACTCTTTTGTTGCAAGTATTTGTACACAAAACAATCTCTCTATCTAGGTTCACAATCTTACGAATTGAAACATATGTCAACAACTTCTTCAACTTCTCAAAACTTGCAACACATTGCCCTGTCCATTCAAACTTATTTCTCTTTCTTTGTAATGATGTAGTAAGATTCCATGAGAAGTTCCTAATGAACCTCCTATAGTAACCTCCTAACCCCATGAATGACTGTACCTCATCCAAATTCCTAGAAGTTTCCCACTCCATGATAGTTCTTATCTTTTCTGGATACACTTCTATGCCTCTCTTAGAAACAACATACCCCAATTAATGTACCTATGTCTGAGAGAAACTACATTTACTACGATGAGCATACAACTGATGATATCTTAGCAATCTCAACACGACTGCTAAATGTTTGGCATATTCTTCATCTTTCTTAGAATATATTAATATATCACCAATGAATAGAATAAAAAGTTTGTGAAGATAAGGAAGAAACACACTATTCTTCAAGCACATAAAAGTAGGTAGAGAACTAGTCAAACCAAAAGGGACTACAACAAACTCATAATGCTCATACCTAGTCTGGAAAGCAGTCTTGTAGATGTCCACTTCTTTATTGCATACATGATTGTATCCTAATCTCAAATCAATCAAGAACATAGCTGCTCCCTTCAATTGGTCAAAAAAATCATCGATCCTTGGAAACGGATACTTATTCTTGATGGTCACCTTGCTAAACTACCTATAGTCAATGCACAATCTGAGATTACAATCCTTCTTCTTCATAAACAATATTGGTGCACCCTACGATGAGACACTTGGCCTAATGTATCATTTGTCAACAATTTCCTTCAATTGAATTTTCATATCCACTAACTCTAGAGTGCTCATCTTATAAGGTACCTTTAATGTTGATGCTGCCATTGGTACCAACCCAATAGAGAAGTGCACTTCCCTCTGAGGCGATAACTCAGAAATATCTGCTGGGAACACATACTAAAATTATTGTAATATTGGGTAACTCTTCAAAAGTTATGCATCCTCAACATCATTACCTTTATCACTAAAAATATGCACTATAGATAACACACATCCTTTCCTATGACTATGCCTTTCCTGCATAGTTGTAACCATTCTCACTGTTGTTTCCTTCTTCCATTCCATATATAAAAACATATTGTATGATCCCAATGGAAGCATATTCAAGTGTATTGATTTAGGCATACCATTTAGCTCAAATAAGCAAGATCTTACCCAATGATGAACTCTTTTCTTTGTACTTGTATCCAATTGCAGTAACCAAGATTATGCTTGTACTTTATTTTTCAAACCAAACTTATCCACCAGGTCAGGATTAACATAACTATAATTAGATCCAGGATCAATCAAAATAGAAATAACTTTATCACAAAGCTTCCCATCGATCTTGATAATAGAATCCTGGTGATCCGCCTACCTGTTATCCAATGTTGTATAGATTCAAGGAATGCTTTGTCCAACATTCCCAAATGTTTCTGCTTCATATGGACCATAGATCTGAGGCCTGCCACCCCAATATGATGGAAAATCCCTCTTGAGATGCTCCATGCCACATATCCAACACTACAATCGTCCCTTACCATCACCTTTATTCTGTCGTGCCTGAGGTTGTGACCCATTTCCCTGTACAACTACATTAAACTTCTTGCAAGGAACCACATTCTCTTTCTCACCTTCATCTTAAGGTCTTGTTCAATTTTTTGGCGACTTTCCCTTAGATTTATCTTTATGTTTCGAACCTTGTGGAGATTATTTATTACGCTTCAATTGCTCATAAGATTGCCTCAAATTTATGATGTATTCCTCCAATGTTCTAGGCTCATGAGACTTGACAATGTATTTAAACCCTACCGGAAACCCACTGATGAATCTTTGAAAATTATCTTTCTCCTCTTTAAGATATGATGCATACCTCAATAACTCCAAGAATATACTAGTATACTCTTCATCGGTCATAGACACCATCTTCCACTCATAAAATTATTTTTCCCTATCATCATAGTATCTCTCAGATAGATACTTCCTCCTGAAAAGTCTTTCAAACTCTGTCCAAGTAAACTCCTCTTCCCGAATGCCTCTGACATTCTTCACATTTTCCCACCAAATGCCCCCTTTAGCTTTAAAACTAAATACATCATTTTTTTCTTTCATGTTATCTAAATAGTCATGTAATCTGAAGAACTTAGTCATCCCAAGCGATTAGGCTTCTACATCTCATGAATTCTTAATTTCTCCTTCAAATGTAAGTGGTTTCTCTTTCTTGAACTAATTTGGAAAAGATCCCCTCTCATTCCTCCTGTATGAATGATGGTGATGATGACCATGGTACCTTTCTAAACCAGAACTAGAATAATGCCCATCTACACTGCCTCTCCTATTAGGTGTATCCAAGAATTTTCCGTCCCTCGTGCTATCATCCCTCTCCGACCTACATCCATCATGAGATATGCTACAATAGTCTCCATTACTCATGTCCTCATGTCCATGATTGATTCTAAGTGGTCCATGTTCTAAAAACTAACAAACTCTAACAGATAACTACATCAACCTCTACCTTCTTCTCATGTTCCCTAGCAAGTCTCTCTTGTGACTTAATTATCATGCCATTATCTGCTTTGTAACTACTTATTTTTGCCTTAAAACTTCTCAAAGTGTTTTCTATGTGAGGAAAATATTCATCACCATGCTACTCATCTAATCTATAGGGAGAATATCGTGAACTATATTTTATCAATGTTTTATTCATATTTTCTCTTGTTCCTACAAGTATATCATATCAGCTAAACCAAAACATAAACATAACTAACATACCATAGTATAGTTTAGGGGATGATATCTCATCTTCAATATCAACCAGATTACCACAATACATGTATTAACATAATCATAGAAATATATAAACGTCATATAAATCATCATCCTAGTTACCATGAATGATGTCACAACTACAACACCAGCGAGACACAATGCATGCAAAACAACATATAAACACTAACATGCATAAGCAATGCATATAAAAACATCGTGCATTAAAAAAAAACACAGCCCAATAATAACTTCATCAACTCTTACATAGAAGCACAATTGTAACAATGACTACCGCCATGCATAGATAACAAACACATAGACCACAAGCATAGTAAAAACATATGGAATTGACATGTATACACAAAAAACACAGTTTTCCCATATAGTCAAAGGGGTGAACCATGCTATGATACCACTCTGTAGTACCATATATCACGCAAAGAGAACGAAAACTAGACATCACCCAAAGAGAACAGAACTTGCTCTAATACCACTATGTAACACCCTCCTCCCAGATTTATCCAACCTAACCAGTCCATCAGGTACACATGCAATGAAGAGTTACTATGAATGATTCAACTTCCCATGCATAATTAAGGAAGTGGAATCAAAGCACCAAAAGCCAACCTAGCCTTCCTTAGGAGCTACAACACCCGAGGGGCTAACTACCTGTTTAGTCAATTCAGTGTTGTCTAAATTACTATCATAAATTGTCAACCCGAGGCTCGTAAGCTGATGAAGTGAAGTGTACAATATATACTTAAGTGGCCTTTTCTAGTTCTTTTTGTCGTTTTTAGTTCATGTGTGACTTATCTTCCTAATTTGATGTGATGGAGTTATAAACAAGTGAGTGAATGTGTGTGTATATGGTGATTTCTAACTGCTTCTTAAAATTTAAAGAGAAAACTTGAACAATAACTTGGAATGAAATTAAAGCTTCAAACGAAAGTAAAGCATCAAACAAAAGACCAATGGCACTAGTCCAATACCTCTACTGCTGATAAGGATGAAAATGACTTCTATATTAACTCAGTTGAAAGCAAGAACACTACTCTAATTCCTCTATTGAATCTAAAGCAATGCAAAGATTAAGTGACAAATCACACTACTTAATTCTCCCTTAACGTTCTGCCTTTAGCTAAATCGATCATGTGAAAATGAGTTAGGAGTGAATTAGCAATATGAGTCTAAAACTAAATAAACCAAGCTGCAATTAGATGATATTTTGGTCCCACGAAAGTTAGTGAAATTATGATAAGAAGAACCATCAAGAGATTAGCAACTTGACAAAATCTGGTAAAGTAACTAAGCAATGAAACTAATGCAAGTCAAGGTAAAAATCAGCAGTTTAGATAACACAACTTCAAATGCCACTAGTGATAAAAAGAAGGAAAAACACACTATCCCGGGCTCCTAACACACCTGCAAGAACAAATTGATCAGTTCTGAAAAATGTTGGGAATGTAAAGGCATAATTCAAACTGTACAATATTATACATGTCAAAAGAAATGAAAATTGCAGAAATCAAATTGTACATTAGTATACATGTGAAAATGAAACATAAAGAAGTGCAGGAAAATGAAATTAAAAACTACTGTACATAGGTTGTGGCAGATGGGGGCCCTCCATCTACTCAACCAGTTAAAGATCAGCTACACGGGTAGGAGCAAAACAGTCTTCTTGATATTAAATCAGCATGTCACAAAATACAAAAGCTGTATAAAACAGTCTTTGAAACAGAGTTTTATAAACGAAAATGATTACAGCCAAAAACTAGACTTGAAGACTAACTACTAAGCGTATGCAAACGCTTTATTTATAGCAGCAGAGACAAACTGTCTTCTGCGTAAACTAAGCTAACAACCAGCTAACTAATTAACTGTGCAAAAGACACGCAGCAACACCGTGCACTGTTTGAGGAAACAGTCATTGTGGATGATAAATCCACGGTTAGATTCTTGTCCCCTGCCGTCTTCGTGGCTCGAAGAGGATGCCAGCTGTGGCTACGTGCTTCACCTGCTCACGCAGAGCCGTGCCACCGCTTGGAACCTTGCTGTTTGACCGTGGTTACATCTGCGTTGACCAGGGGTATATATGAGTGAGTTGGCTTCGCTGATAGCACACGAACCATGTACACAGTCATACCAACTTGCCCATGTGGCCCTTTCCTTTGGAGGACACGTGGAACATAGCAAAAAAGAAAATGGCTGCAGAATCTCTGATCGGCTGCGGAAACGCTGTATTAGCTGCGGAATTGCAGCACTTGTACCAAAATTCTAAACCAACAGTCAATCATTAGCACAGTCAACAAATCATGTTAAAAAGACATATAATGCAATGAATTGAACAAGTTGATGGAGGAAATGATGACAGAAGAGAGAAGTGAGTAGGAAAAAGCTGTTGGGAGGATAGGTAAATGAGTGCAGGTTTGAGGCTCAACATACCCCCACTGTGAGGGTGTTGCTGTCCTCATGCAACCAAAACTTTGTCATAATTTTTCAGTCCAGATGTTCAGATGCCTCTGCCAAGACATCCAACCTTCTCCTTTTCCTCCTTGTTGTCAAATTTTCTCTTGGTTTCCTAACCAAGCACCTGAATTTCAAGTTAACCAAGGCCCTGCTTAATTTCTTGCATTTCCTCTTCAATTTCCTGTTCTTTCTTTGCCAAGGACCCAAATGAAGCATTGTGTTGTCGTGGACCATTTTGTCCACTTTGCTCTGTTCTCTCAATGCTTCGTTTTCCTGTTTGATATGGCGATTCAAGACCTCTAGCTCAAATACTTCTTGCTTTAGAGATTGAACCTGTTGTTCAAGGGGCACAACAGTGCTAGGACCGGAAGCAGATTGTTCTAATGTTTCCAAATAATCATATGCCTCCTGCTGGACAGGGTCAATGTCAGGTATTTGTCTTGGCCTAAATTCAAATCCTTGAAAACTGCTTTCTCTCTCTTGCTGGAAACGACTTTCCTCTCTTGGAGGACTTAGCTCAATATCTAGCCGAATTGGAGTCTTCTCAGGTGTGCCCAAATCAATGAAATGGGACTGTTTCTCTTTAGTCACACTCTTCTTCTCTATAAGTCTATTGCTTCTTCTCACTTGCAGGCTAGTACTCTTTGGCTTTTGTTGTTTTTGCTTTTGTTTCTTTTTGGAGATGGCAGTTTCATGGAGCTGAGCAAGCCTATGAGCTAGTGTTTGGGTATCTTCTTCAATTGAGGGCTCAGGTGAAGGGTATGACTCTTGCAAAATGGCTTTCCCTTTACCCCTCTTTTGTCTTTTAGTTCTGCCTCCCTTTTTCTTTTCCTCTTGAACAATTTCTTGGACAGTTTCTTGGGCAATTTCTTGAAGAGTTTCTGCAACAATTTCTTGGGCAGTTTCTTCAACTTCTACAGCAGTGTCTTGGGCAGCAGTCTCTTCTATAGCAATTTCTGGGGCAGTTTCTTCTACAGCAGTTTCTTGGGTAACCATTTCTTTCCCTTTTCTTCTACTTCTCTTTGGTACCCTAGGAGAGCTACTAGAGGCTTCAACTGCCTCTTGAAAATGGTTTCTAACAAGGAACTTCTCCCATGTATCCTTTTTAATTTTTAACTGCTCCTCAATCAAGATTTTAATGAGTCCATGGTGATATAAGTGGGGCTCAATGTTTCCCACGTGTTTCTGAACAGTGGCACTCATTTTTCTTAGACTAGCTAGCAAGAAATAAGGTAGATTAATAGCATGGTCATCCATAAAGTGCATCATGATTCTTGCATGGTATACATACATGACACCGAAACGGCCTTCACATGTTAAAAATTTTTGAACAAGCAACAGTAATGAAGTCCACTCTTCCTTAATAACACGTACAGGGATTCCTTTAGTGAAAATGGAGGTATCCATACCTGGATTCTTTAGCATATTCTTCCACTCTTGATCTTCAACTGTTCGGTTTTTGAACCAGCGTTCTCCTGTTTAAGGTAAAGCGGTTGCTTGGGCCAAGCTGCTCTCTGTGATGGTGAACTGCAGGTCTCCTACCTCCACAGTATTTGTATTTCCATTAAATGATCGGGCAAACGCTTTTGTAACTTCTTTGTTATACCCCTTAAACTTCTGAATGAATTTCAACCATTTGGCTTTCTGCAGGGCCTCCTTTGTTTGTGGGTAACCCTCTAAAAACTTCGAACCTTCTGGTTCTGCTCTTAACAATTTTCCCATTTCGGTTATTAGTTCACTTGCAGCTCTGACAGTGGTGTTTGAACGCTGGAGGAGAAAGCTTCATGGGAAAACAGTGCTCAACAGTGGGAATTACGGCTATAACAGAGTGGTATATGGAAACGAGAGTGAAAACGGTGGGGTGAGGGAGTAGATAACAATACGAAGATGAGGTTATGCATGCGAGAAGTGGAGTTATGAGTAGAGGATAAAACGGCCAAATCCCTGAACGTCGGGTGGCTGCGTACACTTGGATGCAGAAATGATCATTTGGAGAGTCGTAGTACACCAGTACACGTCACTGAGGTACGAGTAGTTAATGGAAGAGCAGTTCGTATTAAGTTCGAATCAACAACAATTAGGGAACCGTTAGGAAGGCGGTGAGGTGGATTACGCAGAATAATGGATGAGGAGTGGACGGGGATCTTGTCAATCATTACATTAAGTGCCTCCTACCATGATTTGAAAACCATACGTAAATGATATCAAACTGTTGGTTAAAAGTTTGGAACATACCTTCATGCATTTGCATTTGATCCCTTTGTTGATTATGGTGGCTAACCTTTGATTTGTTGCTGACTTTGTAGGTGTCCTTGCTCTTTGATGATGATGGTGCTTCTGACTAAAAAAAAATTCTTTTTGAAAACAGAGTTTTTTTATTTGCAGGAACAAAGTGTATTGGCTGCGGAATCTTGATATCAGCTGCGGAATTGGCTCCTAGCTGCGGAAATTGCAGCAACACTTTTCTGCCTGCACAAAGAGGATTAAAACAACTTGACTGAATGGAATAGTCCTGAGAGGGACTTTATTGGTGAAATGAGATGGAATGAATGGACTGGAAGGAAAAATGAAGTGAAAATGATGAGATGGATGAGATGGAAAAAATGGCGAATAAGATGGAAAGAGAAAGAGAGATTTTTTTTTGGAAAATATAAAGTGTCAGGTGACCCTGATTTTCACTTCATATTTTCTGCATAAGACCGCCAATCCAAGATTGGTTTTCAGTCTTATACAAGAGATTTTTTTTTTTCTTTTTTTCTTTTTTTTTTTTTTTTTTTTTTTTTATCTGAAAGGAACAAAGACTAGGCTGATGGAGGAGAAGAATCCTTCTCCACCAGCCTCATTGCAGAATCTTCTTGGAATATTTTAACAAATTCCTTCCTTGAGAGTGGCTTGTGGTAGACTTTCAATCAGTGGCCATTCACAATGAGAGGAGTCTGAAGCTCATCAATGGTCTTCACTCGAACTACTCCATTGTTAAAGACTTCATCAATCTCATATGACCCAAGCCAATGAGTTTGAAATTTTCCTTTGAAGTCCTTAAACTTGGAATCAAACAATAGTGCCCAATCTCCCTTCTGAAACTTTCTTTCTTTGATGTGTCGATCATGCCACTTAGTTCTTTGGTGCTGAACTAGATCGGTCCTTAGAATTGCATCTTGTCTTATTTCATCTAGCTCATTTAGCTGGTCCATTCTGTGTTTTTGGGCTTCTGATAGGCTCATCCCCAATTGAACTGCCATCTTGAAGGTCTTGATTTGGAACTCAATGGGGAGCAGGACTTCTTTCCCATAAACAAGTTCATAGGGAGAATGTCCTGTTGTGTTCCTCCATGTAGTTCTATAGGCCCATAAGGCTTCAGGAAGCCTTTCTGCCCAATCTCTTCTATGAAGATGAACAGTCTTGGTGATGATGCTTTCAAGAACTTTATTTGTAGATTCCACTTGACCATTTGCTTGCAGATGGTATGGAGTAGATGTTCTGTGCTTGATTTTGTATTCCTCCATCAGCTTCTCCATCAATTTAGATGTAAATTGACTTCCCTGATCTGTCACAATTTCTCTTGGGACACCAAAACGAGTAAAAATATCCTCAAAAAGAAATTGAACAACTGAATTTTCAGTGGCAGAAGGCAATGCCTTGGCTTCTACCCACTTAGTAACATAATCAGTGCAAACCAATATATACTTCTTTTGCTTAGATGGTGGATTAATAGGTCCAACGAAATCTAGAGCCCATTTCTCAAAGGGTTCGATGCATACCTGTGGCTGTAGTGGCATTCCATTTGAAGGAGTTGGTCTCCCAACTCTTTGGTAGCTGTCACACCTTCTAACATATTGCTTTGTATCTTTAAAGAGAGAAGGCCAATAATATCCGAAAGAAAGGATTTTATAGGCCGTCCTCTTGTCAGCAAAGTGTCCGCCGCACGGTTCATCATGACATGCCTTAAGGATGTCAGGCATTTCATCTTCCCGAACACATCTTCTAATCATACAATCTGGCCCTGTTTTGAACAATTCATTAGAAATCCAAGAATAATGTGAACTCTCTTGAATGATTTTCCTTTTCTCATTAGGAAATAAGTGTGGAGGTAGCTTCCCTGTAACTAGATAGTTAGCAATATCTGCATACTAAGGAGTTTTGGTAGTTACTGCAAACAAGTATTCATCTGGAAACTTATCCTCTACAGGAGAATCTTCGTTAGTGTTTTGGATTCTAGACAAGAAATCAGCTACTGTGTTTTGTTTCCCTGGTCTATCTAACATAGTAATGTTGAATTCTTGTAGAAGTAAAAGCCATCTTGTAACTTTGCCATTAGTAACAGGTTTTTTCATAAGATATCTAATTGCAGAATGATCAGTATGGACAAAAGTTTCATAGCCGGTTATATAATGTCTAAACTTGTTGATTGCATGAACAACGACTAAGAATTCTTTTTCAGTCACAGTGTAATTTAACTCAGTGGGAGTCAAATTTTTACTGGTGTAATAAATGGCATAAGGGACCAAATCCTTTTGTCCCAAGACAGCTCCTAGAGCTGTATCTGAAGCATCAGTAGAAATGTGGAAAGGGGGTTTCCAATTTAGCCCTCTCAAAATGGGTGCTTCAGATATTCTAGTCTTTAAAGTTTCAAATGCAGACTGACATTCAGGATCCCATTTAAATTCACAGTCTTTGGTAAGTAATTTGAAAAGAGGAGATGCTATCTTAGTGAAGTTTTCAATAAATCTTCTATAATACCCAGTAAACCCAAGAAAATTTCTAACATCTTTCTGGCAATTTGGAACAGGTAACTTGGAGATAACTTCAACTTTGGATCTATCAACTTTAATTCCATCTCCTGAAATATGATGTCCTAAAACAATCCCTTCAGTAAACATTATAAAACATTTTTCATGACTTAATGAAATATTTGTTTCTTTACATCTAATTAAGACTTTTTTCAAATTTTCTAATGCTCCTTCAAATGTGTTACCATAAACTGTGAAATCATCCATGTAGACCTCTACACAATCATGAATTAGATCTGAAAAGATTCCTAGTACAGCCCTTTGAAATGTAGCGGGTGCATTGCATAATCCAAAAGGAAGTACTCGGTAGGCAAAAGTTCCCCATGGACAAGTAAATGTGGTTTTGTCCTGATCTTCAGGTGCTACCTGAATTTGATTGTAACCACTAAAACCATCCAAAACTGAGAAAAACTTTTTACCTGCTAAAGTATCTAATACTTGATCAATAAAGGGCAAAGGAAAGTGATCCTTCAAGGTTGCTTTGTTCAATTCTCTGTAATCAATGCAAACCCTCCATTTACCATTCTTTTTAGGTACTATAACCAAGGGAGAAACCCATCGGCTATCTGAAATGGGGTAAATGAAGTTTACATTGAGTAACTTCTGGAGCTCTTCTTTCACTATCTCCCTAAGGTTTGGATTCATCCTTCTTTGAGGTTGTTTGATTGGTCTACTGTTTTCCTCAATGTAGATGTGATGAATGCAAGTCTTAGGGTCAATACCTTTCATGTCGGTATACTCCCATGCAAAAGCAGTAGAATGTCTTTGCAAGACTTTGGTTAGCTCTTCCTGTTGGGATTTTTCCAAGTTTTTGTTAATGTTTAATGTTTTTCCTGGAAAGATCTCAATGGCATAACTACCAAATTCTTCCATAGAGAAAAGAGACATTTGTCTAGATGATAGACACTCTATGTCAGAATCCAACTGAAATTGTGTAGAGTCATATTCTGAAGATGGTTCAAAATTTTCTAATGTATTCAGAATTTGACTATCTTCACTAATCTCAGAAATGGTAAAGACAGGTTGTATAGTATCTTCATCATCAACCCACTCATTATCTCCTATTTCTGTAATTGCTTTCGCTGGAGGATACAGATTGAACTTCTTTGTTGAATTGCCATCAGAAATATACATATCTCCAGACCTACAACTTATGAAAGCATCAGTTGTGGCTAGCCAAGGTCTTCCTAAAATAAGAGGATGTCCTCCTAGATTGTTCTTGGGAGTTAAAATCATAAAATCAACTGGATATTCCCAAGATTCTAGGGAGACTGGAATGTCTTCCAATACACCATCAGGTTTAATGATTGATCTATCTGCGAGTTGCAGTAAAGTAGGTGTAAAGAGAAGGTTAGGAAGTTTTAACTGGTCCATGGTCTGTCTACTCATAATGTTGATAGCAGCCCCTAAATCAATCAAAGTATTTGGTATTTCTACCCCATTGATATGTGTTTTGACAATTGGACTACCAGGATCTACATATTTCTGCATGGTAATCTTTCCCATCATAATATCTGCAATTTTTCCTACCAGGTGGATTCTTCTGGTATCTCTTGGTTTCCTTCCTGGTCTTTTAAGGCTCAACTCCTTTATTGTTTTTGCTAGAATGGGAATCTCTTTAATGGCTTGTAACAAGGGAATCTTGATACAGACATTCTTCAATTCATCTAGAAAATTATAGTCAGGCAACCAAATTTGTTTTTCCACTCCTTTGTCAATTTGTAACCTTTCAGGAAAAGGAGGTGTGGCTAAATATGTAGGTTGTTCAACTATGGGAGTTGTGGGGGTTGATTCTTTTTCTTTTTATTTTTGAATGTTTGGGTTTTGAAGGGATGCTTCAGAACCCTTATTAGCTTTAAGAGACTCTTCCTCAGAAATGCTTGGCTGTTGAACATTTATAGAAGGTTGATCTAGGATTCTACCTGATCTGAGTTGTACTTCATTGAGAGGAACAATCATATAGGTAGGGAATGGTTGACCTTCCATCATGTAAGAATTTTGAGGGTTCCTATTATTCGGGTTTGGCAATGGCTGAGAAGGAAGTTGATTTGACTTCTGTTGGGATTGAAGCAAGAGTTGAGAATTTTGATTTTGTGGAGAAGGTTGTTGTTGTTGAGGGAATGGCAATGATAGTTGTTGATTTTGATTTGGAAGTTGTGGAGCTTGCTGGTTTTGAAAAGATGGAGGATATTGATAGAATTGAGCAAATCTCCCATAAGGATTTTGCATGCTTTGCATCCATGATTGAAAAGGATTTTGAGGTTGAGGCCAAGGTTGTTGCCAAAGATTCCAATTTGGTTGAGGTTGAAAATTCATAGAGTTGTTAAACCCTTGATTTTGTTGCCCCTGCCAAGGTCTCCTTGCAACAAAACAGAGAGATTCAAGTGTATTTGGATCTTCTTGAAAGATTGCTTTGAGCCCAGGGATTGAAGGACAATCCTTGGTCTCATGGTTTTCTGAGCAAATCAAACATGTTTCCACAACTTGTGCTTCCAAGGGACATTCCCTTAAAGCATGTTTCTTCCTACATTTCGGGCAAAAGATGGCCAAGGCCTCGGCTTCTACTTTCTGTTTATTATGGATCTTAAGGGTGTCTAATTGTTCACTAAGACTCCCTAAGATGTCAGTTTTGAATTCATCAAGCATATTGCCGATCTCAGCCCTACTTACCGATCCAGTTGCAGATTTATTTACTCTAAGGAGAGAAGGATCTCTAAGCCCTTTTTGAGTTTTTGATTTTCCCCTTGAGAGATGGATACATAGCTCTGCTATATCATTGAGTGAAAGTTGAGATATATCTCCTTTCCCCATCATGTTCAAAATGTCTATCCATTCATCTCTAATGGATTTTAGTAGGAGGGCTTCCAAGGTCTCCTCATCCAAGCTACTCATTTTTGCTCTTTTCAGGTTATATTGAAATCTTTCGAGTAAATCCTCTAAGTTCTCATCTTCTCTTTGTACCATTTTAAATACCTCATCCTTGTGATTGGTGGGCATACAATAGTCCAGGTACCTATCCAAAAATGTCTGTTTCATATCATTCCAAGACCTAATGGATTGAGTGAGTAACCCCATGAACCATTTCAAAGCTTGTCCTTTCAATGTGGAAGGGAACAATTTGAGTTTTTGAGTGTCATCCAGATAGTCATAAGTTCGACACACAACTTCAAACTCAAATAAAAATGTTTCAGGGTCCTCAGTTCTTAACCCATGAAAGTTTGGGAGGACAGATGGTGATATGTTTTTCATAGTGGCTCGAGAATCCTCATCAACGATAGGAAACCCAAATGAGTTGTCCCCATCTCTATTTCCTCCAATGTGACCTCTACCTCCTCCATTGTTTCCTCCTCCTCCTCCTCTACCTCTACCTCTACCACCTCCTTCCTCTGTCATAATGGTTTCCCTAGAGACTTCAGAATCTTCTGGTTCTTCTACAAAGGGTGAATGAGAAGGAATTTCTCCCTCTTCCTCAGGTGATTCTACTTCTTCAATTACAATTGGTCTTTCTGTAGAAGGAAGGAAAGGATCTCTTTCTGATTCAAATTCAATAGAAGGTGTGGGAGAGTCAATTCTTGCCTCTTGAATTCCAGGAATCCTAGGGCTAGGAGTGTTAGTTGGAGATGAGGGAGGTGTCTCTTGTCTATTCCTTGAAGTAGATGGACTTGTAAAAATCGAACTCTTGGCTCTAGCTAAAAACCTTCCCCTAGAATCTCTAGCTCTATGCATGTCATTTTTTTTTATTTTTTCTTCAAGTCAGGCTAATAATTCTCTTTCTGATCTTCCAGGTCACTCTAGGTGCAAGAAGAGAGCATACTTAAGAAACTATTAAACCAATAACTTTCTCTTTTCTGATCCTCCAGATCACTCTAGGTGCAAGAGGAGAGCATACTTTGAGAGGTTATCAATTTCCCTTTCTTGAAATTTTCTTAATTTTTTTTTTAGAAATTGGCTACCTAATTTCACTTCCCCGGCAACGGCGCCAAAATGTTTAGTCAATTCAGTGTTTTCTAAATTACTATCATAAATTGTCAACCCGGGGCTCGTAAGCTGATGAAGTGAAGTGTACAATATATACTTAAGTGGCCTTTTCTAGTTCTTTTTGTCGTTTTTAGTTCATGTGTGACTTATCTTCCTAATGTGATGTGATGGAGTTATAAACAAGTGAGTGAATGTGTGTGTATATGGTGATTTCTAATTGCTTCTTGAAATTTAAAGAGAAAACTTGAACAATAACTTGGAATGAAATTAAAGCTTCAAATGAAAGTAAAGCATCAAACAAAAGACCAATGGCACTAGTCCAATACCTCTACTGCTGATAAGGATGAAAATGACTTCTATATTAACTCAGTTGAAAGCAAGAACACTACTCTAATTCCTCTATTGAATCTAAAGCAATGCAAAGATTAAGTGACAAATCACACTACTTAATTCTCCCTTAACGTTCTGCCTTTAGCTAAATCGATCATGTGAAAATGAGTTAGGAGTGAATTAGCAATATGAGTCTAAAACTAAATAAACCAAGCTGCAATTAGATGATATTTTGGTCCCACGAAAGTTAGTGAAATTATGATAAGAAGAACCATCAAGAGATTAGCAACTTGACAAAATCTGGTAAAGTAACTAAGCAATGAAACTAATGCAAGTCAAGGTAAAAATCAGCAGTTTAGATAAGACAACTTCAAATGCCACTAGTGATAAAAAGAAGGAAAAACACACTATCCCGGGCTCCTAACACACCTGCAAGAACAAACTGATCAGTTCTGAAAAATGCTGGGAATGTAAAGGCATAATTCAAACTGTACAATATTATACATGTCAAAAGAAATGAAAATTGCAGAAATCAAACTGTACATTAGTATACATGTGAAAATGAAACATAAAGAAGTGCAGGAAAATGAAATTAAAAACTACTGTACATAGGTTGTGGCAGACGGGGGCCCTCCATCTACTCAACCAGTTAAAGATCAGCTACACGGGTAGGAGCAAAACAGTCTTCTTGATATTAAATCAGCATGTCACAAAATACAAAAGCTGTATAAAACAATCTTTGAAACAGAGTTTTATAAACGAAAATGATTACAGCCAAAAACTAGACTTGAAGACTAACTACTAAGCGTATGCAAACGCTTTATTTATAGCAGCAGAGACAAACTGTCTTCTGCGTAAACTAAGCTAACAACCAGCTAACTAATTAATTGTGCAAAAGACACGCAGCAACACCATGCACTATTTGAGGAAACGGTCATCGTGGATGATAAATCCACGGTTAGATTCTTGTCCCCTGCCATCTTCGTGGCTCGAAGAGGATGCCAGCTGTGGTTACGTGCTTCACCTGCTCACGCAGAGCCGTGCCACCACTTGGAACCTTGTTGTTTGACCGTGGTTACATCTGCGTTGACCAGGCGTATATATGAGTGAGTTGGCTTCGCTGATAGCACACGAACCATGTACACAGTCATACCAACTTGCCCATGTGGCCCTTTCCTTTGGAGGACACGTGGAACATAGAAAACAAGAAAATGGCTACGGAATCTCTGATCGGCTGCGGAAATGCTGTATTAGCTGCGGAATTGCAGCACTTGTACCAAAATTCTAAACCAACAGTCAATCATTAGCACAATCAACAAATCATGTTAAAAAGACATATAATGCAATGAATTGAACAAGTTGATGGAGGAAATGATGACAGAAGAGAGAAGTGAGTAGGAAAAAGCTGTTGGGAGGATAGGTAAATGAGTGCAGGTTTGAGGCTCAACACTACCCACTCGAGGTGCCCAACCCCTTACTTAAATTTCCTTTTTATTGACCTAAACTCCCAATCAAATTTTATTGACCTAAACCCCCAATCACATCCATGACAAGCCCTCCATGCAACTGTAGTTTCTTTGAGTAATTTCTGTGCCAACGACCCTGAAATTTGAGCCACTTTTTCAAGGCTAGGACTGAGGCCTTTGCTAAGAAATTGATGAAATTCTCATAAATGATCAATAACAAGAAGACAAGGCCTCTAAGGTAAAACTTGAACCAAGAACTAACCAGACTTGTCCTAACCATGATAAGAATTTCGTTAAACACATCATAAACTTGTAATGTATAGATCATATAAACACATTTCAACATAAATACGTCATATGTATCTGAGATTCATCAAGAAGGTTTGATTCCCTCTCACAATAGATGCATTATCATATATTAGGTCATACATTCATTAGAAATTCACTTACTAAACAAAACATGATAAGAGCCATAACCAAATTTTTCCATAAAACCATGCTTATAACCAACATATAACCAACATAATAACAATGATAGAACATCCATCAAATCCACATAATAACAATAAAATTTACTCATGAAATAGAATAGGAAAACATATTTTATTAACATGTGCAAAATCCAACCAAGTTAGGGACTTCCATGTACCACCTAACCAAATATTGCGCTGAACCAAATCTTTCTTTCAATCAGTCACCCCCCATACCATATTCCAAACATGAAACTTGGGACTAAAAATAAAACCAACTAGCACTTCTCAGGCTTTATAGTGTATCCCTTCATTATCGGTCAAGGGATTCCTAGGACCAAAACCCTCATCTATACCAACAACCTTTACCATGTATCCCTCCATTACTAGACGAGTGATTCCTATTTCCAAACAAAGAAACATGCACTACAAGCTTTACCGCAATCCTGCCATATACCAATCAAGGGATCACTAGGCCCTAAATAAGCATAGATTCATCCATATCTCTCCACATAAACCATGAGGAATTTTTCCATCTCCACCCTTAGGCTTTACCATGTGTCCAGCCATTACTCGTCAAGGGATTATTAGGCCTTTGGGAATTTTCCTCAGGCTGCCCCACTCAGTTTTGAGACCATCTAGAAATCCAAATCAACCAAGTAAAAGAACACCATCACACCATGTCTATCTGGAAATGGAAAGGCAAGGCTGAAAACCACTGTCACACCTAGAAAACTACATGCCAATGAAAACAAGATAACCAAATACATTTGTGCATGTACCATGCATGCCAAAACTAGCAAGGAAATCATACATGCAACTTGATACCTACAAGTAATCCTACTATAGCCACTTGATTGTTAGAAAATTATATATTACGGAGCAATGGAACACATAAAATGTTGCAGAAATATAAACACGGAAAACACATAAAACAAGAGAGACACAGATATACGTGGTTCACCCAGTTTGGGGTAAGTCCACAGAGAAACAACCAATCCTTCCTTTTATATTATCCAACAAACTGAAGAGATACAACCTATATCAGATCCACTGTAACACCCTCTTTGCTCTCAATCTCCTCTCTCTTCCTCACTCAGAATATAGATATGCATAGACGCAATACAATTCCCTCATATATAGTGAGTGGTTGACTTCTATGGCAAAAAACCCTAAATTAAACATAACTTCTACCGTCAGATGATCCGCCTAATGAATGGCCTAGATTGACTAGAAATTACTAGACTTTTACAAGGCAATTTTACATCTATTTTTTAGCTTCGGGGGTGTTGCCCCCGAATCCCCGTCGGGGGACCACTGACCCCCGGACCCCCCAGCCAGGGGGGATTAGCCCCCCTGGACCCCCCCGTGTGGAGGGCTATACAGTCTTCCTGTGACATACATCCAGCTGAAACCTTTCAATATAGAAGATAATCAGGCTCCACACCCAACAATCTCTCACTTGGAGACTGATTATAGCAACTCCACCGCTGCTTCATTTGCTTGAAAATAACTCCACTTTGGACTTGGTTGTTTCTCATCTTCTTCATAATACTTGAAGACCAATTGGAACTGAGCATATTCTTAGTTTCTCCTTGGTTACAACTTTTGTTAACATATCTGCAGGATTCTGGCTAGTGTGTATCTTTTCCAGCTTCAATTGTCCATCTTCCAATGCTGACCATATGAAATGGTACTTGAGCTGTATATGTTTAGTCTTGGAATGAAATGAAAAGTTATTTGCAAGATGTATGGCACTCTGGCTGTTACTATATAACCTGCCCAACTCCTGCTTCTTGCCCAATTCATCTAGAAACCTTTGTAATCAAATCATTTATTTACTAGCCTCCGTAGTAGCAACATACTCTGCTTCTGTTGTTGAAAGTGCAACAACACTTTGGATTTTTGAAACCCAACTGACAGCTATTCCACCTACAGTAAACACATACCCTGTTGTGCTCCTCCTGATATCTCTATCACCTGCCATATCTACATCAACATATCGTTGTAGAGCAATGTTTGAACCACCAAAGCATAATGCTTGATTTGTGGTACCTCTCAAATACCTGAGAATCCACTTCATTGCCATCCAATATTCTTTTCCTGGATTTTTCATGTACCTACTTACAACTCCCACTACATGTGCAATATCAAGCCTTGTGTAGACCATTACATACATTAAGCTTCCAACTGCTGATGCATATGGAACTTTAGACATATGAGCCATCTCTTCCTGAGTTTTCGGATACGCCTCCTTCCTCAATTTGAAATGGCTAGCAAAAGGTATACTAACTGGTTTTGCATTCTACATATTAAACCTTTTCAACACCTTTTCTATGTACTCACTTTGAGACAATGTTAATTTGTGATTCTTCCTATCTCTAGTTATTCTCATACCAAGGATTTGTTTTTTTAGCACCCAAATCCTTAATTGCAAATGAGTTTGCCAATTTCCTTTTGAGCACATTTATTTCCTACATGTTAGAACCTGCAACAAGCATGTCATCTACATACAATAATAATATAATATAGCTGGAATCATTTTGCCTTTTGAGATAAACACAATGATGAGAGTGACATCTAGTTTAACCTTGTTCAGACATAAACCTGTCATATTTTAGATACCACTGCCTTGGAGCCTGTTTTAAGCCATACAAGCTCTTCTTCAACCTGCACACTAGTTTCTCCTTCCCTTTTACCTCATATCCTTGTGGCTGCTGCATATATATCTCTTCGACCAAATCCCCATGGAGAAAGGCTGTCTTTACATCTAACTGCTCAATATGCAAATCTTCAGCTGCTAGTAGACTTAAAATAGTTCTGACTGAAGTCATTTTAACAACAAGAGAAAATATTTCATCAAAATCAATACCTTTCTTCTGTGCAAGCCCCTTCACCACAAGTCTAGCGTTGTAGTCTGTTTTACTCCATCTTCTTCCTTCAGCCTATAAACCCATTTATTCTGCAATGATGTTTTACCTGCAGGCAATCTGACTAAGTCCCAAGTCTCGTTATGTGCTAAGAAGTCCATCTCTTCTTTCATGGCTTGCTCCCACTTCTTCCTGGTTTCTACATGCACTTCTTCTTCATAACATTTTGGCTCACCAGAATCAGTCAACAATAAATAACATAATGAAGGAGAGTATAATTTAGGGGGTCTACTTATCCTGGTAGATCTTCTAACACCACTTTCAAGTGTTTGAAGTGCTTGTTGTTGTTGTGGTTTTTGTTCTGGCTGTTGATCATTATGATTTTCAAGCACCATCACTTCTCCTATGATATCATTAAGCAGTTGTATTCTTTGTTTTTTTTTTCTTATTTCTTTTCCTGCAACTGATTCTTATACAAGACCTTTTCATTGAATATTACATCTCTACTCCTAATGATTTTTTGATTTTTATAATCATATAAGCGATAACCAAAATCATTAACACCGTATCCAATAAAGGTACATTTCTTTGATTTTTCCGCAAGCTTTGTTCTATTTTCTTTGTTAATGTGGACAAAGGCTTCACAACCAAAAGTCTTTAAAACTGAGTAGTTTACCTTTTTACCTGTCCATGCCTCCTCTGGAATACCACCATCCAAGGAACTTGAAGGCCCTCTATTTATTAGATAAACAACAGTATCTATAGCATCTACCCAAAATTGTAAAGGCAATCCTACATGTAATCTCATGCACCTTGCAGGCTCCATGATTATCTTGTTCATCCTTTCTGACACACCATTTTCTTGTGGTGTTCCTGGAACTGTCTTCCCTCTGCGAATTCCATTCTCTAAACAGTACCTATCAAACTCTTTGCTGCAATATTCACCTCCATTATCTGATCTGAGACACTTCAACCTTTTCCCTATCTCATGTTCAACCAAATCTTTCCATTTCTTGAAAGTATCAAATACATTAGATTTATTTTGAATAAAATAAATCCAGGTTTTTCTGGTTGCATCATCAATAAAAGTAACATAATAATGAGAGCCACCAAGAGATGATACCTGAGAAGGTCCCCATACATCTGTATGCACAAGCTCTAATTTTTTGCTCTTCTTTTCTTTCCCAACTCTAACGAATCAGACTCTCTTCTGTTTTCCATAAACACAATTCTCACAGAATTTTAAATCAACATGCTTCAAACATGGTAACGAATTTCTTGAGTGAAGAATCTGCATCCCCTTCTCACTCATGTGCCCCAGCCTATGATTCCATAATGCCGTATCTTCTCCTGTAGAGGTTAAAGAATTAAAATAATTAGAAATACCATTGCATAAATACAATGTACCAACCTTTTCTCCTTTCGCTATTACCAGGGATCCTTTAGTGACCTTCGAGGTTTTATCTGTGAAAGTAGTTACACAACCTTCACCTCCCAACCGCCCTATTGAAATAAAAATTTTCTTCAGATCTAGAGCATGCCTTACCTTCTTCAATAGCCACTGATTTCCATTTTGCTGTTTTATGAAAACTGTACGCATTCCAACGATTTTACAAGGTTTATCATCACTTAATCAAACTTGTCCAAAATCTCCTTGAACATAATCATGAAAATGTTTCTTATCAAGTGTGGTATGGAATGAGGCCCCTGAATCTGTCACCCAGGCATCAATAATATTTTCTAATGAAAGAATCAAAGCATCTTGCAACACATCACCTGTTACATTCGCTTCATGATTAGTTTCTTGCTGCGCATCTCCTTCTTTTCCCTTCCGAGACTTGTAGTCTTTCTTTAGGTGTCCTTTCTTCCCGCATTTCCAACACATTATCCCCGATCTAGACTTGGATATGCTTTTTCTTGACTTACTACGATATCCTGGGCTCTTTCCTCTTTCCATTTTTCTTCCCTTAGTCTTTGTAGTCAAAGCATTACCTGATGCCTCACTAGAGCTTTTCTATTGCATTTCCTCGCTAAGTATCGCACCAACAACATCATCAAACTTTAAAGTACTAGATCCAGTGACAGAGTTACTAACGGCCATAACTAAACCATTCCAACTTTCTCGCAATGAGCACAGAAATAACAGAACCCTAATTTCATCATCAAAATCTACCCCTACAGAACTTAACTGACTTGTAACTGTATTAAAATCATTTAAATGATCTACAACAGATCCACCTTCTAACATCTTCATATTAAATAAACGCTTCATAAGAAATACCTTATTTGAGGCCAAGGGTTTTTCATACAGTTTGGCCAATGCTGACATTAAACCCTGTGTTGTCGTTTCCTTTGAAATATTAAATGCTACTGACGTCGCTAGGCACAACCATATTGTTCCAAGTGCCTTTCTGTCCAGAATATCCCATTTTGTGTCTGTCATACTCGTCAGCTTCTTTGTCTTTCCACTCAATGGTAGGTACAGATCTCTCTGATATAGATAATCTTCCATCTACATCTTCCATAGCTGGTAGTTTTGGCCGTTGAATTTTTCGACCCTAAACCTACCATCTTCTGCCATTTCTCCCACTCGAACTAGGAACCCTTCTCTCTTGCGAGTTTATCAACCAAATAGACCTTCAGCTCTGATACCAGTTGTTATAAAATTATATATTACGGAGCAATGGAACACATAAAATATTGCATAAATATAAACACAGAAAACGCATAAAATAAGAGAGACACAGATATACGTGGTTCACCCAGTTTGGGCTATGTCCACGGAGAAACAACCAGTCCTTCCTTTTATATTATCCGGCAAACTAAAGAGATACAACCTACAGCAGATTTGATGTAACACCCTCGTTGCTCTCAATCCCCTCTCTCTTCCTCACTAAGAATACAGATATGCATAGACGCAATACAATTCCCTCATATATAGTGAGGGGTTACCTTCTAGGGCAAAAAACCTTAAATTAAACATAACTTCTACTGTCATATCATCCGCCTAATGAATGGCCCAGATTGACTAGAAACTAATCTACTTTTACAAGGCAATTTTACATCTATTTTTTAGCTTCAGGGGCGCTGCCCCCGAACCCCCGTCAGGCGATGTAATAACCTGAATCCTATTATTAGAGCCTCTATTTTGTTATACACTAACAGATCTATTTTCCTGTTAATTTATAATAATAAAAGGAGCTTGCTGACCTTTTCACATAGCTTTAAACATTTAACATCTTATCATTTTATCATAAGCAACATAAATTAAGGTGAACATTCCATTTATATCAACTTAACAAGAGTAGTCCATGGAAAAATACATGTTCCGGCGATTGATGATGATACCTTTGTCTTATAGCTCCAGCTGAACGCTCCCTCTGGCCGACCCAACCAGATTTACCTCCCAGCCAACTAGGAAATAAATTCCTAGCCCAGGAAACCTCCACAGGTTCCCTAGCCCTCCGTGCCCAAGTCCAACCAGATATAGTGTGTCCTCAAGAAGAATGTGCAAAACTAGATAATGATACTTTCCTCCTCTCAAACCCAAGAAACCTCCACTGGTTTCCAAGGTCTCCCAAAAATCATAACAAGGCCAAACAATCACAACCAACCCCCACAATCCTAAGCAAGACTCCAACTCCCCCTTTTCTTCCTTCCCCCTTCCCTTTTATACCCTCTTTCCTCAACCACCTCTCATTAATGTCATTAACTCTCACCCATCCTTGGTTGACTTCTCTTCTAAGCTCGGAGTACATTTGGAATTGTGACATGAATATAAAATTGAGAATTTAATGGGAAAGGATCATGTCTTCTCCCAAGTAAATCTGAAAAGTACATTTGGGAATGTGAAGTGTAATTACATGGAGAGGACCATGTCTTCTCCTTAGTAAATGTGAGGGTACATTGGGGAATGTGAAATGAATAAATATATATTGTTGATAAAATGGAGAGGACTATGTCTTCTCCCAAGTAAATGTGAGGGTACATTGGGGAATGTGAAATGAATAAATATATATTGATGATAAGATGGAGAGGACTATGTCTTCTCCCAAGTAAATGTGAGGGTACATTGGGGTATGTGAAATGAATAAGCATATTTTGAATTAATGGAAGGAGACCATATCCTACATAATATTCAAATTGAGAAGGTAAGTGGGGAATTTGAATAATGGAAATCATAAATTTATTTTATGACCAATATTCTCAATATTTTCAGATAATGTAAATATTAACACAATTTGTAGGATAAGATTTAAGTGGGGCATTACATACACCCTTCCTTCAGAAAACTTCGTCCCGAAGTTAGAATGAAAAGATACAAGGAGTTTGAAAGCATAGCAAACCAGAGAGAGTTATAGCATTAAAATTTGATAAGTGAGACAATGACATTACTTCCCATCAAGAGTCTCCAACTGATCTATTTCCTCCTATCCATCTTGACCTACTTCCATTCCCACCCTATCCATCCTCTGTTGCTCTATCAGTGGCAACGGCCATACTAACCACTGATAAAACCGACATGGTGGAAGCGTCGAATACCTCGACCGAACTTTCCCCAGCAGGCATCTGGCAATCGTCATCACACGTCTAGGGGGAGCGTTCAGCTGTCCTCCCCACGATTCCAGGTTTCGGAGGATAAATGGTGGGAAACACCTCCACCCCTTCTTCAGAGCACGAACCACACTACAGAGTTGGTTGGACTTGTCATCGAGTAATCCAATCAGGTCATCTTGCCACCTGTCATTTGCATTTTACTCATGTCATAAGAGTGCATATCAAGTAGATACCAAATGTAATAGAACAATGTACATCGTACCTTTCCTCATTGGTCGTATCGACCTCCCCCAATGGAATGTTAGATCTTGGTTATCATACGGTTCTTTCCAATATGTAGTTTAGTTCTCATCCATGCATATATATAACCACAAAATAGATATAGATACATGATCTTAAACACCATGCTTATCAAACCTAGTGTCCACGTGTCAATTTTTGTTGTTCATACTGGAATTAAATCTTACATCAGATAAATCATAATTTCACTAAGTCATTGATTAGATAAATCAAATATATATAAGCCTATATGATGCAATAATAACTCTGACAAGTCATGCACTAAATAAATTGTAACCAAGTAAGTCATACATTTGGTCATACATCCAACATTTCCATCATCAATACCAAATCCATCAATTGATTTTCATGTGTCCAACCAGATGTATATAATGTTCATAAATAACAACATGGAACTGCAAAAGAGAACCTTAACATAGGTGGCTATCTATGTTAAAATGGGCATCATAAACGCTCATGTGACATCCTTGTGGAACCCCTCAATAACAATTAGAGTTGGAACAGATTCAACTATCCATCATGGAAAATAGCATTTGGACCCGTATATGCTATAAGGTGGTACCAAAACCAAAATAATAGCAAGCAACAGTTTAGTGCACTATCAATTCCACTAGGAGGTGCTAGTATAAGTTTTATGCATATAATTCCTTTAAAACCTTAGTGAATATAAAAGTCCCGCTCTTCCAATTTGATGGGTTTTTTTTTTTTTTTCATCTTCCAACCCATTTAGTTAATCTTGAAAATAAAAGACTCCAAACTTCAGAAACTGTTTCCCAACATGATTTTCATACTTTATTTTTTTTGTAAATTGAGAGGAATGTCCTCTAAATGTCAAAAGGTTCAAATTTATTATATATTTAATCATTGTTTACTAGTACTAAAACAATCTCATGATATATATTGCAGCTCACAATATGATCAGACAAATGAGAAATAATTAAATGAACGGAATAATTGCCTTTGCCTTGTTGCTATTAGTATTTCCCCTCTAAATGGCATCGCATTTCTAAAGATGCCTACTCCTTTCATAAGTGGCCAGTGACCACAAAAGTTGCAAAGAAAGTTGAGGGTCCTTTTATCCAAAACTAGAGACACATTATTTTTCACGACATTTTTATTCAACACTAGAATAAGGGTAAAAGTGTATCCTAATATTTTCACTAGTCTTTTATTGACTAAATAATCTTCCATTCTAAAATCCCAAATTATCTACGAATTGATCTTCTCATTTAATTTAATATCATTAAAAACAACTGTCAGAGTAAGCCTTACACAAGCCCATGGTATTCAATCTATATTTTCACTAGAAAATTCTACCCCACTAGACCATCTTTGTCAGGCCTCCATCGGTTATGCACCATGCAATAATTGTTGGCATCCTCTTTTCCTCAACCTTAGGTTACATCATGTCAGCCCATTTTTCCTTGGATTGTTTGCTTGTTGGTTTTATTGTTTTTCTCTGTTACCTGTACCTATTCATTATTAACTAATTTCTTGATTACTTTCTAGATTTCTTCGTCTTAGTAAACAAACAACATGAAAAAGCATACTTAGTTACAAGACTATGCTTAATATGTATGGATTAGAAGCAACGATTACATTGAATCTCACCATGCTAGATTGATGCATTCTAGTGAAAATCGATTTTTTGGAGAAGTTCAATTCAATTAAGAACACTTTAACCAATTAACCATGCCTTAAAAGAACTATCAAATGGTAAGGATAGTACTGGATCACTTAGGGAAAACTCTTGGCATGTTTTGGGCTTCGTAGTAACTCAAACCACTCTATACTATATCCCTATGTTTAAAGTAGAGGGTATTTAAATGGCACATGCTAGTCAACAGAAGTCATGAGCATTACAACCATAAACTAAATTTCTATAATTAGGTCTTCGTTGTGACATCGTCACTATATTGCAGATCTGGTGTCTCCATTTATAGGTTCCAAGAAGCTTAACAACCTCATCTACTTATAGGTTCCAAGAAGCTTAACAACCTCATCTGCTTATTTCTATAATCATTCATCTATAGAAAGCATGCAATGTTTAAAATTTGTACAAAGATAAATATTATAATGGCCTTGGTGGGCTTAATGGTTAAGAACATGTATTTCCTTGTAAGAGGTCATAGATTCAAATCTAGCGGGAAGTAGAAAAGGTAAACCTCCATAGACTTTAGTGGTCAAATCACTGCAAGGAGGTGGATCGCTTGTCCCATAAACAAGGGGTCTCATAAACCAATTTCGTGTCTGGCTTGGCCATGACCTATTATTATTATTATTCAAAGGGAGACTCTAGCTCTATTTGTAAAATTTATTTGACGCATGCATAACATCAACATAGAACCAACATCCAGAAACTAGCAAATGTTCTGCAGAAAATCTCATGGGACGTGAAGGTTCCACATCTTTACCACATCCAAAGTAACCAGCACTTGAAGTTTTTCCCCTATCTATATCTCTTGAAACAATTTTGTCATCAAAGTTTGAAATTCTTCGGTAGTATAAGAACAGAGCAAGGCTAACAAATAGAGCAGCTGCAGCAGTGCAGATCCCAATTATAACTGCTTTAGCAAGGCCCCTGCCATGTCTCTCACTGGTGCTAGGCCCATTGTTAGATGATATTTGAACACGAGGAAAAATGAAACCAGAGTTTCCTGGATAGAATGAAGAGTGAGGGAAATTTCGCAAATTTTGTGGGACATAATCTGACAAGTCGTTGTAAGATACTTTAAATGCCTTTAAGCTGGCAGGAAGGTTGCCGGGTATTTTCCCAGATAATTGGTTGTGAGAAAGATCGAGGTTGACCAAGACAAAAAGCTTACTGATTTCATTTGGTATGTTTCCTGACAATTGATTTCCACCAAGATTCAATGTCTTGAGCCTGTCAATTGCACCAACTTGTGGAGGAATAGTACCACTCAAATGGTTGTTCGAAAGGTCCAATGATTCCAGGAAAGAATATTTTGTCACTTGAATGGGGATTACTGATGAAGCAGGGTTTACTGGTAGAATGTCCGGCAGGGGGATACCCCCAGTGAAATTATTGCTAGATAAGTGTAAATGTTCCAAGGTAAACAATGTAAAAAGGCTGGTTAAAAGAGCCTCGTTTAGCTTGTTGAAGCTAAGGTCAATAACATTAATCTTGGGATACATTCCCAGTACAGTTGGGAGAGATCCCACTAAGTTATTGTGGGAAAAATTCAGATAGGTCAATCTTAAAAACTGAGAAGTATCATTTGGCAGGGACCCTGTAAATGAATTCTGGCTCAGATCAAGCACTTCCATATAATTTCCCCATGTCCGCATCATAGACAAATCCCCAGATAACTTGTTATCACTCAAATCCACTACTGCACAGATTCCAAATTTTATTGGCAATGTACCAGATAGTGCATTTGAAGAAAGGTTGAGCACCTTAAGAGTTGTCGTTGCAATATTGTTTACATAAAATGACAAAAATGAATTAGTAGTTTACAGAGAACAGAATCCAGATTTCTGTTGTTTGACTCCTTTTAGAGTCAAATAACCATGGAAAGATTATCATAATAAATGTAGTACCCACTATCTAATCATCCATCATGTAAAGTTACATTATAATTTATATGCAGCCATGAAAGTGAATGGCAAATAGTTGGTGCCGCTGAGAATAGTTTGATCCACAATGTTTATTAGGGTCGAGTAACATAGAATAATGGATAATGACAAATTAGTGATAAAGGAAACTATTACAAAATCCAGCTCTTAGCATTCATGGACACTCAAGTTTCCTGTCACTTATTAATTCATCTATGCCAGTAGGATCTACATGCAGTGAAAAATGAGATTTGACTTCATCAGAATTGGACAACTGACCACTCCATGATTAGTTACAAAGAAACAATAAACTACCACAACACCGTATAGTCAATTAATGATAAGGATAATAAAAATGAACATCGATATCCAAGAGAATCCCAAACCATACACTTCTCAGTGTTTGATGACAAATAAAGTTGCTTGATTTTAACCCAGAGACTTCTATAAAGTTAAAAGTACCCTACAACGGGACACATATAAGGATAGTTCATAAGACAACTATCGTAAATACAGCTCCCCAAGATGACAGAAGCTCACGTTCCCTATCACCCAGTAATTCACCCATCACAATAGAATGTATGTTGCAGGTGTGTTCTGATCGTGTGTAAATTTGAAAATTGAAATAATGA
The DNA here is from genome assembly GCA_031772625.1 of Pinus tabuliformis. Lineage (NCBI taxonomy): Eukaryota > Viridiplantae > Streptophyta > Pinopsida > Pinales > Pinaceae > Pinus > Pinus tabuliformis. The sequence goes on from CM062813.1 coordinate 462,715,069, forward strand.
ATAGGTAAATACCAACATGAAATTAGCACAGGAAAAGCTACGTTGTCAAACAAATAATTTATTAAATACCTACATAGACATAATAAATTCCAAAAAAAGACCAACAATGGTAATCCCAGCACTCTTGCAAAATATTTGCATGGCAATACGACCAACTTTACTCAAATTCACATTGAGAAGTAATGAAGATAAACTGTAACAAGATGATGCCTTTTATGCTTTGGGTCAAGAAATTATGATAAGAATAATGAGACAACACACTAACAGGCTTTTTTTTTTTAATTAATCTGACCCTCTCCCTTGAGAGATTGGATCTGATTTTAGAGAGGGATGACTTGGAATATGCCATGTCTTAACAGGACCATGTAGGACTTATGCACCAAGGGCAGAGCAGCAAACTCCCAAGATATGGAGAGAAAGCGGATACCCAATAAATATGGACTTGCACTTGCAGGTTCTGTATGTGGGAACCTTAGAAGACCATTTCATCTTTAAATGCCCCGTCTTTATGACCAGCCGAAAACCTCTCTGAGGCAAATCTATCTGCACCTCTAACTCCAAACTCTTTACTTCTTACTTGCAACATTTTGATGATTCCAATCACAAGAGGCATCAAGAACAAAACTCCAATATCAGGTCAGCCAGGCTGCGTAGACTTCAATATATAAAACCAATAGATGGGAAGAATTGCATTACACACTTCTTCTTGACCTTGGATGTTAGAAGATTAACAATTGATAGCCATGTTGATATTGAGTTTCTTCATTGTCCTTCGAACACTTGTTCTTTTGTCCATTGGGCTCTCTAGGGTTTGATGATATCTGTTTCAGCACTCCATTGTACTCGTTTATTTCTTTTATCATTCTCACGTATATTATTTAATTACCGACTCTTTTAACACTTAATTCAGCTTCCCAATGCCTTTTCATCTTTGCAGTTTTTATAATGTTGTTGGAAATTTGTGGCAACCAGTGGCAATTGATATTAAAATTAAAATTAAAATTGAATGTCCACCTTGAGTCTACCATTTCAAAAATCAAATTACACTAGGATCTCTCAAGCAATTTGTTAAGCTAAGTAATTATAAATTTGACTAAATTCTTGCGTTGTTTTCTTTCTCTTAGCGTAATGCACCTAATGACTTAATTCAAAAATTCTGCCTTGATACAATACTTGGACATACAGCTCTATGTGAAGCTGCTCTAAATCAATATTACAAACAATACAAGAAAAATCCAAAACATGGCTGCACAAAGAAAGTACCCGAAAGATTGTTGTGGCTGAGATCCAGGCAATAATGAAGGCATTTAGTTTTTTCCACTCCTAGTAAGCAGATATGCCCTTCCTATAGGTGAAACCCTGATCTGAAACTGTCTACAATACTCTCAAGACAGTGTGATGTATGTACACAAAAAACAGGACTGTAACTTAAAATGTAAAAATGACATATAAGCAAAAAAAGAAATGTAGAACAAAGGACTGTATAATCTACATAAATGAAAGTTCTGGAAGTTATGATAGCAACAACAAAAAATCAGAACTCAGCTCACCACCACTCTTTATTACTCACAAAGGTGAATTGCAAAGCAAAATTAAAACCTAGCTTGCTAATCTCTAGCTCAAACTGGAACAAATAAAACTCACCTCCATGAAGAAGGCAAGGGTTTTACAAAAGTAGAGTGCCTCGGTTTAGAAGAAAAACACTAAACCTAGCCTAGAAAAGTGTGCCCATCCTCAATAACCAGGTGTGCCTTGCCTTCATGTTCTTATAACCCAATGCATAGGTGTATTCAGCACTAGATGCCCGCAGCTAGGTGGAAAATTGCTCCTACACAACCATTCCATGAGTTTAATTATTTTACGTATGTGTAATTGGTTTATGTTATGTATGTTGTAAATTCCATATGATAAACCCTTGAGAATTTTATGTGATGAGTTGCATATAGCTGAGATGAATTACATTAGAATATTAAATCAGATAAGTGGGCAGATAAAATCCTATCGTAGAATTCAGAGAGGATCATCAGTCAATATTTGAATTGGATCAGTGCCCTGCTAGGCAATGAAGGCAGTTAGGTATGTCTCCACAGGCCTGACACGACAGCAATGATACACCATTGTCAACCTAACACTCATCTTGTTCGGTCCATGTTATATGCACTACAGCTACACAACAGATGTCATGACATCCTTCTAAGGTCCCTTCTGTTCACAGTTCACCTCGCCTCAAGGATATGGAAATCATCATATCTGCACATGTTCCTCCACAACCCATAGTTATCTAGCTCAAATCTTCACCAAGGAGGACATATTTTCTTCCAATCATTACAGTTGAACATTGAGAATTTCATAAACTAATGTTTCAGCAGACATTCTCCTCTCAATATCCCAACAGGAAACTCCAGTCAACACTAATTCCTACAGACTATTTTATTCTTTGTTGGAAAATATGTGTCATCCACATAAATCAGGGCAATTTCCTCTCAACAGAGAGGAATTAGTTCCTAAGTTCACAGTGGACTTAGTTAGACTATGTATCCTATTTGTACATGTCTCTTGTATTTCCCAGATGCCATTGAAAACTTGATAGGTTTCCATATGTTTATTGTATTATAACACTAGGAGACTTGGTTAACGATAATCACTCTGCACCAAATTGCACTATGCTGGAAGGGTGTGTTTGAGAAGAACCCGAACCCTTTTCCAATGTTCGGGTGTGTGAATCGAGTACAGGTATGCAAATCCCACCCCTAGGTTTACGTACCCCTGCTTCACAGATTTCCTGCTATGAATCTGCACATAATATGAATGTAAAAGAGTTGCAAAACAGTAGTGTAATTTTGGTCATAAATGAATACTAGAGCAGAATGGTCACACACTCATTCTGCAAGTTCCATCTATATCCTTCAATCTTAACAGTGCTTTAAGTGAGACCTTCCCCTCACAAAGATTGAAATGCCAGCATACTAGACTACAACCGAACCTTTGCTGGAAAACTGTTCAAATCCTGGTCTCCAAAAAGAGCCAACAAATATAAACTGGCCTATATATCGGTTAAGGTGCAGTTTGTACTGGCCGATTTCAGAACTCTTAAGCTGCAGAAAACCCATTTCAAACCAAATTATGTTAAGCAAACACTCCTAAGCACACATTAATTGAGATTATCTGAAAATTGAATCTGAGAAACAAGTTAAAGCTCCAAACTGCCACTCTGCCTGTATTGCCTATGAGAAAATATATGACAATAAAATATTTAGACAAGTATCAAGTCTTTCGCCTTTGTTAATTGATGTGACAGATACTTAACTATCCTACAGGGCCAACTGTCTAAACGGCTGCTGACCTATGCAATTAAATACAATGCCTTCCTTCTGCCCTAACTTTTATTTTCTCTATCTTGCTACTTCTTGCCATGCATCAATTACACTTTCCTTCAAATAATTGAGTGTAAATTGTTGGACGCGCTCAACTTTTCACAATAACAAAGGCTAGTATGTAATAGTTGTCATTATAGAGCAGAGGGAAATTAAACCCTTAAAATCATTCCAATCAGTCTAATCAACTTCAGTCCATTTAGGTGCACATAAATCCATGCGTTAGGCTGTCTGAAAAAGCCCTAGATCAGAAAAGAGGGATTTTCTCAAAGTACATTAAGAAAAGATCAAGGCCTATCTTAAATTGAGACTACATTGAATTACTTTTACTAAAATACTTACGAGAACAAGAAGCAAAGAAGCAAATGACATTGAAAGAAGTTTAGCCAAATTGCCCTAATTACAGAGGACTGGAAGCGAAAGGAAGTGGATCTTAACAGATGTATCAGTCCAGGTGAAAGCCATTCAAATTGATAAGTAATAATCCGATCTCCATTATTCTAATAATTGATAAGTGATGACCAATTTCCATCATTCTAGACACCGTCGGGTTCCTGCTTGTAATAGCTCAGATTTTTTTTTTTAAGATTAACCAGACATACAGTGTTATCCCTATCTTTTCTATGCAGGACTGTTCGTTTACATGCACTAACCAGTTTCCTGTTTTTTCAGAGAATCGTTGCTTAAAGAGATGGGTATTTTCACAGAATTTTTCCATAATTACGAAAAGAGAGGAAAATACAATTTAGTTGTAGTTGATGCTAAGAGGAATTATAACTGTCATTGATTCACATAAAGATAAGCTTTCTTCCCATATTTTACCTATTCTGTATCAGTAGAGATACTTGTTATTTATTTGGAATCATATCTGCACATCTTAATTACCATTAATGACCATCTCGGCGTCTTTGCATAGGCTCAATTTAAAGACGATTTTTATAACTAAACCCCAAAATCATATAAATATGAATCCTCGTGGGCTCCCATTGAAAGAGCCCAGAGCCATATGGTCTTACCTTGCTCAACGCACAGTGGAAAACCAAAGTGTCTTTTCCCTCCATGTTCTGCAAGAGATCTGGAATTTTTTCGAAGAACGTGTCGCTTGCATAGTGAAAGGAGCCTGCTATGTGAGCATCCAGACTTCTCTCCTCGTCCCTGACATCGATGATGGCTACATTTGGGGATTTGCAGAGGTTGAGCAGCTCAGGAGCTGTGATATAACTGACTTCAATGGGAGCTGCCATTCTCAAATCCTGCTTTGCACCAAGAGACTCTGAATATCCACTTCTCCTGTTGCGCTTAAAACACTGAAATGACCAGCATCCCATGAAAGTGTTCGTTGCGGGAAATTGCTCCTGTTTGTCAGTGCCAATTCCATTCTTCAACTTGATCTGCCATTGAGTTAATTGTATTGTTAACATTTTCGCCACATTGGGTTCTGACTATCTGATACTGGTACTGGTACTACATTTTGCTTTGAAAGATTATCTCAAGTCTCCCCGAGATGGTGTGCACTTGTTCACCCTATAAATTTTCGACGCTTTAGAATTTAACTCAATTCATATCAGTATAGTCACTCTACATATAGCCAGATGGGCCTTCAGATAAGAGCAAATCAACACATCAATTCACTCTGTATTTAAATGGGTGGTCTCAGTTGGAAAAGTTTCTTAAGAACTCTTCACATTGGCTTGTATTTCCGTTATGAAGTTTACTTGGCCCAAGTTATGAATATGCCTGTGTTCTTCAAGTCTCAAATCCTCAATATATCATCGCTAGGTGGTTTCCCCTAAAAGATGAATATAGCATGCCCTAATGCTGTTAAATTGCAAGTAGATGTCATCCATTTTGCATTCAGAACCAAACGAAGAAAGGGAATTTAATATGTGGAATTACCCGAAAGTGGAAGAGAAATTCTCCTCGCCAAACCTGCCAACCGGAGGCGCAGTATTCCGGACGCCATTGTTGTTCTTTCTTGCAATAAAATAGGCGTACAAATAAGCCTAAATCTCAGCTAAACAGTCAATTTCTCCAACGAGATATCAGGCACTGATACTATAGACTGAGCAGCCCTTTGAGTGGATGGATACCGTGTTTGCTGAGAGCCCGCAGCTAATTTTGTGTTTTGTCCTCCATTGTGCCCAGAGAAGCGAACTCTTTTAGTGGGAAAATTCTGGTTATTGGGACATCAAGCTTCTTCATCTAGGAGCTCAGTCTAGATTTTTTTTATTTCTATAATATTATTTATTCTGTCAGGAATTTTACAAGCACATTTAATTTGAAGCAAAACACTAGCTCTGTCATATCCCTAGGCACTAAGCCATTGGACTGCTGTTGAAACATTTTGACATTCTAATTTTCTGGATTTTCAACTATTTAATAAGAAATTTGATTATGGAATAGCTATTTAGTGGGCTTTGGGTCCAGATTTTGAACCAAAGCTCTGATACCATGTGTAAGAACCTGAATCCTATTATTAGAGCCTCTATTTTGTTATACACTAACAGATCTATTTTCCTGTTAATTTATAATAATAAAAGGAGCTTGCTGACCTTTTCACATAGCTTTAAACATTTAACATCTTATCATTTTATCATAAGCAACATAAATTAAGGTGGACATTCCATTTATATCAACTTAACAAGAGTAGTCCATGGAAAAATACATGTTCCGGCGGTTGATGATGATACCTTTGTCTTATAGCTCCAGCTGAATGCTCCCTCTGGCCGACCCAACCAGATTTACCTCCCAGCCAACTAGGAAATAAATTCCTAGCCCAGGAAACCTCCACAGGTTCCCTAGCCCTCCGTGCCCAAGTCCAACTAGATATAGTGTGTCCTCAAGAAGAATGTACAAAACTAGATGATGATACTTTCCTCCTCTCAAACCCAAGAAACCTCCACTGGTTTCCAAGGTCTCCCAAAAATCATAACAAGGCCAAACAATCACAACCAACCCCCACAATCCTAAGAAAGACTCCAACTCCCCCTTTTCTTCCTTCCCCCTTCCCTTTTATACCATCTTTCCTCAACCACCTCTCATTAATGTCATTAACTCTCACCCATCCTTGGTTGACTTCTCTTCTAAGCTAGGAGTACATTTGGAATTGTGACATGAATATAAAATTGAGAATTTAATGGGAAAGGATCATGTCTTCTCCCAAGTAAATCTGAAAAGTACATTTGGGAATGTGAAGTGTAATTACATGGAGAGGACCATGTCTTCTCCTTAGTAAATGTGAGGGTACATTGGGGAATGTGAAATGAATAAATATATATTGTTGATAAGATGGAGAGGACTATGTCTTCTCCCAAGTAAATGTGAGGGTACATTGGGGAATGTGAAATGAATAAATATATATTGATGATAAGATGGAGAGGACTATGTCTTCTCCCAAGTAAATGTGAGGGTACATTGGGGTATGTGAAATGAATAAGCATATTTTGAATTAATGGAAGGAGACCATATCCTACATAATATTCAAATTGAGAAGGTAAGTGGGGAATTTGAATAATGGAAATCATAAATTTATTTTATGACCAATATTCTCAATATTTTCAGATAATGTAAATATTAACACAATTTGTAGGATAAGAATTAAGTGGGGCATTACAGGCGATTGCTGACCCCCAGACCCCCTAGCCAGGAGGGATTAGCCCCCTCAGACAACTGTCAGGGGGGACAAGTCCCCCCTGCACCCCCCTCCGTGGAGGGGTGTACAGTCTTCCTAGGGTATACATCCGACTGAAACCTTTGAATACATAATATAATCAGGCTCCACACCCAACATTGATCCAACTCTTCCTTATTCAGAGAGAGCTCCAAAACAGGACTAACAAAATCTAACACTGAAAAAAGTTGTGTACTGATCCTTAGAAGCATTTTTATTAATGAGGCATCTATTTTCTTCAATTTCTATTATTTTCCTTCAATTTCCTCATCACATGCAAACTGTGACCTTTCACCTTCCTTTTCTCCTAATTTCTTTTATTTCCATTAATAAAATGCCAATTAATTCCTCTTGCCTTTCCAAATCCTTTGCCATTGCCTTTTTCAATTCGTTTTAGCTATAATAAACCAAATGAACACCCATTCATATGTTTTTCCCAAAATTCCCCTTGGAACATGTGTCCCATGACCTTGGTCTCTTTTTTCATTTATTAATCTTTATTATATAAACTTTTAACCTAGGGTTGTTACAATCATAACTTATACTATGTCTATCTATAGACATGGAGATTATTCTTTCAACGAACATGTGCCACCTACTACTCTAGATAGAGAGAGTCTGGTTAATGAGTATGAAGAGAAAGCTAGGGATGAAGAAATCTAAAGAAAGCATAATGGTTGTAAGAGTGTTATTGTGGAGAGAACTATGGGAACCTAGAGTCTAGTTAACACAAGAAGAAAACTGATGAAAATGATATAGGCTCCCAACTAGTCAAAGAGATGATATCAAAGTTTGATGAGTAATATGAGGAAGAATATTGATCTACCAACTTGAATTACCCACTCAAAACCAAGGAGGAAAGAGATTCACCAAGATCAAGGATCCAATTTTCACATAATGGTTAGAATGAGGTGAAGATATAGTTAAGATATCATCAATGTAAAAGGATACCTTCAACAAGAACCAATTAGAATCCCTATAACTTGGAGCTAAACCTTCATACTGTAAGTGAGACATGAATGAAAGAGATATCACCCCTAGCATTTCTATCACCACAAGGAAAGTTTACCACCAAATGTGCCTTTCCAAATTCCATGGATTTTCCACCCCAAGTAGAGAAAAGATTGGCATTGGCTCTTTTATCCTTTACAGTGTAATTTTTTTAGTAACCTAAATACCATATGTATCATAATTCACCATTATAGAAAAGTTCTTCTTCATGATGGTGAAAAATTCTCATTCTCTGTGCGTCCATGATCACGGCCTTTGGAAGCCATATAACTCTCATTTTAGGCGAAGCCTCCACAATTTTCATTGTACTAATATGAGTATTCATCTCACTAATATGAGTGAACCACCACCCAACCTCAACTTGGATATTAGTGAACGATCATGTTGTTTACCTAACAATTACATGTACATGTATTGGTGAATGTTTAATGCTTAAGCGACATTAGGAATCATCTTTATTAAAACTTATATGATTCAAAGAAATAAAAATAAAATGAACTCGATCCTTCAATTCCAGCTAATAAATAAAATAAATATTGAATAATTATTATAATATAATGAGAATCAATCTACATAACACGAAATAAGTGAAATAAAATAAAACCACACTTTTAATTTGTTAACCTGCATTGTATAATTTTTATGATATTATAAACATATTGTTTGATGTTTAATTTTGAGATGAGTTCGATAAATGCTTGAACGAGTATTATAGCAATGGGGAGAACTTATATAAAAAAGAAAAGGGAAATTCATTTTTGAACTTTTTATTTTATTTATAAAAACACGTATAATATAATGCTTCTTTTTTTAATAATATTTTAAAAATATATGTGATACACGAATCTTTGAATAAGCATTTAATTTTTGTGTAATTGAATTGTTTTTAGAGATTTTTCAGGATTAAAGTGTGTTTTGTATTTTTAAAAGTATAAATATATAAAGTTTATCTAAACTATAGAGTTAAAATTTGTTATTTTAATATTTTTTATAGTTTTTTAATAAAATTAATTAAAAAATATAAAATAATATATAAAAGGGTTGGATTATAAATTTAATTTTTTTAATAAATTCAACCAAGTATCACATTATTCATAGATAAAAAATTTAATAATTCTATTATTTTATTAGTCATGCAATTATATAAATAAAATGATTGTAAATATTGATAGAAATTAATCCATTATTAATCTCAAAACACTTATCTCATAATTTGTATCTACGAAGCACCTAGGGAAAAAAAGATCTCTAAATATGAAAACCTCTTTTTGACTGTAAAACTTGAGGAAATGCTTGCACATCAAGAGATTTGATTCATATTGACTCTTGGTAGAATTGAGGTTAATATGGATATATGTTGGTTTTAAGCACCACACTGTTAAAATGCTTTTAACTATAAGAAATTTTAATTTTTCACTTGTTTTGTATATTATATAGAATTATTTTTATTATTAATATTTTTTAAATGTTGCATGCCATCTTCATATTAAACATGGAGAAAAATACAAATCTCTATCCTACGTTTTGTTACAAAAAACTTAGTATTCTCTCTCTCTCTCTCTCTCTCTCTCTCTCTCTCTCTCTCTCTCTCTCTATATATATATATATATATTACTCAAAATGCAGATTGAAATATTTAATTTATAACCCATATTAAATATTTTTTTTGCTATTAATATTCCAGACTAAGGAATAAATTATGAAATTATGTTATTTATATTTTTTTTAACATTATATGTTGACTAAATATAAAATGAATTAAATATATGTCTCCTTATAGATATTATTCAAATATTTTACTCAAGATGCATATTAAAATATTTAATTTATAATCCATATTAAACTTCTTTTTGTTATTAATAGTTTTTAAATATTAGATATGAATTCTTGAATAAATTATAAAAATATGTTATTTATAATTGATAATAAAATATTATTTTGTTATTAATAAATTTTTAATGGGCTTTGTTGAAACTAGGGAAAATTTTAAGGATGAAAATTTATCTTAAAGATTAGAAACATTGGAAAATATTTCCAATCCATAATATGAAACTATAAAATGCTTATTGATATTTTAGTAAAAATATTCGAACTTCTAATGATTTTATATAGTCTCTATAAAATTTTGGCGATTTTTAAGGTAAAATAACTTTTCCTATAAAATTTGGGTGAATCAGTTTCAGGAAAAATTGAGAATTGGCGAATATTTTTTTTGGAAAAGGTATGGAAAGTAGCCCATTGTGAATATTAGCCCCTAAAATTTTCCCTGGTTGAAACTCTAGCTACCGGTTCTACCAGTGGATCTTCAATTGTCTATGCATGGCAACATGGTGGGAGGGGGCTCCTCTCCCTCCTCCAAATAACAAAATTGTAGCCTTTCAAACCCTTGTAGAAGGCCTTAAAAAGAAGTCTCCTTCGAAAGTTCAACGACCAAAATTTTTGAAATGAGAAGAGAACATGCCATCAATCTTATTGTTATCTACATTTTGCATATCTACTTTGTATAACTCAGATCGAGCCTTGATCGAAAACTTTACCAGATTGTGGTCATCCTCGAAGTTGATGGAGCAATGGATCAACCAAAATTGGAAACCTAAGATGAAAGGAAACATTGTCCTCTTTTCTATTGGAAATGGATACTTTGCGTTCCTGTTTGAACTCAAGGAGGCCAGAGACAACATATTAAAAAATAGTCCATATTTTTTTTTAACCTAAGGAATGGATTTGAACTCCTGGTTCCTAGCTTTTGATCTAGATAAAGATTCTAGTTTGGATTAAGCTCCCAAATATTCCTCTCTCTTTTTGGAATTATGATTTCTTTGAGGTTAATGTGAATCGATTAGGGAAGTATCTAGATTGCATTGAACCTAAGGGTCATCAATTTTCTTATGGAAAAATATGTGTTAAGGTATAACTACGAAAAGGGTTGCCATCATAAATTAATCTAACCCAAGGAAATGGATTCATTGAAAGATCATGGATTATAAGAAATTGTCATTAAAATGCCAGATATGTCTTGAATATGATTATTTTGTGAGAGGTTGCTAAAAAATCGAATCTAGAATAGGGGAAAAGGTAGCACTAGCACAAGAAGTGCATTGTCAAACTTAGTGAAAAGGGGGATCTGAAGGAAAATGAGTTGAAACCCTTAAGGTAAAATCGGTAACATAGCTACAACTTCATCAAATCCCTTTGTTATGAAACCAACTCACAAAAAGATAGAAAAGAGAGATAAACGCCTTAGAATTCAGCATGTTCGAGGGGACAACCTCCTTTACATTACACAAATAAACAATTCTTGGATGATACACATGACAAGGCCTCATTTCTATATATAGGAGTATAAGAGGTCATAATATAATCAGAGCCGACATAACAGTAATACTGTAAGGGCATTACAATAACAATAACGGGCTTCTATGGGTCACAATAATGACAATATGGGTACTACATGGACATAAAAATAAAATAAGGGGGTTTCACTAATAACAATAAGGGGTTACAATAGTAGTATAGGGACCTAACATGCCCCTCTCCCTCAAACAGTGTTGTCCTCAACGCTTTAGTAGTTCTGGATGGTTTTGTATAAAATTATCATCCTTCCATGTCGAATCTTCAGCAGGTAAGTTCTTCCACTTGATGAGATACTCTGAAATTGATCAATTTCGTAGCTGTCAATTTCTCAGTTCAATGATTGCTTCAAGTTCCAAGATGATTTTTTCCTTCCTTGTTGAGTTCTCGCAATATTGTTTGAACTAGGATCTTTCACAACTTTTGAATGAGTTCCGACCCTACTTCATCATTCTTCCATTCATCCCTTGCTTCATTTATCAAATTTGGTTGGATAATTATACCAACCTCTAGCATTTCAGCAACCATAAATTCAATTTCACTCCTTTGGGCATATTGATATCTGTAAGGCCTGATGTTTAGAGGAACACTTCCTGAAATCAAATGAATAGCATGATCATGATCACGAATAGGTGGGAGGCCTTTGGGGATCTCAAATACCTTGGAATGATCATCCAAGACTTTTTGGAGATCTAGAGAAATAGATGATTTCGATGTGGGAACCTCTAGTGAACATAATTGTGCAATTACGCCTCTTTGTTCTTTCCTTAGAAGCTTTTTCATTCCGCTAGAGATGATTATCTTTCTTGGTTTCCCTATGATACCCCTTAATTCAACTTCCTTTCCTTCAGAAGAAAATTTCATCAAGAGTTCTTGAAAATTAAAAGCTATTGTACAAAAGGATTGTAGCCATTAGACTCCTAGTACAACATCAACACCACCCATTGGAATGGAAAGAATTGGTCTATTCAATACATATTATCCCATGTATAGCTTGATATTATGGCACTTTCCAGAGTAATTTATGGTTCCTCCACTTGCAACCGTCACTTGACACCCCAGTGCTAGATACAGGAAGTAATTCAATTACTTGGCTATCTTACAATGCATAAAATTATGGGTATTACCCGAATCAATCAACACTATTGCCTTTTTATTCTTGATATGTCCTTTCATCTTGATAGTTGGAGGAGTGGTAATTCCGGCCAATGCATTACAAGATATTGTCAAATTCATTTCTTGATGCTTGGTTGATCTTTCACTTCTTGAACTATTTTCTTCTTGATATGTCCTTCTATCTTGAGAGTTTGAGGAGTGGTAATTCTTGCCAATTCTTTACAAGATATGGTCGGATTCATTTCTTCTTTCTCTAGGGTTGGTTCCTAGTGTATATCCTCTTCTTTTGACGTTTCTTGATCCATTTCTTCCTCCTCTTCACAATTTATGTAAAATAATTTCTTCTCAACACACTTATGACCTTTAGTGTATTTGCTATCACAACTGTAACAAGGCCCTTTTTCTCTTTTTTCTTCCAATTGTTGTCATATAAACCGTGTAGGTTGTGGAAGGCTAGGAGAAAAACACTTCCATATTTATAGTTGTGAGTGGTAGGATTCCTTGTTTCCATAATTCTACTTTGAATTTTTCTTTCCAACCTGAATGCCTTCTCCAATGAATCATGTTCCCAAAGACGAACCTCCTGTTGAACTTTATCCTTTAAATTCCCTATGAAGACATCAATCCTTTTCTTATTTGAAATATCACTTACCCTTATATTTAGTTTTTGGAAGTACTCAACGTGCTTTGCCATTGAACCGTTTTGTTTGATATTTATCAATTGGCTAAAGAAAGTGTTACTCTTTGTATCCTCATAATGTGCTATCATTTCTTCCATGAAAATTGACCAAGTGAGAAGCGTTTTGCGAGAACAAAGCCATGTATACCATAAAAATTGATTTGGTTCTAAATATAAAGATGAAATATGTACCTTTTGTAGTAGTTGTACACCATGTATATCAAAATATTGCTCCATCTGTAGTATCCAATTTACCAGATCCATGCCATCAAACTTCCTCATATTGCTTTTTCTTGGTTTTAGGAGCTTGATCTTGAATATTTTGTATCTCTGTGATTTCAGCTATCCAAGGTCTCAAATTGCATATTGTGGTAGCCCTCTAAGTCCTCTCTCTAACCCCACAAGTCTAATCAATTTTGGATTCTCCAAGGAAGAGTTATGTCAAATATCCCATAATGACCTGATTATAGACTCGTTTAGTAGAGCCAATTTGTACGAAGTGCCACGTGTCACTATTTCGACCTCAGGACCTGAAACCGATACAAAACAAACTATAGTCTGTCTTATTTCTATAACTTCTTATGAAATTTCAATTTGATGCGCAGAGAGAAAGTTATTATGATTTTTCCAAGGTCACCTGATTGGGATGTAATTCGGGAGCCTGACGAAACCCTAAATGTCTTGGATTGTATTGACAAAAATATAGAGAAAAAAGATCTAAAATTCGTGTCCAAGATTCACTACGTTTTTGGCTCAAATGGGTTTTAATTTCACAGTCTAAAACTTCGTAGAAAAACAATTATAGTGAAAATTACACGATGACCTGCTTGAGATGGAATTCTCGAGCTTGCAGAAACCCTAACTTCCTCAAATGAGATCTCCAAAAATATATGGAGACAAGATCTTAAATTCAAATACAAGGTTTCACGAGATTTCGTCCCAAATGGGGTTTTTTGTTAGCTTCTGAGATGTCACAGGAAAAACATTATAGAAAAAATTCCATGATGACATGTTTAGAGGAACAAAATCATAGAATCCAAAGCTTTGATACCAAATGTTATGAAGCCAGCTCACAAAAAGATAGAAAAGAGAGATAAACGCCTTATAATTCAGCCTCTTCGAGGGGGAAACCTCCCTTACATTACACAAATGAACAATTCTTGGATGATACAAATGACAAGACCTAATTTCTATATATAGGAGTCTAAGGGGTCATAATATAATTAGAGCTGACATAACAATAATAATGTAAGGCCATAACAATAAGAATAGTGGCTTCTATGGGTCACAATAATAACACTATGGGTACTACATGGGCACAACAATATAGTAAGGGGGTTGTGCTAATAACAATAAGGGGTTACAATAGTAGTATAGGGACCTAACATCCTTTGAATCTCTACATTACCTAGAAAATAAGGGAGTCGCAGTGTAGGAAGAAGCAGCACCTCAAGAGAATGAAGTAATTTCTTAGGATTTTGAATCAGAACAACTAGTCATTACTGTAGAAGAGGATTTTGTTCCTAATGACAAGGAGCACCCTTTGACCTAAAACAATCAAAATTCTTTAGTTTCAGAAGAAGTTGGAAATTTTGTAGGGAGTAATGGGCAGTACATCAACGATTCCAAAGGAACTAGAGGGAAGCACTAGAAAGGTTTGACTAGATAGATAAAGAAAAAAATGAATGTGGGAGTTGATAAAAACACCCAAGAAAAGGGAAGCTCTAGAAGTGTATTGGGAGGATATTCAACCAAGGAAGATAGAGAGACAACAAAATAATTGAACAAAAAACTAGGAAGTCAACCTCAAATATAAGAGGCCTTCAATTTAGCTCAAGGTAATTCTCTTAAGTTAATCAATCTTCTTGGATGAAATGTAAATGTATATGGGTTATCGGTGTTTTCTAAATAATTTATAGTTGGAATGGGATTGATAATTTGGAAATATGGGGTAATTTCTTGAAAGATTGGATTGAGGCTCTATGTACAATCTCAATCCAGCAAGAAACAATGAAAATTTTGATGAAATGTAACAATACTCGGTCAGATCCCATTGTTTTCTCTTTTAATAAAATTTCATAACCGTTTCTTTATATATGTGTGTGTGTGTGTATGTGTGTGCGTGTGTGTATTTTAAATGTTACATATTGTAGTATCAATAATATTATTTTCACAAGCTATTTGTCAACTTCATAACAAGTAGCGAAGGAATTATATATCTCCTCATAGTAAAAAGTAATTTTTTTTTGTTCTTTTACTTTCAATTGCTTTCTCTTTTCATAGAAAGTTTATTTAAAATTGATGTAATAGCCCTTGTTTGATTTTCTATGTAAATAAAATAACGTCATGGTCATGGGACACATATTCCAAGCTTAATGGTGGGAAAAACATTACAGTGGACATCATTCTGGATTAATAATGGCTATCGAAATTGGATAAGGAATTCTCAAATGAAAAGAGACAATAGATGACATTTAATTATGAAAATAAATGAAAATAGTAGGAAAATAATGTGAAGAGTGATAAATTTGCATGCAAGGGAAATTAGAGGGAAAACGAAGGAAAATGAAGAGAAAAGGGAGATTAATGATAAAAAGACATCATAGAATCAGTTGCTAGATTCTTTACAGTTTCAAGTGGATCATGCTCTCATTCTTTCATTCTCTTACACACTTAGAGTATTCTTGGAGCATCCTTGGAGCATTCTAGCATTCACTTGGATTGGAGAAAGAAGGAAAAGGAAAGAAAGGATATAGTTGGATCAACATCTACATCATGATTAGTTTGTAGGTAATAGGTTGCATGTGTAATTTGATTAATCATTTTTGGATGCATTTTTTATACATGTGGTTCTTTGGTTATATGTTATCATTGCAATATAAATTTTCCTAGATTGACAGTAGTTTTATCCTTTCCTTGCAATTTCCCTAATAGCCATTTTGTTGTGGGTTTCCCACTTGTTTTTTTGATTGGTTATCAAGTTCCATATGGTTGTGGGTTGGAACAAATTCTCTAGAGCCCTCAAACTTCTTGGGTTGAGTTACTAGTTCCTAGAGCCTATAGGTTGGGACAAACACTATGGAGCCTTGTGGGTTGAGGTGCTAGTCCCTAGAGCCAGGTGTTGGGACAAATTCTCTAGAGAACTGAATTAGTTGTGGGTTGAGTTACTAGTTCTTTGATCCCTAGAAAACATGGCTAGAGATAGTTTTGGTCGAAGTTATTGATTTTGGGACCATATAGGTGAGATCATTATGGTTGAGGGTTGAGGTGGTTTGGCCTCTCGAAGCCCTGATTGGTTTTGTACTGGTTTAACCCTTATGATTCCACATTCATGCTTGGAATATGGAGTGGGTGATTGGTTAAAAAAGGGATTTGGTTGAATGCAATCTATGTTCGGGTGGTACGTGGAAGTCCCTGACTTGGTTTTCTTTTGCATATGATAATATGAGTTATTTTCCTATTGTGATCTATGAGCACTTGTATTGGTTATCATGTTGACATTGTGGCTTATTTTTTATGGTCCCCTTTTTGGCTATACATTGGTTATATACCTGATTATATGATGTGCTCTAGCTATGGATCTCTTTCATGATTTGATAAGTTATTTAACGGTTGATGAATGCATGGGTGAACAAGTGTTGTCATCACTATATAAAGAGGGCAATAAGCCTTTTTGGTGATTTTGAGATGAAGTTTAGAAGTTTATGATCATATATGAATTCATGACTTGTAGCTTATATGTTTTTCATATGTTTGACGAAATGCTTATCCTACATTTGGCATGTCTAGGTCAAGATATTGTTTAAGTTTTTATTGTTTAAAATCGTGACGTAGCACGGAAACGAGATTCACAAAATCCCAAAATCACCTCGCAAATCCCCTTTTTAAGCTAAACCCATTTGTTTTCATTTTAAACTGAAATACATTGAAAAACCCCGCAAAACATTGATTTTTACCTTTTTGTATCGGCGCGCTTATCATACACGAACACCATTTGCATCGAGCATTGATGGTCGTCGATCTGGAACTGCGAGATCTGATGGTAGTCGAAGGTTTCGGATGATTCAATATATCGAGGTTTAACCACCTGATATATGGTTTCGCTCTATTCCGCCTTACTACGTGGCACCTCATCAATGGAATCGAGGCCGAACCACTTAAAACCACCAATAGCTTTCAATGCGTCTGATAACCATCCACTGTAGCGGGTTTGTCCAATGATCCAATGATCATGATTGAATGCGATCCAATGACTGCGATTAAATTGCACAATCGAAAATCGCAAAGTTCAACTACCAGACACCTTGCACTTCAATATGTCGATGCGATGACCCTTTGCGGACCCGATAGACTATCAACTCTGTTATATAACTTTTCAGATCTGGTTGTATCGCAAGTCAGAGTTCAGCGATTCAACAAGCCGGTTCCTTTCCTCTTAAGCGATGTGATTGGTTCAACGAACCCGATAACCTTCAATACTTCTATCTATAAAATTTGAAGTCCAGATTCTAAATCCGAAGGCCTTTTGCGACGATTTCTAGTGTATTTTGGGTTTTCCACTTGCGGAACCAAAACGATACATTTAACTCGTCGATTCTTCTTTTAACTCAATGTTTCTATTATAAAGTATGAAAGACACAGAGCCAACACCAATATCATCCGAATACAGAGAAAACAAACATTCGAGGACCTCCACGGGCTGCATATATATAATTATGCACACAACATCAATTCATTCATAATAAAATTACAGAGTCTTGACCTTGGGCCTGATTACACAAAATAAAGACCTTTGTCTCAAAAATACAATCCACACAATCTTGCTTTCACTCTACTAAATCCATTCCCTAATCCTCTCTCTTTTTCATTACATTTTTCCTCCTCTTTGTAAGTCGGATACCACTCTAACTGTATCTAACAATCAATTCCTATTTTTAATAAATCTAACAGCAAATCTTCTAATTCCTAGCTCAATCTCCACCTATGCTAACAACTCACCCTTTAGCCTAAAATAAGACAATTTCTAACTTATTACAATAATGAAATACAACTCATTTCTTGAGAGATCAAAACCTCTTAGAAAAACTTCCTTTTGACCCATCAGGTCAATGAATTTCAACTTTGTTTAGCCACAACATGTGAAAAAGATTTCACATTGCTAGCTAAGTCCATATGCTCCTGCATTAGACTCCCGGGGAAGAAAAGAATCGTCCTTCAAACTTTCAGGACTTATTCCATACTTTTGTAATTCTGCTGTTGTCAACCACCTAGCATCTTCCACTGGCTATCCTTTCCATTTGACTAAATATTGGAAATAAGTTTGTCCTCTAGTTCTTTTGGATACTCTCTTCTCCAAAACAGCTTCCATTTCCTTCTTAGTTGTCTTTGGCATCTGTTCTTCCTAGTTCACTGTTTGAACTTCATCTCCTGTAGTTTCCTCCTATAGCTCTGTCTCTGCCTCTTTGCATGGATACAAATTTGCAACATTAAAAATGGGTGATATTCCAATCCTTTAGCTGAAAACTTTCTTATAATTTTACATGCTCCTATCCTTTTCATTTTGAACTTATTGTAAGTTTTAGTAGGAAATCTCTCTTTCATCAAATGCACCATCACTAAGTCTCCCACTTGGAATTGTTTGCCTCTTCTTTTCAGATCTACCCTCTGTTTATATTTGTTGCTTCTTTCCTACAATTTGCCTTTGACTTCTTTCTGTAATCTCTGCATTTGTTCGGCAAACTCTTTAGCTTTTGCACTTCTGGTCTCCTGTTTACTCAAATCCCTTAGCTCATACACATCTCTTGGATTCATTCCAAAAAAAATCTGAAATGGACTCATTCCAGTACTTCAATTTGGAGTATCATTATAAGCAAACTCAGCTTGAGCTAGTGCTAAGGATTTTGATACACTAAAATCCTTAATATATTCCCCAAGCTCCTGTTTACTACTTTAGTCTGTCCATATCGTTGAGGATGGTATGCGGAACTAAAACTAAGGTTAGCTCCAAGTTTCTTCCAAAGAGTTCTCCAAAAATGTCCTACAAAATTTGTATCTCTATCAAACACAATACTTACAGGCAATCCATGTAATCTTACAATTTCTGAAAAGAATAAATTAGCTATGTGTGTTGCATCACTAGTCTTTTTATAAGCAATGAAATGTGCCATTTAGGAAAATATATCTATACAACATAAATAGAATCATTCCCTCTCCAAGTTTTTGGTTATCCTAGAACAAAATCCATGCTAACTGCATCCCATGGTCGGTCTGGTATTGGCAATGGTTGATACAATAATGTATTCTGACTCCTTCCTTTTGCATGCTGACATATCCTGCATTGCTAAAAAAAATTCTTAACATCAATCTGCATTTTGGCCAATAATAAAAAGCATTCACCTGAGCAAAGGTTTTATCTTGTCCAAAGTGACCAGATAATCCTCCACTATATTTCTCCTTGATTATGTTTTCCCTCATGGAACATTTGGGAATAAACAACTTGTTGCTTTTAAACAATAGGCCTCCTTGAATGAGATAGTCCAACCACTGACTTTTGTTTTGACTCATTGGATTCTAAACTGTTGTATAAATATCTTTGAAATATTCATCATCCTTGTACATTTCAATCATTTCCTCAAATCCTACAACACCCACTTTGAATTATTGCATAATAAAACTTACTCTGCTCAATGCAACTGCTACTTTATTTAACTTACCACTCTTGTTCTTTATTACAAAAGTAAAGATTTGTAGAAATTCTACCCACTTGGCATGTTTTTGATTCAACTTTGGCTGGTTATTGATGAACTATAAGGCATGATTGTCTGAATATAAGATGAATTCCTTTGGCAAGAAATAATGTCTCCATTTCTTTAAGGCCTACACAATAGCATAAAACTATTTATCATAAGAAGAATATTTCTTCTTTGCATCATTCAATTTCTCACCGAAGTATACTATTGGTCTTTGCTCCTAACTCAGAACTACTCCAACTACAGCTCCACTAGCATCTGTTTCTACTTGAAATACTTTCTCAAAATTAGGTAAAGCCAAAATTGGTTCCTCTGTGATTTTCTTCTTCAACAAATTAAAGTTTCTGTCTGCTACTTCTGTCCACTTCAATGGTTGATTGATCTCCTTGATTGTCTCGAGGATTGGTGCACAAATATGACTAAAGCTTTTGATAAACTTTCTATAAAAACTTGCAAGACCATAGAAGCTTCTTACCTGAAATATATTTATGGGAGTAGGCCAGTTCCAAATTGTTTGGGCTTTCTCTGGATCCATCTTCAAGCCTTCTTTACAAACTACAAATCCCAAGTAAACTAGTTCTTCCTTCATGAAACTACATTTATTCTGATTTATTAGTAGTTTCTCTTTCTGCAGAGCTCTTAGGACCAACTTAAGATGCCCTAAATGTTCTTCCTTACCTTTACTAAAAACTAGAATATCATCAAGATAAACAATAACAAACTTTCCTGCATACTCTTTCAAGAATTCATTCACTAATCTCATGAGTGTGCTAGGTGCATTAGTGAGTCCAAAAGGCATCACTAACCACTTATACAATCCACTATTTATTTTAAATGCAGTCTTCCACTCATCTCCTTCTCAGATTCTTATTTGATGATATCCACTCTGCAAAACTATTTTAGTAAAGTATTTTGATCCACTCAAACAATCCATTAAATCATCCATGTGTGGTAAAGGGAATCTGTACCTGATTGTGATCTTGTTGATGGCTATGGAATCTGTGCACATGTGCCATTCTCCTCCTTTCTTTGGACTGAGTACTATTGGTAAAGCACATGGACTAGGACTTTCTCTGATTAGCCCCTTATCCATCAGCTCCTGCACTTGTCTTCCAACTTCTGCATTCCCTTGAGGAGTTAATCTGTATGCTGCTTTATTTGGCAAACTTGCTCCTAGTATTAGGTCAATATGATGACTAATACTCCTGATCGGTGGCAATGCATTTGGCAACTCATCGACAATAATATCAGCAAAATCATCTAACAACATTTTAACTTCTTCTAGAAAATCAATCAAGTTTGTGGAAGTCAAAATTACCTTTGCTCTTCCCACAATAGCAAAATGCAGCTCCTTGTTCTTCACTACTTCCTGTAGCAGCTCCTTTCCACTTATCAGCATAATACTACTTCCACATGTTCCTTTGTCAGCATTGTTCTTCAATGGCAGCAATGTGTGTTTCGTTCCATCCTTCTCAAGGGTATAAGTGTTTCTCCTTCCATCATGAATAACTTTTCAATCAAATTGCCACGGTCTTCCCAGCAATACATCGCATACATCCATGGGAATTACATCAAATAATATCACATCTTTATACGTACCAATTTGTATCTCCACCTTGTGTTGTTCAGTCATAATAATCTGATGTCCCTTATGTAACCATGATACCTTGTAAGGAGTAGGGTGCATGGTCTTTGCTAATACGAGCTTGTCCACCATCTCTGTAGAAGCAAGATTGTTAGTGCTTCCACTGTTACTTATTACCTTACAACACTTACCTTTTGATTTACAGGTAGTTCTAAAAGCATTCTTCCTTTGTGTTGGTTCTCCAATCTCTAGCTCTACCCTAAGAAAATTCCTTCTCAAAAATAGTGATTCACCTTCTTTAGGGGGTTCTTACTTCTCCATAAGTCGAGGTGGTTCTAGCTTTACCTTAGCCACATTCGCATTCCTCTGAATTGCTGGTTTATTATGAGGAAAATCCCATGACATATGTCCCCATTCTCCACATGTATAACACCAAACATCTCTTCCTCGCCCTCTTCCTTTGGGCACAAATCTTCCTCTGTTAGATTCTCCCCTCTGTGGTGGTCTGCTACTTGAGCTCCCTGCTTCATGTTGATGCTGTGGTCCCCTTGGTATGGTAGTTCCCCTACCTCTTGCTGAGCTTTTTCCTTTATTCCTTTGACTCTATTTCCTCAATATCTTCTCTTCTGCCTTCAAACTTGCTTGATAGGCATCTTCAACAGTTTTCAGACTTAACAAGCTAATCTCATCTTGTATATCATACCTTAAGCCATTGATATATCTAGCTATCTTTTCCACATCATCCTCTACATGCCCTGCTCTAATACTCAATCTATAAAACTCTTCTGTGTATTCTTTAACAAACATTCCTTTTTGCCTTAAATTTTGTAATTGATTAAAAAGATTCAAATGATAATCTTTAGGAAAAAACTTGGCTTTCATTTTACTTACCATTTTGTGCCACAACTTGATCTTGGAATTCTCTTTCTTTGTTCTTGATGTCTATAACTCGTCCCACCAGATAGCTACATGACCCCTCAATCTGGTAACTACACACTTCACCTTCTTCCTTTCATCAACCTCTTCAAAGTCAAAGTATTGGTCTAAGGATATGATCCAATCGATTATATCTTCTGTGTTTAGAATCCCTTCATACATAGGGATTTCCACCTTAGGCTTTCCTCCTACTTTCACCAACATCTTAATGATTTTGGTAGTTTCATTGTCTTCGTCTACTACCTCCTCTGCAGGAGATTCTTCTGAAGAAATTTTAGTTCCTTCATTAGGTGCTCTTCTCTGGGTAGTCTCAATTATCTCCATTCTTATACATGAATCCGTACCTCTTCCAGTAAAATTTCATTTGCCTCAGGTCTTCCTCGACCAATGCCTCTCCTTGGTGACATTTTCGCTACAAACAACCCTTTCTTTTGCTCTGATACCAAAAAAATGTAGCACGGAAGCGAGATTCACAAAAACCCCAAAATCACCTCACGGATCCTCTTTTTAAGCTAAACCCGACTCTTTTCCTTTTAAACTGAAATACATTGAAAAACCCTACAAAACATTGATTTTACCTTTTTGTATCAGCACACTTACCGTACACAAAATTCATTTGCACCGAGCATTGATGGCCATCAATCTACAACCGTGAGATCTGACGGTTGTCAATGGTTTCAGATGATTCAATATATCGGGGTTTAACCACCGGATATATGGTTTCATTCTATTCCGCCTTTCTACATGGCACCTCCTCAATGGAATCAGAGCCAAACCACTTAAAACCGCTTATGACTTTCAATGCTTTCAATAACCATCCACTGTAGTGAGTTTGTCCAGCGATCCAATGATCGTGATTGAACACAATCCAACAACTGTGATTAAATTCCACAATCGCAAATCACAAAGTCCAACTGCCAAACACCGTACGCTTCAATATGCCAATGCAATGACCCTTTGCAGACCCAATAGACTATCAACTCTGTTATATAACTTTTAGATCCGGTTGTATCGCAAGTCAGAGTTCGGCGATTCAACAAGCCAATTCCTTTCCTCTTAAGCGATGTGATTGGTTCCACAGACCCGATAACCTTCGAAACCTCTGTCTATGAAATTTGAAGTCCGGATTCTAAATCTGAAGGCGTTTTGTGACGATTTCTAGTGTATTTTGGGCTTTCTGCTAGCGGAACCAAAATGATACATTTAACTTGTAGATTCTTCTTTTAACTCAGTGTTTCTGTTAAAGTATGAAAGACACAGATCTAGCATCAATATCATCCAAATACAGAGAGAACAAACATTCCAGGACCTACATGGGCTGCATATATGTAATTATACACACAACATCAATTCATTCATAATAAAACTATAGAGTCTCAGCCTTGAGCCTGATTACACAAAATAAAGACCTCTGTCTCAAAAATATAATCCACACTATCTTTCTCTCGCTTTACTAAATCCACTCCCCAATCATCTCTCTTTTTCATTACATTTTTCCTCCTTTTTGTAATTCGGATACCACTCTAACTATATCTAACAATCGATCCCTATTTTTAATAAATCTAATAGAAAATCTTCTAATTCCTAGCTCAATCTCCACCTATGCTAACAACTCACCCTTTAGCCTAAAATAAGAAAATTTCTAACTTATTACAATAATGAAATACAACTCATTTCTTGAGAGATCAAACCCTCTCAAAAAAGCTGCCTTTTGACCAATTAGGTCAATGAATTTCCACTTTGTTTAGCCACAACATGTGAACAAGCTTTCACATTGCTGGCTAAGTCCGGATGCTCCTGCATCACATCCTCATCATTATTGATATGTGTCTTGAAAGTTACAAGTAGTTCTTGGCATTGGTTTAGATGCTTTCCTAAAAAAGTGGCATATAACTCGTGACCACATGCACTGAATTGAGGAAATTGGGTCATAAATGCATGCAGGAAAGCTTGTGAGTGGAATTATAGCCTCCCAACCACATGCATGTAATATTTTGGGTGTGGTTGGAGGCTAAAATATGTAAAAAAGAGTTCCATTCCAGGTATTGATCACTTTGTGGTTTGCAGGCTCTTAAGTGGTATCTAGTCCCTCTTGGATGTCAGTTTGTTGTTAGTTTGTGGTCCCCACTTTCATAACTAGAACTTGGAGGTGAGGTCATACCATAGTGACACTCATCTCATATTTACCCTGGACATGTTGTAAAAGTGAGTAAATCTGGGAGGGGTCATGACAAGGTGGTATCAGAGAAAGGTTGTTGTACTGGACCTTAGGGTAGATTTATGCATGCGTGTGATTTGTTTACGAGTTTATCATGTGTGCATGCTAGCCAGTTACTATTATGGATATCATGACATTATTTATGCATGATGTTGATATGTTGTTTTCATTATGTATCTATATCGTGATAATTTGGAATGATTGTGTAGACAAGATAACCTCCCTTGAAATACACCAAGGTATGATTTCTATTATGTCTATATTTTCTTTATCTAACATGAAATGTTTGTAGGAGATAGAAGATCAAATATGCAGAGTGTAATGGTGGACTACAATTCACATGAATCCCCTTACAGGCTTGATGTGAATTCAATGGACTGGGATAGGTCAGTTGAGTAGCAAGGAGAAGAGTATTCTCCTAATATAGTAGGTACACTAAGAAGTTTAAAGGCATCAATAAGAAGTTGTCAGGAAGATAATAAAAAGTTGATTGAGGCACAAAAAATGCTTGTCAGAGCTTAGCAAAATCAACCAAAGGTTAATGCATTCATCCTTCAGATTCTTTCATATTTGAAAAAGAAAAAGTGGTTGAGGATCAATCATGGACAAGAGGAAAATAATAATGGGGCATATGGTTGCAGGTCTCAATCAGGTTACAATTTGGATAGGGATGACACAATCAGAGGTGGTAGATCTTTGGATACTCCTGATAGATAGGCTAGTACTCATGGATTTCATTCTACCTTTGGTCCAGAGAGACATCATTATCATTATTTCAAACATCCTTATAGGTGGAGTGACATGTAGTATTTTCCAAAGGAGTTCAAGAAAGCCAAGCCTCCTACTTTTGATGGGGACGTGAAGAAAGAAGAAGATGCAAACAATTATCTATTTGGTACGAAGAAGTCCTTTAGATTTCATGACTATTCATAGAATATGAAAGCTAAGATAACAATATTTAGTCTCAAGGGAAGAGAAGATATCTTGGAATATGTGAAGTGTGTTAAAAGCATCGGAGTAGAGGAGCTTAGTTGGCATGAGTTTAAAAGAATCTTCAGGAAGAAGTACTTGCTAGGAAGATATTATGAAAAATGACCAATTAGTTTTATGAGTTGAAGAGGGGTTCCATGACAGGTGAAGATTACATGACTAAGTTTATAGAGTTATCGAGGTATGTGCCCTACCTCAAGGATGAGAATAAAATGTTCCAAAGGTTCATTAGTGGACTTCCTTTAGAATTTAAAGATCAAATTGAGTATGATGGGCCTCAGTCATTGAAGGAAGTCATTAGGAAGCTGAAGCATTATTATGAGCAATCTAAGTGAAATTTGAGCCCAAGAGAGATTCAAAATATAATGAGAAGACTAAAGGGAAATAGACTAAGAATCAAGGAAGACCTGAGGATCCATGTGATAAGGAGAACGTCGAACCTTATAAGAAGTTCGATGTAGCTGATAGAGGACATGGATTTTAGCCTAAGGATTAGAATAAAGGTGATGGATGGAAAAAATCATTTGTAGTGTTGGACTTTTTGTGAAGAGCATCATGGGAGAGATTTCCCATTAGACCAAGGTGGTAGGCCTTAGATATATAGGACTCATGAGGCACAGACAGTTGGGGATGTTGGTCAGATTATTCCTTGAATTTTTGTAGTAGTGGATAACAGACAAACTAATCATCGGGAATCCATTATTTAGATGGAAGGAGCTCTGTGATCAAATTGTTTCTATTTTGATTGATCATGAATATAATTATAGTTATATCAGTCTCAACTTGGTTGACATGTGTTTTTGGAATAAATAAGTTCGTTACATGGACCAAGAGAATATTTCATCATTGGGTGAGATCTTTTGCATTTGATTTGAATGGTATAACTATATCAAGGCATCTAAATGTGCATCCTTTGGGTTCATATATACTGTCCTTTTGGGCATGGATTGGTTGTTCATTCATAGGACTAAAGTGGACTGCTATGACAAGACTATTGAGTGGTTGGACAATGATGGGGCAAGCAGAGTCTTGTAGGGAAATAAGAAGTTGATGTCAGTGAGAATGATTACAACTATGCAAGAAAAGTGGATTTTTAGGATGCGATGTGTATTGTTTGCAATGTATATTTGCAGTGACAAAGGGAATGATTTTGAAAATTATGAAGTCCTAAAGAGGTATCATGTTTTATAGCAGTTTCACGA
Organism: Pinus tabuliformis; assembly: GCA_031772625.1. NCBI lineage: Eukaryota > Viridiplantae > Streptophyta > Pinopsida > Pinales > Pinaceae > Pinus > Pinus tabuliformis. The sequence goes on from CM062813.1 coordinate 462,741,950, forward strand.
TGTGTTTTTAGCATAGATTTTAGATTTCCCTCATCATAGAGAAGTGGAATTTTCTATTGAGATGATGTCAGGAAAAACACCAATAACCAAGGTACCATACAAGATGAGCGCTCTAGAGTTGATGGAATTGAAGTTCAAACTTAAGGAGAAAATGCTTGATAAAGGATACATAAGTCAAAGTGTGTCAACTTGGGGTGCACTAGTATTTCTTTGTAAAGAAGAAGGATGGTACTCTCAGATTGTGCATTGATCACAGGAAGTTGAACAAGGTGGCTATCAAGAAAAAGTATCCTTTGTCGCAAATTAATGACATGTTTGATCAGTTGAAGGAAGCTTTAGTGTTTTCAAAGATTGATTTAAGATCAGGATATCATCAGGTGTGAATCAAATAATAATATATTTACAAGGCTTAATTTTAGACAAGATATGGGTATTTTGATTTTGTGGTGGTTCATCTTGTTTTTACCAATGCTCTAACCACCTTCATGTGTTTGATGAATAGTCTGTTGCATCCTTACCTGGATAACTTTGTGATAAATTTCATTGATGATATATTGATATACTCCAAGAATGAGGAAGAGCAAGTAGAGCACCTGGTAGCGGTGTTAATATTATTGAGAGAGAAACAATTGTATGCCTAGCTCAGCAAGTGCAGTTTCCTTTAGTATGAGATTCACTAGTTGGTCATTGTTGTTTCCAAGGAAGGGATATCAATGAACCTAAAAAAGATTAAAGCTATCGTGGAGTGGCCAACTCCCAAGAATGTGGATGAGGAAAGATCATTATGGGACTAGCAAGTTATTACAAGAGGTACATCAGGAACTTATCAAGCATTTCCTGTCCTATTACATCATTGCAGTGAAAAGGGAATAAGTTTGAATTGCATGAAGAGTGTGTAGCTCGTTTTGAGCAGTTGAAGCATTTGCTTACAAATGTTCTAGTTTTGAAGATTGTAGATCCTGATAAAGAGATTTTTGTTTCTACAGGTTCTTCAAAGGAAGGACTTGGTGGAATTCTGATGCAGGAAGGGAAGGTGGTATGCTATGAGACAAGGAAGCTAAATGAGCATGAGCGAAAGTATGTGATTCATGATATTGCATTGGAAGCTATTGTTCATGCATTGAAGATGTGGACACATTATCTTCTTCGTTGGAGGTTTGTTCTAATGAGTGAACATAGTGGGTTGAGGTACTTGTTGTACTAACCCAATCTAAATTGCAGGAAAGCTAGACAGTTGGCTACCCTCAAAGAATTTTTGTTTTAGATCAATTACATCAAGGGAAAGGAGAACAAGGCTAAAAATTCTGTCAATAGGAGAGTGTAGGTAAACTATATTTCAGTTGTGAGCTCTTATGGAATGGAAGTACTTGTCAAGAAGGTTATAGTGCAATGCAAGTACTTTGGCCCTGATGAATCTAAATAGGAGATGAAGCTATTTGTGTGTGTGTGTATGTGTACTGTAAATGTTGCAATGAGCTATGTTATAAATATTCAGTAAAGAATATGTTGTCAACACTTCATCGAGTTGTGTTGTAAAGCTTCAATAAGCAATATGGTGTTCATGGTTTCAGTAGTTTGGTATGATGTAAATGCTACATTGAGATGTGTTATAAATCTCCATGGGAAGCATCTTTTGCTTGTTATAAGTGTCATTGTACATTGAGGACATTGTTCGCTTAAGGGGGAGGGGTTTGTAATAGCCCCCGATTGACCAAGGACATGGGATGCTTATTCCAAGATGAATTGTGGGAATAGTTGGCATCACTTGTGAATTAATAATGCCTATGGAAATTGGAAAAGGGATTGGCAAAACAAAAGAGGTAATAAATGACATTTAATTATGAAAAAAAAAAATTGGGAGAAAAGGAAGGTGAAGAGACATAAATTTGCATGCAAGGGAAATTAGAGGGAAAATGAAGGAAAATGAAGAAAATGCGATATCAATGATAAAAAGGCATCAAAGAATCAATTTCTATTTCTTTGAAATTTTTTAGTTGAGCACACTTTCATTCTCTCATACTCTTGCACACTTAGAGTATTCCTGGAGAATCCTTGGAGCATTCTATTATTCACTTGGATTGGATAAAGAAAGCAAAGGAAAACAAGGGAGTGCTAGGAGATAATTGGATTAACAACTACAACAAGATTATTTTGTAGGTAACATGTTGCATGTGTGATTTCCATGTTGATTTTTGGATGCATGGTATATGCAAGTGGTTATTTAGTTTTATGTTGTCACTAGAATATAGATTTACCTAGATTGACGGTGGTTTCAATGTTGCCTTGCCATTTCCTAGATAAGCATGGTGTTGTGAGTTTCCCACTTATTTTTTACCATTGGTTCTCAGGTTCCCTATGGTTGTGGGTTGGAAAAAACACTCTGGAGCCCTTAAACATTTTGGGTTAAGGTACTAGTTCCCTGGTCCTGCAAGCTGGGACAAGCATTCTCGAGCCTTGTAGGTTGAGTTACTAGTCCTTTTAGCCACAAGTTGGGACAAATTCTCCAGAGCCCTAAATTAGTTGTGGGTTGACTTGCTACTTTCTAGAGCCTTAGACAAATTGGGTAGAGCCTGATCTAGTTGATGTTAGTGATTTTGGGACCATATAGGTGAGATCACTATGGTTGAGGGTTGAGGTGGTTTTGCCTCTAGAAGACCTGGTTAGTTTTGTTTTGGTTTAACTCTTATGTTCCCAGATTCATGATTGGAATATGATGCAAAGGTGATTGATCAAGAGACATATTTGGTTTAGCCCAATCTATGGTCAGGTGTTATGTGGAATTCATTGACTTGGTCAACTTTATCATATGTTAAATGAGTTATTTTTTCTATTGTGATCTATGAGCACTTGTATTGATTATCATGTTGACATTATGGATGATTTTTTTTTGGTCTCTATTTTGGTTATATGTAGGCTATATACCTAGTTATATGATGTGCTCTAGTTATGGATCTATCCCATGATTTTAGAAGTTACTGAATGGTTGATGAATGCATGGGCTAACAAGTGTTGTTGCAACTAGCTAGAGAGGGCATTCAGCCTTCTTGGTGATTTCTAGATGAAGTTCAACATTATATGATTAGATATGAACTCATGATGTGTAGGTTATATGTTTTTCATATGTTTGATGAAATGTCTATCTGGCATTAGGAACGTATAGGTTAAGAACTTGTTTAAGTTTTGATTTTTTAGCATCGTCATCATTATTGAATTGAGTATGGAAACTTATGGGAAGTTTGAGTAGTGCTCTAGAGGCTTACCTGAAAAAATGGCATAGATCTCATGAGTGCATGCATTGAAAAAATGAAATTGGGTCATAACTACATGAAAGCAAGCTCATCAGTGCAGTTATAGCCTCCCAACCACATCCATGTAGTCGTGTGGGTGCGGTTAGATGGTAAGTTGTGTGAAAGAGAGTTTCATCTCAAGGATTGATCACTTGGGGTGGTTTGCAGGCTCTTTAGTGGGTTGTAGTCTCTATGGGATGTTAGCCTACTATCAGTGTGTAGGCCCCACTTCCATAATTGGAACTTGTGGGTCGGGTCATATGTTAGTGACACTCATCTCATGTTTACCCTCGAGAGCTTGTCAAACTAGGTTATTATGGGAGGGGTCATTACAGTTGAGGTGGAAAGTGAATTATTTTATCTAAAACCTTCATTAGATATCTCCCTCATACTAAAAAGTATTTTTTTTTTATTTACTTCAAGTTACTTTCATTCTTTATACAAATTTTGATGTAAAATTATGGTGGAAAATGAAGTATTTTAGTTGAGGCCTACATTGATATTTTTTGTATAATCCTGTATCCATGTTTTATGGATCTATCGAGGATGGAGAGGGTTCAAATCCCTTTTCACTCTAAAAATATGTTTGCATCTATCCATGTTAATTATGTATATATCCTCGAGAGGGTTCAAATCTCTTTTCACTCTAAAAATATGTTTGCATCTCAAGATATTTGATCCCTCTCGAAAATTAGTGGATGAGGAGTTTATGTAATTTTACAGAGTAAAAAATGTTTACATAGCATAACAAGACAATTCCTTACAACATCTCTTCCTTAGTGATCTATAGTATTTTTTTAATTTGTTAATGTAAGTATTATTTTATTATTTTTAAATGTTAGATTACGTGACAAAATCTTCCCCATTCTGTGCTAAGTCTCCCTCATATTGGAGCATAAAGCACCTCTAAGAAATAACTCTATTTTAGAGTATTATTAATAATAATTAGAAAAAAAAATAATACCAGGATAAAATTTTATAGATATAAAAAAACATAAGAATTTTAAACCTAGATATTTTCCTTCCACTCTACCATGGGCATTCTTAACATAAATACTTTATTATAATGGCACCATTTCTCGATGTCTAACTTTTCACCCCAATTGGGTATCGCACAAGATTTGAACCCAAGACTTCATTTCCACCACCATCGCTAATTGAGCTATCCCATGTGGACACAAGAGCCTTTTAAAATAATATTTTTTGTTGAAGTAATTAATAAAAATTCTATAAAAACATCCATGACATATGGCCAGTGAAAAAACATTACACATCAATCCATAATAAGCATCAAAACACTTCATCATATGTATCACATTACTAAATGAAAAGAATCATAAAAGTTCACTAAATTATAACATCATCATTATTATTATTATTATTATTATTATTATTATTATTATTATTATTATTATAAAATATATAAATTTACAAAAACATGCAACAAGATTATTTCATGAAGATTCTTAATATGCAAATAGGCTTTGTTATAATATCATAAGCCAATACAATGTCTTATCAATATAGCATGTTTCAAACCATAACTCCCTTCATATGACACTTGCTCATATAATATTTTTTTAAATAATCAATTTAGTTAAAAAGGAAAAAAAAACATAACTACTTTAAGAGAAATTTAAAACTTTGATTTTTGTATATCATGGCTCATTCTATAGGCCAGTGTGAAGGTGATGTGAAAGTATGTCTATGTTCAAATTCATAAATGTGTAAGTATGTCATTTTTGAACTTGATAAAATATTCTCTAAATAAAAAAACAATCACAACTATGAAAAAGGAAAAAGAAAAATATTTATATATGCTATGCATGTTTAATTAGTTGTCCATATAACCTAATATAATTTCAAAAAATATTTGAGTATCATGTTTAAACATTATACTTTTCAAAAATATTTTGATATCTGATATCAATTTTCATATATATATATATATATATATATATATATATATATATTAAAAGAAAATAGTGTATGTTCTATACACTAAAATATCCAATGTGGGTTAATAACATAATATTTTAATATGAATTAATATTTTCGTATACTTAAAAATATATTAATAACAAAAAAAATCATTTTAATGTGTCCTAATAAAATGGCTTAATACATTAGTGGTTAAGATGAATCTAAACTGGTTATGAATATTTTAAAATATTCTTTAGAGATTCAATCTCTATCATCCACCCCATAATTATTGATAACTAATTTAAAATTATAAACACCATATTTTAAAATTAACACAAGTATCTATATAATTAAAAAAATAAAAATAAAAAATAAAGATTAAAAAGATAAAAATTAATTGAATATTTTTTTGCTTTTTCTTTAAAATAAAACATCATAATTTTGGTGGAATTATAATGTTTCATGTTTATCATTAATTACCAATCTAGATTAAAAAAATATTCAGTTTTACGAAAATTCTAAAAACTTTTGAGTAACGTAAAATCATCAACTTAAAATTATTTATATATATATATATATATTGGATTTCTAAGCTAATTCGAGAATTAGAAAAACCTGCTCCAAAAGAACAAAAAAATTTACCAGTTTAATTTTTCACGGTGAAGTCTCGATCACATGTAGTAAATGGAAAGTTTAACCTGGTTCACGTGGAATGCAATTTGGATGGGGTGAGGGGAGCAATTTCGGTCACCTGGATTACCATTGGGTGAATGGTGAGCAAATCCCAATATTAAAAGGATGCGATCACCCACAAAAAACACGTGACGAAGCTCGTGGTAGTCACTATTCTGCTGACCAGTACGAGTTTGTTAGCGTGTACAGGTAAAAGTTTTACTGGATAACGTATTCGCCATATGCATTGTTTTTTTCTGGATCGATGTCATGAAAGTTTTACTGTCAGCACGTTTCTCCAGGATTGAAGTACCAGATGGGAGTGTCCTTTTTCATTCTCATTATTGTCGCCCTTTAACCAGGATATAATTTTGCATGGTATGTTATGGAAATTTTTGCCTTTGTTTAAAGAAAAACTGGGTTATAGTTGTCAATTATCAAGATAAGATTTAGGGTGTCCAGAGATTTTTGATGGTGCTGAATTATATTTACCCTCAAAGATTCAATTCCAACACTCCCAAAATTACATTTTTTGAAATTTGTTTTAGGAAATTCCAATGAGAATTTCACCATCCAAATAAAATTAAAACCTCAAATTTAAATTACAGTTATCAAATTGGTAAGCATTTGTTAAAAGCATAAGTTGGAGTTATAATTATTAAATTGGTTCAAACAAAAATAAAAATTAGAAAAAAATAGATTTCTTGAAATTTGCTTTATGAAATTCCAATGAAAATTTAACCATCCAAATAAAATTCAAGCCTCAAATTTAAATTACAGTTATCAAATTGGTAGGCATTTGTTCAAAGCATAAGTTGGAGTTGTAGTTATTAAATTGGTTCAAACAAAAATTAAAAATAAAAAAAATGAGAATTTAGCCATCCAAATAAAATTGAAGCCTCAGATTTAAATTACAATTATCAAATTGGTAGGCATTTGTTCAAAGCATAAGTTGGAGTTATAGTTATTAAATTGGTTCAAACAAAAATTAAAATTAAAAAAAAAAAAAAGAGTTATAGTTATTAAATTGGTTCAATCAAAATTAAAAATTAAAAAAATTTCCAATTTCATTAGAATACCCCTTAGATGTAATTTGATTTGTTGCACATTATAAATGGTAAATGATTAACAGATTAGATCATATTACTAAAATCTATATTTGAGAGTTTGTAGGCAAAGATTGTTCATTATTTGATAAAGGATATTAAGGGCACCTGAAAAATAGATCCAGATTAGATCATATTACTAAAAATCTATATTTGAGAATTTTTCTGCAAAGATCGTTCATTATTTGATAGAGGATATTAGGGGCACTGAAAAATAGATAGCAGAAAGTGCATAAAGTTATAAAGGAAATGAAATATAATTATGAAATCCAAAAAATAATCATGAAATCCATTTTTATTTTTTTTCAATTTAGTTCCTGTTTTCAAGGGATATGGGAGAAAATAGGATAGAAGAGAATTTGTGAAGTGACTTAATTTTATAGGAAGTAATTAATTTTTTGAATATGTAGTTATTTATAGAAAAAATATTTTTTATAATAAATTTTGAAATTAAAGAAAGATATTAAATTCAAATTTTGAAAAGAGAGATTTGTTAGAGAGAAGAGGTGAGTTTTTTTTTGGGTGAATAGTATGGGTAAAGTTGTTATATTGTCCAAAGTTATAAGTTTTTAGAAATTCAGAATAAATCGGGAAGAAAATGAAGAGAATGCATCATTGTTACAAGGAGAGTTTTTAACATGTATTTACTGAATTTTTTATGAACTAAAAATTTTTAATTAGAATTTTGAAATATTTATTACTACATGGATAGAGAAATGCCCCTAGTCACTGAAGGTTTTCTTGTAGATTTGGAGTAATCTTCAAGCTTGTTTGGATGGTGTCGCTGTAGATGCGTGGATCGTTGTGCTAGGCATGATTCCATTGGTTTGAGATCCTATAGCTCCATTAGTTTCCACTACTGAGTATGTTTGCTCTTTGTTGGAGTATGTTCTTCACTATGCCATGGAGGAGGAAGCAACATTCAAAACCCTAATGTCGGCTCAAAAACCCTAGGATTCTTCTTCTCTCCCTTAAAAAATTGTGAAGAAAATAGCTTCAATCCCAACGATGAATCTCTCTCCTTCAGATCCATGCAAGAGAGACTTGACTCTCTCAAAAACAAGTTTTGGTCAGTAAATTTATGTGCTTGTGGCTCAATCCAAAGGCACTCGAATCCTGGATCGCAGAGCAATGGACTGCCAAGCTACAACATTAGGTAATTTTCTTTGCAATTGAAAAGGGCTTCTACTTCCTTTTGTTTCCCAATAAAGTAGAAAGAGATTTGATTTTCATATGAATATTTCATGGGGTCTCATGGACTCTTGATTTCAGTCCAAATTTTGAGATCACTATTGTATCGGTGTGGGCTCCAGTGCTAAACTTTCCTCTTCATCTTTGGGGGCCTGCTACACTAAAAGACATTGGGAACACGTTGGATCGCTATTTAGATAAATCAAAAACAAAACGAGATCAAATCTCTTGTGATCACATCTGTGTTGAGGTAAACCTCAATGAAGGTTTATCGAAAGCCCTAAACAAAAATCTTGGACAATGGAGTTATATTTAGGAATTAGGCTATTAGTATATTCCTTTCAAATGCATCATATGTCATTCTGACGAGCACTTTGCCAAAAACCACCCCTAGAAGAAAAAAGATGAGTAGGCCCAAATTCCATATTTTTAAAGAGGTAGGTTTCTAACCAGCACAAAAGCAAAGAAGGAATCAACAAAACAAATCTGCACCCCTAAAGAAATTTTTTGAAGTTGATCCAATACCATAACCTTCCTTCAAAAAAAATGTTTTAAGGCTCTTCAAGATCTAGAAGAAGAAGAAGGTACCCCTATGGATGAATCCCCAAATAAGGATACGGACATATTGAAGTATCCATGGAAAATGAAGAGAAAAATCCTCCAAGGTTCAACCCTCTTGATCTAGAGTTAATTTTTATGAAAATTTCATTGGACTTGACACCCTACACTCTCACGGAGATGATGTGATCTACTCCAAAGTTTTACAAGGAAGTTATGGAAATTAGAGCAGCTCATGCAAAATCACCTATGGTAGATAGCGCTGAAAAAATCTTCTCCTCGAATACAATGGAACTACCTCTCACAAGAGGCAGAGAATCTAATGAAGCAAAGGGAAAACATTAAAAAGATTCTAACTTGGCTTGAGGATCACAACTCTGTGTCGAGTCTCTACTCCAAAAGGCCACTAAATAACTCAAAGTATTGTTTTTGTATTGTCTTATGTTTGCAATTCGAAAGCATTTACTCTTGTGAATATGTAGAAGGGCTCACTTGTTGTACCTGCAGAAAATACAAGAATCTCTCTCCCATGAATTTTTTCCTCTTAATTTAATCATTATCTCAAAGTAAGATTACATAGAAAAATAGCAAGGTATTGAATTAAAAGATGAAGGTATTGAATTCAGAGTCATCTACGAGGGTGGAGGAATTGCCGGAATAGTTAAAAGTGGCCATAATCTGGGCAAAAAAAAATTCAAAAACTCTTGTAAATGCAGTGTTTGAATCATGTTTTTTATGGTGGAAATGGATTCAACACCATCAAAAACATCTAGGGCACCTAAAATTATAAATTTTGACACCTTTACTTGGATTTACAAATTATAAATTTTGACACCTTTACTTGGATTTACAAAAATCCCTCTCAATTTTTTGTCTAAATATAACCGGAATTTCCCTAAATTTCGAGGTAAAAAAGCATAATTGTTAAACTACCACATTGAATTCTTTGTCTATTATTATGACCTACACAAATTTAATAAATTCATTTCTCTTTTTTTCCCAAAAAAAATTAATTTTTTTATAATATATTGAATTCAAATGAGAATCCAAATTTCAAGTGGGTAACTATGATTTAATTTGAGTTGCGTTGTAAATATATTAAAATATATTTTAAAAATCAAAATATTACAATTTAGTCCATATTAAAAAAAATTGAAACTTAAAAACATTAAATCAACATATATATTTAAAAAAATTCGATATAAATTTTATTAATGGTTTGACGTAACGCCTCTCGCTCGAATTGCAAAATATTTCGTAAATGTATATAGCTCATCTTTTAAAAGCACCCTACCATAGTTAATTTTATTACTGTAATAGTCCGTGTGGCTTTGTCCGATTACTGCTCTGCACTACAAATCTGACCGTCCTTGTTCCTCCTTCACGAGTCCCTAAAGAAGTTGTTTCCATGGGACCCAAACGCACTCCCTGTCAGTAAAATATAAAGCTTTTGCCGACCAACACCTCTGATTCTAAAGATATTATATTACGAGATCGGATGTTTTTCTAATCTAAAATTTTGACACCTAACTCGTTTCCAGATCTTGAAAATAGAAAACAAACTAAAGCATCTAGTCCCATGTATCTAATTCTAATTTTAATTTGACCGACAATCAATTCTATGATGGTATACGCTACCTTGGAATTGAGAAGACGTGATCCGTCGGTACAGTTTCGGAAGCTCCGAAGAAGCAATGGATTATCGTGGTGTGAAACTACGCTCATCTCTTCAGAAGTCCACTAGCGTTAAATTCAGGGTCAACAAAATGAACCAACCAAAGTAGAAGGCAATAAAGCTGCGCCAGTGCCTCCAGTCCATGCAGTTTTCTGTATTTTATATAGAGTGATGAAAAAAATGAGTACCGACGGGGCGAACCAGACGTTATTGGCTCTGATACTAATTTTTCGCAGGGGCTTTCACAATGCTTGCCATAGCGCGGCACTCTAGCAGCACTGTAACAAGCTTTATGAAAGCCTTTGCTAAAAATTGGTATCAGAGCCAATAACGTCTGGTTCGCTGGGTCAGTGCTCATTTTTTCATTACTCTATATAAAATGGATCCAATTAGAAAGTCTATTTCATACCGTGATATTGAAGAGAAAGAGTCCTCTGCTCAAGAAAATCTCCTTCAGGATATGTTCGCTATTGCATCTAGTAAGGTTTTAAATTTTGCTGAACTTGAATATGAAGGAATCCAACCCTCTGCTAGATGGCAGCTACCTTCAATTAATGCTTCAGAAGTCTATGCAGATCTATCTGCCTTCCATTTAATTGCTGCTACTAGGATAAGTATAAAGGAATCTATCAGTCAGATTCAGGAAAATTCTGACTATGTACAATCTATTCCTTTACTTAACCCCAAACAATTATAGGCTGAGGCTAAGCATCTAAAAACCCAGTACCTTCATTTGGGTTGTATCAGAATTGGAATACATGCATTAACACATCAGGGTTTGAATACTTTTGTGTTAGCTACTATCTGAGATCTTACACATAACAAATATACAGATTCATTAATAGGAGGGATAGTTGCACCTCTTTCAAATGGTCCAGTTTATTTTGATTGCTATCCAAATTTTTCAGTTTATGTCTTTGATGAAACTATTGAGAGCATTCTCCAGCTCCAAATCCAGACAACTAGATTTGATATGAATAAGAAAAGACATAATATAGCAATCCAAACCAGAGGTTGCTTCAGGCACACAAATACCCTGTATCCTGCTGTTATGCATGCCCCCAGTAAAGATTCTAAAGCTAGTGTTGTGGTGTTAACAGACTCTAGAAATAAAAAAAATAGAACACCAAACAATCAGGTGGGAAGATTTGACATTCCCTGAACACTGGGTGGTTTCAAACCCTAGGCCTTCGTCAGTCAAGAAAATTACTGTTGCAGATATCACACAAGAGTCCTCCTCTGTCATCTTATCTTTTCCTCATAGATCTACTATAGACAGAAAGAGGATAGATCAAATGTGCAGGAGTTCACCATTATACAGAAATCCTGAACTTGTTGACACTGTTTGCACAAGTTCTCTTGTAAATACTTGTAAACATATTTCATTGTTTGAATTAGCCCAGATGGTAAATTTTTCTCCCCTAGAAGTTAAATGCCCAGAGTGTTAGTGTCTTGTTATTTTAAGCCAGCTTGTGGATTTGGTAATCCATGAGAATCATCATCGTAGGACTGGTGAAGGCCCACCTACAACTTCTTTCAATCCATGTCCTAATCCTAAATGCTCAAAATTTCCATTTCCTCATGAGTTAGAGCATGTTTTGATGATGCATGAAATTCATATTTTGGAAAATGAAGATCCGAGGTTAACCCAAATGTTTTCAGTAATGAGACTAGCCAAACCAAGATATGGTCTTGGTTATCTTGAGCAAGCTAATGGCCTTATACCAGATTGTCGATTTGGTTCTATTCTGGATGACTACAAAAATCCAATAGTCATGGAGATGCACAAATTCTTCACCTTAATGGATGGATGTCTGAAAAATAGAGTCCCTGCCAAATGGATGAAAGCCATGTTGAATTGAGATCTTTTTACAAATCCTAAAGCAGAAGAATTTGGTTTCAGTCATTCTATGTCTGAGAAAAGAAAATTGTCTCAAGAATGGAAAAAACACATGGACTGTACTAACACATGGATCTCATTCTATGTCTGGTTAGAAAGGAAAAAGCAACAAATGATTTTAATCATTAATGCATCCACTTCATCTCAACATTCTTGGATAGCACTAGATGGTCTTAAAGTTGAAACACCTACAACGTTTCCTCCATACAGAGACATAGTGCTTGGAGAAGGACAAAATTCTGTGAAAGCCATACCACAAGTGTTAAAGGATGACAATGCCTCTGGTACTAATGGCAGAATACATAAAACTTCTGAACAGCTGAATTGGACAAACACAACTGTGAAGGGTCTTGAAATGAACATGGCCAAATCCAAAGAGGTCAAAGAACAATTTGATACTGTCCAAGTTTCTTTAAATTCTGTAAATAATTCCTTGAATAATGTTCAAAATTCTACTTCAGTAATTAGAGGATATGTTAGAGAATCTCTAATAAAGCTAGAGAATGTTGAAGACAAAATGGTGGAACATATTGGTTCTACATCTGGACAAATAAATGAACTGGTACAGAAGATGAATCAATTATCTATATCCAAAATAGAAAAACCAGTTCCTTCTTCTTTTTTGCATAAAGCAAGTGTTTGTATTCAGGATCCTATCAAGCCAATCGACAGGTTTCCTTTTCTATTCCCCAAAGAAATTGCATCCCAAGAACCAGAAAAAGTTGAGACTTCAAGTGAACACATTTCTATAACAAGTCTATTTAAGGAAGAGGAAAAAGAGTCAGAAGTTATGCCTATATATGAGCCTTTAGAAAGTCAGTATAGCAGGTATTCAGCACCTGATATTAGAGGAAAAGGCAGACTACATGAAACCCACACTTTCTTCCCTGATTCTCATAGGGAATGGACTATAGATAACCTCAATGTTGACCATATAAGACAAATGGTAGACATGATGTTTACAGAATATAAACTTATGTGTCTAAGAGGAAAAACTGAGGTAGAAGCCTGCAAAACAATTATCCAGTGTTTCACAGGCACACTATCAAAATGGTGGGAAACAGAATCCTCTCTGCTTTAATTAAATAGATGGAAGAAGAGCTGCTCAAAGATGAGCAAGGAAATATAATTCATAATTAAGATGGGACATCACAAAATAGCATGATTGGAGCCTTGACTTCCATGATTTTTAAGCACTGGTGTGGTTCTGAGGCAGAAATAGTCGATAAACATGAGATTATTTTAATGAATCTCAAGTGCAATAAAATATCCGAATATGAAGACTTCCATTGAGATTGGATGCAGAGAATCTATGAAGTCAAAGACTCAAAGAATTTGTTATGGAAGCAAGTCTATCTTGCAACACTTTTCTCCAGGTTTGTTGATTATCTCAGACTACAAGAATTTTTTCAAATGTTTTTTGAGTCTTACACAAGGGGACAAATATATTCAATTATTACTAAAGCTTTGGTTTGTCTTTGCACAAGCTCGAAAGTTAATAAGTCTCTAGAAAAGTATTCCAGGGTCCCTGACAACAAATAATTGTGCAGCAAGTATGGGTTATCTCTTGATGATCCATTACTAAAAAGGAGAAAAATCAAGAAACGTGCCAAGAAAGAAAAGAATTTATCAACAAGAAAAGACTTTAAGAAGAAAGGCTGATCTTTTCGACAGCGTAAAAGGAAGGGATATTACAAATATGTCCCTAAGACACATTATTATAACCATCCGACATTCACCTGCATAGTGCCAAGCAAGAAAAATGGAATAAATTGACATGTTGGTAGTGTGGGAAAAATGGACACTCTGCAAATAATTGTCCAGTAGGTGAAGAATGAAAAAGAAATCGACGCAAGAAATTTCATCCTCAAAATAAAAAATTAAAAACTCCAAAAATAGAGGCTCGATATCTTTGCATGAGATGTGGGTCTAGAAATCATAAAACTGATCATTGCCCCAATATTGTGATCAAAGAACACCCCCAGATCTAGTGGCAACAGTTGCTTGACTCATCCGGGGATTCTAGTTTTGTATATACTTCAGAAGAAGAGGTTGAAGAATTAAATTTTTATGCAAATGCTTGTTATTGTTCAGAATCTAAAAATTGTAATGTACTTTCTCTTCTAAATCTAAAATTTCTAATGAATCTTCTGATGAAGACATACAACCACAGAAATACAAAGACAAAATTCTTATCGCATAGACAGAAGAAGATGAGATAAAAGTCTTGTCCCAAATAAGAGCTATGGAAGAAGGAGAAATGAAGAATCGCCTTATGGAAGCCTTCATGGACCAAATGAAATCTTCCAGCAGAAGTTCTTCAAAGAAGCCACTCTCCATTGACGCCTCTTATGAAAAGAATGCAAAATCATTCCAAAGGCATCAACAATAGGATAAGGTTCGCGCGCTTACCTGGGGGGAGGTAATTCGTGAAATTCACAATCTCAAATCTGAAATTTCTATTCTTAAATCTCAGATTGTGGGATTAGAAAAAGGAAAATCCATTGATGAAGCAGATCTTATAAAAGAATATGAGTTTTACAAGCCAAATGTATGGATTTATGAAGGAAGAAAAGATATTGCTTCAGGTTTTCAGGAAAAGAGGATACTCGCCATCAAATACCACCAACATCATGTACAAATAAATATTTGCATACAAGGACAAATTTTCAATTTGACTGCTCTTATTGATTCTAAAGTAGACGTAAATATTATAAATACAAAAGTGATCCCTGCTAAATATTGGATGATAGCAGAAAGAAAAGTTATTCTCTTGGGAAGTAAAATGCTGAAGTATGAAATTCCCAAGGCATCTATCTGCTTTGATAATCACTGCATAAAATTAAAATTTGCAGTTGCTGACATCCCCGTTGATTGTATATTAAGTAACATATTTTTAGCTGTTGTTGAACCACATGGTTCATTTACAACAAAAAGGAATAAGGGTGGATATTTATTACTCTTCCTACCTCCTCGAATGGCCCAAGAAAAATTAAATTACCATATGTCTCAGCTCCACGAGTCTTGACAATGGTTCAGACTATGGAAGTGCTAAAGAAAGCTGAATCAAAGCTAACAGATCTAAAAGATCTGAATTCCACCATTCATATCTCACAACAGCTAAGCTTACCAACAATACAAAAGAAGATTTCAGAATTCAAGGCACAAATAGAGAAAGAGTTTTGTGCAAAAGATCCAAATGCTTTTTGGCACAGAAAGCAATATTGTGTTGAATTGCCCTATAAAATAGAATATACAGGTAAACCATGTAAAACAAAGGCAATTCCAATGAATAAGGAATATTGTGAGCTCTGTGAAAAAGAAATCAAGAATTTGTTGAGTAAGAAATTGATCAGAGAATCAGAGAGCTCGTGGAATTGTTATGGGTTCTATGTAAATAAAAGAGCAGAACAAATCATAGGCATCCCAAGGCTAGTCATCAATTATAAGCCTTTGAACTCAATACTAGCAGATAATACATACCCGATTCCCCACAAAGGAGATCTGATAAGCAGAATAGCAGGAGCAAAAATATTTTCCAAGTTCGATCTGAAATCAGGATTTTAGCAATTTGCTATATCAGAGAAGGATAAATTCAAAACAAATTTCAGTGTTCCGACGGGACATTATGAATGGAATGTGATGCCTTTTGGCCTAAAGCATGCGCCATCCAAGTTCCAGAAGGTGATGGACTCTATATTTAAACCCTTCTTTGATTGGCTGATTGTGTGTATAGATGATATACTTATTTTTTCAAAAAATTTGCAAGATCATTTTAAACATATACAAACCTTTGTAAATACAATAAAGAGAAATGGTCTTGTATTAAGCAAAAAGAAAATCGAAGTCTTTCAGACTTCCATTAAATTTATTGGCCATACTATATTCAATGGCCAAATCTCCTTTCAAAAACATGCTATGGAATTCTCTAACAAATTTCCAGATATCAAACTTCTTGGTTGTTTAAACTATGGAAGTAATTTCTATCAAGATTGTGCCAAGGAGAGAAGCTTAGTAAATAAGAGGCTTTGCAAAAATCCTGAACCTTGGACTCCACTCCATGTTCCAGTTCGCTTCAGGAACATGGAACCCCACTGATAAAAAGTATTCTACTATAGAAAAAGAGGTGAAAGAGGCATGGAATAGCATCGACAAATTCGAGATCCATCTGGTCAATAAACTTTTTCTTCTCAGGATGGATGTGTCTGCCCTTAAGAAGGTGCTTAGTAAAAATATCAAGAAGCCTGCAGAAGCCAAATTCACCAGATGGTAAGCCCTTTTTGCCAATTTTGATTTTGACGTGGAACACATCAAAGGAGAAGACAACTTTCTACTTAATTTTCTCAGCCGAGAATACATAAAAACCCAGTCACAAGAACAAGAACATGTTTTTGTTATTGTTACTGAATGGGACCTAGATAATCAACAAGAAGTTCTCAGAACTATCAGAGAGGACCAAAGCTGGGAAGAATACAAGAAGAACTGGAAGCCAACCTGGCAGCTAAGAGAAACAAAAGTCTTAGATGTGGATCTACAACCACATATAGATATTTTACACCTAGTGCCTGAAAGAAGAGTATTTCCCAAAGGAAATCACTAGATCCATGATATGGTGTATACTAGCAGTATGGCTGCAGCTCATCAAGCAAAAGAGGCATTACAAAATAATTTCCATGACATCACAATAATCTGGTCTGAAGGAGGAAGACAAAGAAATATTTATCACAAATATTTAGTCATCAACAGAACCAGAAACACAGATTGGACAATCACTAGAAATTCTCCTATCTTATGGCCACAAAATAATCCTAATCTTATTTTACCTGACACTGTCTTTAATTTTGCAGGTTACAAAAAATTATGGTGGGATCTCCTAAATGTTGATGGAAAGAAAGAAAACCATTATACAAAATCAAAATTTGGATCAATTAGGACCATGCAAAGAAATCAATTTTCAGGATGGTTAGGTGATTGGTGGAAGGATTTTGGAGTAAATTGCACTGCTATAGATCCAATCTTTTATGAAAGTTATTTTCAGATTTCATGTGACAAATGCTTCCATAGAAATTCCATTGAAATTTTTCATATTCCTTGTACCAAAGTAATTGATTTGCTAAATTATCCAGATCACGATATACTACAACAATTTATGGCTAGGCATGATGAATGGCTAGTCATGACTAAAATAAAACATCAATAGGTGCTGAATAAACCTATGATAGTTCGACAGATCTATACAAAGGCATGGGATGGCCTCATTTATCCCAGAAATAGGTTCTCGAGAATCACAGATCTTGGTGAATCATCCTACAGTGCTAGTCCTTCTTCATAAAACGGTTTATGTGGGTTTATCCAGAAAGCTCCACTATGTAATTATGTTGTCCAGTCATGAGGACTATTCATGGCTAGTTTCCTCATGGACCTTAACTAGTTAAAAGGCATCCACATTGTAGAGAATATGCTTTCTGTAGGATTGATTCTAATATTGTAATAGGAAAAATATTCTTTAGTCATGAGACTCGGAGCACTTCTCCGACTTTTGGTGGATATTGAACCACATCTCCATGATTGATAGAATCTTTCATACTCTACTTATTGGTCTGATGGTCAGATGTTTGTCCCCCCTTATTCCTATAAAAGGAAGAGAGTCAGGCTCATTCAGGGCATCGAGAGTTAGATTTATTATGTATTCTGAGGTTAGGAGTCGAGAGCCTCTCTTGCTCTGCAACTACAGATATTAAGTATGATCTGCTTGCATCACGATAAGAACTCAAGTCTTTAGGTGATCTAAAAAGCCTGCGCATCAGTGTGAGAGCACTGGTGAGAACCTAAAGTGGCCAGATTGTTAGTGTGTCTGTCTATATGCGTGTTTTGAATATATGTTCAAAGATAGAGTCTGTGTAATCGCTAGGTAGCCTCCAGTAAGCTATCTTAGTATTGAGTAGCAACAGTCTGGTAAATGCGAACACAATCCATCTCTGGTATGAACAGACTGTAAATCAAGTGTAATCGATATCTGAAAATTCAATAAAAGAGTGTTATTTCTTTTTCCGCTTCCGAGTACTGTGTGTTTTAATTTGTGCTGTTGTGTAGTAGTTGTCTCATAATCTTCACTCGAAGTTCATTAGGGGTTCACCAAAGGTTAGAAGGGATGCCAGACCATTAGAAGGTGAGGAAGCCATGTGTAAGTTTGCAGAGCATGAAAAATCCAAGTAGGTTAACAGTAAGTTCACCAGAGGTCGATCAGTGAAGACAAATGAAGAGACACAACAAGGCCAAGATAGTAGAGAGCAACAACAGCATAGCACGACATTGTAGTAGCACTGTAGCAAGCTTTATGAAAGCCCCTGCTAAAATTTGGTATCAGGATTTGTAAAAAGATCCCAATTCAATATGGCTTTCATCCATTTGGCAGGGACTCTATTTTTCAAACATCCATCCATTAAGGTGAAGAATTTGTGCATCTCCGTGACTGCTGGATTTTTGCAGTCATCCGGAATAGAACCAAATTAGCAATCTAGTATAAGGCCATTAGCTTTCTCAAGATAACCAAGACCATATCTTGGTTTAGCTGGTCTCATTACTGAAAACATTTGGGTTAACCTTGGATCTTCATATCCAAAATAGAAATCTCATGCATCATCAAAACATGCTCTGACTCATGAGGAAATGGTATTTCTGAGCACTTAGGATTAGGACATGGATTGACAGAAGTTGTAGGTGGGGCTTCACCAGTCCTATGATGATGATTCTCATGGATTACCAAATCTGCAAGCTGGTTTAAAATAACAGGATAGTCTAGGCATTTAACTTCTAGGGAAGAAAAATTTACCATCTGGGCTAATTCAAACAATGAAATATGTTTGCAAGTATTTACAAGAGAACTTGTGCAAGCAGTGTCAACAAGTTCAGGATTTTTGTATAATGGTGAACTCCTGCACATTTGATCTATCCTCTTTCTGTCTATAGTAGATCTACGGGGAAAAGATAAGACAGCAGAGGAGGACTCTTCTCTAATATCTGCAGAAGTAATTTTCTTGACTGACGGAGGCCTGGGGTTTGAAACCACCCAGTGTTCAGGGAATGTCAAATCTTCCCACCTAATCGTTTGGTGTTCTATTTTCTGATTTCTAGAGTCTGTTAACACCACAACACTAGCTTTAGAATCTTTACTAGGGGCATGCATAACAACATGATACAGGGTATTTGTGTGCCTGAAGCAACCTCTGGTTTGGATTGTTATATTATGTCTTTTCTTATTCATATCAAATCTAATTTTCTAGAATTGGACCTGAAGAATGCTCTCAATTGTTTCATCAAAGACATAAACTGAAAAATTTGGATAGAAATCAAAATAAACTGGAGCATTTGAAAGAGGTGCAAATTTGTTATGTGTAAGATCTCGAATAGTAGCTAACACAAAAGTATTCAAACCCTGATGTGTTAATGCATATATTCCAATTCTAATACAACCCAAATGAAGATACTGGGTTTTTAGATGCTTAGCATCGGCCTGTAATTGTTTGGGGCTAAGTAAAGGAATAGATTGTATGCAGTAAGAATTTTCCTGAATCTGACTGATAGATTCCTTTATACTTATCCTAGTAGCGGCAATTAAATGGAAGGTAGATAGATCTGCATAGACTTCTGAAGCATTAATTGAAGGTAGCTGCCATCTAGCAGAGGGTTGGCTTTCTTCATATTCAAGTTCAGCAGAATTTAAAACCTTACTAGATGCAATAGCGAACATATCCCGAAGGGGATTTTCTTGAGCAGAGGACTCTTGCTCTTCAATATCACGGTATGAAACAGACTTTCTAATTGGATCCATTTTATATAGAGTGATGGAAAAATGAGTACTGACTCGGCGAACCAGACGTTACTGGCTCTGATACCAATTTTTAGCAGGGGCTTTCACAAAGCTTGCTACAGTGCTGCTATAGTGCCGCGCGCTCCACGCACTATGCTGTTGTCACTCTCTGCTATCTTGGCCTTGCTGTGTCTCTTCATTTGTTTTCACTTCTCGACCTTTGGTGAACTTAGTGCGAACCTACTCAGATATTTCACGCTCTATGACCTTACACATGGCTTCCTCACCTTGTAATAGTCCGACATCCCTTCAAACCTTTTCCAAACCCCTAATGAACATCGAGTGAAGGATATAACTACTACACAGCAGCACAAATTAAAGCACACAGTACTCGGAAGTGGAAAATGACATAACACACTTTTATTGAATTTTCAAATATCGATTACACTTGATTTACAGTCTGCTCATACTAGAGATGGGTTGTGTTCACATTACTAGGCTGTTGCTACTCAATACTGAGATAGCTTACTGGAGGCTACCTGGCAATTACACAGACTCTGTCTTTGAACATATACTCAAAACACACATATAGACAGACACACTAACAATCTGGCCACTTTAGGTTCTCACCAGTGCTCTCACACTGATCCACAGGATTCTTAGATCACCTAAAGACTTGAGTTCTTCTCGTGATGCAAGCAGATCAAACTTAATGTCCGCAGTTGCAGAGCAGGAGAGGCTCTCAACTCCTAACTTCAAAAGACACAATAAATCTAACTCTAGATGCCCCAATTGAGCCTGACTCTCTTCATTTTATAGGAAGAAGAGGGGACAAGCATCCGACCATTAGACCAATAAGTTGAGTACGAAAGATTCTATCAATCATGGAGATGTGGTTCAATATCTACCAAAAGTTGGAGAAGTGCTCCGGGTCTCGTGACTAAAGAATCTTTTTCCTATTACAAGATTACAATAAATCCTACGGAAAGCATATTATCTACAAGGTGGATGACTTTTAACAGGTAAGGCCCACAAGGAAACTGGCCATGAATAGTCCTCATGACTAGACAACATAATTACATAGTGGAGCTTTCTAGATAAACCCACGAAAACCATTTTATGAAGAAGAACGAGCACTGTAGGATGATTCACCAAGAGCTGTGATTCCCGGGAACCTATTTCTGGGATAAGTGAGGCCGTCCCATGCCTTTGCATAGATCCGTCAAACTATCATAGGTTTATTCAACACATATTGATGCTTTATTTTCGTCATGACTAGCCATTTATCATGCCTAGCCATAAATTGTTGTAGTATATGGTGATCTGGATAAGTCAGCAGATCACTTATCGTGGTACAAGGAATATGAAAACATTCAATGACATTTTTGTGGAAGAATTTGTCACATGACATCTGAAAACAACTTTCATAAAAGATTGGATCTATAGTAGTGAAATTTACTCCAAAATATTTCCACCTGTCACCTAACCATCCTGAAAATTGATTTCTTTGCATGGTCGTAATTGATCCAAATTTTAATTTTGCATAATGGATTTCTTTCTTTCCATCAATATTTAGGATATCACACCATAATTTTTTGTAACCTACAAAATTAAAGACAGTGTCAGGAAAAATAAGATTAGGATTATTTTGTGGCCATCAGATAGGAGAATTTCTAGTGATTGTCCAATCCGTGTTTCTGGTTCTGTTGATGACTAAATATCTGTGATAAATATTTCTTTGTCTTCCTCCTTCAAACCAAATTATTGCGATGTCATGGAAATTATTTTGTAATTCCCCTTCTGCTTGACGAGCTGCAGTCATACTGCTAGTATACACCATATCATGGATCCAACGATTTCCTTTAGGAAATACTCTTCTTTCAGGCACAAGGTGTAAAATATCTGTATGTGGCTGTAGATCCACATCTAAGACTTTTGTTTGTCTTAGCTGCCAGGTGGGCTTCCAGTTCTTCTTGTATTCTTCCCAGCTTTGGTCCCCTCTGATAGTTCTGATAACTTCTTGTTGATTATCTGGGTCCCATTCAGTAACAATAACAAAAACATGTTCTTGTTCTTGTTCTTGTGACTCAGTTTGTATGTATTCTTGGCTGAGAAAATCAGGTAGACAGTTGTCTTCTCCTTTGATGTGTTCCACTTCGAAATCAAAATTGGCAAAAAGGGCTTTCCATCTGGCAAATTTGGCTTCTCCAGGCTTCTTAATATCTTTATTAAGCACCTTCTTAAGGGCAGACACATCTGTCCTGAGAAGAAATGGTTTATTGACCAGATGGATCTCGAATTTGTTGATGCTATTCCATGCTGCTTTCACCTCTTTTTCTATAATAGAATATATTTTCTCAGTGGGGTTCCATGTTCCTAAAGTCAACTGGATAACCTGTTCTTCATTATCTTTTTTTCTGTTTTAATATACCCCCCAATCCAATGTTGCTGGCATCATATTATACAATCTTATAAGCTGCTTCATTAGATATATATAGTATGGGAAGGTCTACGTAATGTAAACAACCAAGAAATCTTTGTAGCTACGTCTTGTCTGTAATGATGTCTGGAAATTTGTTAGAGAATTCCAGAGCATGTTTTTGCAAGGATATTTGGCCATTGAATATAGTATGGCCAAGAAATTTAATGGAAGTCTGAAAGACTTTGATTTTCTTTTTGCTTAATACAAGACCATTCCTCTTTATTGTATTTACAAAGGTCTATATATGTTTAAAATGATCTTGCAATTTTTTTGAAAAAATAAGTATATCATCTATATACACAATCAGCCAATCGAAGAAGGGTTTAAATATAGAGTCCATCACCTTCTGGAACTTGGATGGTGCATGCTTTAGGCCAAAAGGCATCACATTACATTCATAATGTCCGGTTGGGACACTGAAATCTGTTTTGAATTTATCCTTCTTTGATATAGCAACTTGCCAAAATCCTGATTTCAGATCGAACATGGAAAATATTTTTGCTCCTGCTATTCTGCTTATCAGATATCCTTTGTGGGGAATCAGATATGTATTATCTTCTAGTACTGATTTCAAATGCTTATAATTGATGGCTAGCCTTGGGATGCCTTTGATTTGTTCTGCCCTTTTATTTACATAGAACCCATAAAAATTCCATGGGCTCTTTGATTCTCTGATCAATTTCTTACTCAACAGATTCTTGATTTCTTTTTTGTAGAGCTCACAATATTCCTTATTCATCAGAATTGCCTTACTTTTACATGGCTTACCTTTATATTCTATTTTATAGGTAAATTCAACACAATATTGCTTTCTATGCCAAAAAGCATTTGGATCTTCTGCACAATACTCTTTCTCTATTTGTGCCTTTAATTCTGAAATATTCTTTTGTATTGTTGGTAAGCTTAGCTGTTGTGAGATATGAATGGTGGATTTCAGATCTTTTAGATCTGTTAGCTTTGATTCAACTTTCTTTAGCTCTTCCATAGTCTGAACCATTGTCGAGACTCGTGGAGCTGAGACATATGGTAATTTAATTTTTCTTGGGCCATTCGAGGAGGTAGGAAGAGTAATAAAATATCCACCCTTATTCTTTTTTGTTCTAAATGAACCATGTGGTTCAACAACAGCTAAAAATATGTTACCTAAAATACAATCAACAAGGATGTCAGCAACTGCAAATTTTAATTTTATGCAGTGATTATCAAAGCAGATAGATGCCTTGGGAATTTCATACTTCAACATTTTACTTCCCAAGCGAATAACTTTTCTTTCTGCTATCATCCAATATTTAGCAGGGATCACTTTTGTATTTAGAATATTTACGTCTGCTCCAGAATCAATAAGAGTAGTCAAATTGAACATCTGTCCCTATATGCAAATATTTATTTGTACATGATGTTGCTAGTATTCGATGGCGAGTATCCTCATTTCCTGAAAACCTGAAGCAGTATCTTTTCTTCCTTCATAAATCTATACATTTGGCATGTAAAACTCTTATATATCATATTCTTTTATAGGATCTGCTTCATCAATGGATTTGCCTTTTTCTAATACCACAATCTGCGATTTAAGAATAGAAATTTCAGATTTGAGATTGTGAATTTCATGACTTACCTCCCCCAAGGTAAGTGCATGAACCTTATCCTATTGTTGATGCCTTTGGAATGATTTTGCATTCTTTTCATAAGAGGCATCAATGAAGAGTGGCTTCTTTGAAGAACTTCTGCTGGAAGATTTCATTTGGTCCATGAAGGCTTCCATAAGGCGATTCTTCATTTCTCCTTCTTCCATAGCTCTTATTTGGGACAAGATTTTTATCTCATCTTCTTTTGTCTATGCCATAAGAATTTTCTCTTTGTATTTCTATGGCTGTATGTCTTCATCAGAAGATTCATTACAAATTTTAGATTCAGAAGAGAAAATACATTTACAATTTTTAGAATCTAAAAAATCACAAGCATTTGCATAAAAGTTTAATTCTTCAACTTCTTCTTCCAAAGTATATACAAAACTAGAATCACCGGATGAGTCAAGCAACTGTTGCTACTGAATCTGGGGGTGTTCTTTGATCACCATGTTGGGGAAATGATCAATTTTATGATTTCTAAACTCACATTTCATGCAAAGATACTGAGCCTCTGTTTTTGGAGTTTTTAATTTTTTATTTTGAGGCTGAAATTTCTTGCCTCGATTTCTTTTTGATTCTTCACCTATTGGACAGTTATTTGCAGTATGTCCATTTTTGGCACACAACCAACATGTCAATTTATTGGATTTTTCTTGCTTGGCACCATGCAGGTGAATGTCAAATGGTTTATAATAATGTGTCTTAGGGACATATTTGTAATATCCCTTCCTTTTATGCTATCGAAAAGATCGGCCTTTCTTCTTAAAGTCTTTTCTGGTTGATAAATTCTTTTCTTTCTTGGCTTGTTTCTTGATTTTTCTCCTTTTTACTAATGGATCATCAAGAGATAACCCATACTTGCTGCATAATGATTTGCTGTTGGGGAACCTGGACAACTTTTCTAGAGACTTATTAACTTTCGAGCTTGTCCAAATACCAACCAACGCTTTAGTAATAATTGAATATATTTGTCCCCATGTGTAAGACTCAAAAGGAATTTGAAAAAATTATTGTAGTCTGAGATAGTCAACAAACCTGGAGGGAAGTGTTGCAAGATAGACTCGCTTCCATAACAAATTATTTGATGCTTTGACTTCATAGATTCTCTGCATCAAATATCGATGGAATTCTTCATATTTGGATATTTTATTGCACATGAGATTCATTAAAATAATCTCATGTTTATCGGCTATTTCTGCCTCAGAACCACACTAGTGCTCAACAATCATGGAAGTCAAGGCTCCAATCATGTTGTTCTGTACTGTCCCATTTGAATTATGAATTATATTTCCTTTCTTGTCTTTGAGCAGCTCTTCTTCCATCTATTTAATTAAAGCAGGAGAGGATTCTATTTCCCACCATTTTGATAGTGTTCCTGTGAAACACTGGATAATTGTTTTTCAAGCTTCTACCTCAGTTTTTCCTCTTAGAAACATAAGTTTATATTTTGTAAACATCATGTCTACCATTTGTCTTATCTGGCTGACACTGAGGTTATCTATAGTCCATTCCCTATGAGAATCAAGGAAGAAAGTGTGGGTTTCAGGCAGTTTTCCTTTCCCTATGATATCAGGTGCTCAATACCTACTATACTGACTTTATAAAGGCTCATATATAGGCATAACTTCTGGCTCTTTTTCCTCTTCCTTAAATATACTTGCTATAGAAATATGCTCACTTGAAATCTCAACTTTTTATGGTTCTTGGGATGCAATTTCTTTGGGGAATAAAAAAGGAAACCTATCGACTGGCTTGATAGGATCCTGAATACGGACACTTGCTTTATGCAAAAAAGAAGAAGGAATTGGTTTTTCTATTTTGGATATAGATAATTGATTAATCTTTTGTACCAGTTCATTTATTAGTCCAAATGTAGAACCAATATGCTCCACCATTTTGTCTTGAACATTCTCTAGCTTTATTAGAGATTCTCTAACATATCCTCTAATTACTGAAGTAGAATTTTGAACATTATTCAAGGAATTATTTATAGAATTTAAAGAAACTTGGACAGTATCAAATTGTTCTTTGACCTCTTTGGATTTGGCCATGTTCATTTCAAGACCCTTCACAGCTGTGTTTGTCCAATTCAGCTGTTCAGAAGTTTTATGTATTCTGCCATCAGTACCAGATGCACTGTCATCCTTTAATACTAATGGTATTGCTTTGGCAGAATTTTGTCCTTCTCCAAGCACTATGCCTTTGTATGGAGGAAAAGTTGTAGGTGTTTCAACTTTAAGACCATCTAGTGCTATCCAAGAATGTTGAGATGAAGTGGATGCATCAGTCATTAAAATCATTTGTTTCTTTCTCCTTTCTAACCAGACATAGAATGAGATCCATGTGTTAGTACAGTCCATGTGTTTTTTCCATTCTTGAGACAATTTTATTTTCTCAGACATAGAATGACTGAAACCAAATTCTTCTGCTTTAGGATTTGTAAAAAGATCCCAATTCAACATGGCTTTCATCCATTTGGCAGGGACTCTATTTTTTAAACATCCATCCATTAAGGTGAAGAATTTGTGCATCTCCATGACTGCTGGCTTTTTGCAGTCATTCAGAACATAACCAAATCGGCAATCTAGTATAAGGCCATAAGCTTGCTCAAGATAACCAAGACCATATCCATGTTTAGCTGGTCTCGTTACTAAAAAACATTTGGGTTAACCTTGGATCTTCATTTTCCAAAATAGGAATCTCATGCATCATCAAAACGTGCTCTGCCTCATGAGGAAATGGAATTTCTAGGCACTTAGGATTAGGACATGGATTGATAGAAGTTGTAGGTGGGGCTTCACCAATCCTAGGATGATGATTCTCATGGATTACCAAATCTGCAAGCTGGCTTAAAATAACAGGATATTGACACTCTATGCATTTAACTTCTAGGGAAGAAAAATTTGCCATCTGGGGGAATCCAAACAATGAAATATACTGAGAAACTAGAAGGAATGGGTTTGTATTAATGGTGAAAAGCCCACGCACAGATTATATCTTCAATTTGTTTTTTATTTTCAAGAAATTGTGTAATTTGATTAAAACGACCAACATTTCAGTGGACACCACTACCAATCACAAGTAATACATGAACTTTGAATTTGAATTTACTGATGGAAATTGTTGATTGATTTTTGGGTGTTTTTTCATTCATATCTATTAATGTTAGATGCATCTTGTTGTTCACTAAGTTTTTCTGACATCATCTTTGAAATCTCCTCTTTGTTACATTCCTTTCACTAGCTCTGTTTCTCTCCTTTTTTCACATAGGAGCTTCTCGTCATCTTGCTTCCCTTTCCCATCAACATTACTTTCTGTACTGCTTGGAGCTGTCATTTCACATCCAACTTATCATCTTCAATCTACGGTCTATAGTATCTAGCAAAAACATAAGCTATCAATGCTTAGATGTTTTGTGATATAAGCGACCAATTTGGAAAAAGTCTCTCCCAGAATATTTTCTCTAGGGTTCGACTCTGTTGCCTTATCCATGTTGGAACAAGCTGCGTAGTGAAACTTTGGCATAGCTTAGTTTTTTCTCCATTGAGATGGAGATGATAGAGAATTA
This sequence comes from Pinus tabuliformis, assembly GCA_031772625.1. NCBI lineage: Eukaryota > Viridiplantae > Streptophyta > Pinopsida > Pinales > Pinaceae > Pinus > Pinus tabuliformis. The sequence goes on from CM062813.1 coordinate 462,769,750, forward strand.
GCAAACAAAGAAGCATATGTGTGGTTGAGCGAAAAATAATAGCGACATAGATCGAGCTTCAATTAGTATTTTGGCCAATTTTTTTGCTAAATTAGAATCAAGTTCATGTATTTCTTAGCTTGCTTCATTTGTCTATATTTCTGACAGATCACCTAATTATGGTGAAATCTAGGAAGATTGATAAATTAAGATAATCACCTAACTGTTAGAAATCTGCAGTTTCTAAACCTTAATGTTACCCGGTTAAAAGCATTAAAGCACTAAAGCAGTTTAAAGCATTAAAGCACTAAAGCAGTTTCTAATCTAAAGCATTAGATCTTAAGCGTTGAATTGGTATATGATGGACGTACCAGATTAGAGTTAAATAATATATAAAGAATTGGGTCCTCTCTCTCCCACACGAGAGTTGCATTCTTCTCCATCAAGAAGCACATAAAGAAAGTGAGGGCAAGAGGAGAGAAACCGAATTCTGAAGAAGAGGAACAGTCAGGAGGAAGAGGATCAAAGCAGATGGCAGCCATTACATCTTCCGCTGTTAATCAAGGTATGTCATCTCATATAAAGTTATGTTTGTGAAATATTCGGTATTGATGATCTTTGGGCTGTTAGCTGTTAGTAGCTAAATTTTACATTTGGTATCGGAGCCATAATCAATAACTGAATATTTCCTATGATTGCAATTGATCTGATCTCTCATTCTTAGTCAAGATTCGATCGCCTTATTTTTTTTAAAAAGGAGATCCTCATAAAATTCCAACGCCTCCTTTGCCTCTGAAACACTGACGCGTTCGCCGTTAAATTTGAGATTTCTTCAGAAAATCAAGCAGATTTAAGGACTTACTTTATGCCTTAAATTGAGATTGCTGATTGTTATGTAGATTTCGTTTTTAATGTTTTCTCGCAACTGATTTAATTCGAGTGCCATGTTTTAAGTGGCGTCTGTCAAGTTAAAATAAATCTACAGTTGTTTTGGAGAAAGTCATCCAACGGCATGTTTTACTTTTTTATTTTGGTTGATTGAAATTATCTGGAGGCGACAACACCTTCACGGTATTTGTAGAACCGAACACCAGGCACGGAATGAGCATTGCTGTGAGATATATTTCGCCGCAAAACGTGTGTGGTGCTAGTGTATTAGATCTTGATCCAGTCGAAGCACCGTATTTATATGATCAAAGTATTCGTATCCATACGCCATGTCATCCTTGCATGAATAAAAATAACAGAGCAGTGTGTCATATATTGTTTTTGAGTGATGGACTTAGTTTCCCATATATGGACGAAACAACACCCGATGCAGTCCGGATTCTCTTAGACTCCGAGGACATCCGACAGGCAACATATTACTCCTTTGCATGTGCCCTTATCTACTCCGTCTCCCTTCTGTACTGGTCGTATCATGTTCATTTCGAAAGGGAATTATGTTCATTTCGATTTCGAAATTATGTTCATTCATCATGTTCATTTCGAAAGAAAATTAAAATTTCATAGTTTCGATGCTCTTTGTATTTTCGAAAGAAAATTGAAATTTCGTATGGCTTTTATTGTTGGGCCTTATCATGCGTAGAGAACAGTAATGTAATTATTAGTGTCAAAAGTAGACGAGACGTCAATGTAGAAGAATGCCAAAAGTAATTCAAGATTAGCATATGGCCTTGTTTACTCTATTAAGTGTAGAGTTCATGTTTTATATGATATAATGATACATTGATGATCCGGATTCTGAAAATTTTGAGGTTGCATGTCAACCATGATGTATATTACCGTCGGATATAAAGTCGAAGTTTGAAATTTGGGCATAAAAGTAATTGCTCTATGAATGATTGTTTTGCATACATTAATGATTGTTTATGCACATGAGATTTATGATTTTGTTAATCACCAAAGTGGTCAAAATCAGAATGTTGTTTTGCATAAGGTATGTGTTATAAGTTATTTGTGCACATGAGATTTATGATTTTGTTAATCACCAAAGTGGTCAAAATCAGAATAATCATTTAGTGCATAAGTGACATAATGATTATTGATAGAAATTGCCAGTTATAATAATACCAATTAAGAACTGGCGTCACTAATGATAGAACCTGAGAACTTACCCAAAGGAAAGTCTTGTTCTATAACTAGTTGACATGATGAGGTTTGATAAATATTTTGATTAAATAAATATTGATCATCCAAAGATGTCAGTTCTATTTAATTGAATATATTTATTACCTACTTATGTTTTGGTATTTAATTATGTTAAGTATAAGATAGTATCTACCCAAAGGAGTGCTATATTATACTATTATGTCTACATCTGAATCGCATTAGTTATGAGCTTATAGTTATTTCATTTTTAATTTGTTGAAGTTCCCATTAATACATGGTGGCTTGATACTGGTGCTACAACTCATGTTTCCAACAATATGCAGGGATTTCTTACGATCCGAACCATAAATCCAAATGAAGATCGTTTTCTCTTTATGGGAAACGGAATGAAATCTTCAATTGAAGGCATTGGGACTTATCGTCTAATTCTAGAAAGTGGATATGTATTAGACTTATACAGTACCCTTTATGTACCTTCATTATCTAGAAACCTTATTTCCGCAAGTAAATTGGATATTTCTGGTTTTAGATGTATGATTGGTTCTGGTATTCTAATTGATGGTTTATATAAATTGAAACTGAATGACACTTATGCAAATTCCTTGTTGAATGTAGTAAATAATGTTGGATGTAAACGTAGCAGGTTGAATGAAAATTCTGCTTTCTTGTGGCATAAACGACTAGGTCATATATCCAAAGAAAGAATGATGAGATTAGTAAGTAATGAAATTTTGTCAAATTTGGACTTTAGTGATCTAGAATTATGTGTGGATTGTATTAAAGGTAAACAAACCAAACATAATAAGAAAGGAGCCACTAGAAGCAGCCAGCTTCTTGAAATAATACACACTGATATTTGCGGACCTATGGACACTCCAGCCTTTAATGGAGAAAAGTATTTCATCACTTTCATTGACGATTTTTCCCGTTATGGTTATGTCTATTTGCTTCATGAAAAATCTCAATCTGTGAATGTCCTTGAGACGTTTGTAAAGGAAGTTGAGAGGCAATTAGATAGAAAGGTGAAAATCATAAGGTCTGATAGAGGTGATGAATATTATGGTAAATATAATGAGTCAGGCCAGTGTCCAGGTCCATTTGCAAAATTCCTCGAAAGTCATGGCATATGTGCGCAATACACAATGCCAGGTACACCACAGCAAAATGGTGTAGCAGAAAGGTGCAATAGGACGTTAATGGATATGATTAGGAGTATGATGTCAGATTCTACACTACCTAAGAATTTGTGGTCGTATGCTCTCAAAACCGCTAATTATTTGTTGAATAGGGTTCCTAGTAAAGCTGTTCAAAAGACTCCTTTTGAGTTATGGACTAACAGGAAACCTAGCTTAAGACACCTGCATGTTTGGGGTTGTCCAACGGAAGCGAGAATTTATAATCCACATGAAAAGAAATTAGATTCTCGAACGATCAGTGGGTATTTTTAGGATACCCTGAGAAATCTAAAGGGTATGTGTTTTACTGTCCTAATCATAGTCCAAGAATTGTAGAAACTGGTAATGCAAGATTCATTGAGAATGGTGAAGTCAGTGGGAGTACAAGAAGAGAAATAGTAGAAATAAAGGAAACAAGGGTAAATGTTACATTGCCTAGAATAGTTCCTCCATCTACTATTACTCCAAATGTTGTTCCAGCTGTTGTAGAATAGCATGATGATAATGAACAACATATAAATGAAGAAGTACTTCCTGAAGGAAATGACTTACATAATACTGATATGCATGAACCACAACAAGTAGCATTAAGAAGACCTCAAAGAAATCGTAGGTCAGCTATTTCTGATGATTATGTGGTTTATATGCAAGAATCAGATTATGATATTGGAATCAATAAGGATCCAGTTTCGTTTTCACATGCTGTAGAAAGTAAAGAGTCAAAGGAATGGATTAATGCCATGAAAGAAGAAATGAAATCCATGCAACATAATGAAGTTTGGGATCTCGTTGAGTTACCACATGGCTGTAAAAGAGTCAGATGCAAATGGGTTTTTAAAACCAAACACGACTCTAGTGGTAATATCGAACAGTATAAAGCTAGACTTGTTGCTAAGGGTTACACTCAGAAAGATGGTGTTGATTACAAGGAGACATTTTCTCCTGTTTCGAAAAAGGACTCACTAAGAATAATAATGGCATTAGTAGCTCATTATGATTTGGAGTTACATCAAATGGATGTGAAAACAGCCTTTCTGAATGGAGATCTTGATGAGGATGTTTATATGGATCAACCTGAGGGTTTTTCTGTAGAAGGTAAAGAACAATTGGTGTGTAAACTTAAGAAGTCAATATATGGGCTTAAACAAGCATCCCGGCAATGGTATATTAAGTTCAATACCATTATTACATCTTTTGGTTTTAAGGAAAATACGGTTGATCACTGTATATACCGAAAGATCAGTGGGAGCAAGTTTATTTATCTGGTCCTTTATGTTGATGACGTCTTGCTTGCTGCAAATAATTTAAGTATATTGCATGAGACTAAGGAATTTCTCTCAACGAAAGATTACATGCTCATCCAATGAATCGGAAGTGATTGGATATAGCGATTCAGATTTTGCTGGATGCATCGATACTAGAAAATCGACTTTTGGTTACTTGTTTATGTTTGCTCAAGGTGCCATATCATGGAAAAGTGCGAAACAGACTATCGTTGCTTCATCATCCACTATGGAGGCAGAATTTGTGGCATGTTTTGAAGCCACAATTCATGCATTATGGTTGCGGAACTTTATTTCAGGACTTGCGGTTGTCGACACCATTAGCAAGCCGCTGAAAATTTATTGTGATAACTCTGCAACAGTATTTTCTCAAAGAACGACAAGTACTCTAAAGGTGCCAAACATATAGAACTGAAGTATCTTGTTGTGAAAGATGAGGTTCAGAAACAAAGAATGTCAATCATGCACATCAGGACAGAACTTATGATTACAGACCCTTTGACGAAAGGGTTACAACCAAGACAATTTAAGGAACATGTTCAAAGAATGGGTCTTGGTTGTATTAATGATAATTGATGTGTGACATTCTGAGCTCTTTTATGTGTTTCTGATATACAATTATGTGTCTCTTGTTTTAATGAAGTAGTACGTATTTTATGTAATTTTAAACAAGAAAGAGTCTTATAAAGATATTATGTTTAATCATTATGATATAAGACATTATGTGGACCATTATGCTGTTTTATATAAATTATGAGTATGAATTGATGGATTGCTGGTATTGTAGTATATGGAAGGGAATGCATTGAATTAATAGTGCACAACCGCCATAACTCTCAGCAATTTATCATAGTATGATGTTCAACGCTTAATATTATGAATAATCGGGTCAAGTGGGAGAATGTTAGAAATCTGCAGTTTCTAAACCTTAATGTGACCCGGTTAAAAGCATTAAAGCATTAAAGCACTAAAGCAGTTTAAAGCATTAAAGCACTAAAGCAGTTTCTAATCTAAAGCATTAGATCTTAAGCGTTGAATTGGTATATGATGGACGTACCAGATTAGAGTTAAATAATATATAAAGAATTGGGTCCTCTCTCTCCCACACGAGAGTTGCATTCTTCTCCATCAAGAAGCACATAAAGAAAGTGAGGGCAAGAGAAGAGAAACCGAATTCTGAAGAAGAGGAACAGTCAGGAGGAAGAGGATCAAAGCAGATGGCAGCCATTACATCTTCCGCTGTTAATCAAGGTATGTCATCTCATATAAAGTTATGTTTGTGAAATATTCGGTATTGATGATCTTTGGGCTGTTAGCTGTTAGTAGCTAAATTTTACACTAACTTGATCTGGTTGCAGATTCATTGTAGATCTCCAGAGTTCTTCGACCTCTGATTTCGCCCTTCAGTACTATCAACGTTGCAGCCCATATTAGTGATAAGATGATGAAATTTGCATTGTGGCTGTAGTTTTCCATGATTATATTACACATCCTATCAATATCCAGATCATGATGATGATGTGGTATTGCACAGTTGCATATGAGGATATGGAAGCTGCCATCCTCTCAGAAGTTCAATCATCATCTATGGCAATAATAATATGATGTTTAGAATCCTATTCCTTCTGAGCTTTTATAACTTAAAACTTTTCTATCCTCTACGAAACCTATTGCATTATCTCACAATTCAATCCAATGTCAGCATTGTGGCCAATATTGTCCCAAAATAACAATTAATTTAATTATGACAATTAATTTAATTTCCATGATAATACTGTTACATTTTAAGCAATTTACTCAATATAGCTTCTCAATATTACAAAATTGGGTTTTATTAGTATCTTATGTTTATACTATTAATTTTTTGGGATTACTAATTCCTTAGGTTTATAATATTAGTTTGTTCCATTTTAAATCTCTAGAGTTTATTCTCTTCTATTTATAATATTAGTTTTTTTGGTTCATTAATTTTTTGGGTTTTGATTATTAATCCCTTGCATTTATAATATTAATTCATTCAATTCATTAATTGATTGGATTTATAATATTAATCGGTTGGATAGTTAATCAATTGGGTTTATAATATTAATCTTTTGGATTTTTGATGCCTTAAGTTTATAATATTAATAGTTCCTTGATATTATTAATACCTTGGATTTGTAATATTAAACCCTTGGGTTTATTAATCTCTTGGGTTATGAATCCCTTTGATATTTAATATGGATAATTCCTTTGGTTTATTAATCCCTTGGGATGATAACATTCATCCCTTGGGTTTATTGATGCCTTAGGTTTATAATATCAAACCGTTGGGTTTATAAGGTTGATCCATTTATGAAAAATATAATCCCTTGGGTTTATAATCCCCTCGGATCAATCCATTGGATTTATAATCCCCTCGGATCAATCCATTGGATTTATAATATTCATTTTTTTTAGGGACAATATAATTTCTTGGTTTTTTAATCCCCAGGGTTTTTAATATTACTTCCTTGGGATTATAATTTTGATACCTTCAGTTTATAATATTAATTCTTTGGGTTTATTAATCCATTAGGTTTGAAATATTAATCACTTGAGATTTTAATCTCTATTGTTTATAATATTGATCCCTTGAGTTTATTATTCCATTGGGTTTATAATTTTAATCTATTGGGTTTATTAATTCATTTGGTTTCTAATATTAATCTCTTTGGTATATAATATTAATCCCCTGTGTTTATTAATCCACTGGGTTTATAATAATAATTTATTGAGGTTATTTTTATAATTATTATTTTTATTAATTGTTATTATTATATAATCCCCTATTTATAATATTAACTTGTTTGGTTTATTATTATTATTATTGATGATTTAGTAAGGCTTCCTCAATTTGTTTCTAAGATTAATTCCCTCCATTTTTAATCTTTATGGTTTATAATATCAATGCCTTGAATTTACTAATCTCTTGGGTTTAAAATAATAATCATAGAGTTTTTAATCCCTAGTGTTTATAATACAAATCTCTTCGGTTTATTAATCCCTTACTTTATAGTATTAATCTCGAGTTTATTATTATTATGAATTGATTAATATTTACTACTATTATTATTTTAAATATCGTTATTAGTATTATTGTTAAATATATACCATCAATGTCTATTTACATATTTCAACCAAATTTAATAATGTAATTGTGCATGTGATTAATATACTTTTATCTGCGTATATCAACCACATTTATTAATATAAATGTGCTAATAAATATATACTAACATAATATGTATTTTCTTGTAATATTATAAAATATCATTGATAAAATAAATATATACTAACATAGTATGTATTTTTTTATAATATTATAAAATATGATTGATAATTATTTTTTTAAATAAATAAGATAAATATTGAATAATTATTATAATATAATGAGAATTGGTCTATATATTAGGAAAGAAATAAAATAAAACCACACCTTTAAATTGTTTAAAGGAGTTGCCTTTAGTGCGACTTTTTGGAAGCTTTTTCGATGGGTTTTTTCTGATGTAGTTTCTCTAAACTCTGGCAGGAATTTATTGAAATCACAAGCTTGATGGGTAATCCCTGCACAATCGGAGTGCCCTAGGGTTTTTTCAGTGTGCTGAATCCATATCCACAATAAAAAAAACCAATTTAAATCACATAAATCAAAATTTCACCTCAAATTTTTCCATCGAATTCCGCTACCAAAAATTCCAAAAATTCACATTAAAAACAACTCTTTCTTTAACTTACCTTGTATATTTATAAATTTTTTTATAGTATATTTATTTTTAATAATGTTATAAGCATATTAATTAAAAATGTTTGAGGTTTAAATTTGTAGATGTATTCGATAAATGTTTGAACGAGTATAATGGTAATAGGCAGAACTTACAAAAATATAAAAGGGAAATTTATTTTTTCAAACTTTTTATTTTATTAGCCCTTGCCAAAGTGCCTGACAGGGACTATTCTAATTGGTCGATGCTTTTCACGAAAGCTAATGTTCTTATCATGGCTATTACATTGCTTTTCCAAATGTTACTATATATCATTGTTATACAAGGTTAAAATGTTACTATATATCATTGTTATACAAGGTTTGAAGATAGCTTTAGATTCCATATCTTATTTGGCTTCTTCGTGAAGAAAGTAGGAGGCCAAACTTACAATAAGTATGGAAAATCATGAAATTTTCAAGTTCATGAAATTTTCAAGTTCACACGAACTAATGTTAACATAAATTCCAAACATTAAATGCTAAAATATTACTTAACATAAATTCTAAACATTAAACACTAAAATGTTTAGAACTATAGCTCCTAATATTAACATAAATTCTAAACATTAAACACTAAAATGTTTAAAACTATAGCTCCCAAAGTAACATTAGATAAAAAAAGGTGTCCACCGCTTACGCCTACCATCGCTACTGTCTACTTATAACAGGTGCCATACACTGTAACAGTGGCCATAAACTGTAAATGTTAGTCATAATATTTCCATCACCTTGTCATTGTTGTCCTTGAGCCCTCTATCCACATTCCAGAAGTATCGAATGGTTGTAGAACTAGCTTCCTTCCATTGTTTTCTTCCCTGGGTGAATAGAACAGATGATAATAACTGTATTTGAAGGACTTGGAATGATAGAGCTCGAGTGTTCAAGTGTTTTCGCCTAAATATTTTATGTAGCCTTCCACAACTATTGGTCTCATAGTGAAATTATCCCTTCTGTGTCTCGTCCCACAACTTCATTGTAACATACGAAATCTTTTGCTTCGTTTACTTGGTTACTCGGCTCCTTCATAAAGAAATAGATTACATTCCAATGGGATAAATACATACCAAATGCATGCCTTCAAATGGTTTTGTAATGGTTCTGCAAAGTGCCACTGCTTACGATCGAAGCTCTGCACCTATCTCTGCGACACAAATTTTAATGAGTTTTAGACCCTGCATTATCATTTTAATTATGTTTGCTAGCTAGATGCTACACTAATTTGTTCAAAGTGTTCTATTCAATACAAGTTAGTAGTTTTCCGAACACGGAATGTGTACACAGTCGCACATGATCTGTGAAGACTTTTTTTAAAGTGTTCTATCCAATACAAATCACCACCGAAGGTCTACACAATCATGTAAAGTAACAAATTACCACCGAAGGTCTACACAATCATGTAAAGTAAAAAAAAAATTCATGTAAAGTAACAAATTACCACCGAAGGTCTACACAATCATGTAAAGTAAAAAATAAAATTTGTAAAATTTGTTGGCTTTCCCTCTGGATAAGTAACATACCACTCAAATGTCGCCATAATGTCACTCCCAATAATTCTTAGTAACAACAAGATGATGTCTTGGTATAGGTTTTCCATCTCCAAAAGTTGACCAATTATCCCTATCGAAGCAAATTTCGGGGGCTAAGCTCTCCATTGACTCAATAGTCGAATTTATCGGCCACACCTTAAAATCTTGGTTTGACAACTAGTATTTAATTATTGCATATTCTTGAAAGCTTCAGGAGTGACAGAGGTCGTAAGTTCTCCCTTTTTATTTAGTAGCAATAATCTTGTGTGTGGGATGGAATTGCTTCACACACCAGATGACAATTTCTCTACAATTGAGAGCCTCTGTAATGCGCCCTGCTTGGAACAATCCGAAGGTCCAAATATTTTACTAGCTTCCTTTCGAATTGAACATGTCCATGGAAGTCCTATATATTGTTTTGAATTGAACATGTCCATGGAAGTCCTATATATTGTGGACCATTGCAATATTTTCTGCCTCAGAGAAAGCAAGTTCACAGTGTATCCAACCCACATTTTTGCCTATTCCCTTCCAAATAGCAAATGGAGTGAAAACACTTTAAGACTTAGAGGAATTGATAATAGACAATATGAAAGCAATAAAGATGCTAAAACAATAGTCATTCTTAGTTAGAATAGTTCTGCAAATGAAAACTTCTTAGTTAGAATAGTTCTGCAAATGAAAATTCCAGCGAACATTAGTCTCTTAAAGATGTGAAAGTGCTTTTGTAATATACTCGTTTCATAACATAACATCATATTCTCCCCCACTCAAAAACCAAATTTATTTTAGAAAAAAAGCCCAGGTACATAACATAATCCAGATCTGAAATTCAGGGTCTTTAAGAGGATAAAAGAGTCAGTTTTCATACTAATTATGATGGAAAACAAAAACCTATAACAACAACAAAATGTACAATATAAAATAGAGGAAATATTAAAAGTTGCAGTGAACCGCACAAGGAATATAACAAGTTATTGATGAGTTTATCTATCTATAGCCTATACACCTACTATCTTAAACTACGCATCCATATTTGGAAATTAAATTATTGTTGGTCTTTAAAATTCAATTGGTGTTTCTCCCGTGGGGTCTATTGAAGGTGGGACTACTACAGCTGATGTTGTTGGCTTTGCCTCTATGGCTTGGATACCTTATGTTACCTTTGTGTAATATTGTCCCATAACCAGACCAAGAACTGGTAGCTCTGGGGCTAACAAAAGTAGGAGCTGCTAAGTGAGCTGAGTCTGAATACCTCGCATCAGATTTGGGCACACGACGTATGTAAATCCTTAACCCTGAAACGTGAAACCCGTATCACTGGATATTTGCTAGGAACAAAACACATTGACCTAACGAGTACATACAACAACCATCGATCTATGCTTTAATCTCTTAATTTGTGAGTTGTAGTGTGAAATGGATTTGTTGGGGATTTCCATGCGCTCGTAGAGCCCGCACTTCACCTAACAGAGTGCATCTAAATTTTCAAGTACTCCTACCATTCTCTTTGTAGATGGCGCGTCTAAATTTTGAACGGTTGCATTTATCTTGAAAAAGGAATTTTTGATGCCATCGTTCTTTCAGTAGAGACACCCACCTAGGAGGGGACCTCAGAATGAAGGCGAGAGGACCATGGTTGAGCTCTGTTCCATTGTGAAAGCCATGGAGGAACAACTCTATGTCCAAGGGAACCGAGAGTACCAAATATCTCATGGAAATAATTCCATCGCATGTACATTCCAAAATGCTTAGTATAGTTAGTATCATGGCTCTCATACAAGTGTGGTGATTCCAATAGTTAGTATCATGGCTCTCATACAAGTGTAGCACATGCAGATGATGTGACTTAGCTAACACAATGCATGATTCGCCCTCGCCACAGCTAAAATAATTAATTATAATTATAATTATTTTATGTTGTTTAATTTAATTTAACATGGATTGCAGTTATCACTAGGCTTGCCTATTAGCCCCATCACAGAAAGTACATGTGCCTCCACTTGTCCTCGCATTGACATTTGTGAAGCTTCTATTTATGCTCTATCTAGGAAAGTACATTTATCTTCTTGGACGAAACACCACTTATTTGAAACATCCAAACCATTTCTCATCTTAATTGATCTGATGTGTTGAACGACACGTTATATACGTAAATATAGAATTATTCACCAAGGACAGGGCGGCCATTCAGTTATGTCCGACGAGCCCTCTTTCTTGATTAGGCAACGAGAGTGTCTATTGTTGACACCTACTTATCGGTGGTGAATGAGTGTCTCTGGTGGTAGGGACTTGCTATCCTGCAACCCTTCTGGTTTATATAATGTTTTAAAAATATATGTGGTTCATGAATCTTCGAAATAAGTAGTTATTTTTAGTGTAATTAAATTGTTTTAGATTTTATCTTTTATTAAGAGTGTGATTTTTGTTTTAGATTTTATCTTTTATTAAGAGTGTGATTTTTCATTATTAAAGTAATTTCTTATTTTAACAAATTTTTATTAAATTTTTAATAAAATTAATCTAAAAATATTAAATAATATATAAAAAGAGTCCGATTATTAATTATTTTCTTTTGAATAAATTTATCAAAATATCACATTATTCATAGATAAAAATGTTAATAATTTCATTTTTTTAGTAATGTAATTATATGAATTAAATGATTGGTAAACATGGATAGATATCAATCCATTATCAACCTCAAAACAATCATCTCATAATACATATGTTATTGTCAAGATTAAAAACAACTATAAAAATCAACTAAATCAATATAGCTCCGTCTTAACTCTATATCTACCAAGTACTCACATGGATCAAATCTCTCAATATACAAACATCGTTTTGAGTGCAAAACTTGAAAAATTGTTTGGACATTTGGAAATTTGGTTTCTAATGTCTCTTGGGATATTTGAAGTTAAGATGGATCTATCTTGGTTTTGAACAATACGCTAATAAAATGCTTTAACTATAAGAATTTGTTATTTTTTAGTTGTTTTGTATAATATATAGAATTATTTTTGTATTTTTAAATGTTGCATTCATCTTTATATTAAACATTGGAAAAAATTTACAAATCTTCATCCTACTTTTTATTACAAAGAACTTATTAATGGAATATTGAAATATTTGATCTACAACTTATATTAATTTTTTTTATATTATTATTCCACAATAAAGAATAAATTATCAAATTATGTTATTTATAAAAAAAAAAAAAAAAAATATTACATGTCAACTAAATATATAATAAACTGAATATCTCTTTTTGTATATTTATTAATATATGTTATTTATAATTAATAATAAAATATTTTTTTGTTTTAAATGTTAAAGGGCTCGTTAAAACTTTAACAACTGATTCTGAAAGTAAATCTTTAACCCTATAGGCATGGCGTCATGATCAGAAGGGGCTCCTTCCCCTCCCCAACTACGAAATCACAACCTTTATATCCCTTCTAGTGGGCCTTAAAAAGAAATCTCATTGAAAATGTCAACAATAAAAATTTGTGAAACGAGTAGAGAACATCCTATCGATGTCACTATCATTTGTATTATTTAAATTTACTTTTCCCTACTCGGATCGAGCCTTTATCAACAAGTTTACCAGATTTTGGTTGTCCCCGAAGTCAATGGATCAACGAGAACTGGAAACCTACCTAAGATGAAAGGAAACATTGGCCTTTTTTCTATTGGAAATGGATTCTTCTCATTCCCGTTTGAACTCAAGGAGGATAGAGATGTTGTATTCATAAATAGTCTGTATTGTTTTGGAAACAAAGGATTGTATTTGAACTTGTGGTTCTTGTATTTTAAGGCAGACAAAAACATCTTTAAGACGGTTCCAGTTTGGGTTAAGGTCCCCAAGTTGTCTCCCTCTTGCTGGAATGATGATTGTATTAAGGCTATCATGAGTGAATTGGAAAATTATATAGATTCATGTGAGATTAAGATGTCAAAATTTGTGTTGAAGTAGATCTAGCAAAACCGTTGCCATGAGAAATAAATCTAACCCAATGGAAATGGATTTATCGACAAACTGTATATTTTGAACAACTCCCACTCAGATGTTGTATCTCTCACGAATATGCTGGTTTTGTGATAGATTTCAAAAAACAAAATCTGGAACAAGGGAAAAGGTATCATCAATGTAACAAGCACATTGGAAAACGTAGAGAAAAGGGAGTTCTAAAGGAAAAGGAGTTGCATATCTAAACCCTCACGGTCAAATGAAAATCATAGCCACAATTTCATCCAATCCCTTAGAATCTCTACAAAACTTGGAAGATCAGGAAGCCCTGGTTCCACCTCAAGAAAACGAAGTAATATATAAAGGTTTTGAATCAGAAGAGCCAATGATTACTCTAGAAGTGGATCTCATTCATAAAGACAAGGAGCACCCTTCAACCCGAAACAATAAAAATTAGTCAATTTTAGTAGTTTTTTTCTAAGAAGTAAAACGTAGAATATCGGCAGTACGTCCACAATTATGAAGGAATGAGAGGAAAGCACTAGGAATGTTTTGATTAGACAGGAAAATAAAAAAATGAATGTGGGAGATGACAAAATCACCCAAGAAAGTGGATGGGGAAGCTCCACAAGAGGACAACCAAGATATCAAAAAAAAAAAAGGAATTTAGAGAGGCAGAAGTACAATTGAATTAAAAAAAATGGAAATCAAACTCAAATATCTTAGAAATTAAAGTTAGCTCAGGTTAATTCTTTTCAGGTAATTAATAGTTTTGCATCAAATGTAAATGTATATGGAATTTTTTTTTTTTTTGAGAATTTATAGTTTGAATGGGAATGATAATTTGGAACTATAGGGTAAGTGCTTGAAATATTGGATTAATCCTCCATGTTCAATCTCAATCCACCAAGAAACAATTAAAATTTTGATGAAATGTAACGGTACTAGGTCAGATCCTAGTATTTTTTTTTTTAATAAAATCTCTCTCTCTCTATATATATGTCTAAAATGTTACATGTGAACTCAAAATAGAATAAGTTACCCATCTTGTAGTATAAATAATACTATTTTTACATGTTATTTTTCAACTCCATAACAAGATGTGAGGGAATTATATATCTCCTCGTAGTAAAAAATAATTGTTTTTTGGTTAGTTTACTTTAAATTAATTTCTCTTCTTATACAATGTTTGAAGTAAAATTTACTTGCAAATTGAATTTTTTATTTAAGGTTTACGTTAAATATCTCTCTATAACTAAAAAGTATTTTTTTCTTTTACTTTCAATTACTTTAGCTTTTTATACAAAGTTTGATATAAAACAAAGGTAGAAATTGAAGTATTTTATTTAAGGCCTAGATTGATATTTTTTGTACCATCATAAATCCATGTTAACTTTAGATCTACCAAGCCTAAGTGGGATCAAATGCCTTTTCACTTTAAAATTAAGTTTGCATCTCAAGAGATTTGATCCCTCTCGAAACATAGTAAATCTAGAGTTTATGTAATTTTAGAAAGTCAAAATATTTACATAACATAACACAATACATTACAACATCTCTTCCATAGTGGGCTATAATATTTTTTTATTTTTTTAATGTACATACTATTTTATTATTTTTAAATGTTACATTACCTAACAATATGTTCCTCATAATGCACTTAGTCTAACTATAGAGCACCTCTCAGAGCAATAAGTTAATTTTAGTGTATTATTAATAATAATAAGAAAAAAAATAATATATGAAATAAACTTGTATACATATAAATTTAAACCTAGGTATTTTCCTTCGACTTTACCATGGGGATTCCTAACTTATAAACTTTATTAAATTGCCACAATTTGTTACAACATAGCCAAAGAACCTCAAATTATTTTACAGTCATATATATATATATATATATATATATATATATATATATATATATATATAGATATAAATTTAATTCTATGACATTTTTTAATTAGATTAAAAATAAAAATAAAAACATAATTACATTATATCTTTATTACTATTGAAACAACTTCACGGTAGAGATTAAACCACTGCGAACTATTTATTCATTAGATATAATTAATCTAGAAATTTGGAAATCTTATTTTAAAATAAAAACATTTACTGAAGTGATTAATCGAAAATATATAAAAACATTGATGGGATATGATACTAATGCAATTATATAATCCATAATAATCATCAAAGCATTTCATCATATCTATCACATTACTAAAAGTAAAGAGAGTCATAAAAACACACTAAATTATAACTTCTTTTATTATTATTATTATTATTATTATGTTAATTAAACATACATATATATATATATAGAGAGAGAGAGAGATAAAAACATGCAACAAGATACTTAATCATGTAGATTTATCCTCATTTTATCATGCAGATTCTTAATATGAAGAATAGGCTTTGTTACTATATTATGAGCCACTACAATGGCTTATTTATATAACATTTCCCAAAACCATTACTTACTTCATCTGGCACTTGTTCATATGACATCATTTTTAATTAATAAGTCTAATTGAAAGGTAAAAAAAATTAACTACTTTGGAGATAAATTCAAACTTTTGATTTCTATATATTACTATGAATATTCTAGATCATTTCATGTTGATTAAAACTCTATCATCCAGATAATAATTTTTTATAATTAAATTAAAAATTTGAACACCATATTCTAAAATTAATACACCTATACATATAATTAAATATTAAATAAATTGAATCTTTTTACCTTTTCTTAAAAAGGAATCAAGATCATGAATTTGGTGAAATTATAAAGTTTCATATTTTAGATTAAGTACAATTATAAATAAGAAATTAATTCATTTTTATAAAAATTCTAAAAACATTTTGAATAATGTAAAATCAACAACTGAAAATTATATATATATTTTGGATTTCTACCCAATTCCACTAAAACATGCAACAAAATCTACTTCAAAAGAACAAAAAAATCACATGTTTATTCTTTCATGGTGAAGTCTCTATCACACATAGGAAATAGATAGCTTATTTTAATTTGGTTCATGTGGATTTCCATTCGGATCGCTTGAGCGGAGCAATTTCGCTTACCTGAATTTCCATTGGGTGAACGGTGTGTGACGAAGAATGAAAACAAAAAGTGGAGCAGAGATTTCTCTACTCAATATTCAAAATAGCTAAATAGATTTCATTGAAAACATCAATAGTAAATGAGTTTAGTACAAATCGACATTTATGGAGTAGAACTTAAGTAAAATTGAACTGTCTACGACACCTAGAAAATAAGAGAATCAAATGTGGTGACACCTAGCAGATAGTGAGATTAATATCTCAACAGTCCCTCCTAATCTCAATTGTTACATGTAGAGACACTTACAATGTCTAATTTCTTTCTTTTAAATTCAAATATATTCTTTCCTAATGGCTTTGTCAAAATATTTGCAAGATGATCTTTGGAACCACAAAAAGGAAGTAATATGTCCCTATCGTTGACAAGCTTACTGATGAAATGAAAAAGTGTGTCAATGTGCTTGCTCTTTTTGTGGAAGATATGATTTTCTCATAAAGGAATTTCTCAATTGTTTTCATAGTAAATAGGAGTTGGCTCCTTTTGAACATTTAATCTTTCAATAATATTATCAACCACACTCCCTGTGAAGCTACTAAATTTGTTGCTATATATTCTAATTTTGCAGAAGATATTGAATTGATTCACTGTTTATTGGATGCCCATGAAATATTATTGGTTCCAAGGTGAAAATCAAACAGTGGGGTTGTTTTTCAATCATCTAAACTCCCTACATAATCATTGTCTGTATAACCTGAGAGTGAACAATTTTCAGAATGTGTATAGAAAAAACCATAGTCTATGGTCTCTGCAATATACATTAAGTTTTTTTTGCAACCTTCCAATGAGAAATCTTTGGTGATTGCATAAACTTGGAGACAAAAATTGTCGCAAACATGAAATCAGGTCTAGTTGCAGTGAGATATAACAAACTACCAACTAGACTTTTATACAATGTGGGATCAACTCATGGTGTTATGTCCTCTTTGCTCTATTTGGTGCCTTAAGTGATTGGCGTATCAATTGATTTGCAATTGGTCATTATGTACTTTTGGATTATGTGAGTGGCAAATTTTTGTTGACCAACAATAATTCCATTAGGATATTGGTGAATTTCAATGCATAAGAAGTATTTCATGACCCCTAGATCTATCATATCAAACTATTATTGCATTGCTTCTTTGAAGTATTCTAACATCATATTTCCTGTATAAAGGATATTTCCTGTATAAAGGAGATCATCTATGTAAAGGCGTACAATAAGGATTTTACCTTCATGAGTTTTGGTATATAAAGTTGGCTCATCGTTGCGTATGCAAAATCTACTTTCGATGAGATAGGTGTTGGTGTGAATGTACCAAGCTCTTGGAGCTTGTTTCAAACCATATAAAGCTTTCCTCAGTTTTTATATCTTATGCTTCTATCCTCGAACTTCAAAACCAAGAGGATTCTCTACACAAACTTCTCCCTACAATATACAATTTGGGAAAGTAAATTTTACACCAAGCTGATAGACTTTCCATTTGTTTGGATGTTGTGGAAAAAATGGATATGAGAGTGTCTAACCTTACTATTGGAGAAAAATTTCCACCATATTTCACACCAAATTATTGTGAGAATACTTTGGAAATGAGCATTGCCTTATGCTTTTGAATTTTTCCTTTTTGCTTCATCTTGGTCTTATACACTCATTTTACACCAATTCTAGTTTTGCCTCTTGCCAGATGAACTAATTCCCAAGTCTGGTTCTTCTCTATGGTAATAATTTATTGGTTCATTGCATCAACCCAATGCTTTTCTTTAAGTGTTTCTTCAAAATGGGTTGTTGAGATGAACGAAATGAAAACATATTATATTGGTCAAACCCATCTTCCTTCTCATGTATTTCTATGATTCTTCTTGTTTTCTGAAGATGTTGAATCACTGGTGGATTCACTACTTGAAGATGTACCATTTTCAGAATGGTATGGCTCTTCTTGAACCTGCAATCTTGGTGGATGTGGTTGATAAAAAATCTGATTTGAATGCTCATCAATATGATCAGACCAAGATTTTTTTTTTTTTTTTTTAAATGACATATTTGCTTAAAACAAACTTCTTGGTGATTGGATTGTGAATTTTGTAGGCCTTTTACTACTCACTATAGCCAACAAAAATAATCTTTCACTCCTATCATCAATATTCTTTCTTAGCTACTCAATAAAATGTGAAAATGCAGCTCATCAAAAAAATAGAAAGTTAGATAAATTTAACTTTTTACCATCCGATGCTTCTTGAGGTACTCTAACTTGGAGACTAATTGTTGGAGATCTGTTGAGTACATACATTTTTGTCAAAAATACTTCAACCCAATAGTTATTTGAAAACTTCCTCTCACGAAGCATATATTTGGCCATGTTCATAATCGATTGATTTTTCCTTCCTGCTTCTCCATTATGCTGTGGTGTATATCTTGTTGTGTTTTTCATTATGATTCCTTGCTGTTAATTTTTTTTCTGAAGTCATTCAAGTTCTATTGTCCAATTACTAGAGACTGGTTGTTAGAGATCCATTGAGTACATACATTGTTGTCAAAACTACTTTAGCCCAATAGTTATTTGAAAACTTCTTCTCACGAAGCATACATTTGGCCATGCTCACGATCAACTGATTTTTCCTTTATGTTACTCCATTCTGTTGTGGAGTATATCTTGTTCTGTTCTACATTATGATTCCTTTCTGAGATACATTCACCATTTTTCCATCCCATGCTTCTTGAGGTATTGTATCTTGGAGACTGGTTGTTGGATATATGTTGAGAACATATAGTACTGTCAAAATTTCTTCAACCCAATAGTTACTTGACAACCTCTTCTCATGAAGCATACACCTAACAATGTTCATGATTGACTGATTTTTCCATTCTGCTACTCCATTCTACTATGGAGTACAGTTTGTTGTGTTTTTCATTATGATTCCTTATTGTTGACAAAAATATTTCAACTCATTAGAGTTGTACTCTCCTCCCCTATCTGAATGAGAAGTTTTAAAGTCCTTCCACTCTATTTTTTTTCTTCTTCTTTAAACTTTAAGTCTTGAGAAAGTATTTGATTTGTTTTTGAGAAAATACACCCATATCTTCTTGCTACAATCATCAATGAATCCAGAAAAAAAAGACTACCAGCAATGGATTATGTCTGCATTTGGCCACATATATCTATATGGACTACCTCTAAAGTCTCTTCTGCTCTAGAGGAAGATGTGGGAAAGATATCTCTTTTATGCTTTTCTAGAACACAAATTTCACAATTACAATTTTTTCATTCATAGCAGGGATCCCAATAACTGTTGAATGTTTTGAAGAAGAACTTATACTCTTGAATGGAATGTGGCCATACCTAGAATGCCATAGCTAAGATTCATCTATTCTTGACACATTGTGGAAAAAACATTGTGAGAGATTTTGACTTCTAAGAGTCAATGGAAACATCCTACTCTTGGTTTTTCCAACATTTGATATAATTTTTCTATTGAGCCATTTGTCATAGATATAACATGTGTTCCCTTGGAATACATAATAACCATGTTCCATCAGTTCTCCTACACTAATGAGGTTATTCTTTTGGCATGAAAAATAATAAACGTTAGGTATGTATTTCAGTTGATTTTGTTCAATAAGAATAGGGACAATACATTTTCCTTCAACTGTAATGCAGGAACAATATCCAAGAGTAGTTTATGACAATATTAAAGTGTCACGATATGAAAGCAGATTATGTTACTTGTCATATGATTGTCGTAGCCATTGTCCAACAACCAAAGGTCCTTGTTGTGAGCGTCTTTAGAAATATGGTATGAAAGAAACATTATTTTAGAGTATTCTCCTTCAATGTTGGAGAGATGGGCATTATCTCTTTGCTAATCCGACTTCTTTCTGAATTCATCTTCATAATGCCCAAATTTATCGTAGTAATAGTATTAGACATTAAATTTTCTCCATGGTATGCTTCTTTGAGTTTGGTTTTGTGGAGGTCTACACTATTCTACTACATCATGATGTTCTGATCTGCCTCTACTTCGACCTCTGTCTCGCTTGCTAGTGCCTCTATATATCCCCTACCTCTACCTCTTACAAAAGAGAGTTGTGACTTGAAAGCTTTTTCCAAGGAATCTTATGCCAAGTTGAGTCTTGTTTCATGTGCCAAAAGTGATCCAGTCAATTGTTCTACTTAGAAAGTTGTAAAATATTTAGTTTCCAAAATTGTTGTTACAATCATGTCATATTTCTTGGGCAGGATTCGAAGGACTTTTTCAACAATTTTTTGATTTGTAATGCTTTCACCAATAAGTTTGATCTGATTTACTATTCCCATGACTCTAGTCATGAACTAATCCACATTTTTTGTGTCAGTCATCTTCAGGGTTTTGAACCGTGCTCTCAATGTCTACAATTTAACTGTCTTCACAGTATCATTATCTTGATATGCAACTTTCAAAATGTCCATAGTTTCTTTTTTAGTTGATGCACCAATTATCTTGTCGAAGATAGAATCATCCACTAAGTTTTGTATCCAACATTTGGCTCTATGCCCTTTCTTTCTAAGTTTTGCAATGACATTTGTCTCATTATTATTCATGGCTGCTAGTTGTTCTTAGGTCGACTCTACATAACTGTTTGACATGGTATCCCAACATTCTCAGGCTTGTAGAAATGTCTGCATTCTTAAAGACCAGAACTCGTAATTTTTGCCAAACAGAGTCAGGTTTTGTGGAAAAGAACTGAAAGAAGCCATTTCTTTGAATGTAGATGTGCACCTTTTCCAAGAGTTAAAACAACTCTAATGCATTCCTTTCTATTTATAACAAAAACCTCTTTTCATAAAAGAAATCCTTTTAGAAATATGAATGATCTATGCTTTAAAATCCTTTTTATTTTTATTTTTTATTTTATTTTAAACCAATCATACGTCTTTGCCCAATAAAATGAACAACCCTTTAAAAAAAATGAACTTTCTCTTTATAAAACACTTTTAAAAATACTTTTAAGGAAGGATTTTTTTTATTTTTCATGAATTATCTGGGGGCTTTTCAGTTCATTTAAAAAATTATTTGAAGCTTTTGAAATCAAATTGAAATGCCTTCATGAAATTCAACACGTCCTTCTCGTAAATCACGTTAATCCAACCTTTACTACTATGCGGCCGCTTGTGGTTGAAATCTATGTAATTGTCGTGAAATAACGTGACTCATTGTAATAGACTCGAGAGATAGTAATGCTTTGGACTAACGTAGATCTCGTGAATTGTGTATGCGTTAATAACGTTGCCTTTAAGGCCGTAAGGTGTGTTACTCCAGACACCCTTCATGCAAAAAAATCGTTTCTCCTTTGGAGACTCTAATCTATGTGGTTTCAAATGTTTCTCTCACTTCGTTCATGTTACTGCTCTCTGAGGGAGTCTCATACAACTTTTTTCTAATAACTATTTTTTTTAAAGAATTTTAAGTAGCGTAACTTTTAATACTTAGATAAAGAATGAAAACAAGAGGTGAAGGGGAGATTTTTTTTCTCAATATTCAAAATAGCTAAATAAATTACATTGAAAACATCAATAAAAAATGACTAAAATAAAACTCAACACCTATAAAATAAACTTGAAATTAAAATAAATTATCTAAGAAACTTAACGGAAAAGAAAAAAAAATCAAATATGACGACAACTCGCACACGGTGAGATTAATATCTAAACAGTGTGCAAATCTCAATATTAAAATGATGCGATTATTGACCAAAAAAAACATGAGACGAATATTGTGGATGTCACTATTCTTCTAACCAGTACGCGTTTTTTAGCATGTACAAGAGAAATACTCTTTGATGATATAACTTATAAACCATATGCATAGTTATTTTGTGATTGTATTTTTGTAAGCACGTTTTTCCAAGATTGAAGTGTTTACTCGCCTACTCGGTGCTTTGAATGAGGTTTACTAGTACTTGTAGATGGTAGTCTTCATTTTCATTTTTGCTATTGCTATAGTGTAATCAGGTCATAATTTTTAGTAGAAAATAAAAGAAATTTTTGGAGGCTTTTGAAAACGCTAGTAGATATTGTTGGAAATCTGGGCTACAATTATCAAGTTTCAAGATTTTGGGTGTTCCAAGGGTTCTTGGTGTTGAATACATTTCAAAAATTAAAAAAACTGATTCAATCACTCACAAAATTATATTTCTTGAAAAAAATTCACAGAATTTTAACGAGAATTTCACCATTTGGAAAAAATTGTGGTCTCCATAGTCAACTCCTTCGTTATTCGGTATAATTTGACAGTCAAAAAAATGGAAATGTGTGATAGTTTGCCTTTCTTATTCATTACCATTAATATTATCATATCTTATATCGATAGGTATTTGTTAAAATCATCACGGTTAGAAATTTTATAGCGATTTGTTAAACTTATCCATTTTAGTTATAGTTATCTAATTGGTAGGGATTTGTTAAAAGGATAAGTTTGAGATACAGTTATTAAGTTTGTTCAATCAAAAATAAAAATTAAGAATTTTGACAATCTCATTAGAATACACATTAGTTGGATAGAATTTAATTTGGTACACAGTGTAAATGGTAAGCAATTATCAAATTAGATCATATGATATGAAATCCATATTTCATATCATATTTCAGAGTTTTCCTATAGAGATTGTTCATTAGTTGACATAGGATATTATAGGTTGTTCTTTAGTTGACATAGGATATTAACCATAGTACCTATCTAACAAATATAAAGTGCACACAATTACAAACGAAATGAAAATAATGATGAAAATAGAAAATTTTCTTTTTATTTCGAGTTGTCATCAAAGAATATGGGAGAAAATAGGAAAGAAGAGAATTTGTAAAAGTGGCTTAATTTTATAGAAAGTGGATGATATTATAAACATTCGTTCATTTATAAGGAAACTTTTTTCATAAATAAATTTTGAAATTATGAAATTAAGGAATGATCATAAATTTATGTTTTGAAAAGAAGAGACTTGTTAGAACAAAGAGGTGAGATTGTTTTTTTTTTCTAAATTATATATGTAAATTTGTTCTATTATATAAAGTTACTAGAAGTTATTGGAAATTCAAAATAAATTGGGAAGGCAATAAAGAGAATGCATCATTATGACTATTGGGCCAGGCAGTAACTCCAAATTAATTCACATTTATTCATTCAGGTTGGTATTTATTATGTACAGGAGGGAGAGATTGTTCACTTCATCTCTTGGTGACTATTCATATTTCTTATTATTTATTTACATAAGTTACACTTATTCACCCAATCCTGATGATTAGGTGTCAACATTCCCCCCTTAATTTGAAGGGATGTTGGTGAGTCCAAGCATCATTCTGAACCATTCAAGCTTTTCTCTTCCAAGCGCTTTGGTGAAGATGTCTGCAATTTGCTCATTAGTGGAAAAATGGTGGAGATGGATTGTTTTGGCCTCAACATGAAGTCGAATCAGATGATATTTAGTATTGATGTGCTTTGTTCGATCATGGAACTTTGGGTTCTTCGCCAACTTTATTGCCAAGGTATTGTCAATCATGAGTGGAGTCGATTGTTCTTGTTTTACCTGCAAATCTTCAAGAATTTTCCTGAGCCACACTATTTCTTTTGTTGCCTTAGCTTTTGCCACATATTCTACTTCCGTTGTGGAATCTACTGGAACTGATTGTTTGCATGATCTCCAGGAGGTAGCTCCTAATCTAAGACTCATAGCATAACCTGAAGTAGACACCCCATTTTCTTTGTCTCCATTGAACTCTGAATCAGAGTATCCAATCAAGCTAAAGTTGTTCACCTGTGTATACTTGATTCCAAAGTATTAAGTTCCCTTCAAGTACCTTAGAACTCTTTTTGCAGCAGACCAATGTCCCTCACAAGGATTTTTCATAAACCTGGGGAGGATTCCAACAGCAAACGAAATGTCTGGTATGGTAGTAGTTAGGTAGTTTAGACTTCCTACAAGCTATATATACTTTGTTGCATCCTCAATTTCTTTTCCTTCAATGGATGTGAGCTTTATGTTTTGTTCCATTGGAGTAGTAAGAGGATTGCATTCTGTCATGCCAAACCTATTCAATAGATCTCCAATGTAATTCTTTTGAGAAAGGAATATGGACTTTGGATGTTGAGTTACTTCAATACCAAGATAGTAATGAACATAGCCCAAATCAATCATTTTGAAACCTTTCCTCAATTCCTTCTTTATGGATGCAATGTACCTTTCAGTGTTCCCTATCATCAAAAGATAATCTACACATACCACAAGATATACAACTGTTTTTCCAACTTTCTTGACAAATAAAGTTGCATCATCAAGATCATAATGTTTGAAATTGAGTTTCAGAAGGTGGTCAGTTAGTTTTTCATACCAGGCTCACAATGCTTGTTTGAGGCCATACAAGGATTTCACAAGTTTTCATACTTTATGTTCATGTCCTTTCATAGCAAATCCTTCCGGCTGGGACATAAAAACATTCTCTTCTATATCTTCATTCAAGAAAGTAGTTTTTACATCCAATTGATGGACTTTCCAACCATTCTGAGCTGCTAGGGCAAAGAGAGTTTGAATAGTAGCCCATTTTGCTGTGGGGGAAAAAGTCTCCTCATAATCAACCCCTTCCTTATTTGCAAAACCTTTTGCCACAAGCCTGGCTTTATGCCTGTCAAGTGAGCCATCAGCTTTATACTTGTTCTTTTAGACCCACTTGTAGCCAACTAGTTTGGTTCCTAATGGAGGATCAACCAGCTTTCAAGTGCCATTCTTTATCAGGGCATCATACTCCTTTTGCAATGTTTCTTTCCATTCATCATGAGAAGCAGCTTGTTTGAAGGAAGTTGGTTCGAAATCTATAGACAAATTCAACTCACAATAATAAGAAACATCCATATCAACAGGTGAATTAGAGTCATCTACATCACCTCCATTTTGCCGGTTTGAATTTCTAATTCCTGTCTTTCCAACCTCATCAGAATGAACACTTTCAATTGTCTTTATTAGCCACTTTGGAGGACCTTTTTCAGATGGTTCAGGCTGCTTTGTTTATTGGGTTGGGATTGAATCAAGATTGAGTCTCCCAGTTCTATCAATCACATCACTTAAAGCATCATCCGTTGTTGGAGTTTCATGTGGGGGAGAGAGTTCTTCAAAAGAAGATCCCACATGTTGATCTAATATAGGAATCCCCCCTTCAAGATGTGGAATCTGATTATGAAATTCTTGAAATGATTTTGCATTTGCGAATCTATCCAAGCAATCAAGTTGTCGCTCAACAACATTGTCAGTTTTAGATGATTCAAGAAAGATTACATCTCTAGATACAAAAATCTCTTTATTGACTTCATCATAGAGACGGTATGTTTTGGAGGTGTTTGAATACCCCGGGAAGATACACTTACGACTTCTTGCACCAAGTTTGTTTCTATGTACCTTTTGTATCAAGGAATAACAGTTGGAACCAAAGACCCTGAGATGCTTTAACGAAGGAACGAGCCCATACCACATTTCATATGGAGTATTAGTTCTAATAGCATTAGATGGACATCTATTCTTTATATGTACAACACATAGAACTGCATCAGCCCAAACCATCAACTTTAGATTTTTGAAAAACATCATGGAGCGCACAATATTTAATATTGTCCTATTCATTCTTTCAGCTACATTGTTCTGTTGGGGATAATAAAGCACAATTTTTTGATGTTTGATCCCAT
Organism: Pinus tabuliformis; assembly: GCA_031772625.1. NCBI lineage: Eukaryota > Viridiplantae > Streptophyta > Pinopsida > Pinales > Pinaceae > Pinus > Pinus tabuliformis. The sequence goes on from CM062813.1 coordinate 462,796,390, forward strand.
GTTGGAAAATATAGTTTTCAAATTCATTTGAAGTGTATTCTTTTCCATTATCAGTTTGAATAGAGCCAATATGAGATTGTGCATCATTTTCAATCCATGTATGAGTGTTCTTGAATGTTTGAAAAGCATCAGATTTGTTCTTTAATAAATAAACCCAACATATTCTGGTGTAGTCATCAATAAATGTCATCATATATTAATTTCCATTTGCAGAAGGAACAGGCATTGGACCACATAAATCTAAATGAATGAGTTCAAGTTTTCTATGTGCTCTTGAATTTGAATCATGAAAAGACGGTTTGCTATGCTTTTCTAGAATGCAAGCGTCACATTGCTTAAGTTTCCTCGGAATTGTAGGCAAACGAGCAACACCATTTTTCATCAACAAGCGGATGCTATCATAGTTCAAATGTCCAAATCTAGCATGTTGTAATAAACTTGATGGAAGTGTACCTTCTTCATAATGAGAATTGTATGAGAAATGTTGTGCATGAGCAGAGGTACCCTGTAGCTTGAGAAGCTTTTCTTCTTCTATTCCCCTCATGACAAGTGAGTGGTTAGATGCTTTTCTCACCTGAAGATTTCCATCAAACATATGAATGGAGTGACCTTGCTGGCAGATGTGGACCAAGGAAAACAAGTTTCTCTTTAGCTGTGGGGGATATAGAACATGATGCAGAAGAAAGTTTAGAAGACCAGGAAATTTAAGCCTAATTGTGCGAAGCCCTGATGGCTTGATTTTGATTGGTCTGTAAAATATACTGCTCCATCAACATTGTGAGTAAATTCTTCAAAAAAAATCTTTTCTATGAGTCATGTAGCAAGTTGCTCCTTAATCAAGCAACCAATCATTTTTCCAAGAAGCAAGTGAGGCATTAAATAAGTCTTCATTTACTCTGATATTACATTATGCGATAACATAATGAGCTGATTCAGGTGCTTCACCTTTTTCTATGTCATTAGTTTTACCTTTCTGTTGGTTTCTTTGCTACTCAATTTTGTCCCATGGTAACTTGCATGTAGAGGCATCATGTGATACATTTCTTTTGTAGTGTATGCAGTGCAAGTCTGAATTTTCTCCTTGAGACTGTTTGCCCCCCCTGCCTCTGAAATATCTTGCTCTTCCTCTTCGACCACCTCTTCCTCTAGAAGAATCTTGAGTAGGATTCTTTTCTTTATGAGCAAGGCACACAACCTCTTCAGAAGTTTTAGGGGTTGTCTTCTTTCCAAAAGTTTTTTCTCTTTCAGCAAAATTTTTCACAGGAGAGTCAAAGGTAATATCTTTGAGATTTGCATTTGCTTGCAATGACTCAAGATAATTGGAGTAAGTAGGATAAAGTGCCTTGAGAAAAGTGATAAGAGGAATATCCAATTCAACCTTAGTGGCTTTGATATCATGCATTATAGATTTTACTTCAGATGCAAGAGCAAGAGGATCATTATTTTGCAATTCAAGAGTGAAGAGTTTAATCATGAGTTCAACAACCTCAAGTGCAGAATGTGAGTCATAGAGTTCCTTCAGCTTTTGTAAGGCTTCGAAAGAAGTTGAAAATGGAAAAATATGGTAACTTACCTCTTCACTTACAAATGCTGCAATTAATGCATAGGCTTCGTTGTTCTTATTTTCCCAAATGGCGAACTCTTTGTCTGAGGTAGGCTATTCTGGATCTTTGTCTCCATCTCTAATACACACTCCTTTCCACAACTCATTGAAAATGAGGGTGTGTTTTATCATCCGGGACCATTCAGGATAGTTCTCCTTCCCAGTAAGAACTACTCCCACAATATATATGATTGAATGCATACTGTAAAAAAAAAAAATATGCTGGCAAAAAAAATCTGTGTATTATAAAAATACTTCTGCTGGGAAAATGTACCTTATTCTTCCTTCTTGATTTAATATACAAAGATCAAAGCTATATTCTATACATATAGAATATCACCATTCTTTTTTGTATTACAATATGGTTGCAATTAAAGAGAAATATAATAGGAAATATCATCCCGCTAGTACCAAGATACCATAACTTGCATGAAAGCTCAAATCCTATGCTTTACACCTTGACTGCATACTTTTTTTATATATTGAAAATTACATCTCTTTCTTTTTCTATCTCTTAATCTTCAATTCTTCTGGGGAGGCAAATCAAAAGGCAACAAAAACCCTAAATAAAAAGCAACACGTTTGTTATGATTGCTTATACATATAAATATATTAGCAGAAGTAATGCGTGCCTGGAGCAGAACAAATAACAGGGATCCAGAATGTCAGCAAAGAATCTGTAAGAACGGCCTCGCCTAAAGCTCTAACCAATCAAATCAAACCCAAGAGGTGCTCCAACGAACAACATTTGATTTTTCCAAGGCGCTGAAATGTACCCAAATCTCAGCGTAGAGAAATTCCAACAAGAAATTAGATGGGATCTATCTTCTCTCTACCGTATTCAGCGCTAGCATGTTCAACAATAATATTCCAAAATCATGCTACAATCTTAATTCATATATAGATATATCAATGTACTAGCATTGTATGCAAAATCCATAGAATAAATTGGAGCAGAACTAATTCATATATAGATGTCACCCGCACTGGATATTCTCAGTTACTCATGAAAGTTTTAGGGCTGCGAGTTTTGGTAGTGAAACCACATATTCCGCTTACTAGAATGAGTCTCTTTGATTAGTACTCATACGCGCGCCCTTGCGTCCTATAGCATAGTTCGCTCAGTCCACGACGGAGCAGTCTGAGGCGAACTTGGGCATGGATGCTCAGAAAACTAGATGTTGAAGCTGGGGCGAAAACCAACCAGAGTTATGGGGTGAGCGTTATATCAAAAACAAAGTCAACAACGTTCAGATGTTTTTGAAATTCATTGAAATGGAGGGAGCAGTGTGGTAAGGGAGAGAGCAGCGTCCAGATGTTAAAACGCATATGATAGTGGGCCAACAATAGATTTTTTAAAATGCATACAATATCAAAGCTTCATATCCCACAGTATTCACTGCGATTCCAGCGAAGTAGGTGACTGTTCAGAGGAAATATCAAAACGCATATGTTTGAAAATATATATGACACTGCCTAGAGTAGGCTTCAGGAAACCAGGCATAATATAGGCCGGAAATTGACGCTAGGAGTTACACAAAAACTAATTTCAGGAGTTGGCTCTGATACCATGTTAGGCAAGGCAATAACTCCTCCAAATCAATTCACATTTATTCATTCAGGTTGGTCTTTATTATATACATGAGGGAGAGACTGTTCACTTCATCTCCCAGTGACTATTCATATTTCTTATTATTTATTTACATCAATTACGCTTATTCATCCAATCCTGATGATTAGGTGTCAACAATGATAAGAAGAAAAGTATTTAAAATGTATATAGTGATTTTTTTATGAATTGAAAATTTTTAATTATAATTTTGAAAGATTTGTTACTACATAGGTAGAGAATGTGGTGTGAGAATTATGGCTTCTCGTGGCTATCATTTCCCTAGCCTCTGAAGGTTTTCTTATAGATTTGGAGAAAGCTTCAAGCATGTTTGGATGATGTCACCGCACATGCATGGGTTGTTGTTCTAGTCTTGATTCTATTGCTTTGAGATCCCATAGCTCCACTTGTTTCTGCCACCGATGATGTCCACTCTTTTCTAGAACATTTTGTTCACTATGTCATGGAGGAGGCATCATTCAAAGCCCTGGTGCAAGCTAAAAAACCTAAGGACCCCAAATTTTTTTTGGGAAGAAGCTACTTCCAATCCCCACTATGAATCTCTTTCCTTTGAATGCATGGCTCTCTCAAAAAACGTACTGGTCAGAAATTTTATGGCTTGTGATTGAATCCAAAAGTGGTTGAATGTTGGATCGCAAAAAAATAGGCCGCCAAACTACAAGGTTAGGTAATTTTCTTTGCAATTGAAAGTAGTTTTTGTCTTTTTGTTTCCCAATAAAATGGAAAGAGATTTTATTTTCATATAGGTCCATATTTCATGGGGTCTAGAGGCCTCTTTTTCTATCCATGAATTTTTTATTTCGATCTAGATTTTGAGATCACTGGCGTGTCAATGTGGGTTCAACTACCATACCTTTCTCTTCATCTTTGGGAGCTTGATGCAATAAAAGATATTGGGAATATGTTGGGTAGCTATGTAGATCAAGTAGAACCAAAAGGAGGTCAATTATCTTTTGCCTGCATATGTGTTGAGGTAAATATCAATGAAGGTTTATCGAAATCCCTAAAGAGAAATATTTGAGAATGGAGCCATATTCAAGAATTGGACTATGAGTGGATTCCTTTCAAATGCATCCTATGTCATTCTCACGAGCACTTTGACAAAAATTCCCCAGAAGAAAAAATATGAGTAGACCCAAGCCCCTATTTCTAAAGAGAATTGTTTCTAACCAGCACAAAAGTGAAGAAAGAATCAATATAGCAAAGCTACACCCCTAAGGAAATATGGTGAAAGAGATCCAATACCAAAACCTTCATTTAGAAAAAAAAGTCTTAAGGCTCTTTAAGATCTAGAACAAGAAGAAGATACCCCTATGGATGAACCCCCAAATGAGGATCAAGGAAATATGAAAGTGTTGGTGCAAAATAAAGAGAAAGCCCCTCCATGATTCAACCCTCTTGATCTAGAGTAAAATTCTATGAAAATAGCATTGGAATTAACACCCTAAGCTCTCACAGAGATGAAGCGATCTACCCCAAATTTTTACAAGGAGGTTAAATGGAAATTAAAGAAGCCCATACAGAATGATGCATGGGAGATAGTAATGAAAAATAATTCTCCTCCAATATAGTGGAAACACATCTCACAAGAGGCAAGAAATATAATAAAGAAAAGCAAGAATGTGAAATATATTCTAATTGGGTTTCAGGATCCCAACTCGTTGTGGTTTCCCTACTCTAAAAGCCTCCTAAATAACTCAACGTATTTTTTTTTCATGCTCTTATGTTTGCAATTTGTAAGAATTTTCTCTTGTAAACATTTATAAGGACTTAGTTTTTGTACTTTTGGAAAATACATGGACCTTTCTCCCTTGAATTTTGTCACTATCTCACTGGAAGGTCTGAGAGAAAAATGGCAATGTATTTAATTCTCCCTCTATTTCAATTCACTTCTCATTTCTTTCCCAAAAAATATTTTTTTTATAATATAATATTGAATTCAAATCTGGATCTGAAGTTAAAATTGGTAACTACGATTTGATTTGAGTTGTATATACATTTATATATTAAAAAAAAATATTTTAAAAATAAAAATATTACAATTTAGTCAATAATATCATATTAAATTTTTTTTGGCTTGGAGTATACCCTAAAACTACTTCTCCTTGGCTAAGAGCTCATCTTCCTCAGATGTAAGGAAACAGGTTAATATCCCAAGAGACAGAGACTGCCACCCTTACGGAGCACTAATAGGCTATTCCAGGTGGCATGATTTTCCTTGAATAATAGTTATGAGTCCCCCTGCATTCCCCATTAGCAGATAGAGATGGATTTCCTCACTGATGATTTGACAACTAAGTTATGATATGTTTTCCCACCCGTGAAAAAAAAATCTTATTAAAAAATTAAAAATTTAAAACATTAAATCAACTTATATTTTTTAAAATATTTCAAAATAAAATTTCTTAATGGTTTCACTTGATGCCTCTCCATCGAATTCCAAAATATTTCCTAAATGTATAACTCATCTGCATGCCTAGAATTTGACATCTCATGAGACATATTTCACATTTTAAGATTTGTTTGGAAGTTGCTTTAAAATTTTAACTCTCAAATTTGATGTGACTCATAAATTAGTAGTCGTCATTTTTCTGTTTAATTTGGGATTTTTCTCGTCAAAATTTATAGTACCCGTCTTTAATTAAAACAACCAAAGTAAGACTAGTCCTGAGATCATAATGCAAATGCATACAGTACGCTTGGTTCACGTGGCACTTGAACCTGACATACTTTCATAGATTTGAATCGTATAAAAAATTATGTGGCTATAGTCCTTTTGTAGATTTTAACTTTGTCAAGGGAGATCTAACCTTGGCCAACTACGAACAACTAGAGTGTAATATATGCATTACATTCAAGGAACCAACCAACTAGTCTATGTCAAAAATGTGAATTCATCCATTGAACTGTAAGCTATTACATGATTGCAGAATACTATAAATATATGTGTTTTTTGGTGTGTATAACAGTGAAAAGGAGTAGTGGACTTGGTTTTGTTACTTAGGTTTCCCTCAACCATTCCACAATCTCCCTCTTTTTTGATTCTGGCCATCTTCCAACATCAACGAAGAAGTGCGATCAGAAAATAAAATCAGCCAAGGAATAACTCGTGACATGAGGGGTAGTTTCACTATTTAATTCGACAACATCTTTGCATGTTAGAAAGGGGTGAGAGGTTTATCAAAAGCCACACCAAATCAAAAATAATGGGTAGGGCTCCCTGTTGCAAAAACATTGGGCTCAAGAAGTCCCTTGGACACCCGAAGAAGATCAAAAGATTGTTATTTACACAATGGAGCACGACCATGGTAATTGGAGGGCTACAATAGGAATTTGGGTTGTTGAGATGCGGAAAGAGCTGCAGATTGAATTAGGCTAAATTTCTGACGCCAAATATCAAGGGTGAAGTTCAACATATAGGAAGAGAAAATATTATTCAACTTCATGCGCTACTGGGAAATAAGTGGCCCATCATTACTACTCACCTTCCCAAGGGAACTAGCAACGAAATAACACTCAAGGGTAAGAAGAAGGTGGACCTCAAACTCATTCAAAATTGTAGCCACTGTAACATCCTTTCCTAGAAGCTCAAGGATGGGTCACTAAAAAAAATGTTGTACCTTTCTACTAAAGATATCCTCATCATTTGCTTCAAAATTGGGAAGATTTACGAGTTTGCAAGTCCAAGTAAGTTTGCTTCTTCAATCAGTTTCAATCTCATTTGGTCGTTGTTTTTCTTTCTTTCTTTCTTAGTATTTGTTTTATGTGAAATAGATGTTGCGAAATTATCCATGACTTGTCAAAATGAATTTCTCAGAGGTCCCTTATTTCCTAGAAAATTTAGGAAGGGAGTAATATATCTTATCCAATTAAAAAAATGTTTGAGATATTAGAAAAATAACTTGTGATTTATTCCATAGTGAAGCACAAAATTACAATCTTGGAAACTATTTAGGAAGCGACTAATGTCAAGTTAAAAAAATGTGTCATATATGAGAAAAATAGCTTGTGATTTGTTCCATAGTGAAGGCAAAATTACCACCATGAGAATTGGTCGTGCTTATTTGGATTATTTTTGGTTTTTTAGTGCCCTTGCTTATTTTCACATTTTTTTTTTTTTACTAAATACTCTAGAATCAACCTTGATTATATTGTAGTGACATTATCTTTGAAAATGAATAATTATATAGTTATTCAGTGCAACTTCTCTTATAATAAAAATAAGCTCATATTTATTTAATGTATCTATTTAGGTTGTCATCCATTTCTAATATAGTTGTATTTGGAGGATGTAACTAGTACTAAGTAGATGAATATAATAACTAAACATATTGTCTGGCGTAATGCTTAATGGGCTTTATGATGTGGACAATAACATGAATCTTATTTTTTAAGATGAAGACACAATAGGTTCATATTTAGGATATTATGAAAATGATTAGTCAACAATGTTCAAATGCAGATGATGAGTTGATTACCTCGTAGATGATAGAGTTTGCTTAGTCTCAACATTTTTCAACTTCATGGTTTTAGGAATAATGTGTCCCAAGTATGTGTAATGGATATCAAATTAGTTGAAAGGATATACAAATATTTTAAAATATATTTAGCTATCATTACTGGATTTATTATTCAAATAGTTCATAGTTTGTTGAATGTGAACTTATAGGGATTAAATTTATCTTAGAATAAATAAAGAGATCTTGGTGAGAATTTAGTAAATAGAATGTGCAGTGAGTAAATAAAGATGTGCGTGCCCATCCGTAAATAAAATATTTGGTGAAAATAACTTATAAAGAAATAGTTAAACATTTAATTATTTATTTAATAATTTCATATGTAGTGGATTATTTGATTTAAGTAAATTCTAAAAAGAGATAGTAGTTAAATTATTGATATTTAAAAAAAATAACTCTATCTCATCTACTAGTGGTTAAGGATCCTCATCACATTAACTATATGGATTTCTTTAGTTTCTTCACATGTCAAAATTTATGTACATAATCAAAACTATTAACTCCCAAAAGACTAAAAATCTTTATAAAATCTTAATAGTATGGTTGTATGCTACGGGGAAACACATATGCTAGCTCAGGAAGAAACAAGGCATTCTAAGAGGGATATTAAAGGAAGTGACGAGACATGGAGAAATACATATGCTAACTTAGGAAGAAACAAGGCACTCTGAGAGGGAGATTATAGGAAGTTGAGATGTAGGGGAAGTTGAAAGAGAGTTTCTAGATAAGAGGAGGTCGACACTTGCAAGTTTATTGAGAAGGTAAAATCAAGGGCATTAAAAATGTCAAAACATCATCAAAGTTTCATTTGATAGGTAAACAAGATTTGAAATTCTAGGCCTACAGGGAAGTGTGGTCTTGTTGACCTTGTAATACCAAGCATCGATTCACGAGAGTAGTAGCACATTTCTAGTACTCACCCTATCCTATTCTATCTTGCCAACACTATGAGTGGGGATGAGGTGACTTAGCTATCAATCAAACTATGCCTAAAGAGTATGAGTGTATGGCTCCTGAGCTATGTGTACAACTGATTTTGAAGTCTTCCTTTAATACAGTGTTAAGAAATATGTGAATATTCATAAATGCATATTTTTCTTCTTCTCATTATTAGGTATCTAGATTTTCCATTTGAAAATGTGAAAATTTGAGAAGCACTACAAATTTTGATTGGAGATGCATGGATTTTTCAATGGTTTTCTCAAAGGTTCTCTAATTCTTATTTCCTTATTTCAATTTTAATAAAGATATTTTGTTGTAGCTTCTCATGTGTACTCAATAGAAATAAATATATTGTGTTGTCACTTCTCATGTGTTACAAAGTAAGTCTCATCACCAACTACAACCTTTGGAGTTTTTGTATTTGGAATCGATTTGAAAAGAGTCCCACATTTATTGTGTACCCAAGTTATGCGAGTGTTGATTATTTTTGCTGAAGTATTGGACATGTTTTCATTATGATACATGTGTTGTCCTTAAAGACACCTCACTCATAGGTCAGTTCAGATTTTATAAAGGGAAACTCACATTGTAATAGGTCAATTCAGAGGTAACAAGGTAATGGTACAAGAGATCAGAGAGTTGGAACGAAGGACTATAGATTAGAATCAAGGAGTCAAAGAAAAAGGGTGTTTTGAGTCATTTTAAGCTAAATATGCAAGTTCCCCTTGTCCAACCAGTGTATACACGTGGGTTCACATAACAAAAAGAGTGTATACATATGCACGCACTTTCACAAGAGGAAAAGCATGTATGGGTTGGAAAATCAAGGAAATTTAAGATTAAAGAATACCAAGGGTCAATACCATGGTATTAGCCCACAATATTAAGCAGAGTAATGAATATTTGATCTTGTCCAAGAGTACCACAACTTCTAAGTGTTGTTTTGGTTCGAGGTATTGAGAAAGGCCAAAAACTATATAAGGAGAAGATCAAAGGGCCAAGTGTGCAAGTGAAATGGTTTTTAATGAATACTTCTATCTGAAGTATATTTTATGTTGCAGGTCTATGATTATGATGTGGTCTGAAATATTTTTTTTCACCTTGGATGCAATGTTGGATCAGGATCATGAGACCTGAAATGACTTATCATTGTATGATCTGATATTTGTTTGGTTAGATCTAATTGCTTATACATGTTTTATTCTTTAACTGTCATGAGTTGGGTATGTCTGAAGTGTGGAATAGAAGGGAAGTTGTGTGTTAGTATTTTCAGATATATACGCTAGTTCACCTTGGTGAAACCGCGTATACATGTTGGTTCGAATCTTACAAGTAGAGTATGAAAAATAAAATCCTGTAGTTCAAAAATGACTGATCTATTTCATTAATGTTGTTGTTTTACTGCTATCTATCAATGTTATCTTCTTAGATCTGAAAATAGAGTTGAATGCATAAGGATATTGAGTTTGATTGATTGATTGATTAAGTGGTAAGGGCGATCTTGTTGTTGTGTGTTTATATCTCTGTAATTTGATAGTAGATCTTTAGAATACACAGGTTTGTTTAAAGGAAGTAGCATATACATGTAGGTTGGATTCACTGAAGTAGCATATACATTCTGACATAGGATTTGTGAGGTTACAGTTGGATCTGGTTGATGATGCAGGTTTTTGGGTTCAACACAATATTTTGGTGACAATGATCTGACTGTTCAGATTGACTAATTGTTGGTAGATGCAGTTATTTCAGTGGTAATTAATTGTGTGCTTATGTGCGAGGATTATCTAGTATAAAAATTTATGAAGCATGGTACCTAGAGGAACAAAGAAGTTCGTAGCCTTCTGTAGGTTGGTGCCTACGTACTGGTAAATACAAAGGCTAGTACAAGAGCTAGGTGGTTGTAGCTCCCTTCTAGTAGAAGTTGGAGAATGAGAGAAGGTTGTAGCCTTCTGCAGGTGGGTGCCTGCATACTGGTATCAGCCTGCACCAGTACAAGATTGTAAACATATTTTGTTTATATTAAGAGAAGACAGAGATGACAACAACAGGTGGTTTTTCTCTTGCATTCGGTTTCCACCTTAAATCTTGGTGTTCATGTGTGTTTCTTATGTGTGATGGTTTATTTATTTTATTACTGCACATAGTTACTATACAATAAAGTATTGATGCACTGATTAAATATTAACACATGTTGAATTAATTGAATCATAAGTTCACTGGATATATGCTAGTTTCCTTAACAATATTTTCCTACACATGTGAGTTCAATTCACTAAAGTAGCGTATATAAATTTGATTATGAAATGAAAAGTTATTGAATTGTGAACACTTATTCATCCCCTCTCTCAGTATTATTCCCAATAATTTGTATCAGAGCAGGTGCTTTAGAAGAACCTTGATTGCTTGAAGGAGATCTCTCGAGATGAAAAATTACGAAGGCATGGGATCTATCAGACCACCAATATTTAATGGAAACAACTTAGTATATTGGAAGATAAGAACCAGAGCATATCTTTAGTCGCTTGGAGATTATGTTTGGGAAATTGTGGAAGGAGGATACCAATTTCTAGCAGAAATACCTACAAATACAGTAGGTAAGAAGTTATACGAAACCAATTCCAAGAAGTCAATACTTTATTAGGAAGTTTGTCAAAATCAGAATTTTTCGAAGTCATGTAGCTCAAGACATCCAAAGAAATATGGGATAAAATCATTCAGATCTACAAAGGATACTCCCACGTAAAATTTTCTAAGCTCCAAACTCTCAAAATGCATAGTGATGAAGGTATTGCTAGTTACATTTTACGAGTAGATGAGATTATAAATTGTATGAAGAATCTGGGTGAAGAAATAAAGGAAGCTACTTTAGTAGAGAAAATTTTGAGACGTTTGTTTTCTAATTTTGAATCAAAAGTGTCTTCCATAGAAGAAAAATAGGATCTTAATTCTATTACTATTGTTCAACTTCATGGAATTTTAAATTCTGTTGAAATGAGGAAAGGAGGTCCATCAAATATTAGAGAATCCACTTTCAAATCTTCAACAAAGAGAAAATAAAATGAAGATCTCAATGAATCGAGATATATTTCAGAAGATGATGAGGTAAAATTTTCAAGCAGCTTCAATGGGGTTTCGGAAGATTAAGAGGTAAGCTTCAATTCAAATGCTTTTCTTGTGGTAGAGTTGGCGATTGTGCTGCAAAATGTCCTCATAAAAATAATCAAATGCTTCAATGGGGTTTCAGAAGATTAAGAGGTAAGCTTCGATTCAAATTCTTTTCTTGTGGTAGAGTTGGCGATTATGCTGCAAAATGTCCTCATAAACATAATCATGAAAAGGGAAAGGAGTCTGCAAAAGATAATAGAAAGCAATTTTTTCATAGAAGAAGTTATTATACTCATGAAGATAGTGATGGATTGTCTAAGAGTGATGACACTTTGACACATCAACTCACTAAAAGAGAAAAGCACAATGAAAAATTAGAATGTGAAGTAGTGGGTCTAAGAAAAGAACTTGAGAAGACAAAATCTCTTATTCTTAGATTTGCTAAAGTATCAGAAACATTAGATGAAATCATCAAGGTTCAAAATTCTCCTTGTATAAAGACATGCATTGGATATACTGAAGAATCATATCAATCACAAAAGTCGTCAGCCATCACCAAAAGCTATCCTGATGCAACAAAGACCAGTGAAAAATGCGTCAATCTTCAAAAAAAACCTAAAAGTACTCATAAGGTAAATCATGCTCATTTTATTCCAAGGGTGAAAAGTAATAGAAGAATCAACCAAAAGGTAAACAATACCAAAATATTTTATGATCACAGAAACTTCTTTAATGGACAATGTTTTTCATGCCAGAACTTTGGGCATAAGGTCGCTGAATGTGTTGCTTAAAAAATATCATGACTAGAGAAGAAAGAAAACAAAGGAGTGTAACAGGAATCAAGAAAAGTTCTTATATTAAATTTTCTCCTCTTGAAGATGAAATTGAATGTTCATTTTGCAATAATTTTTGTTCATGAAGAATTTGGATGCAAGAGAAAAAATTTTCCAACAATTCAAAAGGAGAAAACATCATCAAATTCCAAGTTATGGAGAAAGAAGGAATTTCAGTCAGAAAGATGTGGCATAGCTCTGTTTATAGAAGAACAAGAAAATCAGTTGTACATTGATAGCGGATTCTCTAAACACATGACATGTGATAAAGATAAACTCCTTTCATATAATGCTTTAGAAAAGGAAAAGAATGTCTCTTTTAGAAATGACACACCGACTGTCATCAAGGGTAAAGGTTCTGTTTATTTGAAAGAAAAGGTTAAAGATGCAAATGTTATGTATGTTTATGGTTTAAAGCTTAACCTGTTGAGTGTCAGTCAAATGTGTGATCAAGGAAATGAAGTTGTGTTTCAATCGAACGAATGTGTGGTTCATGAGCTTGATACAAGAAATATCGTAATCAAAGGTACAAGAACACCAATAAATCTATATATACTAAAAGGAGGACAAAAACAATGTTATCTATGAAAAACATAAGATAACTGGTTATGGCACAGATCATTGGGGCATCTGAGATTTTATTAAATAAGGAAAGAATGTGGGCTTAAGGTGGTTCGTGATCTTCTAGATATTAGCATCCCATAAAATACCATCTACAAACCATGTCAAGTCGGTAAGCAAACCAGAGTTCACTTCAATGGAAAAGAAGGATCAACAAGTAAGCCTCCTGAAATCATTCATACTAATTTGTGTGGGCCAACAAGGAAATTGTCACCTCGTGGAGAAGAATACTTCATTTTATTCATTGATGATTTTTCTAGAATGTGCTGGATAGGTTTACTAAAGCATACAGATGAAGCAATTGAAAAGTTTAAAGCCTTCAAAGCTTTAGTTGAAAATGAATCAGATCAAAAAATCAAATGTCTCAGATCTGATTGAGGGCGAGAATTCATATCAGATGAATTTTTTTATTTTTGTGAACAACATAGAATAAAAAGATAGTTCTCTATTTCCAAAACTCCTCAAGAAAATGGGGTGGTGGAAAGAATGAACAGAACAGTTCAACAAATGGATCGAGCTATGCTTGATGAATCTGGAACTCCTGCCACCTTTTGGGTGAAGCTACATATATTACCATAAATATTCTCAACAAAGCTAATATTTGGGTAAATAGTGATCAACCTCCATATGAACTTTGGTATGGTAAGGCTCCTACTGTAAAACACTTTAGAGTTTTTTGAAGCAAATCTTTCATCAGAAAGACTCATGAAAACTTGGTAAGTTTGAACCCAAAGCAGATGAAGGAATTCTGCTTTGTTATTCATCTAGAAGTAAAGGATACAAATGTTGTAATAAGAAACTTCGAAAAATTGTTGAATGCATTGATGTAGTAATTGATGAAGCATGTAGAAATCCAAAATATATGAAATCAACAAAGGAAGATGACTATAAGGAAGACGGTGAATGATTTCATGTATCAAATCAAAATGGTATAGAGGAAGAAACCAATGAACCATCAGAAGAAGATACAACTGATAGGGAAAAGACTCCATCTAGGTATTTTCAAAAGAATCATCCAAAATCTCAAATTCTCGGAGAAAAAGGCTCTGAAGTACATACAATAATAACTCTTGCAGGAACTTCTAGTTATCTATCATTATTATCCTCCATAGAACCACTAAATGTTAATGAAGCTAGCAAAGATGAATGTTGGGTTAAGGCCATGGATGAATACCTTGACCAAATTGAAAAGAATGATACTTGGGAATTAGTTCCTAGACCTCATGATAAAAATGTTATAGGAACAAAATGGATATTTAGGAATAAGTTGAATGAGAATGGAGAGGTTATTAGAAACAAAACAACACTTGTTTGTAAAGAGTGTGCTCAACAAGAAGGTATAGACTTTGAAGAAATTTTTGCACTTGTTGCCAAACTTGAAGCCATAAGAAGGTTTCTTGCTTTCTCAAGTTTTCAAAAATTCAAAGTGTATCAAATGGATGTAAAATCAACATTTCTTAATGGATATTTTGAAGAAGAGGTTTATATTGAACAACCAGAAGGATCCATTCTAGGAAATGATGCAAAACTTACATGCAAGCTCAAAAAGGCTCTATATGGACCGAAACAAGCTCTAAGAGCCTGGTATTATTGTCTTGACTAATATTGACAACAACAATGTTTCACAAAAGGACTAACAAACAAAAACTTATACACAAAGATTGAGAATGATAAACTACTAATTATTGTTGTTTATGTTGATGATATCATCTTTGGTAGTAATGAAGAATCTATGAGTCAGAACCTTTTTTTGTTATGCAACAAGAATTTGTAATGTACTTAGTTGGTGAACTAACTTATTTTCTTGGTCTACAAGTACAACAAACTAAAGATGGAATTTTTCTTTCAAAAACCAAATATCTCAAGCAGATTCTGAAGAAGTTTGAAATGGAAGATTCTAATCCAGTATGTACTCTAATGGTAATAAGATGTAGTCTCAGTTCTAACAATGAATCACCTACAGTGAATCGACCAACATACAAATCTATGGTTGGAAGTCTACTTCATCTAACAGGTACCAGACCTAATATCATGCATGCAGTAGGAATTGTTGGAAGGTTCCAAGCAAATCCAAAGGAATAACATCTTCATGTTGTAAAATGAATATTCAAATATCTTCAAGGAACTCAAGATTTTGGTCTATGGTATCATAAAGATACAAATATCACTCTTCATGTGTATACATATGCAGATTGGGTAGGAAATTTTGATGATAGAAAAAAGAATAGTGGAGGTGCATTCTATATGGGATCACGGTTAGTGTCTCGGTTCAACAAGAAATACAGTTTGATTTCCTTATCTACAGCTGAAGAAGAATATGTGACTACAACACACAACTAATTTGGATGATGCAAAAATTGCAAGATAATCAAATCACATGTTCTCCACCCATCTCCATTCTATGTGATAATACAAGTGCCATTAGTATTTCAAGAAATCTTGTTATGCACTCCAAGACCAAGCACATACCTATTAAGTACCATTTTCTATGAGAACAAGTGCTTGAACAAAAGGTTAAATTGGAGTATGTTCCCTCCAAAGAATAGGTTGCTGATATATTTACAAAAACCTTTTCCAGAGAAACATTTGAATATCTTAGACAAAAGTTGTGAGTAGTTTTTGCATCATCCTACTATTAAATACAGTTTTCAGAAGAACAGTTCATATACATGTGTTTCATGAAGAAGAATGGCATATATACACAAGTTTGTATGGTTGTAGGAGTGTATATATTTTTATGATAGAAAAAAATGGGACAGACTCGAAATTAGCTTCTAACTTGGATGTTCAGTCTGATATTGATGGTTACAGTCTGCTGATATGATTTGTTCATTGTTTTTTATTTAAAAAATTAAAATGCCTTGATGAATGCTTTGTTGATAATGCACAGGTAGCACAGTTTCAAGGGGAGCATTAGCCTTCAAAAACATTATGCCTTGTTGGCATCATGGTTGTTGAGTTCAGTTATGGTTTCAGATATTCATATCATTTGTTGTAAAGGCCATGTAAACGCATATGATGTAATACTATCTCTTTCTGTCATAGTCTATTAATGAGTCCATATGAGGTTATTTGTACTCCCACTATGCATGGGAAGCATGATGTAATAATTCCAATTATTCAATCATGTATGAAATTTTCGTATAACCCTACTTGGTTGGGTGATTGATGTATGTATGACTCATTGGTGATAGGGAGATCATACTCACTTAGTTGAGTTATAGATTCATTTTATTATTTTGAAAATATATCTCTGTAGAATTTGCATGTACTCAGGGGGAGCATGGACATCATAGTGTATATCAAAGGGGGAGAATATCTTGGTCCACCCTTTTCCCTTGATGTCAAAGGGGGAAAATATTTTGGTGTTGCGGTGTTGCTTGATATCTCTAACAGTTTCTACAACTTGAGGTAATCAACACCGATATGGTTGCTGTCAACTCTGAAGGGAGAGATTGTTGGCATTATGATACAGGTGTTTTCCTTGGTGGCAACTCACTCACAAGTCAGTTTAGGTTTGATAAAGGGAAACTAACATTGTAACAGTTCAATTCAGAGGTAACCGAGAAATTTTACAAAAGATCAGGAAGTTGGAACAAAGGAATACAAATCAAAATCAAGAAGTTTAAGAAAAACAATGTTTTGAGTTAGTTTAAGATAAATACGTAGGTTCACTCTGTCCAAGCAGCGTATACACACGAGTTCATAGAACAAAAATAGCACATGCAGATGCACACACTTTCACAAGAGGAAAAGTGTGTATGGGTTGGAAAATCAAGGAAATTTAAGATTAAAGAATAGGAAGGGTCAATACCATTGTATTCACCCACAATATTGAGCTTAGTAATGGTTATTTGATCCCATCCAAGAATACCACAAGTTCTAAGTGTTGTTTTGGTCCGAGTTATTGAGAAAGGCCAAAAACTATATAAGGAGGAGAAGATCAAATGGATAGGTGTGCAAGTGAAAGGGTTTTTTAGGAATACTTCTATTTGAAGTATATTTTATGTTCCAAGGGCCATGATGTTGGAATTATGATACAAGTGTTGTCCTTGATGGAAACTCACTCAGATAAAAGATCACAGTGCAACATGTCAACAACAAAGAATTACAGATCAGACTCCAAAAAATGAAGAAAGATAGGTATACGCAGGTTCACCTTGTCTAAGCTGCATATACAGGTAGGTTTACTAAACAAAAGGAGCATATATGTACATACACACTTTCACATAAGGAAAAGCATGTATATCTTGGAGAACCAAAAGTTTTGGTCCAAGGTGTTTGATTGGTCCGGGGTATTTGGTCCGAGGTATTTGGTCCAAGGTATTGGTCCTAAGTAGTTTTGGTCCATGGTACTGAGAAAGGCCTAAAACTATATAAGGAGGAGAAGATCATTAAGCCAAATGGGGTGTAAGGATTTGAATATCTTATGAAGTGTTGGATCATATATGCAGGTTAATGAGCTTTTGATCATTTTCTTGATCTGATCTAAGGATGCACCAATATGGTTGATGAAGGTTGATGGACCGAGATCATAAAGGATTAAGAGTATTATCATTATGTGGTTTGATCTTGAACAGTCTAGATCTGAATACTGACGCATGTTTTATTCTGTAAATGTGATGATCTGGGTATGACTGAAGTCTGGAATAGTTATGATGTTTTAAGTTAGGATTTACAGATTTGTACGCAGGTTTGCTTTAGTAAAAGATCATATACACACTGGTTAAGCATATCAAAGTAGCGTATGCATCTTAAATTTGAATTTGCAGATCTGTACGTTGTTTCCCTTCGGTAAAAGTGCGTATACATGATAGTTCGACACATGGAAGTAGCACATACCTTATGAAGTATGATGTTTAAAAGTTTCAGTTGTTTCTGTTTCCTGTTGCAGACTTCTGTGTTCTGGTGGCTATATTCTGGTGACAATGCACCAAATGATCAAATTGATTGACTATGATTTGCTTCAGTGATGATCTGTTGTCAAGTGATTGATTGATTCAGTTGTGGTTGATTCAGAAAGTGATGATTGATTTTCAGTGATTGGTTGATGCAGACGTATTTGATGGTTGTATTGCAGTTATGATTTTCTGAGATTCAATGTTGTGATGGGTCAAGTATAAAAATTTGATGAAACGAGGGCTTCATGTGTATTATTGTGTACCAAGAACATACAGTCTGAAATTTTATGAAACGTGGTCCCCGGTGGAAGATTGGAGTTTTCTATAGGCTAGCACTTATGTACTAGTAAACATATTGGCTAGGACAAGAGCTAGGGGTTTGTAGCTCCCTTCCCGTAGTAGCTGGAGAATGAGAGAAGGTTGCAGCCTTCTGCAGGGGGGTGCCTGCGTACTGGTATGAGTCTGCACCAGTACAAGATTGTAAATAGATTTTCTTATTACTAAAAATAAGACAGAGACGACAACAGCAGGTGGTTTTTATCCACATTAGGTTTCCAACTTATATCTTTGTGTTCACGTGTGTTGCTTACGTGTGCTTTTACTACACTATCTAATAAATCTTTGATATACTGGTTTAAGCTCAATACATGATAAATTGCCTAAATCAAAAGTTCTTTGCATATATGTTGGTTGCTTTAAGTATAGTCGCGTATACATGCTAGTTCACTTCACTAAAGTAGTGTATATAAATCTGTTTGGGAAATAAAATTTTAGATCTGATAATGCTAATTCACTCCCCTCTCATTATTATTTCCAAGAAAGTGGTATCAGAGAAGGTCCTTCAGAAGAAGCTTGATCACATAAAGGGAGATCCATCATCATGAGTAATCAAGAAAGCATGGGATCCATTAGACCGCCAATCTTTGATGGGAGGAATTTTGTTTATTGGAAAATAAGAACCATAGCCTATCTACAATCAATTGGAACAAATGTCTGGGAAATTGTGGAAGGAGGAAATACATTTCCAATAGTAATTCCTACAGATACGATAGGTAAAAGGAAATATGAAACCAATGCCAGAGCTGTCAATACTTTATTGGGAAATCTATCGCAATCGGAGTTTGTCAAAGTCATGCAGCTCAAATCAGGCAATGAAATATATGACAAAATCGTTCTGAGCTATGAAGGAGACTCTCAGGTAAAACCTGCTAAGCTTCGAACTCTGAGAATTCAGTATGACACTCTTAAGATGCACAGTGATGAAAGTATAGCTAGTTACATCTTACGTATAGATGAGGTTATTAATTGTATGAAGAATTTGGGTGAAGAAATATAGGAAGTTACCTTAGTTGAGAAAGCTTTGAGATCCTTGTCTGCTAAATTTGAATCAAAAGTTTTTGCGATAGAAGAAAAACAAGATCTGCAGACTATCACTATGACACAGCTTCACAGAGTCTTAACTGCCTTTGAGATGAGAAAAGGAGGACCTTCAGATATGAGAGAAGCCACATTTAAACCTTCAACAAAAGGAAAGGAAGAAAACAATGAGTCGAGACGTATTTAAGAAGAAGAAGACGAGGTAAACTTTGTCAAGAAGCTTCAACAGGGTTCTGAAAGATTTAGAGGTAAGCTACCCTTCAAATGCTTTACCTGTGGCAGAGTCAGTCATTATGCTGCCAAATGTCCTCATAAATATAAATATGAAAAAGTGAAGGAATATGCAAAATGGAATAGAAAAGAAGTTGTAAATAAAAGGAGTTACTATACTCATGAATATAGTGATGGCTTATCAAATAGTGATGAAGATGAAAATAGTAATGATTATAGACTTCTAATGGCTTATGATGATGATAATTTTTTGGATGACTTAGAAGAGGATGACCTTCATTAAGAAATATCTAAACTCAAAATCTATTTAGAATAAAAGAATATGATTATAGATACCTTGACATACCAACTTGCTGAAAAAGAAAAACACAATAAAAAACTAGAATGTGAAATTGTGGGCATAAGAAAGGATCTTCAGAAAATGAAATCTCTCAATCTTAGATTTGCTAAAGGATCAGAAAATTTAATGAAATTATCGAAGTGCAAGGTTCTCCTCCGATAAAGACATGTCTTGGATATACTGAAGAAGCATCTCAAAATCACAGAAGTTGTCAATCTCCACCAAAATCTATCTTGATGTAGCAAAGATCAGTGAATAGTATGACAATTGTTAGGAAAGGCATAAAGCAGATCAACAGGTGAATCAAAATCAATTTAATCCAAGGATGAATATAAGCCACAACCAACCTTAGGTAAATCATACTCAATTTGCTCCAAAGATGAATATCAATAGAAACTACAATCACTAGGTCAATAGATTCGATAGTCGCAGGAGCTTCTTTAGTGGGCAATGTTTTTCATGTTATAATTTTGGACACAAAGTTGCTCAATGTGTTTCTCACAAAACCATCATTACTATAGAAGCACAAAGTCAAAGGAATGTGACAAGGATCAAAAAAAGTTCCTATAATAATTTTCCTCTTGTTGAAAATGAAATAGAATGCTCAACCTATAACAACTTTGGTAATGAAGAATCTAAATGCAGGAGCGAATTTTGTCAAACATCTCAAAAGGAGCAAACTCCATTAAATCCCAAGATATGGAGAAGGAAAGAATCTCAAACAGAAAGATGTGGTATATCCTTGTATGTAGAAGGAAAAGAAAATCAGTGGTACATTGACAGTGGATGCTCAAAACACATGACAGGTGACAAAGAAAAACTTCACTCATATAATTCCTTAGAAAAGGAAAAAAATGTGTCATTTGGAAACGACACTCCTGCTGTCATAAAAGGTAAAGGCTCTGCTTTCTTGAAATAAAAGGTTAAAGCTAGAAATGTTATGTATGTAGATGGTTTAAAGCATAACCTGTTCAATTTCATTCAAATGTGTGATCAAGGAAATGAAGTGGTGTTTCAATCAAATGGATGTGTTGTTCATGAGCTTGATATAGGAGAGACTGTGACCAAAGGTACAATAACTTCAAACAACTTATACATACTCAAGGGAGGACAACAACAATGCTCTCTAAGAAAAAATCATGAAAACTGGCTGTGGCATATAAGATTGGAACATCTAAGCTTTTCTCAAATAAGAAAAGCTGTAGATTCAAGGTTGTCTGTGATCTTCCAGATGTCAGCATCCTTGAAAATACAATATTTAAACAATGTCAAATCGGTAAGCAAATCAGAGCTCACTTCATTGAAAAAGAAGGGTCAGCTAGTAAGCCTCTTGAACTTGTCCATACTGATTTATGTGGACCATCAAGGAAAAGGTCACCTCATGGAGAAGAATACTTTATTTTGTTCATTGATGATTTTTCCAGAATGTGTTGGATAGGTCTTCTAAAGAATAAATATGAAGAATTTGAAAAGTTCCAAGCCTTCAAAGCTTTGGTTGAAAATGAATTAGATTGAAAGGTCAAATGTCTTAGATCTGATCGAGGAGGGGAATTTACCCCAGATGAATTCTTTGACATTTGTGAACGACATGGAATAAAAAGGAAATTCTCCACCAGAAGGACTCATCAGCAAAATGGAGTGGTAGAAAGAATGAATAGAACTATTCAACAAATGGCTCGAGCTATGCTAGATGAATCTGGAACTGCTGCAACCTTCTAGGGTGAAGCTGCATTCATTTCCATAACTATTCTCAACCAAGCAAATGTTCAGGTAAATAGCACTCAAACTCCACATGAACTTTGGTATGGTAAGACTCTGACTGTAAAATACTTTAAAGATTTTGGAAGAAAATGTTATATCAAAAGGACTGATGAAAAACTTGGTAAGTTTGAGCCTAGAGAAGATGAAGCTATTCTTCTTGGTTACTCTTCCCGAAGTAAAGGATATAAATGTTATAATAAAAGACTTGGGAAAATTTTTGAAAGTATTGATGTTGTAGTTGATGAAGCACGCAAAAATCCAAAATAGATAAAAATAAAAGATTATAACAATGAAGAAGACGAGGATTCTTTTCCCACATCAAATCACCATGATATTGAAGAAGAAACCAATGAAGCACCAAAAGAAGAAATAACAGTAGAAGAAAAGACTCCATCCAGGTATGTTCAGGAAAATCATCCAGAAACTCAAATTTTAGGGGAAAAAGAGGCAGGTGTATAGACAAGAAAAACTATTACAGAAACCTCAAGATATCTAGCATTAATATCCTCCACTGAACCTCAAAATGTAAATGAAGCATGCAAAGATGAATTTTGGGTCAAGGCCATGAATGCAGAACTTGAGCAAATTGAAAAGAATAATACTTGGGAATTAGTTCCTAGACCTCATGATAAAAATATTATAGGAACTAAATGGATGTTTAAAAACAAGTTGAATGAAAATGGAGAAGTCATTAGAAACAAGGCCAAAATTGTTTGTAAAGGCTATGCTCAACAAGAAGGTATAGATTTTGAAGAAACTTTTCCACCTGTTGCTAGACTTGAGCCATAAGGATGTTTCTTGCTCTTTCTAGCCTTCAAAAATTCAAAGTATACCAAATGGATGTAAAATCTACCTTCCTTAATGGATATTTAGAAGAAGAAGTTTATATTTAACAACCAGAAGGATTCATTCTTGGAAATGATGCAAAACTTGTATGTGGACTCAAAGAGGCTCTCTATGGTTTGAAATAGGCTCCAAGGGCCTGGTATTACTGCCTTGACAAATATCTACACCAACAAGGTTTTACAAAAGGTTCAACAGATAGCAATCTATATACAAAGATTGAAACTAATAAATTGCTAATTATTGTTGTTTACGTTGATGATATCATTTTTGGTAACAATGAAGAATCCATGAGTTAGAATTTTTCTTTAGTAATGCAGCAAGAATTTGAAATATCCTTGGTTAGTGAACTTAGCTATTTTCTTGGTCTACAATTTCAAAAAAATAAAGATGGTATTTTCTTTCACAAACCAAATATCTCAAACAGATCTTGAAAAGGTACGTCATGGAAGATTCTAAACTTGTATGTACCCCAATGGTAACAGAATGCAGTCTCAGCTCAAATGATGAATCAACACTAGTACATCAGCCAACTTACAGATCCATGATTGACAATCTGCTTTATCTAATAGGTACTCGACCTGACATCATGCATGCAATAGGAATAGTTGGAAGATTCCAAGCAAATCCAAAGGAATCACACCTTCAGGCAGTCAAAAGAAATTTCAAATATCTTCAAGGAACTCAGAACTTTGATTTATGGTATCCTAGAGATACATATCTTACTCTTCATGCATATGCAGATGCAGATTGGAAAGGAAGTGTTGATGACAAAAAACGCACTAGTGGTGGTGCATTCTATATGGGTTCCAGGTTAGTGTCTTGGTTCATCAAGAAACAAAGTTCAATTTCTTTATCTATAGCTGAAGCAGAATATGTGGCTGCTGCATCCTGCTGCACACAACTACCTTGGATGATGCAAACCTTGTAAGACATTCAGAGCACGTGTACTCCACCCATCTCCATTCTATGTGATAATACAAGTGCCATCAGTATTTCAAAGAATCTAGTCATGCACTCAAAGACGAAGCACATACCAATCAAAAACCATTTTCTACGTGAACAAGTGCTTGAACAAAAGGTCAAATTGGAGTATGTTCCCTCCAAAGAATAGGATGCTGATATATTCACTAAACCACTGCCCAGAGTGACATTTGAATATATCAGACAAAAGTTGGGAGTAGTTGCTACATCATCCTACTGTTAACTCCAATTTTCAGAGAAAGGTTATTATACATGTGTTTCATGAAGTATAGTCGCATACACATGTGGGTTTCTGTGGGTCAAGGAGTGTATATGTTTTTCAGACAAGAAAAACAATGGGGTAGGTTATGATATGGGTAGCACAGGTTTAGGGGGAGCATTAGACTTCATGAACATTCAACATTGTTGGCATTATGGTTGCTGAGTCCAGCTATGGTTTTAGATATTTATACCATTTGTTGCTTAAGTCATGTAGAAATCTAGGGTGTGATATGTCTTATCATACATTTGAATGAGTCCTCTTGGACAAAGGATGTAATTTGTATCTCCACATTACATGGGATGGATGATGTAATATTTATTGTTTCTGTCATGTATAAACAATTGATATATCCTCACTTAGTTGGGTGGATGAGTCAAATTTGGTATATCCCCACTTGGTTGGGAGATAGATGTATGTATGAGTCATTGGTGATAGGAAGGTCATCCTCACATAGTTGATTTATAGAGTCGTGTTATTCTCTTAGAAAATATTTGTTTGCAGAGTCTGCTTGTGCTCAGGGGAACCATGGATAGCTTCAGTGCATCTCAGCATGTACAAAAGGGGAGCTCAATCAGAGACTTCAACATGTACTCAGGGGGAGCATGAAAAACATAATGTATGTGAAAGGGAGAAAATATCCTGGTCCACACTTCGCCCTTGATGTCAAAGGGGGAGAGTGACTTGGTTTTGTTGTTGCCATCAAGTCCAAAGGGGAAGATTGTTGGCATTATGATACAAGTGTTGTCCTTGATAGCAACTCAATCAAATGAAAGATCATAGTGCAGCATGTCAACAACAAATAATTGCAGATTAGACTCCAAAGAATGAAGAAAGATAGGTATACATAGGTTCAAGCTGTCCAAGTTTCATATACACATAGGTTTACTAAACAAAAGGAGCATATATGCACACACGCACTTTCACATAAGGAAAAATGCATATATCTTGGAAAACCAAAAATTTTGTTCCAAGGTATTTGATTGGTCTGAGGTATTTGGTCTGAAGTATTCAGTCCAAGGTATTGGTCCTAAGTAGTTTTGGTCCATGTTATTGAGAATGGCATAAAACTATATAAGGAGGAGAAGATCATTAGGCCAAATGGGGTGCAAGGATTTGAATATCTTATGAAGTGTTGGATCGTATATGAAGGTTAATGAGCTTCTGATGGTTTGCTTGGTTTGATCTAAGGATGCACTGATATGGTTGATGATGGTTGATGGACAAGGATCATAAAGGCTTAAGAGTATTGTTATTATGTGGTTTGATCTCGAACAGTCTAGATCTTAATACTGACGCATGTTTTATTCTATAAATGTGATGATTTGGCTATGACTGAAGTTTGGAATAGTTGTGATGTTTTATGTTATCATTTATAGATCTATACGCAGGTTCTCTTTAGTAAAAGAGCATATACAGGCTGGTTCAACATATCAAAGTAGTGTATGCATCTTAAATTTGAATTTACAGATCTGTACGCAGTTTCCCTTTGGTAAAAGTGTGTATACACGCCAGTTCGACACATGGAAGTAGCGTATACCTTATGAAGTATGATGTTTAAAAGTTTCAGTTGTTTTTGTTTACTGTTGAAGAGTTCTGGGTTCTGCTTTGTGTTCTAGTGACTCTATTCTGGTGACAGTGCACTGAATGATCAGATTGATTGATTATGATTTTCTTCAGTGATGATGGGTTGTCAAGTGATTGATTGATTCAGTTGTGGTTGATTCAAAAAGTCATGATTGAGTTTCAGTGATTGGTTGATGCAATTGTATTTGATGGTTCTATTACAGTTATGATTTTCTGAGTTTCATTGTTGTTGATGGGTCCAGTATGAAAATTGAATGAAACGAGGCCTTCATGTGTATTGTTGTGTACCAGGAGCATCCAGTTTGAAAATTTATGAAACGTGGTCCCTGGTGGAAAAGTGGAGTTTTCTGTAGGCTGGCACCTACGTACTAGTAAACATATTGGCTAGTACAAGAGCTAGGGGGTTATAGCTCCCTTCTCGTAGTAGCTGGAGAACGAGAGAAAGTTGTAGCCTTATATAGGTGGGTGCCTGCATACTGGTATGAGTCTACACCAGTATAAGATTGTAAACAGATTTTCTTATTATTAAAAAGAAGATACAGACGACAACAGTAGGTGGTTTTTACCCACATTGGTTTCCACCTTATATCTTGGTGTTCATGTGTGCTTTTACTGCACTATCTAATAAATCTCTAATATATTGGCTTAAGCTCAATACATGATAAATTTTCTAAATCAAAAGTTCTTTGCATATACACTAGTTGCTTTAAGTATAGTCACGTGTACATGCTAGTTCACTTCACTGAAATAGCATATATAAATTTGTTTGGGAAATAAAATTTTAGATCTGATAATACTGATTCAACCCCCTCTGAGTATTATGTCCATCACATGATTATGATATGATCTAAAATATTTTTTGCACCTTGGATACATTGTTGGATTAGGATCATGAGACCTGAAATGACTTATCATTGTATGATATGATATTGGTTGGGATAGATCTGATTTCTTACACATGTTTTATTCTTTAAATGTCATGATCTGGGTATGTATGAAGTTTGGAATAATAGTGAAGTTGTAAGTTAGTATTTGCAGATATATACGTTGGTTCGCCTTGGTGACGGCACATATACATGTTGGTTTAACTCTTCCAAGTAGCGTATGCAAAAGAAAAGCCTATAGTTTGCAAATCATTGATCTAGCTGATCATTGTTGTTATTTTACTATTGTCTGTCAGTGATGTCTTCTTAGATATGAAAGTAGAAGTGAATGCATAATGAGATTGAGTTTGATTGATTGATTAAGTGAGAAGGGTGATCTTTGCAGATATCTATTTATATCTATGTAATTTAACAATAGATCTTCAGAATGTTAGTAGTTGGCACTCTTTTGATTCAGAGATTTTTATGATTCAGTAATTTTGGAGGTATATGCAGGTTTGGTTAAAGGAAGTAGCGTATACACGTAGGTTGGCTTCACTGAAGTTGTGTATACATTCTTACATATGATTTGTGAGGTTACAATTGGTTTGGGTTGATGATGCAGGTTTCTCAGTTCAACATATTGTTGTGGTGACAATGATCTGACTACTCAGATTGACTGATTATTGGTAGATGTAGTTATTTTAGTGGTAATTAATCATGTGCTTATGTACCAGGAGTATCTAGTCTGAAAATTTATGAAACGTGATCCCTCGAGGAAGAGAGAAGGTTGTAGCCTTCTGTAGGCCAATGCCTACATACTAGTAAACATATTGGCTAGTACAAGAGCTAGGGGGTTGTAGATCCCTTCCAAGAGAAGCTGGAGAACGAGAGAAGGTTGTAGGCTTCTGCAGATGGGTGCTTGTATACTGGTATGAGTCTGGACAAGTACAATATTATAAACATATTTTCTTTATATTAAAATAAGGAAGAGACGACAGTAGCAAGTGGTTTTTCTCCCACATTTGGTTTCCACCTTAAATCTTAGTCTTCATGTGTGTTTCTTATGTGTGATGGTTTACTTCTATAATTATTGAACATAGTTACTATTTAATAAAGTACTGATACACTAATTAAAGATTAACACATGATGAATTAACTGAATCATAAGTTCACTGGATATACGTTGGTTTCCTTAACAACAGTTGCGTGCACACGCAAGTTCAATTCACTAAAGTTGCATGTATAAATCTGATTATGAAATGAAAAGTTATTGAATTGTAAATACTGATTCGCCGCCGCCCCCTCCCCCTCCCAATATTATTCCCAATAAGACAAAATACTATTTTTTTGAATCCGACTCACTGGTTATGGATTATGTTTTGTGGTGTTAGTTTCCTTAATATTTTGGAGAAACTGGATTCATTTTTAGAAGAATGTTGAAGATTCTTGATCTATCAATCTCATATCAATATTTCAATATGAATCTCAAGGATTCATGTGTTTACTTGATGTTTTATCATATTTTTTTTAATAATAGATATTGTTTTCCAACAAAATCTCAATTTTTCGTCATATTACTTGAGTACATTAATGCAAATGAATACGTTGGTACAATTGTGGTTTTAGTTGAATAATATATGATGGATGCAGGCATGGAGAGCACATAATGGATAAATGTACATATACCGTCAAACAACCAATCTCGATAAACAATTCTTAGAATTTGCTTTAGCCATAGTCTAAATGACAAATTTTACTCATGTTCACCGGATATTTTGGAATTTAGATATAAAATATATATTAATATTTTTAAATATATTTATGTAGATTTTTTTTTTCAAATTTAATTTAAATTAATTTTAAATTATTAAGACTTAATAATTCATGTAAATTAATATTATTATAATATAATGATTATTACTTATTTTTGGTAGTTGAGTTGAATTTATTGTTTTTTACTCAAAGTATTGTTAGTGATATGTTGAATTTTTATGTTTGCATGAATAGTGTTACTAAGATAAGGGCCTGGCTAATTAATTTTTTTTTTTATAAGACTTTTTAAATTGAAAGATGTCAATATATTCAAGTTGTTCCCACTCTACCAATAAATGAAATTGAAAATAATAACTTCCTCATAATATTTAAATTCTATTTAATTTTTTGTTTACCAATTATTAACTAAAATGTTACTACACCTTTTATTTATCACTAGGTACAGGGATCAGAGAAAATTAAATTGAAAATAATTAAGATTTTTCTAGGCATCAAATTAAGAATTTCCTAGGTGGGTGAAACAAATGTCAATTTACATTCTCAAACTATGGGTTTAGGAAAGTGGAGGAATATTCTTGCACTAGGGTTGTCATAAACTTAGCCTTCTTATGTAACGACATATTCTCTCTGCTACACCATGAGTGAAAGTTATGTCTGTTTGAATGTAGAGAATTAAAATGCAATCTAGAGGAATAAAAATATTTTTTCTCACCCTAGCTTCATCACAAAATTCACTTTATTATGTGACGGCTACCCGTTCATATTCTCCTTGCTACCTCATTTGAAGATTGTTTTAGTTCATCATTGACATGTCTATAATGTCATGGATCCACAAAGTTTTTTTGTAGATTTCATAGGTTGTGGGGTAATTGTAGTGGTGATGAGATCAGAAGGAAAGATAATGGTAAATTATAGTGGAGATGAGATAGGAGGAAAGATAATGGTATACATGGATCTTCTTTTTATGGGCACGTATCCACAACATTTAATTGTTCATTTCTTCTCAAAGAAGTAATCTTATGAGAGGCTAGAATCATCAATAATGACACAATTTCTAGTGGAAAGCATGTGTGTAGCTATCGTATCCACATCATTTAATTGTTCATTAAATAGGAAATGAAATGATATTTTAAGGTCCACAAGACTAAACATAGTCTATGACACCATTAGTTCCTTGTTTTTCACTTTTTGCAATTCAGTCCTTTTCTGATTCAAATTGATGATGAGTTGACCCAACCCCATTGCTAAAAATATAATTCCAAGAAGCTGATGCTAACATGTTCTCATAACTTTCTCTGATGTCTTTGAATGCATCACATTCCAAAATGCTTTTTTTTTCTTCGGATTCCACATCCCTATACATGAAAAATGTACACACCCATTCTTCTCAAGCTTATTTAAGTCTTTTCCACCCTCCTGTTTCACACCGAAGTTGATGTGAGTTAGTCCTTAATTAAGAAATAAGAACTTTTTCCCTCCATGAAATTCTACCTCCAATGAACTCATTTTGTTGTAGATCACACGTAGGGTTGAATTCCTTAATGTAATATTTATTCTTTCTACGCAACTATTTTCCCCATACCTTTTTACGAAACTTCTCAATAACAAAATCCTTTAGCTCCTTGCTATTTGTGGGACAGACATTGAGGTAGAGATTCCATTCTTTCTCCCATGTGTAGTTTTGTTTCATCCATGTTTTCCTTCTTTCACTCATGCCTTCAATGAACATAAAATTATGCCACCTACCTACTCTCATTTTCTCAATTATTATTAGATATGTTATGAGTTGCACCCTAGAAATTGCTTCAATGGGAGTTGCTCCTATTTAATTAAACATGATCTCATAAGGTACTAAAATTTTTGTTTTGAACTTTCTCATGATCAAGCGTTTTTATATTTTCTCAATTTGTTTCCATTTTAGGATGGCAGTGCTGCTATCTCACAATTCACACCCATATAACATCACTGGAAAAACTAGCAGTCCAAAAATTACTTTAATCATTCTCCAATCCCATAACTCTGCCTCTTTACATCTATTTTGAAGAGAATATAATACTTTCCACCCTCCTAAAATTCTCTTCTTTCTGCATTCCTTCTAATTGAGATTGTTTTTGAAATCAATCCCAAGGTACTTGTACTCATTTACTTCTTCAAGAATGTTGTCTTCAAAGAAGAAACTATGTTGGCTCTACTTCCTTTTATTAGAAAAAATCATTATTTTGGTCTTGCTAGTATTGACTTGCATCCCTACTACTCTACAAAAATACTCAAGTACATATAAGTGCATTTTCAATCCATGGGCCGATTTAGAAATCAATACAATATCATCAGCATATAAAAGAAGCTTTATTAAAAACTCCCCCAACTAAACACCATCTCCACCTTGCAGATTTAGCCACTCTTCCAATTTATCAATATATAGATCAAAAATAGTAGGGGACAAAGGGCAACCTTACTTAACTCCAATGTCACTTCTAAATATTTCTAAAATACCTACTGAGGTTCTAATTTTGACTCTCACTTCTTCATAAAGTCTATGCATAGTGGCTCTATAATGCACTAGAATTTCAATTTCTTCCATTCTACGCCACAAATTATCCCTAGGGACTGTGTCAAATGATTTTTTGAAGTCAACAAAGCAACAAAATACTTCTTCTTTGTACTCCAAAACCTTTTGAACAATGTTTCTCAACGTGATACCATGATCCACTATAGAATGTTTCGGCCTAAAACTAACTTTTCCTGTTGCCCCCTTTCTTCTACTTCTACCCACTTACTATTTTTTTTTTCTAACATGCTACTAAAAAGCTTTGCAAATAAATGATTCATCATAATTGTTCTATAGTTGGATGGACTATTAATGTATCCACTTTTAAAAGGGGGTATTGCTAGGCTAGTTGTCCAATCTCTTTGGAATCCTTGCTAAATGATGTTGTTGAATATTTCCATGATGCGCAGTGCAAGAGAATGCATTCCCCATTTTAGATACTTTGCTTGAAGTTCAACCAAGTCCTTTGCCTCTCCTATTTTTAGCTTCTTAATTCCATTATCCACCTCCTATAACATGAAGAGCTTTGAAGTTGTGTTGATCCTAGAGGGGGGATCTGCCTCAGATTCTTTCTCATATACCTTCCTTTCATATTCAAACCGTTGATTGACTGTAATATTATTTTCAATTTGCTTCTTCCTTGGCTACAGTTCCTGCTAGAAAAGCTTTGGATTATTCTTTCTTAAATATATTAACTCTTCTCTCCTTGTTTGCATGAACTCATTTTTTTTCCTTTTTAGTATGTGCCTATATAACTTTACATTCATATTCTCCTTCCCTTCCTTTTTCAAGGTTCTCCATGCCATTTTGCTTTCCTCATCAAACCAAACATTTACAAGAAAACAATTTAATTCTGATTTCCTATTTTTTCCTCTTTTGCACTTCTCAAGTGCACTTTGAATTATATTTGTTAACTCATGATTGTTGAAGCTTTTGAAAACAATTTTCTCCTTCAGAATTAATTTTTCTAACATTATCTTGAAGATAGTACAATTTTCTTGTGCTAGAAGAATTTTTCCCCTTGATAGTGATTATCGAGAGCATTGGATTTACCTCTTATGCTGCCTCTCTTCTAACCATGATAACCTTATATAAATTGGGTTATGGTATGATTTTAAGTCCCAAATATGCTCTCCAATATTAACTTCTTCTATCTTTTCTATCAAGCTTTGTGAACACATCACATAGTCAATGACACTTGTCCCATTGTATGTGTTGCAAGTGAAGTTACCAGGGATTTTCCATCTATATAGACAATTGCAAGTAATTAAGTTGAAAGATCCAAACAGTGTAAGAAACTCGTTTCCACAATGATTGCTAACTTTGTCATCTTCTGAACACCTCACCCATTGGGGATTCTCTTCTTCACTGAGCCAAATAGGATTGTTATCCTCTTTGCAACAAAGAATTGTAGCTTGATTATTTGTTGTTCTAGCATTGAAAGCTCCCACTAAAAGAACTTCTCCCTGCTGAGAGTACACTGAAATATCTTGTTTTAAAGCTGCATACGGATCCTTTCTATCAAGCCCCTTATTTTTTTAAGTTTTTGAGACTTGAGGGTGAAAATAGCATGATGCAATTCTTGTGTGATTTTCATTCTCTGACTTTTTTCAACCATAAATATTGTTTATTTGCATCTTCTTTAACTAACTGAATGTGATGACCTTCTTTTTCTTTCACTAAAACTGGTATTCCTCCATATCCTTTGCCATTTTCTACTACCTTGTTCAAAACATCCAACTTCAAATGACCATCAAACACAAGAGTTTTGCAACCATCATCCTTGACATGAGTTTCATAGATAATGGGGCAATTTCTAGTGGAAAGCATGTGTGTAGCTGCCGTATCTGCAACATTTAATTGTTCATTCCTTCTCAAAGAAGTAATTTTATGAGAGGCAAGGATCATCGATAATGGCACAATATGTAGGGGAAAGCATGTGTGTAGGTGCCTTCAATTAAGTGTGCATATGATGATAGCCATATTATTAAGGCTAAGATGGTAATGTCGAAACTATAAATGCAAGATCGTTTACATTTTGTTATTGTAATAATCAACCCAAGTTCAAATATTTGTTTGTGTATTTTTTTACAATTAATTAAATATGACAATTTCAGATATTTATTGCTATAAATTATGGACTTTTTACCCATTTTAGGCTTAACAACCCATCCTAATAAAATTCTCAAAATCAAATTAGAGCTCCACAAAAATTATGTAGTTTGACCCATTGTCCAATAGTTGATTGCGTTGAGTTATATACTATTTCTGCAAAATCAACTTTTTAATTGAGAGATCACTTATATTCATGTAAATAGTGCATAGGTAATTGATGTGTATGTGCATACCCAATTGAACTATAGGTAACTTACACTAAATACCCCATTGATTAGTAAGTGATTTATTTATTATTTTTATATCGGGTTAATGAAATTAAATGAATCTTTTGTTTTCATAGTTTTTAAAGATATTTAACTAGCCTTGTGCTCTAGCAGTTGGAACCGGTTTTTAGATATAGGTATCTAATTGAAGTTTCTTACCAAGAGGATTGGCCTTCAAATAGTAGAGTGAACTACACAACAACATTGTATATATACTTTATTGCGGTTTTAATCCGTAAACGGAATTAGGAAATTGAACAATAGCATTGATTTGCTTTTTTTAGATATGTAAATTGTTATGACAATATGAAAATGCTTTATAATGTGAAAATATTTTCATCCCCAAACTGATATTGCCATTCAATTGTGGTTTTTAATCTTCAAATAGAATTTTACGCTTGTGAATAGCATTAATTTGTTTTTATTAGATATCGAAATTGCTATAACAATCCGAAAATATTTTATAATGAGAAAATATTTTTATCTTTAAAATCACAAGCATTCGAATTGGGTAGACCAAATTCATAGACTTGTGAGTCTTTCTGAAGTTTTATTAACAAGTTCATTGGAATAAATAAGATAGATTAAAACAAATAAACATAAATTCCACCTTTTTTTAAATGAAACTATTAAAATTGTATTCATTTTTTTATTTGCATGCATTGTGTTAATTCATGTAGTTCACAAACCTATCCATAACTTACCATTTTGTATCATTGTAGCGGGCTTTCAGGTTTTACATATCGCCACGAAATTGTACTTCCAATGTTCAAATGGATTTTTGAGATTGAGTAATAGGACTAACTTGTTTTATTTAGATATATAAATTTTAATGGTGAAGTGAAAATATTTTACAATGTGAAAATGATTTTTGGAAAATGAACTTTTTTAGATTTTATCAATTATAATTATAATTATAATTATATATATAATTATATATATGTTTAGATTTTAAAAACATATTTTAAAATTAAATTATGATATGTCATTACTGTAATTAATGAAATTTAAGTAATCATACTTAACATTTTAAATCATGGTTTAACGCTTCTTATTAATAGGTTTATGTGAGTAGACCTGCCAAAAAAAGAAATAGATAAATGTAAACCCCCAATTTCCTTAAAAATAAACATTTTAAGCTTTTATTTTATTTTTATTTACCGTTTTATTAATAATTATATTTTGAAAATGTATTTATTTAAATACTTTGACAATATTTTTAAGAATGAATTATAAAAAATTATTTTTGTAATTAATTTATATATTTACTTAGATTTAAAAAACTATTATATAATTATTGTAATGAATAAATATAAATAATCACAATTCATGAGAATTTAGTAGAGGAGCAATACCATATTATGTGGGTTCATATTGGGAGATATATATTGAAGACAAAATGGCATAATATTTTGGGGAATATATAGGGGGAAAAGAGTTTTTATATTGATAGGTATAAAAAATGGAGCTCAAACTTAATGAAAAAATATAAAGGGGTACAAAAAATGTTAATGAAAAAATGGATACCTACAATATTTAGTGGAAGAAGGTGTTTTTAAATTAGGAAGGTGTATTGGGTTTGTATTGGTAGGGGGTTAGATAATGTGATTTTTACGGTTATTTTCCAACATATAGTGAAATTAAAGGTATTGTTTAATATGCAACAAACACACATGATAGGTCAGAGATTCACTCAGTAAATACCCATATCACAATTAAACATTTTAAAATATGATTTAATAGTAAATATATTCAACTAAATTTTAATTCAAACACTTTTATAGGTCAGAGATTCACTAGTAAATACCCATATCACAATTAAACATTTTAAAATATAATTTAATAGTAAATATATTCAACTAAATTTTAATTCAAACACTTTTAATTTTAAAATTCTATAATTATAGATATTAAATTTATCTATTTTTAATAATCTTTGCATTTTAACATTAACTACATATTACATTATAGCAAATATGAACCATATTATTATACTATATTACATATTATAGATTTATATTATATTATATTTTAATATTAATATTAATATTAATATAAAAGTAAACTTTTAGGTATTATTACATTAATAAAATATCTGTGTTATAATTAATGTAATATTATTAGCCTAATAAAGTATTTATGCAACTTCTTCATGATAATGATAATTTTTTCCCTAAGAAAATATTATTCATAATATATACTAATGTTATATAATTGTTACTAATATATAACTATTAATGTTATTATTATTATAAGCCTAATAATATTAATATTAGTATAAATGTATTACTATTTATATTATTATAGATTTAATAACATTAATATTTTTATAAATTTATTAATAATTTTTTTTTTTTATATAATTTTAATTTTTCAGTTTATTAATCTTTTGAATTTAAAATATTAATTGCTAGGGTTTATTAATCTCTTTGGTTTGAAATGTTGATTTTTAGGGTTTATTAATTCCATCTTTTTAATATTGATTCTTTGAGTTTGTTGATCTTTTAAAATTATAATATTTATCCCTTGGGTTTACTAATTCATTAGGTTTATAATATTAAATCCTTGGGTTTATTAGTGGCTTCAGTTTATAATATTAATATTTTCATGAGTTTATAAGTTAATATCATTGAGTTTAAAATATTTATTTCTAGGGGTTATTAATATCATGGGATCAATATTTAAAACACAGTTTATAATATTAATATTTTCATGAGTTTATAAGTTAATATCATTGGGTTTAAAATATTTATTTCTAGGGGTTATTAATATCATGGGATCAATATTTAAAACACATAAGATTAATAAACCCTAGAGTTTAATATATGAGGGTTTAAATCCTAAGGTTTTCAATACTAAAACCTAGGGTTTAAATATTATAATATGTTATTATTACCTATTATATTATTAAATAATATATATATTATTTCGAAGTAATAATATAATATATTTTATTTTAATATATAGTCCATATATAGTTAATATTATTAATATACTCCAAGTAAATATATAGTAAATATATAAAATGTATTTAGAATTATATTAATAAATATATAATAATTATTAACGATAACATAATGGTAGAGATAAATAGTAAATACATATTATCAATAATAATTAAATATTATTATTATGTTATATGTGAATAATGTTAGTGTTTTAAATATAATTTTTAATATATTATCAAAATTATATGGTCATCCATGGTTAACCGTGTTGTGTAAAACCAATAATCGTCAACTATCGTTGATAATGGCCTACCATGGTCCAACTTTGCATTGGGACATATATTATCTCTATATTAAAACCATCCATGCTCAACCCTTGTCCAACATCGCATTATAATGAAGATTGTATTGATATGAAAATCAATCATGGTCAAGCACGAGTAATCAGTTATTTTTTGGGTTCATAATCCTTTGGAGTTTTAGTATTAATCTTTTGGGTTTATTGTTTGCTTGGGTTTATTTCTAGGGTAATATTGTTCCCTTGGGTTTTTAGTATTAATCCCATGAATTTATTATTCCCTTGTGTTCATAAGACCAATCGTGGTCAACCATTGTCAGCCATGGTCAACCATGTTCAACAATTTTTGATAAAATCAATTATGGTGAACCAGGGTTTGCATTGAAAGATTTTCTCAATATGAAAATCAACCATGGTACAAAGTTGCATTGTAACAAACATTGTCTCCATATGAAAATCAATCATGGTCAAGTGGGGTCAAGCATGGTCCAACGTTGCACTATGATAGGGATTGTCTCAATATCAAAATCAACCATGGTCAACCATGTTTATTTTTTAGGGTTTATATACCTCCGGTTTATAATATTAATATTTTGGGTTCAATGTTATTTCTTAGGGTTGATAATCCCTTGGGGTTTTAGTATTTATCTCGTGGTCTTATTGTTTACTTGGGCTTATAAAATTAATATTTTGGTTTTATTAATCTAAGGGTTGGACCATGGTCAGGCATAGTCCAACATCACATTATGACAAATATTGTCTCAATATGAAAATCAACCATGATCAAGCATGGCCAAAAATGTTTATTTAAGGGTTTATAATATTTATCTTATGGTTTATATACCTTGAGTTTATATTGTTTTCTTTGGTTGAATGTTATTCCCTAAGGCCTATAATCCATTGTCTTTTTAGTATTATTGCCTTGTGTTTATTATTCCCCTTTCTTTAAAATATCAATGTTGCTTAACCATGGTCAATTATGGTCAATCATGGTCAACAGAGGTCAATATTCATCATCCATGGTCAATCTTGGCCAACCATGCTCAATCATACCCAACCGTGCTGTGTGAAAACAATCATGGTCAATCATGGTCCAACGTTGCATGGTGACACAGATTTTGTCAATATGAAAAGAAACCTTGGTCAACCATGGTTTAACATCACATTGTGACAAAGATTGTGTCGATATGGAATCAATAATGGTCAGGCATGGTCGACCATAATGTTACATCGCATTATGACAAGGATTGTCCCAATACGAAAATCAACCATGGTAAACCATGTTTGTTTTAGGGTTTACAATATTTATATCGGGGTTTATATACCTTGGGTTTGTAATATTTATCCCTTAGATTTAATATTATTCCCTTCAGTTTATAATCCCTTGTGTTTTTAGTATTAATCATTTTGGACTATTATTACCTTGGGTTTATAATGTCAATCCCTTGGGATTATTAATCTAATGTTTATTATTCCTAAGTTATAATATTATTCATAGGGTTTATAATATTAATCCTTGGGTCTAATATAAATCCTCTTCGTGTAGAATCATGGTCAATCATGGTCCAACATCACATTGTGACAAATATTTTCTCAATATGGAAATCAACCATGGCCCAATGTCGCATTGTGACAAAAATTGTCTCCATATGAAAATCAATCATGGTCAACCATAGTGGAACATTGCACTGTGACAAAGATTGTCTAATCAACCATGGTCCAACTTCATATTCTGACAAATATTATATCAATAGGAAATATTGTTCATAGGATCTATAATATTAATCCTATTTTTTAATATAAATCACTTGGGTTTGTAATCATGGTAAACCATGGTCAACGATGTTCCAATGTCACAATGTAACAAAGATTGTCTCAATATGAAAATAAATCATTATCAACCATGGTCTACTATGGTCCAACATCGCATTGTTACAAGTATTTTTTCGATACGAAAATCAACCATGGTCAACCATGGTCAACTATTGTCCAACGTCGCATTGTGACAAAGATTGTCTTAATATGAAAATCAACCATAGTAAACCATGGTTAACCATGTTTATTTTAAGGTTTATAATATCTATCTTGGGTTTATATACATTCGATTTATAATATTTATCACATGGGTTTAATATTATTCCTTTGAGTTTATAATCCCTTTGGTTTTTAGTATTAATACCTTTGGTTTATTATTCCCTTGGGTTTATAATATCAATCCCTTGGGTTTATTAATCTAAGGGTTCTTATTCCTAGGGTTTAAGTTTATTAATATGGCTTATAATATTAATCATCGGGGTCTAATATAAATAGTCATTGTCAACCATGGTCGATCGTCACATTGTGACAAGGATTTTCTTAATATGTAAATCAACCAGGGCCCAATGTTGCATTGTGAGAAATATTTTCTACATATGAAAATCGATCATGGTCAACCATATATAACCATGGTGCAATGTCGCATTGTCACAAAGGTTGTATCAATATGAATATCAACCATGCTCAACCATGGTAAAACATGATAATTCTAGTATTTACGATATTTATCTTAGGGTTTATGTACCTTGTGTTTATAATATTAATCTCTTGGGTGTAATATTATTCCCTTGGATTTATAATTCAATGGGATTTTAGTATTAATCTATTGGGTTCTTTATTACCATGGCTTTATACTTGGGAGCACAAAGAATCTAAGGTCCCTAACATAGATGGCTTTATGCTATGGTCTACTTGGAACAAGCAATCCTCCCGTAGAGGCATTGGGGGAATAGCTTGTTACATTAAGAACATCTCCCCCCATGCTAGGATTTATAAAAATGACCCTTACAACCAATATAGTTGGATAAAGATCACTGACATTAATAATAAAAAGACCTACATAAAAATATGTTATTTTCCCCCCATCAATTCTAACTTCTATAAGAAGAAGAATCTAGATAAAAATAGTCCTTACAATGGTTTAGAGAATGATATTTCTAGCCTAAGGAATGAAGGTAGTATCCTTTTAATAGGTGACTTTAATTCTTGAACTGCAGGCAACCAAGCTATTATTCTAAGCAATCATTCCAACCCTAATCCTCTTTGGTTAGATGAAGACCCTACTCTAGCTAGTAGGTACAAAAGGAGCTTTGAAGACCTCGGGGAGAATTTGTTTGGGTCGGAGCTAGTCAGGCTCTGTAGTGCTCAAGATCTCATAATTTGCAACAGTCTAAGGAAGTGGCCCAACTCTAGCCAGATGACCTGCAACCATGGGCTTGGTAGTAGCATGGTGGACTATGTTATTTTTGATCTCCCTTTATACAATGAAATAATAAATTTCGACATCTTGAACGACCACGAGCCTGAATCTGATCATAGGCCTTTACTTATTGTCAGGCCAGGCAGTAACTCCACAAAAACAAATAACTAATTCGTCTATTATTCCATAGGTAGGTCATTGTTATATACAATAGGAGTGATTGTTCAGTTCATCTCCCGATGACTGTTCACATTCCTAATTTATTTATTTACACAAAATTCCCCCAATCATGAAGATTAGGTGTTCAACATTCCCCCCCTTAATCTGAAGGGGCGTTGGTGAGTCCAAGCATCATTATGAATCGTTCAAGCTTTTCCCTTCCAAGTGCTTTAGTGAAGATGTCTGCAATTTTCTGATTTGTCGAACAATGATGGAGATGGATTGTTTTGGCCTCAACATGATGTCGAATCAAATGATATTTAGTATTGATATGCTTTGTTCGATCATGGAACTTTGGGTTCTTGGCCAGCTTTATTGCAGAGGTGTTGTCAATCATGAGTGGAGTTGATTGTACTTGTTTTACCTGCAAATCTTCAAGAATTTTCCTGAGCCACACAATTTCTTTCGTTGCTTCAGCTGCTGCCACGTATTCTAATTCTGTTGTGGAATCTGCTGGCACTGATTGTTTGCATGATCTCAAGGAGATAGCTCCTGATCCAAGACTCATAGCATATCCTGAAGTAGATACCTTAGTTTCTTTGTCTCCATCGAAGTATGAATCAGAGTATCCAATCAAGCTGAAGTCGTCCACCTGCGTATACTTGATTCCAAGATCTTAAGACCCCTTCAAGTACCTTAGAACTCTTTTTGCAGCAGACCAATGTCCCTCACAAGGCTTTTGCATAAACCTGGAGAGGATTCCAACAACAAATGAAATTTCTGGTCTGGTAGTAGTGAGATAGATGAGACTTCCTACAAGCTGTCTATACTTTGTTGCATCCTCAAATTCCTTTCCATCAATAGATGTGAGCTTTACGTTTTGTTCCATTGGAGTAGAAAGAGGATTGCACTCTGTCATGCCAAATCTGTTTAACAAATCTCCAATATATTTCTTTTGAGAAAGAAATATGGATTTTGGATGTTGGGTTACCTCAATGCCAAGATAGTAATGAACATAGCCCAAATCAGTCATTTCAAAAATTTTCCCCAATTCCTTCTTTATGGATGCAATGTAGCTTTCATTGTTCCCTGTCATTAAAAGATCATCTACATATACCACAAAATATACAACTGTTTTGCCAATTTTCTTGGCAAATAAAGTTGCATCATCAAGATTAAAATGATTGAAGTTTAGTTTCAGAAGATGCTCAGTTAGTTTTTCGTACCAGGCTTGCGGTGCTTGTTTGAGGCCATACAAAGACTTCACAAGTTTTCATACTTTATGTTCATGTCCTTTCATAGCAAATCCTTCAGGTTGGGACATAAAAACATTCTCTTTTAGATCTCCATTCAAGAAGGCAGTTTTTACATCCATTTGATGGACTTTCCATCGTTCTAAGCTGCTAGTGCAAAGAGTGTCCGGATGGTGGCCCATTTTTCCATGGGGGAAAAAGTTTCCTCATAATCGACCCCTTCCTTCTATGAAAAACCTTTTGCCACAAGCCTAGCTTTGTGCTTGTCAAGTGAGCCATTAGCTTTGTACTTGTTCCTGTAGACCCACTTACAGCCAATTGGTTTGGTTCCAAATGGAGAATCAACCAGCTTCCAAGTGCCGTTCTTTATGAGGGCATCATACTCCTTTTGCATCGCTTCCTTCCATTCATCATGAGAAGCAGCTTCTTTGAAGGAAGTTGGTTCAAAATCTGTAGACAAGTTCAATTCACAATCATAAGTAACATCCATATCAATAGGTGAATTAGAGTCATCTACATCACCTCCATTTTATTGGTTTGAGTTTCTGGTTCCTATTTTTCCAATTTCGTCAAGATGAACACTTTCAAGTGTCTTTGTTACCTGCTCTGGGGGACCTTTTTGAGATGGTCGAGGCTGCTCTGTTGATTGAGTTGGTACTGAATCAAGATTGAGTCTCCCAATTCTATCAATTACATCACTTAAAGCATCATCCGTTGTTGGAGTTTCATGCAGGGGAGATTGTTCTTCAGAAGAAGATTCCACATGTTGATCTAGTATAGGAATCCCCCCTTCAAGATGTGGAATCTGATTATCAAATTCTTGAAATGATTTCATTTTTGTGAATCTATCCAGGCGATCAAGTTTCCGCTCAACAACATTGTTAGATTTGGATGATTCAAGAAAAATTACATCTCTAGATACAACAAACTTTTTATTTACTTCATCATAGAGGTGGTATGCTTTGGAGGTGTTTGAATACCCCAGGAAGATACACTTACGACTTCTAGCACCAAGTTTGTTTCTATGTACCTTTGGTATCAAAACATAACAGGTGGAACCAAAGATCCTGAGATGTTTTACCGAAGGAACATGTCCATACCACAATTCATAAGGAGTCTTGTTTCTTATAGCACTAGATGGACATCTATTCTTTATATATGCAGCACATAGAACAACATCAGCCCAAAACATTATCTTTACATTTCTTAAGAAAAGCATGGATCGTACCATATTCAAGATTGTTCTATTCATTCTTTCTGCTACACCATTCTGTTGAGGATTATAAGGCACAGTTGTTTGATGTTTAATCCCATGTTGGCGAAGATAGTGTTCAAATTCATTTGATGTATATTCTTTTCCATTATCAGTGCGAATAGACCCAATATGAGATTGTGCATCATTTTCAATCCATTTATGAAAATTCTTGAATGTTTGAAAAGCATCAGATTTGTTCTTTAATAAATAAACCCAACACATTCTGGTGTAATCATCAATAAATGTCATGATATATTTATTTCCATTTGCAGAAGGAACAGGCATTGGACCACATAAATCTGAATGAATGAGTTCAAGCTTCCTATGTGCTCTTGAATGTGAATCATGAAAAGACTGTTTGTTATGCTTTCCTAGTATTGAAGCATCACATTGATTATGTTTCCTAGGAATTGTAGGCAAACCAGCAACACCATTTTTATTCGATAAGCGGAGACTGTCATAGTTTAAATGTCCAAATCTAGCATGCCATAATATACTTGATGGAAGTGTACCTTCTTCATGATGAGAAATATATGAGAAATGTTGTGCATGAGCAGATGTTGCTTGCAGTTTGAGAAGCCTTTCTTCTTCTATTCCCCTCATGACAAGTGAGTGGTCAGAAGATTTTCTTACCTCAAGCTTGCCATCAAACATATGAATGGAGTGACCTTGCTGGCGGATGTGGACCAAGGACAACAAGTTTCTCTTGAGTTGTGGGAGATATAGAACATGATCCAGAAGAAAGTCTGGAAGACCAGGCAATTTAAGCCTGATTGTGCCAAGCCCTGATGGCTTGATTTTTGACTGATCTGCAAAGTATATTGCTCCATCAACATTGTCAGTGAAATCTTCAAAAAAATATTTTCTATGAGTCATGTGACAGGTTGCTCCTGAATCAAGCAACCAATCATTTTTCGAAGAAGCAAGTGAAGCATTAAGCAAATCTTCATTTACTCCAATGTTACATTGTTCCTCAATATAGTGAGCGGATTCAGGTGCTTTACCTTTTTCTGTATCATCAATTTTACCTCTCTGTTGGTTTCTTTTCTGCTCAATTTTGTCCCATGGTAGCTTGCATGTTGAGGCATCATGTGATCCATTTATTTTGCAGCGAATGCAATGCAGATCTGCCTTTTCTCCTTCAGAATGTCTGCCCCCCTGCCTCTGAAATATCTTCCTCTTCCTCTTCGTCCACCTCTTCCTCTTGTAGAATCTTGAGCAGAATGCTTTTCTTTATGAGCAAGGCACACAGTTTCTTCACATGATTCAGGGGCTGTCTTCTTTCCAAAAGCTTTCTATCTTTCAGCAAACTTTTTCACAAGAGAGTCAAAGGTTATATCTTTGAAATTTCCATTTGCTTGCAAAGACTCAAGATAATTGGAGTAAGTAGGATAGAGTGCCTTGAGAAAAGAAATAAGAGGGATATCTAGCTCAACCTTAGTGGAATTGATATCATGCATTATAGACTTTACTTCAGATGCAAGAGCAAGAGGATCATTATTTTTCAGTTCAAGAGTGAAGAGTTTAATCATGAGTTGAACAACTTCAAGTGCAGAATGTGAGTCATAGAGTTCTTTAAGCTTTTGTAAGGCTTCAAAGGCAGTTGAATATGACGAAATATGGCGACTCACCTCTTCATTTACAAATTCTACGATTAATGCATAAGCTTTGTTGTTCTTGTTTTCCCAAATG
Organism: Pinus tabuliformis; assembly: GCA_031772625.1. Classification (NCBI taxonomy): domain Eukaryota; kingdom Viridiplantae; phylum Streptophyta; class Pinopsida; order Pinales; family Pinaceae; genus Pinus; species Pinus tabuliformis. The sequence continues at coordinate 462,840,332 of CM062813.1, forward strand.
ACGAGCTCTTTGTCTGAGGTAGGTTGTACTGGGTCTTTGTCTCCTTCTCCGACACACACTCCTTTCCACAACTCATTGAAGATGAGGGTGTGTTTTATCATTCGGGACCATTCAGGATAGTTCTCCTTGCCAGTGAGAACTATTCCTACCATAGAGATGATTGAATGCATTCTGAAAAAAAAAAAACTTCTACTGATAGAAAAAATACTTCTGCTGATATACAGTGAAATTGTACTCAAAAGGGAAAAAGGATTTCAAATACTTTTATGCACTATGTTTCTTCAAATCCCTCCAATGTTTATAAAAGGATCCTCATATAATACATCCAACATATTCCATTCTACAAACTTAGTTCATATTCCATTCAACGCATTCAAATGAAAACCATAATATATATATGCTGGTCAATATATACCATAATATATATGCTGGTCAATGTATACCTTTCTACGCATAAACCCACAACGCACATATAAACCACAGCGCACAACTTTAATATATAAACCACAGCGCACATATAAACCACAGTGCACAGCTTTAATATATAAACCACAGCGCACATATAAACCACAACGCACAGCTTTAATATATAAACCACAGCGCACAACTTTAATATATAAATCATAGCGTACATATAAACCACAGCGCACAGCTTTAATATATAAACCACAGCGCACAACTTTAATATATAAATCATAGCGTAAATACGTATTCAATAAACCATTGCACATATGTATAAACCCACAGACTTCAGCGTGTACCCAACAAGCAAGTAATGCAGTCAACAGTAGTGTGGTCACAGGTTCAATTACGGATCTCCAAGAACATGCTCATCCCCTCGATCCACTCAAAGAAGGCCCGACATCTCGGGTTCACATCTCCATTCGACCATGGTTCGCATCTCCATTCGACCATCGATAGAGTAATGTGACCAGGTTTAGGATTTATGGACTCCAAGCTCACGACATCTCCACGATACCATGTATCTCTACTCGACCAGACTCCAAACAGAAACCAGTTCAGGCCAGGAGTGCGTTACTACAGTTCTGTGTGTTCTGAGTTTTGGGCAGCAACCATTTCAGAGATGTAAAGATGTTGGCAGCGGGTCTGAAAAAGAATGAGCAGGCTCTGGAAAAATCACATGGGTCACCCCCAAACAGGCAGAGATTGCGCATTTACACTTCTCAGAACCTGGAGCAGATGCAGTACCATGAAGGACAACGCTAAAACATTATGAAGCGTTTATGTCAGGACAGCCAGAGAGTGATTAATGTATTCAGAAGAACAGGCAGGCGCAGGCTTGGGTTGAGACTCACAACGAATCCATGCGTATAACGCATAGCAAAATGGAACTCACACACAATGAAATTATTAAACAATGACTGAGATTTCACAGGGATATGACAGACATGTCAGCCTGCAGAACATGGGCAGAATATGAGCAGACTATGCAGGAGGGAGTTACAAAGAACAAGAGCTAAAAAGGAGCTGGCTCTGATACCATGTCAGGCCAGGCAGTAACTCCACAAAAATAAATAACTGATTCGTATATTATTCCATAGGTAGGTCATTGTTATATACAATAGGAGTGATTGTTCAGTTCATCTCCCGATGCCTGTTCACATTCCTAATTTATTTATTTACACAAAATTCCCCCAATCATGAAGATTAGGTGTTCAACACTTATAACTCTCAATTTTTTCATGCATAGAGATCCCATAGAAAATAATCCTTATAGCCAAGAGAACTTAATATTTGACAGAAATAAAAGCGATCTCTTTCTAAATGAATTAAAAACTAATTTGCTTCCTTTATCTAGTACAGACAACATAGAAGGCCTCTATCATAATTTTACTACAACCCTCTCATATTCTATTAAAAAGTTCTCAATTGAAGTTTTCAATAGTAAAAGAAATATCAAAACCAATCCATGGTATGAAGAAGATCGTAAATCTGTGAGGAGAGAAATTAAGGAAGTCGTTGATGAATCTCTTAAAATGAGCAAGATAAAAATATACAAAGCCCTAACTAAGAGGAAAAAGAGGCAGTACATTTGTAAAAGACAAGAGAATCTCTTACACCTCTCTAAGGTAACTCCTAAGAAATTTTGGAGGTAGATTGTGAATAGGAAAACTAAAGATAATAATAAAATTGCTTTACACGATTGGAATTCCTACCTTAAAAAGCTTTATGAATCTTCGAATGTCATGGATAACTTTGAAACCCTGCTCAGAACGAAATAAGTTTTCTCATTAGAAGAGATTGAATTTGGGATTAATCGCCTAGAAAATGGGAAAGCTAAGGACATTGAAGGTTACCAAGAAAATATCTTAAAAATTGGAGGTCTTGTCCTCATCCACCACATCCACAAGCTTTTCAATCAAGCAATCAAGCAAGGGTTCCCTAAACCATGGACTGAGAGCCTTATTATCCCTATTTTTAAAAGTGGTGATACAAATAACCCCTCTAATTATCGAACAATTATAATCAACCCTCTCTTAGCCAAGTTATATGGTATTATTTTGGAAGGGAAGTTGAGCATATGGATTGAAAGTGAAGGTAAATGGGCTAAAGGCCAAGCAGGTTTTAGAAGGCATCACTCAACAATAGATCACCTTGTTACACTTAGGATCATTGTGGAGGAATGTCATAATGATAAATCCAATCTCTTTTGTTGCTTTTCAGACTTTAGAAAGGCTTTCGATACGGTTCCTAGAAACAACCTTTGGAATAGATTAGAAGAGCTAAAGGTTCCTTTCGAGTTGAGAGCTGCCGCTATAAGGTTATACAAGAATGTAATTGCCAAGCTAAAAAGAAATGAGGGGCGGTCAAAAGATATTAAATGTAATATCAGAATTAAACAAGGTTGCCCCCTCTCCCCTACCTTACTTGGCATTTACATCGACAATGTTGAAGGTTATTTAGACGAAGCAGGATGTGCTGGCACGATCTTAGCTGGGATAGTCATCATACTTCTTCTCTATGCTGATGATATTGTTCTTCTCGCAAGGTGCCCCTCTGATCTTGATAAGAAACTTAGGCTTCATAAGAATTTTTTCTCTACCATGGGTATGACTATTAGAACTAACAAAAAAAAAGTTATGATTATAAAATCCAAGAAGGACACTTACGCTAATTTTATTTATGACAATAATAACTTGGAGGAAGTGTATTCTTACAAGTACCTAGGAATTGATCTTCATCACAAGCTCAACTAGAACTATAGCATTGAGAAAAGGATTAATGTGGGGTGGAAAGCTTATTTTGGTCTTGAAAATAATTGTAAAATGGTAAACCTCATAATGTGGGATAAAAAGAAGTTCCTCTTTGAAACTTTAGTCACTCCTGTTATCTTTTATGTATGTGAGGTCTGGGGTTGCAGCATCTCTAGACAATCCTGGAGAAAGATTGAGCAAATATAGAAGCATTTTATAACGTATAACCTGAAAATTAAAAGCAATACACCCTATCCTATTCTCCTTATAGAAGTAGGTCTTTCCCCTATCGAGAGCCTAGCTATGACTAGGCTTCTGGTGTACAAGCACAAACTCAATCATATAGGAGATCATAGACTTCCTAAGCTAACTTTAAATTCCAGCCAAAACCACCTAAGGCTCAAGTGGGTGTCGTATAAAGACACGAGGGCCTAGTTAAACCATTGGGAGATCAACGAGAATGATGCATTGCAAAATATTACTATCATTAAAAATATTGTTACTTCTAAGTTCAATGAAAAAATGTGGCGTGAAAAAGATTTAGCAGCTAAAAGAAAATTAAGTTATTATAACAAGGTCATCAACCCCACCCTAGTAGATCAAAAGTATCTCTTTGTTTTAACTAGCTCAAAGAAGAAAAATAATATAGCAAAGATTAGAATGAACTCTCATGAGCTCCATAGTGAAACAGGTCGTTGGGCAGTTCCTAAAACACCATGGATGGAAAGTATCTGCCATCTCTGTGAGAATAGGAACATCGAGGATGAAAACCACCTTCTCTTAGAGTGCCCTGCTTACAACCACATTAGATCTCAGTTTCATAATCTCTGTCGCAATACTGACCTTCCTAGCCTTTTACGATGTCAAAATTATAGTGAGCTCGGGAGGCTTCTCTCCAAGCTTTTTGAGCAGGAATAAAATCTTAAATCAAACTAAATAATTTGTTTCTTTAGGTCTGATAGACCAAATTTTGGTCGCAGTGGACGTTAACCATCATCATCATCATCATCATCATCATAATATCATCCCTTTTGTTTATTAATCTAAGGGTTTGCATTGTGACAAACATTGTTTCAATATGAAAATCAAGCATGGTCAACCATGGTCCAATATCGCACTCTCACAAAGGTTGCATCAATATGAAAATAAACCATGATCAACCATGGTCAACCATGTTTATTTTAGGGTTTCTAATATTTATCTTAAGGTTTATATACCTTAGGTTTATAATATTTATCCATTGGGTTTATAATCACATGGGTTTGTAGTGTTTATCCCTTTGGTTTTATCTCTTGGGTTTATATTTATCCCTTATGTTAATAATTCATTGAGTTTATAATTTAATCCATTGAGTTTATAATATTAATAATCCCTTGGTTTCATTAATCCCTTGAGTCTAAAATATTAATTCCTAGTGTTTATTAATCCTTTGGGTTTAAAATGTTAATTGGTAGGGTTTGTTAATCCCACATGTTTTAAACATTGATTCTGTGGGATTGTTGATCCTTTAGGTTTATAATATTTGTCCCTTTAGTTTACTAATTCATTGATTTTATAATATTAAGCCCTTGTGTTTATTAGTCTCTATAGTTTATAATATTAATAATTCCTTGGTTTTATAATTTAATCCCTTTGATTATTAATCTGTTGGGTTTAAAATATTTATTCCTAAAGGCTATTAATATATCGGGATCAATATTTAAAACACAAGTTATTAATAAACCCTAGAATTAATAAACCTTGAAGTTTAATATATAAAGGTTTAAACCCTAAGATTTTTAATACTAACCCTTAGGGTTTAAATTTAATAATATATTGTTATTACATATTATATTATTAAATAATATAATATTATATATTATTATATAAAATATTTTTATATACATTTTTATAATATTATATTACTAATATATTATATTATTATATTAAATTGTTATATATATTATATATTTTATTTACCAATATAATATATTTTAGTTTAGTATATAGTTAATATTATTAATATATTCCAAGTAAATATATAAAATATATTGACAATTATATTAATAAATATATAATAATTATTCACAATATCACAATGGTAGAGATAAATAGGTGTTATTATTAATAAGTAAATGTTAACATATTAATATATTAGCAAAATTTTATGCGATAACTAATATTATATTAATATAATAAGCGTAATTATATAAATAAAAATAATATGGCTATTCTTATTTGTATAGTTATTAATAATTGGAAATAGTTAGCCTTTAACAAAATACACCTAACAATTATTAATGTGGTGGGCGATGGATATATGCCTATCGACACATTAGTAATTGTGATTGTACTACATTAGTAAATGTGGTTGTACTAGTTCTAATGGTTTTGGGGTGAGAAAAAAACACTTTTAAATGAGCATAATTGTGAGTTGACATAGTATCAACAACCTCACTCTTACCTTATTCTTGAGAGAAAATACCAAAATTTTGATGTCTCTCATCTTCAATGTGAGACAAGTATCAATTCTTTCATCTAAAAAACTTTAGTTATTAACTAAATGTAGATAAACACCTATTAATAAATAATATATAAATAAGACATAGGTTACCCAAAAAAATTAGGTTTAATTTTCCAACTAAAAAATATTTAAATGCAATCATTATGTATTCCAACATTTCACAAATAAATATTTTAAATAATTTAAAATAAACTTTTTAATTTAAAAATTAATTAAAAAATTATAAATTTCATTAAAAACTTATATTATATTTAATATAATTTATATTAATAAATTTATATAATTTAAATAGGGAATCACGGTCCTCGTTCAGAATATCCCTTTCTTACCGAAGGTCAAACAAGGAAGTCCTAAACCAGGTTGGTGTCCTTGAAATTACATTATTTCACAAGTGGGACTCAAGGGTGAAACATGTCATCACCATATTAAAGAAGCGATTGACAACATTATAAAGTCTATATTTTAATAAATACTTCTTGTTATGTACTTTTTCTTCGGATACATCCATCACAATCATTCTTAATCAAAAGGATAATCAAGTAAACAAGCCACCTATATGATTTATGAATGTTGGCATACAGTGATACAAATTAAATTATCCCATGAAAATGAAAGTCATGCAATCCTTCTTGGGGAAAATTAAATTCCTCTAGGATTTCATCTTGTGTTTTTAACAAATTGTTAAACCATTACAAAAGATGATCAAGAACGATGCATTTCATAAGTGGGACTCAATGGTGAAATTTGTCATCACCAGATTAAACAAGAAATTGTCAATGATCAAACATTATATAGTCTATATTTTGATAAATACTTATTGTTGTATACCTTTTCTTCTGATACGTCCATCACAGTCGTTCTTAATTAGAAGGATAATCAAGTAAACAAGCCATCGATATGATTTATGAGTGTTGGCATACAGTGATCCAAATTAACTTATCTAGCCACAGGAAAAGAAATCTTATGAAATATATAAGGTAGTGAACCACTTCAGGCTTCACCTCTTGAAAATCCATGTTATCATGTTTGTGCGTCACCCAATGGTTAGATCACTATTTGTGCAGTAAGAGTTGGGTGAGAGGAGGGAAAACTAGATGGAATCCTTCAAGAGTATGATCTTGAATTCAAGCCAATTGATATAACAAAATGCCACGCTCTCTATCAGCTTGCAGAAGAAGTCATTAATTCACCATAATAGGATTCTTCTCGATGGGAACAAGAAATTGAAATGTATAATATTGAGCTAGATTCCACTATAAATGCAACCACATAATGGTATATTGAGGTTTGTCAATATATAGATCAAGTAGCCTTTCCGTTGCACTTATTAGTGAAACAAAAGAGAGAAATTTAAATTAGCACTTTACAATATCAACTTGTACATGGTGTGCTTTTTAGGAAGCACAACCATGATGTCCTACTCATGTAATATCCCTATCATAACTTTCGTAAAACTCATATATTTACAAAATAAAAACATTATTAATTTAATATCTAATAAGAATCAAGAATCAATTAACAATGACTTGTAGAACCCGTGGGAATAAATAAAAGTCACGCAGCAAACTCACATGCACTAGGGGATTTTTAAAGATATGTTATGTGAAGCTATGAAAGAAAGCGATAAAATAAAAATACATTAACACTTGTTTGAATAAATTATGAGTATTTCCAAACAAGATGAAGTCGCAAAAGGGAAAATCTTGAGTTATGTGGGGAATGACTTAGATTCATATGGGTATTTTCTATGCCCCATGCTCATATTCAAAAAGTTGTGATCTTGAGTTTGTTCCCTGAAAAACTCAAGATGAGGAATCTCACATAAAAAACCATAAAAGAAAAAATCTTTACCATAAAGTTTTATTTTCCTTTCAATTTATGTCTTCATGAATAGAATGATATATAAATTAAAATGGAGATCAAAATAAGAGTAAAATGTGTCACATGAGTTTAAAGGTCACCTTTAATAAAATAAGATTTGTTAAACTTAATTCTCAGGGAAGGTCCACTCAAATAATTTATATAAACTTCATAAGACCTCTGTCTCATTGCATTCTGAAGACTTAACATTTTACATACTCTAAAACATGAACCAAATTTAATTTATGACTTTTTGTTAAAATTATATAGGTGAAACCTATTCTTTGATATGTGAATCCTAGGATGGTGTTAAAATATTTATTAAACCATATTATGTTAAATGGAGATATACGTTAAAACATTTAATCTAACCATTGTATTAAATTTAATAATCAAGGCTCACTTCACAAATGTGGTTTTCGTCGAGTTGGAGGAGGTTTATACACCCTCCAACTCTCCACCCAATATGAAATAATGATCATTCCCAAAAAACAATATGAACGGTTGGGATGCATCGAGTCAAAAAAGGCTAACTAACTCACCTCTAGTTCACCCCATGATGTAAGAGGCGTATCACTAATTTAAAACAATACCAATCCCTCGGTTCCATCGAGCCTACACCTTGGCTGGACATTTTTGGGCTTTCCACACCTAGAATTAATTTAAATTTGTGAATGGTTTATTGAACCTCATTGATTTCATTGGTTAAGAATTTTTCCTCTATGAAGCTCACCCATGTGAGAACATTTAATAACTTATGGATGGAAACTACTTAATAGAATTTATTGTGAGGGATAAAATATAAAATTTCAATTCAAGGTTTTGTTATATTTTGAAGATATTAAATAGGGTTTACCTCTGCAATTTGTGAAGAAGACAAGGTGTCTAAATGTCATTTCACCCTAGCTATATTTTCTTGAAATGTTTTGAGAAAATATCAAGTTATAAACAAACATAAGATTCATGAACAATTTCGTCTTCGGAAATATAGGTGACGTAAACATAATTAGATTTATTGCAGTTTATGTACGGTCATTATGTAAATAAATATTAAAAACTAATTTGCATATGTGTGAGGTAGGCAAAGGCATTATGAATGGGTTAAAGGATAATCCAATCAATTAGATGAGGAATTAGGGAGGAAACCACCAAGTCCATTCCGAATAAAATATTAATTAAAGTTTTCGCCTATTAGCAAGAAAGATCAACTTTTTTTCAAGGATGATTTTCAAAATTACTTTTTGTTTTTATTTAACTGAGTTAAGGGACAATTAAAAAAACAATTATTAAACTTCTTTTATAAAAACCCTAATTATCCATTCCAAAATGGGGAGAAACATAGTGGGTGTAAGAGAACAAGTTTAATTTTTAGTGATCTAGATTTAGGAATGAAATGAAATACAAATTCAAACCAAATCACAAAGATAAATTGAAACATAATTTCAATTATTAAAGTAAGAACTGTTGCAAATTGTTTACATACATAGGAGAAACAAACTCGCTCAAGCGATAGTAACTTATCTTTGAGAAGAGATGTGATGGCTGCATGCCTTATGAACTTACTTACAATGATGCATAGAGGCCTTTTTCTTATTAAGAAACAATGGAAAACCCTAAACATATAAAATCCTAACGTTACGAGATGAAGTGCCAAAATTGTGTGGGCCCCATTGGGGTTAGTTGGTATGTCAACTTCCCAGGGTCATAACTTTGGCATACGATCTTCGTTTGATGGGTACGATACCTCGTTAGAAGGACCTATCTGAGGAAAAAAGACTTTGACTATAGATTCTTGCATCAACATTTAGATCTTACCAATTTAGAAAAAATGTTGTTTAGGGCCCCAAAATGGCTCTAAATGTCCAGGACCTGAAAAACTACCAAAATTAGTAAACTACGATAAATACTAGGAAACTAAAAGGAAATGTTGTTTGGGGTCCAAGTGGAATACGCAAGTTACCAACAATATCCACCTAGATCATTCCTCCCCCTCTAGGAAGCAATAGTCCCCATTGTATTGAGAGCCTCCATGAGTTGGGGAAACTTCTACTGAACTTGGTCCCTCATGAGCCACTTTCCTTGGTGCAAGATCTAGCCATATTTGACAACCTGATAGAGTTGGAACTTCTATTGTCGAGTATTCTTAGTATGTGTTTCCATGATTTGATCATTTGTGGCTTCTTCAATGAAATCTAGGTTGATCTCTATTAGTGTCAGTTTCTCAATGATGTTTGATGTGTCTAGGAACGGTGGTAAGTATGGTCGAAGAAGGTCCACATTGAATAATGGTTGGAGGACAAGGAATGGGATAATGTTGATCTTGAAAGAATTGTCACCCATGGCCTTAGTGATGGTGTAATGCCCATATTAGAGTGGCTAGATCTTTGGATGGGATCTGGTAAGGTGTTCCGTCTATAAATGTAACAAAACTTTGTCGCCAATTTCAGAATTATGTGGCACCTGATGTTGATCATGAGATTGTTTATACCTGGAATTAGTTTTACACAATATGTCATGGAACTACTAGATGATGTGTTGCATGAATTCAATAAACCTGGTGGCTTTATCATCTTCGAACTTAACATGTGCATATTTTTTTGTGTCATCGCAATAGGCATTGCAACATCAATGGGATTCAATGGTTGAAATCCCATGCCCACTTGAAAGAAATTGTTGCCAGTCAAGCTATGGAGAGCTATGTTATAGTTGTGTTGCACACAGGGAAGACTCTCATCCCATGTTCATGGATGCTTAGAGTTGTTCAAGTATAGTATGTTCTCTGTCATCCTGTTGAAAACTTCTATCTAACCATTAGTCTAAGGATGGAATGCAGTCGACTTGTTTAGCTTAGTGTCCAACAATGATGAGAGGCTTGAAAATAATTCACTTAAGAACCTTCTATGGCAATATTAGATTATAGTCTATGGGATCCCAAAATGTACCCACACTTGTTCAAAGAAGATCTTGGCAATGTTTTCTACTGTGATGTCCTTCTTGCAAACCATTAATATAGCCATCTTAGAAAATTTATCAATGAAAACAAATACATAGTCATTACCATGCTTGGTAGAAGGAAGTTCAGGCATATAGTCCATGGAGAAGGATTCCCTAGGATGGCTAGGAGTAGGAAGAGGATTATATTGGCCTTTCTTCTTAATGGTTGGCTTCGTTATGGCATGGGCAGTGCAGGATCTCATATATTTTCCAACATCTTGTTGGATATTTGGCTAATAAAAATACTCTTACAAAAAATCCACTATCCTCTCTAAGCCAAACTGTCCTGTAAACTAGCTGTAATGCATCTCCCAAACCATCTTGGATCACTCACTGGAAGGAACATAGAGGTATCCCAAATGAAATAAAAATGAATCTTGGAGGTGGATGTTCAGACCTTCCTTTCCATCCATCAGCATAAGTTATGTTGTGGAAACGTATGGACCATTTTTGTAAATTTGCAACCATCCAAAAGTCTCGTTCCCACAAGAGTTGAGAACAGTGGTGGAAGCCATAACCAGTGGTCAACTGAGGAAATCTACAACATTATTGGTGCTACACTTCTTTTACTTAATGTTCAGATGACATTTTTGCATGTATGTGGAACATTATGATGGCATTCATTTTCCAACTTCCCTTGTGTCTGTATTAATTGAAGAGGTCAATGATCTATGTGGATGATTGTCTCCTTCCCCATAATTTCATTTTTCCACTGTCAGAAATCTTGCACTATTGAATACATCTCTTTAACGTAGGTGGAGTATTTTTAAATTGTATTAGAGAGTGTCTCGCTATGATAGGCCATTGGATGACCATGTTGGGTGAGAACTGCACTAATGACATACTTGGATCCATCTGTCTTAATTCTAAATTGTTGTTGCAGGTATGGAAATGTGAGTACTAGTGTAGAGAAAATACGATGCTTCATCTCATTGAATGCCTTCTATTGGGCCTTAGACAAAATTTTTTTCTTTCTTTCACTCCACCCTTAGTAACTTGAATCAAAGTCCAAGTGATATAAGAGAATAAACTGGAAAGTCCCAAAAGGTTGCAAATCTTTGTTAGACTGGTCGGTGCTGGCCAATCCCTAATGAATTGGATCTTAACCAAAACCACATGCACACCTTCCTCATCAATGGTGTAACCTTCATATTGGACATGGTTCATGCCAAAGTTACACTTCTCCAAGTTGGGACATAATTTATGTTGTTGAAAAGTTTGAAGGACATGTTGAATATGTTGCAAGTTCTCGTTCCAACTCTTTTTGAAGATGAGGATTTTGTCTAGATATACAACCACGAATGATTTGGCGAAGGGATGTAAGATGTCATCCATTAGCCTGATAAAAGTTCCATGGGAATTTTTCAACCCAAAGGGCATGACCAACCACTAAAAAGGTAAATCCTTAGATTTGAAGACATACTTCCATACATATTTCGGTTCTATTGGAACCTGGTGATAGCCAAACTTCAAATCAAACTTACTAAAGTAATTGGTCCCCTTTGGCTTGTTAAGAAGGTCATCAATCCAAGGGGATGAATATCTATTCCTGACAATAATTTTAGTCAATTCCCGATAAATAATACAGAGTTTCCAGGTACCATCCTTCTTCTTTACGAGTACAATTGGGCTCCCACAAGGTGAGGAACTTGGTAAGATGTGCCCCTTTTGTAGAAAATCCTAGATCTGACGCTTCATTTATTTGTTTTGTAGAAGAGAGTGGCAGTATATCAGTCGTTTTGGTAGAGGTGCCACAAGAGTCAAATCAATTAAATTCTTGACCTAATAGTAAGGTATCCCTCTGTGTGAGGAGAAGATGTGATCCAAACTTAAGCATGAAACTAGAAAAATACATAAATATCCATATACACACAGATGTAGCAAAAATAAAACTTCATTTCATTAATATCAAAGAACCAAAATATCCTTGCATACAAAAATAAACATGAACTAGCTAGGGCAATGGTAGCTTATTTCTGAGAAGAGATATGACATCTACATGCCTCTGAACTATTTTACAATAAGGCTCAAATGCTTATTTATTATTGAGAACAATGGAAAACCCTAAACATCCAAAAACGTAACCCTAGGAGATGAAATTCAAAAATTGTGGACCCCTTTTGGGTAAATTGGTATATCAACTTCCCGGGGTCATAACTTTGGCATTCAATCTCCATTTGGCTATCATAATACCTCGTTTCGAAGATCTCAAAGAGAATGAAAAAAATTAACCAACTTGGTTATCAAGGAACTTTTTTGTCCCTCAGTTTTTCCTAAAAAATGTCGTTTAGGGCCTCAAAAAGGCTCTGGAAGTTTAGGGCCCAAAAATCTACCAAAAAGAGTAAAGTGTGCTACAATTAAGTAGACTGAAAAATAAAAGAGACAATGTTGGGGGTCCAAGTGGAAAAGGCAGGTGGCCACCAATATTCACCTAGAACAATCCTACCCCACTAGGAAGTAGTGGTCCACATTGCGTTGAGTGTCTCCATGAGATGGGGAAACCTCCACAGAACTTGGTCGATGGTGGGTCACTTGCCTTGGTGTAGGAGTTGGCTAGCTACTACCCAATACAGTTGGATCTTTTGCTGGCAAGTGTTCTTGATCTATGTGTCCATGATCTAATAATTTGTGGTATGTTACATGCAGTCTTGGTTTAACTCTGTTGGTGTGAGATGTTCTACAATATCTAATGTGTCTAGTAATGGTGGAAATTATGGTCAAAGATGGTCCACATTGAACACTCAGTGCAGGCCAAGGAATGGTGGGATGCCAAGCTCGAACGTATTGTCCCCTACAACTTTAGTCATGGAGCCAAGCCCATATCAAAGTGGGCGTAGTTTGCGGTGGGGCCTAGTGAGGCGCTCCTTCTGTAGATGTAACCAAACTTTGTTACCCACCTACAACTTATGTGGCACCCGGTGTTGATCATGGCACTGCTTGTACTTAGCACTGTCTTTGTCTAATCAATCATGGACCCACTGGCAAATGTGCTGAATGCACTAAATGTAGTTGTTAACCATATCAAATTCAAACTCGACATGACCCAAATTTACCTGAGTAGTTGCAAATGGTATGGCTACATCAATGGGACATAGTGGCTAGAATCCCAACCCCACCTGAAAGTGGTTGTGGCCAGTTGGGCTATGGAGAGCTATGTTGTAGCTATTTGGGACATATGGGAGGCTTCCATCCCATGCGCATGGCCGCTTCAAGTTGTACATACGCATAATGTACGATCATCCCATTGACAACCTCTATTTGGCCATCGGTTTAGGGGTGGAAATCCATGGACTTAGTGAGCTTGGTATCCAACATCAACCAGAGACTTGACAAAAATGTACTTAGGAACTTGATGTCACGGTCTGAGATAATGGAGTGTGGGATCCCAAAATGTGCCACATGTGTTCAAAGAAAAATTTAGCAGTGGCTTATTCCATGATACCTCTATTGTAGGCCACTAGAATGTCCATTTGAGAGAATTTGTTGATGACCATGAAAATGCAGTTGTTTCCATGCTTAGTAGAAGGGAGGACCAGCATGTAATCTATGGATATGGATTCCCAAGGTGGACTATGGGTAGGAAGTGGATTATATAAGCCTTGTTTCTTGATGGTTAGCTTGACAATGGCACAAGTAGTGAAGGATTTGATGTACTTCCCAACATCCTGTCGAAGGTTTGGTCAATAAAACTACTTCTGCCACTGTTTTCTCTACCCTGAAATATCGAGCGACTCGACTGTAGTGCACCTCCCAAATCATCTTGGAATGCTCTCTTGAAGGAACACATATGTGTCCCAGCTGGCATAATAGTGCATCATGGAGGTGAAAATTTGGAACTTTCTTACCTCCCAGGAGTGTCTAATATGTGCTTCTGAATTATGGATCGCTCTTGTAGTGTCGTTCCCATAAGAGTCGAGCACAGTGGTCAGCGCCATGACCATTGGTCACTTGAGGCTGTCTGTAACATTTTCCGTGCTTACCTTCTTGTATTTAATGTTGAAATGCAATTGTTGCAGTCATGTTGACCATTTATTATGATAATCGTTCTACAACTTCCCTTCTGTCTATATGAACTGCAGGGGTCAGTGGTCTGTGTGGATGATCATTTCCTTCTCCATAATGTAATGCTTTCATTGTCAGCAGGCCTGCATAATGGAGTACATCTCTTTTTCACAAGTGGGATACTTTAAAACTATGTCTAAAAGTGTCTCACTCTGATATGCTAATGGATTCCCTTGCTGAGTAAGAACCACATAGTTAGCATAGTTGGAGGAATCTATCTTGATCTCAAATGGTTGTTGCAAGTGTGATAATGTAAACACTGGTACAAAGCAAAAGGCGATGCTTCAACTCGGAAAATACTTCTGTTGGGATTCAGACCAATATAATTTTTTTTTTCACTCTGCCCTTGGTGACTTGACTTAAAGGCTAAGTGATATGAGAGAACCCCAACACAAACCTAGAATAGAAATTAGCAAGATCGAGAAAGCTGTAAAGCTTTGCTAGCATGATTGGGGCTAGCCAATCCTAAATGACTTGTATCTTGGTTGGATCCACATGCACACCCTTTTCATCAATGGTGTACCCAGATATTGTACCTCGGTCATGCCAAAAGTGCATTTCTCCAAATTGGCACACAACTTGTGTTGTCGCAATGTTTGAAGGACCTGTCGAATATGGTAAAGGTGCTCTTTGCAACTCTGTCTCAAGATCAAGATGTCATCTAAATACACCACCATGAATGCATTGGTGAAGGGTCAACATATGTTTTCGATCAATCTCATGAAGTTTGTGGGGACATTCTTCAACCCGAAAGTCATGACCAACAATTTGAAGAGGCCCTCCTTGGATTTGAAGACAGTCTTCGACACATTAGAGGGTTCGATAGGAACCTGGTGATAACCAAACTTCAAGTCAATCTTGTTGAAATATTTAGCCCCCTTGAGCTGATCCATAAGGTCATCAATCCGTGGGATTGGGTACCTATTCTAGACAGTGATCTTGTTTAGTGCCCGATAGTCAATATAGAGTCTCTAGGTCTTGTCCTTCTTTTGTACCAATACAATCAGGCTTGCACAAGGTGATGAGCTTGGCCTAATGTGCCCTTTCTACAAAATCTCCTGAATCTACCTCTTGACCTCATTGTTCTCTAGAATAGAGCATCGATAGATCATTTCATTGGGTAGCAGCACGCTCAAGGTTAGATCAATGGAGTGCTTGACCTAATAGTGCACAAGTACTCCTGTAGGTGAGGAAAAAATGTCCCTGTACTCCTCCATGACCTTGTCCATCTGTTTCTGTTGTGCCGAGGAGTGCTATTTGGAATCTATGGCCATAACCTTCTTCTTTCCCTGATGGTGAATCATAAGGAAAAAAACTCCTGGTCTGGGAAATGATGTTACTACATTTCTTTGCAGTGACCAAAGAGATGGCAGTAGTCGGGGCTACCTCTGGTATCTTATACAATTTATTTCCCAAAGTAATAATCATGGAACAAGGTCTTGACTCATATACAACATGTCTCTTCCACAAGTATGGTTGTCCTAATAATACATCACAAAATTCAAGAGGAGCGGCATCACACAGTACATCATCCATGAAAGGCTTGATGTTGTAGGGAAGGCGACATTGCTAGCTGACGCAGAGATCTTGTCCTTGGTGAAGTCGCCTGATGGTGTATAGATGAGGATGAGTTGTAGTCAGTATACTGAGCCACTTCATGACCTCTGCTGAATTGAGGTTCTTTTGGCTCCCGCTGTCGACAATGAACTACAACGGAGAACCCTTCACCCAAATTTGTGAGTGGAAGAGGCATCCCCCCTCCTTTGCATCTTCAGGCTCATTCTTCTGCATCTTAGTTGTGGCCACAATGGAACTCAACTCCGCATCAATGATATGCCTCCCTTTGTTGCTCCCATTGTTTGGTTCCAACTCAGGATGGAACATGTGTCTAATTCGGAAGCCTTCAACTCGGCCACCAGTGACTGCTTGGCCCGACACTCACTCGTGTTGTGAGTGGATCTCTTATGGAACTCATACCATTTTCTCGTTTCCTTCTTTGTCTTCATGATTTTTTTCCTTTCTTGTGGCTTCAACGAGTTGTCTTGGGTTGCCTCGCCTTGGCTTTGTCCTTTTCTCTCTAGTTTAGGGGCACCTTTTCCTTGCTTTAGATTCGCAGATCAAAAGTCTCTCTTCTTCTGTTTAAAATTCTACTCGATATTGACAATGTATCGGTACGCCGTGCTGAGCGAGGAGATGTCAAGCAACTCCATCTCATCCTTGATGTACTTATGTAGACAATCGCGATACTTGAGTACCAAATGCTACTTAGGATCCTTGATACTAAGCTTCATGTGAAGAGTATGGAAAACATTTGTAATCTCTAGAACATCTTGGTCCCTTCCCTTTCATAGCGTGGTCCAATTTATGTATTTATCTTCGTAGCTCCCAAGAGGGTAATATTATTCCTTGATGGCATCTCAGAAAGAATTCCAAGTCGTTGTGGCCAAAAATAGTGATGATTCCCTCTTGTCCTTTTATTCACAGTAGGTTTTCCATCAGTACTGGACGTGTGCGGTGGCTTTAAGAAGTGAAAAAGTCTAATTTTATTGACTGGAAAATTCATGAACTGAAAATACCCTTCCAATAGATTTAACCATTTATCTACAGCGTTTGCATCTATCTAGCCCTCAAATATGAGAATATCAAATTTAACTTGTATCTTAAAAGGAGTGGTGCCTCCATAGTGGATGTTGGATGAATATGTGTCACCTGTGGGTAGTCGTCGAAGGATCCGGGCAAAGTTATCCATCATCACATTCCTTTATCACTCGAGGGCTTCCTCTAACACTATTTTGAAAAGATCTCCTGCCTCCTCTTCTTCCTGTTCTTCCGCCATGGGATGCCATTGGGTTTTGTGAGGCTAGTCCTGGAAAGGTTCAACCAGATCGAGCCCTAACTCCTTATACCCTCACCTCGTTGGGGACATGCAATGAAAAATAGAGAAAGTGAAAACCGCTCTGATACCACTGATCCAAACTTATGTAAGAACGCAACAAAATAAAGAAATACCCATATACACAGAGACGTAACAGAAATAAAACATCATTTCATTAATATAAAAGAACTGAAATATTCATACATAAAAAAATAAAAAAGAACTAGCTCATGCGATGGTAGCTTATCTCTGAGAATATATGTGGTGGCTACATGTCTCTGAATTGTGTTACAATGAGGCTCAAAGGCCTATTTATTATTGAGAAACAATGGAAGATCCTAAAAATCCAAAAATCTAACCCTAGGAGATGAAGCACCAAAACTATCATCCTTGGTTGGGTAAATTTGTACATAAACTTCTTGGGGTTCTAACTTTGGCATACAATCTTTGTTTGTCTTTAATAATACCTCATTTCGAAGATCTCAAAGAGAAGGCTGAAAAAAATCTAGAAAGCTACTTTGGGTTTTTTCCAGTCTCTCTCTTTTCCCTAAAAATGTCGTTTAGGGCCTCAAAATGGCTCTAGATGTTCGGGAACCAAAAAACTACCAAAAATAGTAAATTGTGCTATAATTAATGAAACAAAAAAATTGAAAGAGACAATGTTGGGAGTCCAAGTGGAATAGGCGGGTGGCCACAAATATCCACCAATATCAAAATGTGCATGTATTCTTCCATGACTTTATCCACCTACTTTTTCCACATCGAGGAACTGTTTCTGAGGGCCATGGATGTGGCCATGAACTTCCCATTACTTTGAGAGAAAATCAGAAAGAAAAAAAATTTCCTAGTGTGGGAGATGATCTTCATTTTTTAGAAGAGATCGAAGAGATGGCGGTAGGAGAGTGTTGGGTAAAATTAATTTCTTAATAAAAAACAACTAATCACATAGACATCAATTATCAATCGAAGAATGTATTTTTGTTTCAAGGAAGCCTACAAAATATATGCAAGCAACTACCAATAGCTAACACTGGTTCTACATGATTGGTTTCTAAACTATCAAGCTCATTCGAAAAGAGATAAGATGTAAGACTTGAAAAACAATACTAAATTTAAGAAGTAGAATGTAAATGATATGAAAAGAACTATGCTAATCACACTGTTCAAATCAATAGTAAATTAAACCACACATTGTTGAATTGGAAATTTGACTTATTACACCCAAAATAATTCAAATGCTAATCTAGAGTAGCAAATCAAATGAAATCTAGAAATTGCAAGAAACAACAAATCAAGAAAATGTAGCAACCAACAAATTACTTAAATAAAAGGAAATTTACTTTAAGTAACAAGATTTGAAATTCAAAGAAACAAACACAAAACTAAACTACTTTATATGTTCAAGGCAACACCTCTTCCAAGGTAGTGGGCGCAACTTCCCAAGAGTCAGTTTTGTCTTCAAAAATAATTCAAATCAGATTACAAGTAAGAGATGTAGAACTCAATGGATAACTTCTTTCATTAAAGATATCTCATAGGAATAATTACACCAGAATGAAGTTCTTAGCTTTGCCTCCAATTCAACAATTGTTCATCCCCTCTTTTATCTCTGTTTGCATTTAAATACATATAGAGCAAAGGGAAATTATAACTAAATTGATTACAAAATGATTTTTCACTACAATTATAGATTGTCCACAAAAAATTGATCAGAAAGATCAGATTTGAAAGATATCTCCATCATGATTGCACTGGAACAAGTCAAATACAGTATTTCAACTGCGAGAATTTGGAAAATGGCCACAACAACAAATCTCAAAAATTAACCTTCAGAGAACCTTTCGTTTCTCTCAATCCAGACCGAATTTTGGAAAATGACTCTTTGGAAAACTAATTTGGTTTGCTCTGCACAAAACCCATGTCTGGGATTTTAAAGATTCATCTTAATTTGCCCAAAACGTCCAACACAAAACTATCACTTTTTATCCCAACGAATTTTTGAGTTGGAATATTTGACTATGAGTTTAAGATCAAATGTCCAATCTGCAAGAGATCTTAGAGGCTAAAATCGTGAGTTATTTAAGAAACGTTTTCTAGTAGAAATCATATAACAGAAATCATGAGTGATCTTATAACAAATTCATCAATAAACCATCATTGGAAAAATCATCCATAATAATCATCAATTTATTAAAAATAAAGGAGAACAAGTATTACTTATCTACAAAAGCATAAATAAATATGAAATGGAATTAAATGATAAATTATGATAAATGACATGATAAATAATGGTAGGAATGGATGAAATATATGTTAAAAAATGGTAATAATGATGACAATATAGTGGCCCAACATCTCCCCCAAACTGAACATGTTGCATGTCCTCATGCAACCCAATGTCTCTCTATTAACCAAGTTGTAATACAATAACCAAGACACTCACCCCAACTCAGGATGTTGATGGAACAAAATTCTTCTTCCCCAAAGATTTCTTTAAAACAGTATTTATTCAATTCTAACATTGTTGGTGGAGCTGTAAAAATTTTCACATTAATTTTCAATAATATATGTATGAAGTTGTAGTGGAATATGATACAAGTAACAATGAAGTTCATTAACCATTTTCTCAAAAACTACAAACTAGGTCTTGCTGAAATTTTGCAAGCAAATTTACACTATATTAATGTTTCTTCAACCCAAAAATCATAGCTATCTGATGCATAGATTTCAACATATCAACAAAATGGTTGTAAGTAACAGTGCATGATTTCTAGAATTTTACAAACTCGTTTATATTGAAATTTTATGGCTTTGTGTATTTTAATGATGCCTCTTTATTTTCCAAAGATCACAATAATCCAATTTATAGTTTTAAAAATATACGTGAATCAATTTCTGCATTGTATAAAAATGTAATTGTATGCCTTAAAGAGGGAGAAAAGAGAAAACAATCATCATGCATAGAAATTCCTTCTCCCCCAAACAAGATAATTAGCATGCCCTCATGCTATACTAGAAAATAATGTGAGGTTGTTGCTACAATTATTAATGAAATCTTGGCTTGGTATAAAACAACATGGAATAAGGGAGGTTTCAAGAATGAATAAGGATATCGATGGATGATAAGGAGTATTAATGGTATGGTTATGACAAATAAGTTTATGAAAAGATACACTCCCCCAAACTAAAAGCTTTTGTGTCTATGAAGAATGGGAAGTGGTAAAAAATGGGAAATAATGATTAAAAAAAATACGCGTGAATAATTCTTAGCGGCTTTTCATGACATTCTCCTAAACTTTAAATAAATCATAAATTTATGCTATTTTACCTAAATTTTTACCTACATGAAAACATGGAATGACATCGATGGACTAATATTTGTTGAAGGTGATGTAGGCTGAATTGATGTTGAAAGTGATACAAAAGGTGTAAACCATGCAAGCTGAAATAAATTTATCATAAAGTGTAGCCATGTTTCCTTCACCCAAACTGATTAGTTGCCCTATCATCAAGGTTTCTATAACACATCTCATGAGTAGCCTCAATCAGTAATTTATCACCTCAATTGCCTCATTATATATAAAAGTGACATAATCATATTATGAATGCCATGGGATAATAATAGATAAAAAGGGAATATAAAATAGGGTAAAAATGATGAGAAAAAGATGCATTCCCTATACCCATAAGCTTCGGTTGTTATGAGCGAAAAAATGGTGAGAATTAGTTATTTCAGTATTTGCTTCTCAAGATATGACCAGCTATGTAGCATTCGAAATTAGAATTAGGCCTCTTTATTCTACCCCAAAATAATAGTACTGTTGTGAAGCTACAAATAAATGGTGACTGATAGGGAAAAGCAATTATCTTTGGTTAAGGATATGAAATATGTAGAATAAAGGAATGATATATTAGATGATACAAAATTTCAAATCTCAAATATCCTAAAATGGGAAATAATGATTAAAAAAAAATATGAGTGAATTAAGAAAGTTGAAAATTTACATGGTGAAATCATCTTTGCATAGTTATTCCTTAAAAATAATATTATGTTTATACATAAACAAAGATAATTTGACTACCCAATCATTATGTCAAGGAGGACCTAGAACATTAAAAGTATTTCCCATTCACCAAGTGTTGAATCAAAAACTTGAAAAGGGGTGACCATGACATAGGTAACAACAACTGTAATAGAGGGAACAATAGTTGTGACCTATGAAAGAGTAGTTGTAATTGAGGAAAAAATAGCCGCGGCCAAGGGAACAACATGTGTGACTAAGGGAACAACGACCGTGACCAAGGAAATAACAACTGTGGCTAAGGGAATAACAACTGTGACCAAGGGAAAAACAGATGTGACTTAAAAAAACAATTGTGACCAAAGAAAAAATAGTTGTGGCTAAGGGAACAACAACCGCGACCAAGGGAACATCAACTGTGACTAAGGGAAAAAACTGTGACCAAGGGAACAACATCTATGACTAAGGGAACAACAACTGTGACCAAGGTAACAACAATTGTGACTAAGGTAACAATAACCATGATCAAGGAAACAATAGTTGTGGCTAAGGTAGCAACAACTATGATTCGATATTTATTTATCCAAGGATACCATTGTTCCATGTTACAACCTTGAAACTCCCCATAACATTTTAATCTTGTGGACATGAAATATGAAGCATGATTATGGAAATCCCGCCCAAAAACTATCTCAATAGGAGATCCTAGCAAGGTGACATGGAAAAGGATTAGTTATCCAACAACTATAGTCACTTTACAAAATAATGAGGAATTTAGAGTAAATCATTCCTGACAAGAATTACCGTAATAATGTTTAATATTAGATATGAGGTAACCATATACCTGATAACACTGGGGAACAAATGGATATATTTGGACCAACAACATGAAACTTCATAACTTTCTTCTTTTATTTTGATGAAGGAACAACAACCGTGACTTTAATGGAAACAACACCTGAAACACAAAAACATAAGAGAAATCTGAAAAGAAACAACATGTTATTGGAAAAAAAAAGTAAATAACCTAAGTTACAACAACTGTAATTTCAGGTGCAACAATGTTGGTTCCTAATGGAACAACAATCTGTTTCTAGGAACAACAATCTCTCAAAAGTGAATGAATGGAAGCAAAATATATTTTGGAAAAATTCTTTGGTATTAATAACTTGGATCTTCAAGAGGAGATCAATTCTTCATTTCTCCCATTATGAATATGTCAAGTAATTGAAAAGTCTTCACCTTGTTTTCTTCATGTTCATGGGCAATAACCAGAACAATTTTGTAGCAAGCTCTTATGAACCAAAATATTTTAGATCATGATAGCTACAAAGACTCAATATCATATGATATTAAATTTCTTAATAGTTTCTTGGATGAAATGTCCTTAATTCATTAACATTGTCTTCAAGAATCATTTTTTCATAAATGGACCTCCTTTATTCTCCTCAGACCTGAAAAAATGAGCATATACCTGCAATAAAAAATAAAATCATGGAAGAAGAGATGTGCATGGGCTTCCTTAATCCAGGTAATATTAAAAAATAACAAAGTAAAATTAATTTATTACCTACAAGGGAACGGTGGCCAACCATACTAACTAGTAGTGTTTTAATCATTACATATTTGTTTTTCATATGATTTGAGTGATTCAAAATCAAAATGAAATTTAATTCATAGGAATATCTCCAAAAGAAATAGGTTTTAAAAATTCCATGAGATGATGTGTCAAATTTACTTAGAACAACCTGCATAATAGAGTCATTTTCAATTTCCAAGCTGAGACTAATAATTGATATTTTAAGCATAAATTTTTCGTTTGATGACAAATTGAACTTATTCAAATTGGAGATTTAATTATTTTCATATATCTATTGTAAATATAAATAGTTTTTTAATCCAAGAAAAATTGATGGGTCAAATACGCTAGTGAACAACCAAAAAAAGAAAGTTTTAAGAATGTTGATTTACGATAGGTATTCATTATTTTGGTCATAACTTTCTCATACAATATTGAAATCAAGTGATTAAAATTGTCTTGGAAATTAGATTCATGGGGAATATACCATAGAAATAGGTTTTCAAAATATAGTCATTTAGGCTTCCAAAAACAGGCTACCCCAACTCTGTCCCTGCACTGCCTACTAAACACCCTATCTATGTTTTGGTCATAATGATTTCGTTTCAAATCCAAATTGAGTGATTAAAATTGGATTGTAAATTAGACATCAAGGGATACTTATTATAGAAACAATTTTTGAAAATATGCCCATTTGGTCCCTCAAAACATTACTGTCCTAACTATTTTTCTGAAAATTTTATCAATCCCGCAAGCCATAAAATATGATAAACAAACATTTTTTCAAAATCGCGAGAAAAATGAATATGATTATTTTTAGAAATTTAATTTTCAATATAATATTTCTAGATAAAAAAATAAATTCAAATATTAATCATTGATGTTAATTTTTGGAGCGTGTTGCAACAAAAACAACTATTTTTACATATAAAGAAATATATTTATTTATCTCCTTATTTATTCTATTTTCTACACTAGCCTACCCTACTTTGAAAAATAAGTATTCTTACGTATAAGAGTACTTATAGTGGAGCCATTTTCGAAATAAGGCCTCAAGTATATACATACATGAATTTTAAAAGTGCATGTTAATAAATACCAGGGTAAGAGAGACCAACTTCCCTGTTGAGGATGGTGCCAAGAATTGCTAAAGTATGGAGTGATGCTGCAAGAAAATGATGGAGTGAAACAAATCTTCAATATAGTCATTTATTTCATGATTTCTCATAGTTTTCATATCATGTAGTTCTTTATTTTTTAATGTCTTATTGATCTCGATGACATCTTGATGTAGACTAGAAGACACCTCATTTTTTTCCACAACTTCTATATTTTTTGGATTTAAAACCTTCCCAATCTCAATGTAAGTTTTATGCAATGGTGCATGTGAGATAGAATGGGTGGAAGGGGTGGGTAAATTTTTCAGGTGAACACCGTAATCATGTTATTACTATGAGGGTCTCGAATTGATTGAGCATGAAATTTTGTAGGGGATTGAGGATTTTGATGATTTTGTTGATTGGGTTGTGTGGATGATTTTGATAGGAAAGCAAGATTTTGTTGAAGATCTAGTGAAGAATATGAATGATGTGTTTATGTTACAATATGAGGGAAAGTTTTCATGTAATCATAAGATAAGCCATGCCAAAATTATGGACAATATTGGTGGGGGTTATACTGAGATTGGTATGGCTGCCCTAATACAGGAGTAATCCATTATGGATAATGAAAGTAAGAGAATGGAGAGAAAGTGTTTTGAGCCATACATGTAGGCCATGGTTTCCATGGTTGTGAGCTGGTAGCTTCTTGATCGCTTTGATATGTTGATTTCATCCTAGGTAAGAAAGAGAAGTTATCCATGGGGTGTTTCTTTTGGCATTTATGGAAAAACACTTCTTTAATTTTTTCTTGATTTTTCTTAACTTGCAAAACATCCAATTGTGAATTTAGAGAGCTAATCAAATCAATTTTAAAATGTTAAAATAAATCACTGATTTTTGTTGTAATATCTCCTCTTATTGTAGTAGATTTGGAAAGGAGAGAAGAAAGTTCTCTAGAATTCTTACTAGCCTTGGAGATTCCTCTTAAATACCTTATGCATAAGTCACAAACATCATCATATGATAGCTGAAAAACATCACCTTTTCCTATCAGATTTAAGATTTCTAAAAATTCATCTTTGATTCCTGTTGGGATACGGTCCCTAGGGTCAATTTTAGGTTAGTTTAATCAATTTTGGAGTAAAATTTTGTAAAGAATTAAAGTCCCCACGAAATGTGGAAGCAGAGTGCGTAGCTAAGTAGGAGTCAATGGGGCTTTAGGCCCTTGTATGGGTAAGTGATAGGATGGTTTTGAGACTCATCCATAGTACACGGGCCATGGTATTATATTAGAAGGGATATAAATATTTGTGTCATAGCGAGTCTAGAGAGATACCTTCTAGTAAAGGACAAGTGTAAGGGCAAGTGCTAAGGTTGGAAAGCTCTATTTTCCTATACTATGTAAGGGGAAGGATCCTGCAGCTGTGTGTGCAAAGACCTTAGCAAGTATGCACCTAAGTGTGCGGGCCCCTACAGCTTGGTGCGCAGGGAAGAAGAGTCTATAAATTGAAAGTTGAATTTAATAAAGACTGTTATGGACTGAATCTCTTGCATCTATGCCTTATTCTTAATTATGTTTAAGTTTATGCATTGTTTCTTAATAAAATATTTTCTATGAAGTAAAGAGTATTCTTTGCACGAATCTGTGAAATCTCTAATATGATAACTAAATTTGTTATGATAACTACTCGAATCGGGTAGATATGCTGAAAGTAGATCTAGGATTATTATTTACTAAGCGAATGTTGTGAGTCTGCTTCTTTTAGATCTGAAAAGCCTGATCGTAGACCTTCGCGAAGGTCTAGGAGCCATTTGATAGATTTGTAGTAGTGGACCAGAGGAAGATACATATCTGTGCGAAGGTAGGTATGAGCTAGAAGGGACTCATAATACATATCGCATGGTCTCTCGATGTAAAAACTAGGTTTGAGCATCCCCCAATACTGCTTCAGGTGAGACTGCAGCCTGCATTATGCAGGTTTTTTCTGAAAGGTCCAGCAGTTAGGTTTTTGTTGGTTGGCTCGAATAACTCTAAACTTGGGTCAAGGCCCCTTAAGAAAACAAATGGTTCTGTTACTCGGACCAGGATCTATCAAAGAGATGTGTGATAAATGGTTTCCTACAAAGAAAGAGATTGAGAAGTGGATTGACATAAAAGTGCACATGTTTGTGGTTCAAGAGAATAGGAGCCCTAAGTTATTCATGGAGCATTTGTTGTAGAGATATTTATACATAGACAATACCGAAGCATTCTTCTATTTCTTCCCTGATGAACTACACAAATGGTTGTCTAAATTGGTAGATAGTCAAGGGACATGGAGGCTTGACGACCCTATAATGTGGACTCTAGAATTGGTGTGATGTTTGGAAGCATCAGGAAGAAATATCACATGGGTCGTGAATCATTGGATTGATCACACACTTTGAAGTTTTGTGACTAAGTTCGTGATCATTAGAACTATCAGCTATAGCAAAGCGAAACATAAGCTCTTTAAGGGACTACAAGGTAAGTATTTGAAATCATTAAAGACTTGGATTAAAATGTTGTTATGTGAAAACAGGGTTATGCAGTTACCTTGATGTTTGGTGCTATGTGAAGAGGGAGATTGTTTAGAAGAAATGAAGGGTCGAGCTCAGAGTACAGTCCACTCATTGAACCCCCTTCAAGTGATGACAAAGGGACAATGCTAACTACACCATGAAGTGTGGTTCAGTTAATTAAGAAGGGCATCCCGAGGATATCTCATCCGTCCACTCCACCTTCACCTCCATGTCCACCTCATACACCTACACCTTCACCTACACCTCCACCTCCACTTCCACTATTCAACGTGGTGAATGTGATGAAGATGTCGGGTTTTAAAGGGGTAGGGAGCAAAGACCTTGAAAAGTTTTTGTTTGTTGCGGGAGCTATATGGACGACACAGTAGATTAAGGATGATAAAATCAAGAAAGAACAATTGGTCACAGCCTTAAAATATTGAGCATTGACATGATACATTGAGTATTGGACTGATAACCTTGCCGCGACATTGGCAGAAATTGAGGAAGCCTTGAACAAGGATTTTAGGAAGCCGAAGTCAGAGGTGCAATTGGTGACTGAGTTTAAATAAATTCAAAATAAGATAGATGAGACACCTTGGAATTTCGATCAAAGGTTGAAATGCCTGATCAGGCAAGCTAATATGGTGATTACCGATTCTCAGCATCTCGACTGGTATATAGCGTCACTCTTGCCACACTTAATATTGTCATTGTCACAACAAAATATAGAAACACAAGCAGAAGCCTAAGAAATTGCGATGAGGCCGTAAGCCTCACCCATACAAGATACAAACTTGGGAGTGCAACAAATTCAATCACAGCTAGAAATCCTCCACTTGGATTTGTAGAGCCTGAAGAAAGGAAAGGAAGCCTAGCCGGAGGTGTGTGCTGAAGTCTAGTGCTTAAAATGAAAGGACCATGGGTACGATGAGGACCATTGTCTGATTTATCAAAAATATCTTATTGGGGGAGGGCATGTTCCCTTGAAACCAGAGAATAACATTGGGTCAAGTGCGGGAGCTGTGCCATGGTTCACTATTTGTCAGGTTGTAGGACAACATGTGAATGATAATTTCCATTTACTACAGAAGTTTGTACAAACCCCTCAAAAGTTGTTTTTCAATTTCTATAAATCGGTAGGTCATGACAAATGCCATTGTAGGAGTTATGAGCTAATGATGGATAAAATCCCTACCTACCAAATGCAGGCAGAAAACTGACCTCTGGATCAGGGCACAGGAGTAGCACGCCGAGGATGAGGAAGAGGGGACGGAGCTGGCCAAGGACTCTTGAAAATAACTTTCTATAACTGTGGTGAAGCAGGACACTTTTTGGGAGATTGCCCAAACCCCATGCATCCGTCATGTCAGTATTGTAGACAGTTTGACCATGTGATAGAGGAATGTCCGATCATTATGAAAAAGATGCAAGAAATGAAGACAGAGCCCCAACAGCCTATGCAAAACATCTAGATGATGACGGTGGAGCCCCACAAAGAAGATCAGAGCATAAATATAGTAACAAGAAGTGGTATGGCCACTGGTGCACATAAGGGAAAGCATCCTCAGACTGATAGGTGGGTGTGTAAGGCTTCCGAGAAGGAAATAGACTTTGATCTTAATCGAGCTAAAGATACCTTCATAGAAGCAAAGAAGAACTTCGGTCAGGCCTCCACCTCAAGAATCCAGGAAAAAAGCCAGAAGCAGGTACAACACAAGTGGTAGATCCTTTGGTATTTTCTACTTTTCTAAAGACCTATATGTATTTACTGCATGATAAGAAAGTAGTAAAAGGGCTGCAAGATATAATCAACAAATGCACAAATAAAGAAAAGACCCCTGCTAAATAGGGCACCGTGAGAAAATTTGGTAAGCATAAGAAGTGAATGAGGCATGAGATGAGGCTAACTTCACAAATAGGTGAATATGAAATGCACCAAGCCATCCTAGATTTGGGTTCTGATGCAAATGTCCTGCCTAAGCAGACGTGGGAAAGGATGGGGAGACCCACACTATAGTGGCCTCCTATTTAGTTACGTATGTAAAATCAACAGAAGATTATTCTGATGGGGTGCCTATATGGTGTAACGATAGATATTGTGGGTGCTAGCATGCTCGCTGACTTTTAGGTCATTGAAATAGGGGATGATAGTAACTTGTACCTTGCACTACTAGGAATTGACTAGGCTTTTGATATGGACACGGTAATTGACTTGAAGAAGCGGAAAGTGATGTCTGAAAGGAAGTCGCTCATGTTGGTACTACCACTAGACACTACTTAGGGAGTGCACTATACTAAACATGTTCGCAATTTTGTGGAAGATAATGATGACCTGGATCAGATATACAAGATCACAAGGAGAAATGAAGAGTGGATGTATCCTACAGCTGATGAACAAATTACATGGGCAAGGATAGCCCTTGCACCTAATACTCGGATGAAGAGCTTGAACACTCGCAGAATTGGTTACATGAAGTTTCTATGCTCTGTTGCAATATGATGACCAAATCACTGCGGTGTGTCTCAAAAAAGATAAGGAAGCTTCCACATTATGATGGTTTGATTGATTTGGATCTATTTTTAGATGAATTTGAAATGGAAGTATCGAAAGAATATCGCTTCCAAGTCCTGGAGTTGGCACTGCGTGCTACGTCTACCCATTGGTGGGGTACGCATAAGGAGACCTTCGTTGGATGGAAGGAATACAAAAGAATGATGAGATTAAGGTTTGGGTATGCTAATGCCCAGATGATAGAAAATTACAATGGGAATGATGATATGCATGATCATCTGGCATGATGGACTAAGGCCTAGGGAACGGAGCCTCAACCAGAATGGGTGCACATTTTTTTTCATACCTTAGATACAATCTCGATGAACTCGTATTTGGAAATGGGGCTTGGCCATGGGAAAAATGAATGGGATATATTAAGAGAGAGTCTCTTATTGACTTTCATCTTTGAGGATAGGTTTGAATGCATTAATGAAGTGCTCTAGGAGATAAAAGAAGCTATATTTAGAACACTTAAGGAACCGATAGAATGGGCTCAGGAGGAATGGAGTACACAGTTGCACCATGCGCTGGAATGTTACAATGTGACTACTAAAGAGGAAAGAGAAGCCCCATGAAATAATAAGATTCCAGAGATAGAGGGACAACGTGAAGTCAAATAACTGAAAGTTGAGAACCCGAACATATCAAAACCTATGAGAACTAGAAAGTAAATATTGGATCTGAAGCAGAGCCTAAGTTCGCAAAGATATGTGACTATTGGAATGATGATATAGTCAATAAGGTGGTTGAAAAACTGCATGAATATCAGGATCTATTCCCAACAAATTTTTTAGATTTGAAGGGGGTCGTAGGAGATCTAGTTGTAATGAAAATCACTTTGAAACATGATGGAAATATCGTTAAGAAGAGACCTTATTGGCTCAATCCAAAGTATAAAGAAAAGGTGTGCCAAGAGCTTGATAAGATGTTGGATGCCTGTATTACTGAACCAGTAGAGGAATCTAATTGCGTGAGCCCAATGGTTGTCCAGGAGAAGAAACAGAAAGGTGAAATTAGGATATGCGTAGATCTAAGAAAGTTGAATGATGCATGCATGCACAATCCATTTCCAATACCATTTACAGGTGAACTATTAGAGAATGTTGGAGGGACAGGAGGGTTATTCATTCACTGATGGATTTTCGAGATACCATCAAAAAAAGAACACGCTAGAAGATCGAAGCAAGACAACCTTCACGATGGAGTGGGGTTTCTTTCAGTATACAATAATTCAATTTGGATTAAATAACACACCTACAATATTTTCCCCAGTTGTTTGCGCTGTTCAAAGAATTTATCCATATCTTTTTGGAGGTTTATTTTGACGATTGAACTGTGTTTGGGTTGGTAAAGCACCATGTTTCAAGTCTCTGCCTTATGCTGGATACATGTCGAAGGTATCAGTTCGCACTGAATTTGAAGAAGTGCATATTCTGTGTGCCCTTTGGAATTTTTCTCGGCCATGTAGTATGTAAGTAGCGATTGATGGTGGACCTTCCGAACATCGCTATGATTGTGAATTTGGAAGATCCCTGGAACATTAAATAGTTGCGCATGACGTTGGGGCACACTATGTATCATAGAAAGTTTATTAGGGAATATGGTCAGATAACGATGCCGATGGAGATATTAAAGAAAGATGTGATGTTTTGTTGGGATGAAGAATGTCAGTGTACTCTGGATGTGCTAAAGGAAAAAATGGTAATTGCACCCATTTTGATGTTTCCATACTAGAAGAAAGAGTTGCATGTGCATGTAGATTCCTCTTGCATTGAGCTAGGTGTGGTATTAACATAGGCAAGAGAAGGATAAATTGATCATCTGATAGCCTTCGTGAGCAAAAATTTATCAAAGGTTGAGAAGAATTATTCCACTACAAAGTGGGAAGGGCTGGCGATGGTCTACGCACTGCAAATTTTTTTACATTATTTGTTGGGCGGACATTTTAAAATTTATACATATCCCTCCACACTGAAGTACCTGGTTAATAAGCCTGTGTTGGGGGGGGGGGGGGAATATGTCGATGGTTATTTTTGTTTCAATAATATGACTTTGAAGTGATTGTGAAGCTTGGAAGGCTGAAAGTAGGACCAGACCATCTATCAAGGATTGAAATGAGCGAAGAACCAAATAGTTTGGAGGAAGGACTACCAGATGCACATATCTTTGCGATGCATATCACGAATGACCATTTTGCTAAAATCATTCAATTTTTAACCATGATTATAGCTCCAGAAGCATATTCCACTTAGCAGAAGAAGGAATTAGTAGTCTGCTCTGCAAATTTTTTAGTGATTTCAGGTCACTTGTATAACATGGGAACATATGAAATACTGTGAAGGTATGTTCTAGAGTTTGAACATGCTAGTATCCTCACCGAAGCACATGGAGGAGGGGCAGGAGGACACTACCCAGGAAATGTGACTGCGTAGAAGATTTTGTGCACTAGGTTATGGTGGTCGACAATACATAAGGATTCCAAGGTGTATTGCAAGGTGTGCGATGCTTGCCAAAGGATAGGAAAGCCTTCATAACGAGATGAATTGTCTTTAAATACTCACATTTTGTTGTAGGTATTTGATAAGTGGGCTATTGATTTCATAGGCCCAATAATACCACTAGGGAAGAATACGACCACGTGGTATATTATTACTGCAACAGAGTATTAAACTAGAAGGGCAAAAGCACAACTAGTGAAGGATTTTATAGTTGCAACTGTTGCGATGATTTTGTTTGAATAGGTCGTAACACAATTTGGATGACCTAAGGTGTTGATGAGTGATAGGGATACACATTTATTGAATGAAACAATTAACGCAATGCTCAAAGAATTCCAGGTATACCACCAAAAGAGCATGCCCTATCACCCATAGGTGAATGGAACGGTGGAAGCATTTAACAAAATCTTGGAGAACACATTGACAAAGGTTTGTAACACACAGAGGAATGACTGGGATGTGCACGTACCCATAGTTCTATGGGCATATAGGATGAATTAGAAGAAGTTGACAAGCCAAAATCCATTTAGGTTGGTCTATGGGATTGAAGAAGTGATGCATATGGAATATATTGTGTCAAGTATACATATTGCAGCTTTCACAGAGATGGCAGATCGCAAGACCTTAGAGGAATGGCTCGCACAACTGATGGAGTTGGAAGAGGACTTCTTTCTTACTGGATTTCACCAGCAAGTGAAAAAGGAATGCGGAAAAGCATGCCTTGATAGGCATATGAAGCTTCACACTTTTGAGGTGGATGATTTAGTGCTTCTATATGACAAAAAATTCACAAAGTTTTTGGGGAAATTTCAAATGCATTGGTTAGGGCCATATGTTGTTAAGGAGATCATGGATGGTGGTGCAGTTAAGCTCACGAAGCTGAATGGGGATCCATTCCCTTCGAAAGTGAATGGAAGTAGGTTGAAGGTGTATACAGGGGATCCTGGCCCTGCGCAATGACTATATGGTTGCAGGATAGTCTTAGTGCTCCAGGCAGTTGCAAGGGAGTGCAAGGCTATAAACTACATTTCCCAACGAGGAGAAAAATATAGAAATGTGGTAGTGTGATGGAGTCAAGAGGTGCAACAGTGGAAGCTGCGATGGATGAGTTGTCCCACAGGGGGAGGTACTACGTAGCCGGTTCCAAAAATAGATGTTGGAGTCACTATTCATGATTGGATGGGAAAAATCCAATTAAGAAGAGCAAGTAGTCATCATTCATGGAGAAAATATATGAAGATATGCTGCCAAAGATGCATTTGTGATCCTAAAATGGAGGGAATGGTCGGATTTGAATTCAAAACCCATCTATAAATTGGGCATGTTGGTCTGCCGAGGAACACTTTGAATTATGATGATTGTGTATGAACTCTCTCGTTCTTGCTATATGAGTCGGAAATTCTGGTAGGATTTAGCTTCCAGCCCAATATTTACAACCTTACCTAAGTGGAACCAGAAGATCATCCTTGAAAAAATGTTCAAGCTAGTCAATTTCGAAGACGTTGTTTCTCAAGCAGAAGACCCTGAAGTCGTGTCCATGGAAGCTACACCCTTAGTGCCTATGACATGGAGGTCACCTAAGCCGAATAAATCTATTGCCAAGGAGAAATAGAAGAAACTTGTACCGACGAGGCAATCATCGAGGAAGAACACAGAGGTTCACTAGAAGGAGAAGAAGGACAAGGAGAAGCAGTGAGAGAAAATAGTGGACTTGAAGGCAGAAGAGCTTTGCGATGGCTTGGAGGACTTAGATGCTGAGGAGGGAGAGGCTAGAACTAGGCTCCCAAATTATATCCCTCCATGGAAAGGGAAAAGGAAAGTAACCAAAGACCTAGATTCAAGTAAATTTATGGTCTCTACAACACTGTTACAAGAACAGGTTGTTTTTGAAGGACCAGACTTAGTACGTATCTTAGTGTTGAAGATGGAGGATTGGGATCTCACTGACCATGACAAGTTCCCTCACTTAGCTACTAATAAGTACATGACAAATATCTACTATGCGTAAAATAGGGTTACACAGATGGAACCCATGAAATGGGTCAGAGGCATTGAGCAAGCTAGTTTACTGCACATGCTTAGCATACCACACTTCCACTAGTCGATTATCAACATTGTCTGTGTGTGCCAGCTTCTCGCTTTGGTGCATGATGGGTGTTTATGGCTCAGTGAACCCATCCCTGTAGCCAATATGCTCCTCCATAGGATCACAAAGTTGCCCTATAAAGGGGTGGACCTTGGCAAGGAGTTTGGAGGAAAAAGAAGAGAAAATGAGCTGGCGGATAAGATGAAGATGGAGTTTGGACTAATAAAAAAGTCACGCAGATATTCTATCCACTTAATTTAAGACTAGGCAGTTCAGTTTACTGCCCAAATTCTAGTAGTGAGGATTATGAGGAAATGTCACGCGGATGAAGTTCTGGCACCAATAGTGTCGCTGGCTACCCAGTGCACGAAGGGAGTATAGTACAACTGGGCACAGTATTTATGTAAAGAATTCCTCATGAAGTGCCACGAAGCACAAGAGGAAAGCAAGGAATTTCACTATGCCTAGCTCCTGTTGCTAATTTTATTAGTAGCATGGTGCCTCCCAGAGGATAGTCAGTTTCCTCCGCAGGAAGAAGATTTACCAGCGGAAGCAAAGTTGGCTTTACTGTGGGCGACAAAGGATTCAGAAAGGATCAAGGAAGCCAAGATTTTTTGGATATTGGAGGTTGTCTCCAACCTTGTTCGAATAGTTGAGGAACTTCATGGAGTTTAAGGCGGAATTCCATAATGTCTTGAACCTAGTATCGGAGATAGATGTACAAGAAACTGTGGGGAGTTGGCTAGTGGAGTGGTAGAAACCCATAGATGTTGGTGGCGGTACCTATCAGGGTGAAGAAATCTCTGCTGCACAGTCTACAGCTATGCAGAAATGAAAAGAAGAAGCACATGCAATAGTGGGAGAACTAACCGAGTAGAGAAAGAAAGAAGTTGCTACTAAGGCAGCTCCTAAAAAGGAACACACTATGGAAGAGAATGTTAAGACAGAGCACACTGACACAAAGGAAGTCAAAGCATCATCTTCCCAGCATATTGAGGAGTAGGAACTGTCCGAGCAGGGTAGAGAGGGAGGGGAGGAGAAGAGTACTCCTTTCACATTGAATAAGCAAAGTAAGAAGATAACCATTCGGCCAATCAAGAAGAACAAATAAAATAAACAAGTGCACATTGACCCAATGGCACTCACAGAAGGGGACCTCGATGAAATTGGGAACAAAGTCAGACACACCACGATAGAGCTATGGAAATAATTTGAGCAAATAATATATGTAGATGATGGGCAATGTCCAGAAGGATCTGCGTGAGCTGAAGATCCAACCGGGCAGAATTCAAGCGAGCATAGGGCAAGCAAGCTGGGTGCAAGTAAGCGTGATGCAATGGAGTGAGAGAGTATTGGAGATGGAAAGGACTCTTGACCTTAGAGTCATCTCCTTACTAGAAGGATCAGTCCAATTGGAAACAAAGGAAGACCGCGATCAAAGACATAGGGGGAAAATTAGTTGCACTTCTGCTTCAGGCTCTCCATGCACTACATCAGGGGGTCTCAGACGAGCTTAGAATCAGAGAGAAACATGCACTTGTAGTAATCAATGAGGTTAAGGTAAATGATGAATATATATTCATTGAGAAGGCTCAAACTCTGAAAGAAAAGAAAGAGATAGAAGCACAAAGTCAGAGCCTGGAAGCACTAATAACACAAGCATGTAATTTAGTCCCAAAGTTACATATGCCAAAAGACATCACAGCTACAACGAAGGTCATAAAATTGGCTACTATAGTCCGTGAATCAAAATATGAGATAAGCAAAGTCAGGTTTGACTTCCAGATGAAGATAGTAGAATTACAGTTGAAGCTACTGCCGACTACTATGCCAGAGGTCAGGGAGCAATGCGGCGTAGCTATGAAGGAGCACATAACTACTCTAGAGAATGCAGTCAAAGGCTGTGACTTCCTCTTTAAAAATGCCATGGAATTATGGGATACTTTGTAGGAGGACCCTAAATTGCAAAGGTTAAGTACAGAAATCAGGGAAGCCCAACAAATATATGATGAGATTAGAACGAGTAGGCATACATTAGTGCTAGTCTAGCACTTCACGCAGCCGTAGGAAGGGAAGCTGATATAGGAAAATGTACAAGAGCTGCAACAAAAAGAATCAATTTTAAAGGCTCAGCTTCAACCTTAGACAAAAGAGGCCAGCCCGATTTCTGAGACCATTTAGGAGAAGCTAAAATCTTTGCAGCAGACTCATAGGACCATGCATCTTGTGATGGAGGGATGAACTATGGAAATGGTGGTCGCAGAGGTGAAACAGGCAGTAGTATAAGGTATCGGAGAGTAGGAAGCATTGATGGAGGATTTTAGTGAGCTCCACCACAAATTAGAGAAGCCAGTTAAGTCACTCGAGGGTAGTCACCATATTTTTGTTGGGGGGTTGTTGGGATAGGGTTCCTACGGTAAATTTTGGGTTATTTTAATCAATTTTTGAGTAGAATTTTGTAAAGAATGTAAAGTCTTCATGAAATGTGGAAGCGGAGTGCACAACTAAGTAGGAGTCAAAGGGGCTTTACCCCCTTTATGGGTAGGTGATAGGATGGTTTTGAAACTCACCCATAGGCCATGGGCCATGGTATTGTATTAGAAAGGATATAAATATTTGAGTCATAGCGAGTATAGAGAGATAACGTTTGGTAAAGGACAAGTGTAAGGGAAAGTATTAAGGCAGGAATGCTCTATTTGCATGTACTTAGGCGAAAGGGGAAGGCTCTTGCAACTGAGTGCGCAGATACCTTGGTAAGTCCGCAGCTGAGTGTGTGGGCCCTTACAACTAGATGCAAAGGGAAGAAGAGTTTGTAAATCCAATTTTGAATCTAATACAAATTGTTTTCGACCTAATCTCTTACATATATGCCTTGTTCTTAATTCTATTTAAATTTATGCATTATTGTTTAATAATCTATTTTCTATGAAGTAAAGGGTATTCTCTAAGAGAATTTGACAAATCTCTAATATCTATCCATGAAATGAGTAATGAACTATTTTCGCGAAGGTAGTAACTAAATTTGTTATGATAACTGTTGAAATCAGGTAGATCTGTGTGAAAGTAGATCTAGGTTTATTATTTACTAAGAGAAAGTTGTGAATCTTCTTATTTTAGGTCTGAAAAGCTTGATCGTAGACCTTCGTGAAGGTTTGGAAACCATTTGATAGAGTTAAAGTAGTGGACCAGAGGAAGATAGAAATTTGCGCAAAGGGAAATCTCAGCTACAAGGGCTTCAGAATACATATCACACAGTCTCTCGATACAAACACCTAGTTCTAGCATTCCCCAATACTGCTTTGGGTGAGACTACAACCTGTGCTATGCAAGTTGTTTCCGAAAGGGCCAATAGTTAGGGTTTTTTTGGTTGGCACAAATAACCCTGAACCTAGGTCAGGCCCCCTTAAGCCAACAATTCCTTTGAGTAGGAGTGTTTTGATGAACTCTTTTTCCAAATTTTTTGCTTTAGTTTTGAAGGTTGTATCAAAATCACTCTACATAGTCCTCCAAGCCTTCATATTCCCCTTGTATCATATTAAAAATATCTTCATTGAATTTGTAGTAGTATTTATACTTCTCCAAGAATACATTATTCATATCTTCCCACGTTTGGATATAGTTCCCACCAAGGCTCATAAACCATTAGAGAGTTGCTCCTTTTAGAGTATGAGGAAACACTTTCAATCTTTGAGCATTAGTACAATAATCATATCATCTACAAAGTACTTCAAACTCAAGTAATAATGTATATGGGTCTTCATTTTCCAAATAATGAAAATTTGGTAGAGTAGATGGGGGAATGATGTGCATTTGTGTCACTCCTCCTAGATCTCCGATAAGGAGTTAAAAAGTAGAAATGTGTGCCATTTCTTACCAAATTAGAAGGTGTTCTTCATGTGTTGCTCCAAGGCTCCTCCTTCCAATTTTCCTTCCAATTTCTTAGTGAAATGGGTGGTTATTACAATACCACTAGATTGAAATGATAATATTTCTTCAAATTACTACCTCTAAGATTCCTACTTTTATCCATGCATGCTATATGACTTGAAACTACTACAGAGGGAAGACCTCACCATATGTTAGTGTAGGGCCGTGAATACAACCACTTTGTAACACTTATTTCTGTTAGGATATTCTGACACATAGGAAATAATTAAGTACAACTTGGTCTAGTATAGAGTTAGGTAAAGTGTGTTTCTTTACCATGTACATTTTGTAACTTACAATCCGATGGTCACGATATGTAGTGATCCGACGGTTCATTCTCTCCTTGGTATTACCGACACTTTATCCATGGCTTAGCACCCGATTGGTCCATGATCTCTATTTAAAGAGCATGGAGGGTCATTTGTAGGGTAATCCATCTATGAGAGAAGCATATGTAAATTTTCATTCTTTTATTAATAAATTGCTTGAAGTGGCTGTGTTGGCTCAGGCCGTGGAATGTTTCCCTCTTTGAGGGTTTTAACCACATCAAAATACTAGTGTATTGATCTGTGATCTGTTTGTGAACGGTGTCCTTTGGTGTTTTGTCTGAGGAACTTACCCTATAAATTCCTACATGATATCAGAGCCAAAGGTCTTGAGTTTGAAACACACCTGGATCGCGTTGAGGGGGGAGATTGTTGCGCTCCCCGTTAATGGCGGTGTTGATCCAACGCTCTAGTGTGTTTCATGGATCTGTTAACTCTAGCGATGTGTCTGTTTACTAACACCTGCGGGTTTTGGTGTAATGGCAATCGCATTTCCAACAAGTGGTATCAGAGCTATTTGAGGGCCGCGTCCGTTGGTGATCCAAATCTGAAGTCGGTAGAACTGCATCCGACTGCCTTTTCCTAGATCTACTATTTCTAACTGCTTTCGGGCTGAGAGGACTACTCTGTTGTGTTTGGAGCATCTGTTCCAGTGAGGAACCCCTTTCGTTTCACGCGAAAAGGTTTCCTGTAGCCCTAGATGCATCATTTTTAAGATCTGGAGGTATACAGTGTTTATTTGCAGTTTACAGTTATTTTCTCTCTGTTTATTTCGGTTTTCGGTTTACTTAGATTTTTTTATTACCAGATCTATACCTTTCATTTCTGCGTATTCTCTTTGCCCTGCGATTCTGTGCGATCTGGGCAAATCAAAAACAGAAAGGAAGGATTTTTCTCATGCGTATGCTCTTTTCCGCTGCTCCTTAGTGTGATCTCGGAAAATAACATTGAGAAAAATATTTAGTTTCCGGCTAAAGCTAACTTCGAGCCACAAGGTTCATTTTTTTTGTATGTCCATGTTGGGTTTTGTGTTTTTTGTTTTGTAGGGAAAAAGAGCTTTCTCAAAGCAAGCACGCAACCCAAAGCATCAACCCCCCCCCCCCCCCCCCCCCCTCTCTCTCTCTCTCAAACTTTTTGTATAGCTCACTTGGTGCAAAGCTAATTTATGAGAGTAGAGGTCTTGGGTTCAAGTCTCCATTTTTTGGGGGTGGATTTTTTATTTCCGCAGATTCCCGCACTTCGTCGGCGACTTCATCAATTTTTTTTTTCAAAAAGCCATAACTTCTTTATCCGGAAGCCGTTTTCAGAACCGTTTTTTTTTAAACGGCCTAATTTTTCGAGATCTTTCCATTGGTGCACTTAGTTTTAGCATCTATAGCTTGAGTTTCTGTTAAAAATGGAAAGTCCATGCGAAGTCATTCTTGATAGCACTAACTACTTCCAATGGTGGTCCTACATTGTGGATTTACTTAGAAGTAAAGGTATTTATAGAATAGCCACATGCCAAGAGACCAAACCGAATGATGAAGATAAGGCAGCTAAATGGGAAAATAGGCAAGACCAAGCACGTGGGTTGATAGGGATGTCTATTTCTCCAGATCTTAGATTCCATATTGCAGAACTTGATACTCCTGATGAAGCAATGAAACAGATTACTAAAGTCTTTGGAATTAAAAATGAACTTAAAGCCCATCAACTTGAAAATGAATTTCTTACATTGGACCCCAATAATTTTTCTTGCATTCAAGATTTTTTGTCCAAGTTCAAGACCCTTAGACTTCTCTTGGAAGGTGTTAAGGTTAAGAAAGAAGATAGTAGCCTTATCTACTCCATTCTTACTAAGTTGGGACCAGCATATTCTGTGTTTGTTTCCACCTTCCATTCTACAAGAGAAGCCTTCATTTCTCAAGGGCAAACCTACAAGTCCCCTTCCTTTGATTCCTTTTGTGATTCTTTAATAAGAGAACAAGAAAAAGTCTTACACCATGGTCTTCTTCATCTTGGAAACTCTTCTAAGAAAGCGTTAGCCACCCAGCAACAACCAAATACAAAGAATCCTAAGAAGTTGTATCCTAAAAAGAATGGTCCAAGGTTCCTAAGCAATTTCAGCCTCAAAATGAAAAATCGTCTCAACAAAATGATGAGACAAATAAAAACAAAGGGAAGAAGACTGATAGACATTGCAACTTTTGTAATCGAGATGGCCACTTAGAATCCAAATGATTTAAGAAGATGGAAGCCTTGGAAGCAGCAATAAATAAGCATAACATCCATTTGGAGCAATCTTCAACTTCAACTTCATCTTCAGGAATGGCACTTTCTGCATGTGGTTGTCAAGCATCTCAGTCTGGCTATGCACTAAATGTATTTTCTTCTTCTCATTCTCATGAGTGGCTCATTGATTCTGGAGCTTCTTATCACATGGCCAAAAACAAAGCCATGTTTTCTTCTTTAAATGATTGTAACACCAAAAATATATATGTTGGTGATGATAGATTTCTTAGTGTTGTAGGGATTGGAACTGTTCATCTAGACAATGGTCAGTTTAATGATGTATTATGTGTTCCAACCTTATCCTGCAACCTTCTATCTGTATATCAGATAACCCATTCAAGTGAAGGTAAAATCGTTGAATTTTCACCTCACGATGTTGTAATTAAGGACCTAAGAGATCCTAGACAGATTTTAGCTACTGGCATTGCTGATGATTCTACAAGGTTGTATAAGTTTCACAACTTTGGGTCATCAAATCTTCCCTCAGTATTTGTTGCTCATAATGATGAAGTGAGCAAACTTTGGCATGAGCGATTTGGTCACTTAAACTATCTCTCTCTTTAGAATCTATGTAAAGAAAATATGGTGACAGGTCTTTGAATGGTATCTTGCAGAGATGGTGTTTGTTCTGGATGTGTACTCAGAAAACATCATCGGGATAGTTTTGAAAAACGTGCCTCTTGGAATGCCTCAGCCCCTTTACAGCTCATGCATAGTGATTTATGTGGTCCACTTCCAGTTGCTTCATTCTCTAGCTACAAGTATTTCTTAACTTTCATTGATGATTTCTCCAGACGCACTTGGGTATACTTCTTAAAACTCAAGAGTGAAGTATTTAACATGTTCTTGGCCTTTAAGGCCTTTGTTGAAAAACAATCTGGACATCAAATTCTTAAGCTAAGATCTGATAATGGTGGAGAATATGTTAAAAACACATTCATCAACTTTTGCACTAAGAATGGAATTCAAATGCAACATACTGTTCCATATACTCCACAAAAAAATGGTGTAGCTGAAAGGAAGAATCACACCTTAAAGGAAATGGCTAATTGTATGCTTCAATCTAAAGGACTTAGTCTTAATTATTGGGCAGAAGCAATTAACTGTGCAAATTACATAATAAATCGCACTCCTACTAAAGTTTTAAAGAATATCATTCCAGAAGAAGCATGGTGCTCAATCAAACCAGATGTAAGTCACTTTCGTGTTTTTGGAAGTGAAGCATGGGCCCATATTCCAGATGAGAAACATAAAGCTTTAGAACCTAAGAGTGAAAAATGTATTTTTGTTGGATATTCTGAAGATGTCAAAGGATATAGACTTATTCCACTTAAGTCCAAAAATGTTATCATTAGAAGAGATGTAAAGTTTGCTGAAAATATATTGGCCTGCGAGCCTAGTTCGGTGGATGTGCCACCTCCCCCTATCTCTTCTACTTTTGAAAATATTTCTTCTTCAGATGATGAAAGCGAGGATGAAAATCCTCCCCCACCTTCTCAGGATCCTCCTTCAGCTCCTCAGCTTCCAATGGGTCTGTGCTACTCAGGATGCAGCAGGTGATCTTGCCGGTGATCCTACAGATCAGCGACATACACGTTCTCAGTTCGAGAGAGCCTCTTCTTTACTGGCTCAAGCTTCAGTGAATTATGATCCTGACACCTTTGCAGAAGCTTCAGGCCATCCAGATTGGGAAGCAGCTATGAATGAAGAATATCATTCATTATTGGCAAATGATACATGGGATCTTGTTCCTCTACTAAAGGGACGAAAACTTGTTAGATGCAAATGGGTTTACAGAACCAAGTATGGACCAGATGGGAAAGTTGATAAACATAAAGCTCGTCTTGTTGCTAAGGGTTTTTCACAAGTTGAAGGCATTAACTACACTGAAACCTTCTCCCCTGTTACCAAAATGAACTCTATCTGCCTTGTTCTTTCCCTTGCTGCCTCTTTCAAATGGGAAGTCCATCAGATGGATGTTAAATCCGCCTTCTTGCATGGGGACTTGCATGAAGAAATCTATATGTAACAACCTATTGGCTTTATACAAGCAGACTCCAGCCTTGTATGTTGGCTTAAGAAATCCCTTTATGGTCTCAAGCAAGCTCCTCGAGCTTGGTATGCCAAAATGGATAACTTTCTTTTAGAAAATGGCTTTTCTAGGTGTCATTCTGACAATACTGTCTACACCAAGAAAGTGGGCAAGTCTCTTATCATTCTTGTTCTTTATGTTGATGATCTTATCCTGACTGGTAGTGATCCCAACCTTATAAACCATGTGAAGTCTAGCCTTAAAAGGAAGTTTGAAATGACAGACTTAGGACACTTACATTATTTTCTCGGTCTTCAAGTCTTGCAATCCAAGGAAGGTATTTCCCTTTCTCAGTCCAAGTATGCCTGTGATATTCTATGCCATTTTCACATGGAAGACTGTAAGCCAGCCCCTTCTCCCTTTCAGTCTGGAGTCAAACTTTCAGTCACGTGTACTTCTCCTGAAGTTGATGCTACCTTATATCGTCAACTTGTAGGAAAACTTTTGTATCTAACCCATACCCGTCCTGACCTTTCCTTTACCGGTTGCCTTGTTGCTCGGTTTATGCAAAACTCACATGAAAGTCATTGGAAAGTAGCTAAAAGAATACTTCGTTATGTTTGAGGTACAGTTCAATTTGGGATTCATTACAGTGCCGAAGCAGCTCCTCTATTGGTTGGTTTCACTGATTC
Source organism: Pinus tabuliformis (assembly GCA_031772625.1). Classification (NCBI taxonomy): domain Eukaryota; kingdom Viridiplantae; phylum Streptophyta; class Pinopsida; order Pinales; family Pinaceae; genus Pinus; species Pinus tabuliformis. The sequence goes on from CM062813.1 coordinate 462,883,475, forward strand.
CGATTGGGCTGGTGACCCTGATGATCGGAAGTCTACTGCAGGTTATGTGTTCACTCTTGGTTCAGGACCTATTACATGGGCTTGCAAGAAACAAGGTGCCATTTCTCTTTCTTCAGCAGAAGCAGAGTATCGTGGTGCGGTAGAAGCTAGTAAGGAATCCTTGTGGCTTCGTCAGATCCTGTCACAGTTTGGCTTTCAGCAGCAACATCTGACTACACTTTGGTGTGATAATCAAAGTGCCATTCAGCTATGCAAAGATCCAGTCCAACATCAGTGCAGCAAACACATTGAATTGCACATGCACTTCATTAGAAAGCTCATTCACGACCATGTTCTTGAAGTGCAATATTGTTCAACAGATGATCAAGTTGCAGACATCTTTACAAAGGCTCTCATAGAGGCGAAGTTCACTAAACTTCGATTTATAGTTGGAGTTCAGGAAGTTTTCACAAAGGGGGGATACGCTCCAGTGCCTCCTTCCTTCTCCTGTTGTGTCATATTTGTAAATCCTTCAATCCTATCCCAAGTTGTTCTTAAGGGGGTATGTTAGGATATTCCGACACATAGGAAATAGTTAAGTACAACTTGGTCTAGTATAGAGTTAGGTATAGAGTTAGGTAAAGTGTGTTTCTTTACCATGTACATTTTGTAACTTACAATCTGACGGTCACGATATGTAGTGATCCGACGGTTCATTCTCTCCTCGGTATTACCGACACTTGATCTGTGGCTTAACACCCGATTGGTCCATGATCTCTATTTAAAGAGCATGGAGGGTCATTTGTAGGGTAATCCTTCTATGAGAGAAGCATATGTAAATTTTCATTCTTTTATTAATAAATTGCCTGAAGTGGCCGCGTTGGCTCAGGCCGTGGACTATTTCCCTCTTTGAGGGTTTTAACCACGTCAAAATACTCGTGTATTGATCTATGATCTGTTTGTGAGCGGTGTCCTTTGGTGTTCTTTCTGAGGAACTTACCCTGTAAATTCCTACAATTTCATCCATTTTTACTCTTCTTTATCATGTCATTTATTATAAGTTATTAATTAAATCCATTTCATAATGATTTATGCTCTTATGAATGAATATTATTTCTTCTCCTTTATTTCTAATAAATTGATGATTATGCATGATTTTATCAATGATTGTTTTAATAAATTGGTTATAACATTATTCACCATTTTTAGCCTCCAAGATAATTTCTAGATTGAATATTTGATCATTAAAAGTGCCAACACAGAAATTCGCTGGAATAAGAAGTGACAGTTTTGCGGTTGAGATTTTGAGCAAATGGAGAAGAATCTGGAAAATACGGAACATGGGCTTTGTCCAGAATGGACCCAATTAACTTTCTAGAAGAATGGTTTGCAGAAATTCGACTTGTATTGAGAGAAACGTAAGGTTCTTTGAGCACGATTTTCTCAGATTTGCTGTGCGGCCATCCTCCAAATCTCAGCTGCAAAGCAAAATTCGCCTTGCTCTTGTTGATCAATTGGTTAGAAGCAAACCAATTTTGTAATATAAATCATGTTATACTTATATTTATTGTAACTTCTCTCTGATCTCTCTATTTAAATGAAAACAGAGATCAGAGAGGGTGAGGAAAAAATGAGGCAAAAATGGTGGAGAATTGAGGATGAATTAGAGATTTAGAATTGAGAATGGCAGAGAGAATGGATAATGGCTGAGAGATGGAGAGATTTCTTGTTGTAATCCACTGTAACTCTGCTTTGATATTTTAATATAAATCTGGTTTCCATTCCATCGTTGATCCTGAAGTAACCCAGCAGCATCCGCTGGCGGCTAAGGGCCCAGCGTCTGGTGGAGTACGCTGCTACTGTTGTATATTATCTTTTTGGTTTATGCGTGGTTTTTATTATCAGCTTTAATCAGTAATGTGGTGCCTTTTGTTATCTTATATTGCAGCTCTGTTATATTTCATATATCGTTCTCTGCAACAAGAAAGTCGTAATGTGCATTCTGATATTATAACGTATTTCTATTCCTTTAAAGTTGTTAATGTAACATTGTTGTTCTCTACATAATGCTATTGTCGTTTAATTGCAGAGTAATCAAGCTGTAACCTTCTTAAGCTGATATTACTGTATTTGTCTATGGTTTATACTTCATACGATTGTTGTTCAATTGACATTGTGGTTCCTTTATGAATTGTAATCGTTACCCTTTTTAACCAGGATTAATACTTGCGGTATCAGACTCAGATTACTTTTTTTTTAATATCTCTGTATGCTGCGTGTATTATTTATTTCAGCACCGTAGGCTCTAAGCGATGTTCTATATTTCATTTCTAATTAGTTTCCATTCTATTTCCGTTTGCTGTCGATTTATTCTTAGAGTAAAGATTGCTATTAATTTGGCTTTGCTGTTGTTTGTTTCCTTTAATTACAGTTTGCTGCCCATTTACTTTGTTGTTCATTTCCGTTGGTTAATTGCAAGAGTTTGCTTTTAAAGAGTTTTCCTAATTTACTTTCAATAGCAGCTTTAGTTCAAATTCTATTTCCTTTTAATTGCTTTAATGCAGGGCTCTCAACTGTAGAGAACATTGGTTACTGCATCCTCATTCTCAGATTGATTATCTTGTTCTAGTTTGATTTCAATTGTATCAATCTCTAGAGGAATGAGTTATTGCTACTATATCCTCGATTGATGTTTGCTGAGTGAATAGTTGAATTTCAGAGCATTTGAGTTTATGTTGTTGTAGTTAGATTTCTTTCCAAGCATTGATTTACTTTTGTATTTTGAGCACTGTACTACATCTTTCAAAACATTAGTCTTGAGTAAATAGCTGCCTCAAACTGAGTACACTCTTGGAATAAAAGGTTGTCCTTGGGTTGACAATTAATGTGAAGGTAATTAGGAGTTAAAAAGACACCCTTTATCGCTCGATAGTTAGCTAGGGTGAATGCGTAGGTTCTTACATTCTGTCTTTAATGTCCAACCCTCTTGGAGTCAAGAATGCATCTACAACTAGATATTAGTGTGGTAGTGCTATTTGACTGCCTCTCCAGCAATGACAAAAAAATGTTGGGAAAAATTAATTGCTTAATAAAAACAACTAATCACCTCGACATTAATTATCAACTAAGGAATGTCTTTTTGTTTCATGGCTATCTACAAAATTTATTCAAGAAACTACCAACAAATAACATTGGTTCTACATGATTGGGTTCTACACTATCAAGCTCATTCGAGAAGAAATAAAATGTAAGACTTGAAAAACAATACTAAATTTAAGAAGAAAAAATTAAATGACAAGAAAAGAATTATGCTAATCACATGGTTCGAATCAATACTAAATTAAACCACACCTTGTTGAATTGGAAATTTAACTTATTCCACCCAACATAAATCAAATGCTAATCTAGAGGAGCAACTTAAATGAAATCTAGAAATTCCAAGAAACAACAAATCAGGAAAATGTAGCAACCAACAAATTACTTGAATAAGAGAAAATTTACTTTAACTAAAAATATTTTATCAAAGAAAAAAAAACTAAACTAAACTACTTTATATGTTCAAGGCAACACCTCGTCCAAGGTAGTCGGCCCAAATGCCCAAGAGTCAATTCTGCCTTGGAAAATAATTCATACCAGATTACAAGTAAGAGGTGTAGAACTCAATGGATAAATTATTTCATTAAAATATCTCAAACAAATAATCACACTAGAATGAAGTTCTTATCTTTGCCTCCAATTCAACAATTTTTCATTCCCTCTTTGATCTTTGATTTCATTTAAATACACAGAGAGAAAATGGGAATTACAACTAAATTGATTCAAAAATGATTTTCCATTACAATTGTAGATTGTTCCCAACAAGTTTATCAACAATATCTAATCTTAAAGATATATCCATGATGATCTAGCTGGAACAAGTCGACTCTAGTATTGCAATTGCAAGAATTTGGAAAATGACCACAACAACAAATATGAGAAAATCACTTTTAGAGAACCTTTCATTTATCATTCCAGACCGAATTTTGGAAAACGAATCATGGGAAAACTAACTTGGTGTGTTTTGCACAAAATCTGTGTCTCAGATTTTCAAGATTGTTTTTATTTGCCCAAAACATTCAACGCAAAACTACCACTTTTTATTCCAATAAATTTCTGAGTTGGAATATTTGACTATCAGTTGAAGATAAAATTTGCAATCTGGAAGATATCTTGGAGGCTAAAATTGTGAGTGATTTTATAACAAATTCATTAATAAACCATCTTTGGAAAACTCATGCATAATAATCATCAATTTATTAAAAATAAAGGAGAACAAGTATTACTTATCCACAAGAGCATAAATAATTATGAAATGGAATTAAATGATAAATTATTATAAATGACATGATAAATAATGGTAGGAATCGATGAAATATATGTTAATAAATGGTAATAATGATGACAATATAGTGGCCCAATAGTGAGGCTACCTCAGGTATCATGTATATCATACTATCCAAAGTAATTATAATAGTGTGAGGCCTAAACTCACACACACCATGATGCTTCCTCAAGTATGGTTTCCCTAATAACACATCACAAACCTCAAGGGGAGAAACATCACATATTACCTCATATGTCAAGGGCGTGATGTTGTAGGGAAGGTGACATTGTTGGTTGATGTAGAGATCTCGCCCTTTGTGGAGTCACCGGATGGTGTATGACTGTGGGTGTGGCTTTTGTCAATAGGCCCAACCACCTCACACCCTCAATTGAGATGAGGTTATTTTGAATTCCACTGTCGACAATGAACTATAGTGATGAACCCTTCACCAAGGTCTATGAGTGGAAGAGACATTCACCCTCCTCTAGATCTTCAGGCTCAATCTTATTGACCTTGGTGGTGGAAATATTGGCGCTAGGTTCTATAATTTGTTTCCCCTTATTGTTCCCCTTGTCAGTCACTATCTCAAAGTTGGAACATGCATTGGACTTTGAATCTTTTAGCTCAACCACAAGTGTTTACTTAGTGTAATATTCATTTGTGTTGTGGGTGGGGCTCTTGTGGAACTCACACCACTTTCATTGTCCTTCTTTACCTTCATGATTGTTGGCACCTAATCATATGGATTGGGTGAACAACTGTAATTAGTGTAAATAAATAATAGAGAAAATAGAGAGTCATCAGGAGATGAACGGAACAGTCACTACCTCTTGTATATAATAATGAACAACCTGAATGACTAATACAATTAAATTTGAGGAGTTACCTCCTGGCCTGACATGGTATCAGAGCCAGCACCATTTTTGGCTTCCCTCTCTAATTTGTAACTCCCATTCTACCTATTCTGCCTATGTTATGTATCCTTTGTAGACTAACATCTCTCTCATATCCCCTGCAACTCTCCATCATTCTACTGATTCTGGCACTCTCCACAACCATCAAGCCTACTAGGTCCATAAAGCTTCTAAACTCCATGGCCCACTCAGATAACTGACATATTTTCCATATAGTTTTCTGTAAAATCCCCCAAAGGTCTCCAACTTGTACTCTATGCTATTGCACTCCTTAGGATCCAGATAGATCTTCATTATCTTGGAACCATCAAAGTGATATCTAACTCGCTTCCCAACAACTTTTGCAAAGGGCTTCATGATTCTCAGCCTGATTTCCCCACACAACGAGCTATCGAGCCACATTTTTTTTCACGCAGCCCCTGGACGATTTGGCCTGATACAATATCAAAGATCCCTACATGGGATCACAATGGCTTTGTGTATGTCAGCCTATTCTCCAACAACTCTGCTCACTCCATACGTCGCTGCTCCTCGGACCATACAACCCATCCTCCCATGTTGTGTTTCTCCTCCTTATACCGTCGCTCCCACATTGTCCAGCAGCTCTGCTCACTCCATATGTTGCACTGCTCCTCAGACCATACGACCCCTCCTCCCATGTTGCGCTGCTCCTCCACAACACGTGGTCTCTATGCCCTCCTCACTGGTTGATCCTCATTGTTATAAAATATCCACTGCCTACTATGCGCTGCCTACTATGCTAAAGGAACTCCATGACCTTTCAATTTATTTTTTTGTATTAAATACTCCCCATATGTTACCTCCCCCACATGCAAACCCTTCCTCATAAACCACCTACCCAATAAAATACCTCTGTCCTATATATCAAAGTGAATTTCTTTTCCCAATTTTACACCAGAACTGCATTTTTTTAACACTAGAGATGCAATTCTTTTTTTTTGCATTGGCAATAGAAGTATTTTTACAATACACATATTTTTAAAATGCATTTATTGATATTTATTGTGGGATTGGTTCTCGCCGACAAGGAAAACTATCCAGAATGGTCACGAGAAATAAAACACACTCTCATTTTTAATGAGTCGTGGAAAGGAGTGTGTGTTGGAAACAAAGACAAAGAGCCAGAACAACCTACCTCAGACAAGGAATTCACCATTTAGGAAAATAAGAATAGCAAGGCTTATCCATTGATTGCAGCGTCAGTAAATGAAGAGGTGAGTCACCATATTTCACCATTTTCAAATGCTTTCGAAGCCTTACAAAAACTGAAGGAACTCTATGACTCGCACTCTGCACTTGAAGTTGTTCAACTCATGATTAAACTGTTCACCCTTGAATTACAAAATGATGATCCTCTTTCTCTTGCATCAGAAGCAAAATATATTATGCATGATATCAAAGTCACTAATGTTGAACTAGATATTCCTTTGATAGATTTTCTCAAGGCACTTTATCCCACTTACTAAAATTATCTTGAGTCATTGCAAGCAAATGGAAACCTCAAGGATATTACTTTCGACTCCCTTGTGAAAAAATTATTGAAAGAGAGAAATCTTTTGGGAAGAAGACAACTCCTTAGTCTTTTGAAGAGGCTGTGTGCCTTGCTCATAGAGAAAAGAATCTTGCTCAAGATTCTTCAAGAGGAAGAGGTGGTCGAAGAGGAAGAGGAAGAAATTTCAGAGGTAGGGGGGGTAGACACTCTCAAGGAGAAAAGTCAGATTTTCACTGCATACGCTGTAAAAGAGATGGATCACATGATGCATCCACATGAAAGTTGCCTTGGGACAAAATTGAGCACAAAAGAAACCAACCCAATGGTAAAACTAATGACAAAGAGAAAGGTAAAGCACCTGAATCCGCTCACTATGTTGTGGAACACTATAATATTGGAGTAAATGAAGGCTTATTTAATGCTTCACTTGCTTCTTGGAAAAATGATTGGTTGCTTGATTCAAAAGCAACTTGCCACATGACTTTTAGAAGAGATTTTTTTTGAAGAATTTATTGAAAATGTTGATGGAGCAGTATACTTTGCAGACAAATCAAAATTCAAGCCATTAGGGCATAGCACAATTAGGCTTAAATTTCCTGGACTTCCAGACTTTCTTCTACATCAAGTTATATATCTCCCACATCTGAGGAGAAACTTGTTTTCGTTGGTCGACATCCGCCAAAAAGGACACTCCATTCATATGTTTGATGGCAAGCTTGAGGTGAGAAAAGCATCAAACCACTCACTTGTCATGATGGGTATAGAAGAAGAAAGGCTTCTCAAGCTGCATGGTACCTCTGCTCGTGCACAAAATCTCTCATACAATTCTCATTATGAAGAAGGTACATTTGCATCAAGTTTATTATGGAATGCTAGATTTGGACACTTGAACTATGATAGCCTCTGCTTGTTGAAGAAAAATGGTGTTACTCATTCGCCTACAGTTCTTATGAAACTTAAGAAATGTGATTCTTGCATTCTGGGAAAGCATAGAAAATAGTCTTTTCATGATTCACATTCAAGAGCACATAGAAAACTTGAACTCATTCATTCAAATTTATGTGGTCCAACGCCTATTCCTTCTGCAAATGGAAATAAATATATGATGACATTTATTGATGACTACACCAGAATGCATTGGGTTTATTTATTGAAGAACAAATCTGATGCTTTTCAAACATTCAAGAACTTACATACATGGATTGAAAATGATGCACAATCTCATATTGGCTCTATCCGCACTGATAATGGAAAAGAATACACTTCAAATGAATTTGAAAACTATCTTCACCAACATGGGATCAAACATCAAACAACTATGCCTTATAATCCCCAACAGAATGGAGTAGCTAAGAGAATTAATAGGACAATCTTAAATATGGTGCGCTCCATGATATTTTTCAAAAATGTAAAATTGATGTTTTGGGCTGATGCAGTTCTATTTGTTGTATATGTAAAGAATAGATGTCCATCTAATGCTATTAGAAACAAGACTCCTTATGAAATGTGGTATGGGCACATTCCTTTGGTAAAGCATCTTAGGGTCTTTGGTCCCACATGTTATGCCTTGATACCAAAGGTACATAGAAACAAACTTGGTCCATGAAGTCGTACGTGTATCTTCCTAGGGTATTCAAACACCTCCAAAGAATACAGTCTCCATGATGAAGTCAATAAAAAGTTTGTTGTATCTAGAGATGCAATCTTTCTTGAATCATCCAAAACTAACAATTTTGTTGAGAGGAAACTTGATCGCTTTGATAGATTCAAAAATGAAAAATAATTTCAACAATTTGATAATAAGATTCCACATATTGAAGGGGGGATTCGTATACTGGATCAACCTGTGGAATCATCTTCTGAAGCACTCTCTCCCTCGTATGAAACTCCAACAACGAATGATACTTTGAGTGATGTGATTGACAGAATTGGGAGACTCAATCTTGATTTAGTCCCAACTCAATCAATAGAGCAACCTAGACCATCTAAGAAAGGTCCCCCAAAGTGGTTGACAAAGACACTTGAAAGTGTTCATCCTGATGAGGTTGGAAAAACGGGAACTAGAAATTCAAACCAAAAAAATGGAGGTGATGTAGATGACTCTGATTTCACCTGTTGATATTGATGTTTCTTATGATTGTGAATTGAATTTGTCTATAGATTTTGAGGCAACTTCCTTCAAAGAAGCTGCTTCTCATGATGAATGGAAATAAGCAATGCAAAAGGAGTATGATGCCTTAATAAAGAATGGCACTTGGAATCTTGTTGATCTCCATTGGGAACAAAACCAATTGGCTGCAAGTGGGTCTACAAGAACAAGTATAAAGATGATGGCTCACTTGACAATCACAAAGCCAAGCTTGTGGCAAAAGGTTTTGCACAAAAGGAAGGGGTCAATTATGAGGAGACATTTTCACCCACATCAAAATGGGATACCATCTGGATAATCTTTGCCCTAGAAACTCAAAATGGTTGGAAAGTCCATCAAATGGATGTACAAACTGCTTTCTTGAATGGAGATCTAAAAGAGAATGTTTTTATGTCCCAACCTGAAGGATTTGTTGTGGAATGACATGAACATAAAGTATGAAAACTTGTTAAATCCTTGTATGGCCTCAAACAAGCACCGCAAGTTTGGTATGAAAAACTAACTGGGCATCTTCTGAAACTCAATTTCAAACATTATGATCTTGATAATGCAAATTTGTTTGTCAAGACGGTTGGCAAAGTAGTTGTATATCTTGTGGTTTATGTAGATGATCTTTTGATGATAGGGAACAATGAGAGCTACATTGCATCCATAAATAACGAATTGAAGAAAGGTTTTGAAATGATTGATTTGGGCTATGTTCATTACTATCTTGGTATTGAAGTAACTCAACATCCGTAGTCCATATTCCATTCTCAAAAGAAGTACATTAGAGATCTATTGAACAGGTTTGGCATGAGTGAATGCAATCCTTTGACTACCCCAATGGAACAAAACTTAATGCTTATATCCATTGAAGGAAAATAATTTGAGGATGCAACAAAGTATAGAAAACTTGTAGGAAGTCTCAACTACCTAATTACTACCAGACTAGACATTTCCTTTGTTGTCAGAATCCTCTCCGGGTTTATACAAAAGCCTTGTGAGGGACATTGCTCTACTACAAAAATAGTTCTAAAGTACTTGAATATTGATTGGATACTTTGATTTAGACTTCGATGGAGATAAAGAAACTGGGTATCTACTTCAGGTTATGCTATGATCCTTGCATTAGGAGCTGTCTCTTGGAGATCACGCAAACAATTAGTTCCAACAGATTCCATAACAGAGGCAGAATATGTGGCAGAAATTGAGGCAACAAAAGAAATTGTGTGGCTTAGGAAAATTCTTGAAGATTTGTAGGTAAAACAAGTACAATCGACTCCACTCATGATTGAAAATGCCTCAGTAATAAAGTTGGCCAAGAACCCAAAGTTCCATGATCGAACAAAGCACATCAATACAAAATATCATCTGATTTGACATCATGTTGAGGCCAAAACAATCCATCTTTTCCATTGTTCCACTAATGAGAAAATTGCATACACCTTCACCAAAGCGCTTGGAAGAAAAAAGCTTGAAAGATTTAGAACAATGCTTGGACTCACCAATATCCCTTCAGATTAAGGGGTGAATGTTGACACCTAATCATAGGGATTAGGTGAACAACTGTAATTAGTATAAATAAATAATAGAGAAAATAGAGAGTCATCGGGAGATGAACTGAATAGTCACTCCCTCTTGTATATAATAATGGACAACCTGAATGAATAATACAATTACATTTGAGGAGTTACCTCCTGGCCTGACAGTGGTGATATTATTTATTTATGGCTTTTATGGGTTGTCCTAGGCTACTCCACCTTGGCTCTATCCTTTGTTTTATGGTTCAGAGGTCATGCATTTTACTTGCTTCGTCTTCATGTTTAGTCAATTTAGTGTCCTAAATTTCTTGCATAAATTATCAACCGAGGTTTGTAAGCTGATGAAGTGTGGTGCACTATATGTGCTTAGTTAACTTTTTTCTTACTTCGTTGTTTTGTATTTTATGTTGTTTTTGGGGGGCTTTTGTTCTTTGATGTCTAAGAATGTACAACTTGAAACTATGAGAAAATATAAGTGAAACTAATGAATTTTAAAGGAAATGAAATGTTCGTAAGTTAATCTAATTTCCTAAAAATGGACCAACAACTATTCACTAGTTAGAACCTAATAAAAACAAAGCATCTATCTCATCTTACCATTAGTCCTAATCTATGGATCTAATTCTTAAAACCAAGAATGAAATTGATGCAAAAGGTAACTCAATAATTGCATTCATTAAACATTCAACCATTCAATTTTGGAATATGATTAAATCAATCTCCTCGAATTGATTTTTTGGAATATCAGTGATGCAACTAAGTGAGGATCTGAAAACAAAAAGGTAAAAGGATGTAAAACTAACTGTAAACAAATAATGTAATTTTGACTTTCTCCAACATCCAAATGTGAAGCATTACCCTCTTGAAGTGTTGTGCAAGAAATCAATTATACCTTAGTTCGTAAGTTCCTAGAAAAATAACAATGTATTGAGTAAATTAAATCATTGTATGAATTAGACATTTAACCATTTAGTTTAGGATCATCATCATCTTGAAATGGCTTTTGAAAACATCTATTAACACAGTTAATTGACAATTCTATTCTAAGAAAATGAATGACAAAACAGTAAGAAAACTAAGCATCTGTGTATTATTATTACTTCAATCTTAATCCAGTTTGGAAACAGAGTCATTTTTCTCCATGAAAAATCATAGAAGAACAAGGTTGCACAATTGTGATTCATCATTATGCTATTGATTAAAAACTGAAATGAAATATCATCCTAATTTATAAAATAGATTTGCTAAAAACAAAGTAATGGAAATTGAACTAAAAACAACAAATGAAAAACATCCTTCAGTGCAGAGGCCCTTTGCAACTGATGTGGCTGGAATGCTAGCTAGTTAAGGATGCACTTTAAATGATCATTGGCAACACGAAGTTTGTATTATAAAAAAAGAAAGTCTGAATATAGGGTATTGGAAAAAAGTCTAAAATTAATGCAATTCCTTCTAACTTCTAACTACATTCCATGCAACCAATATTTATAGGAAAATAACATAACTGTTTGTCAGATAAACTTTCTACAGGTGGCTAATTCAAATTATATCTAACATGACTGTTTATCAGAAAAACTTGTTACATATGGCTAATTCAAATTGCAATAGGACTGTTTAAACTTTTGATCATCTATAGGTGACTAGTTCAAATTAAATTTGCAATAGAACTGTTAGACTCTTAATTAGCTATGAAAGAGAAAATCAAGAGTCCTACTGCTTTCGGATAACGTATTTTGAATACATATTTGACCATGACCTTAGGCTTTCTTTTTTTCGACCTGGATCGAGTGAATAGGATAGAATCCATGTGGAGATGATTCTAGAAATGCCCATGTGGCCCAATTTTTCATTTGACACCTGGAACCTACCAAACAATGAGAGTAGCTACAGAATCCACTGTTTGCTACAAATAGGTTGCGTTTTATAGCTAATTTCAAAAATCTATTCAAATATCAAGAACATGAAAGTATAATATGGCGATCATTTTAATGCTTTCCTTAAGACAAAACTTAGCATTTATCATTGATTGGGTCTATAATCTTATGAGAATGTGAGAGAAAAAAGTGAGAAAAAAAATGTCAAGGAGAGGGTAATTTTGAGGTTCAAAATACTCCCACTGCAAAATCATTTCATGTCCTCATTCAATTTGCCAAAAAGGTGAGTTCTTCCTCCCTAATGCATTTTCTCAGACACCTCTACTAGTACAACCAATTTTCTTCTCTTGTTCTTCTTTGAAGTGATTGTCATTCTGGGCTTTCTCTTAAGAAGCTTGTACTTAAGGTTAATGACTGCTTTGTTCAAAATCTTATTCTTTTTTTTCAATTTCCTATTTTTCTTATACCACAGTCCTAGATGCAGAATGGTATTATCGTGAATTTCCTTGTCCAATTTGTTTTGTTCCTTCAAGGTCTCATTCTCCTATTTGATATGTCTGTTCAATATCTCTAATTCATAAATTTCCTATTTGAGAGCATCAATTAGAGGTTCTTGTGGATTGATAGAAGGTTTTGGGTTCATTGAGGTACTTCTCCTCTCCAATGATTCTATATAGTCATATATTTGTTACTGCACTGGGTCTATGCCTGGAGATCTTCTACTTGGGCTACCTTCAAAATGATGAACAAGAGACTTTTGAGGACTGTGTGTAGAAGAGATGTTAACAGGAGATGGTTATGGGGTTTCCTTGTCTAAATTTATAAATTCTATCCCTTTTGATGATGTTTTCTTTACCAAACCTTGGAGTCTAGAGCTTCTTCTAAGTTGTGGAGGACTTACGTTCTCCTCATTTGTGACCTTTTTCTCCTTTCATATCTTCACTCTTGCCTTGATTTGCTTCTTCATTTTTGTCAGTTCTTCAGAGATTAACTTGTCATCATCTTTCTACAATGATGACTCAGGTCTGTTTTCAATAGTTATACTAGTCTTCTTTCTTCTATTTCTTCTAACATTATCTTCTCTAGGTGACTCTGGTGCTTCTTGGAAATGGTTTCTAATAAGGAAATTCTCCCAAGTATCTCCTATGATTTTTAAATGAATCTCAATCAATATCTTTATCAGCCCATGATGATACAAGGTTGTATCTATGAACTATATTCTCTTTTGCACATTTGAGGCCATCCTTCTTAAACTATTTAGAAGGAAGAAAGGAAGATTGATTTCTCCATTTTCTAATAAATTCATTAGTAAACGGATATGGTAGATATACATGCAACCAAACCTCCCCTCACAAGGGATAAATTTCTGTAATACTAAGAGAATGTTCCTCCATTTACTTTTAAGAGCTGAAATGGGAATTTCTTTTTAAAAAACAGAGACATCCATGCCCGGGTTTTTGAGTATTACTTTCCATGATTCATTGTGGAACTCCTTATTCTTGAACCATCTTTCACCATGCCTTGTAAGTTCTGTAGCCTCGGTCATGAATGAATCAGTCACTGCAAACTTGATATCTCCAATTTCTACCTCTGTACCATCAAAATATCAAGCAAAATATTTTGTAATATCCTTATGAAAACCATCAAATTTCTTAATGAATTTAAGCTATCCAGCTTTCTACAACATTTATTTGAGTTGTGGATATCCTTCCATGTACTTTTCTCCTACTGGTTCTGATTTGACAATTAGCGCCATGTCTTTTACTACGCAGAGTTCTCAACCTTTAGAATTACCCTTCCCATCTTACGAAATGAATTGGTTGTGAATATGGTGAAAGGAATTGTGGGTTTGTATGAAATGAACAGATGGTAGGGGTTCTGGAGACACGTAGACAAGTATGTGATGTCGTAGTCATGAATGGTAATAATCAACGTGGGAGTTAATTATGGACCGTTATGTGACAAATTATGGAGGATGTGGAAGATATGTAGTATGTTGGAGATTGCAACCAAATCAAATGATGATTCGTCAAGGAAGCATACGAATATCCATATTATATATACTTTATGTTTTAACCTTACTATTTAAAATAAATTTTTTCACTTTACCTTATAGAGCTTAACCTTTTTGTTTTATGTTTTCCTCGGTGTTGATCTGTAGGTACCCTTTTAGGATATTTGTCTTCAGAACAAGATTCTTCAATTTCCTACAATCATCATTTGTTTGTAAGCTGTATAATTATGCCAGAGCTGTTGAATGAGATATGGCTGTAGAATCAAATTAGCTGCAGAATGGAATCAGCTATGGAACATGATAAAGATGAAGTATGTCTGTGGAACATGAATGTGAAAAGAAATGTAAATGGAATATGACAGTGAAATGGAATGAAAGTGGAGCGAGATGGAATGAAACTGTAAAATAAAATGAAAAAGCGGTGAGATGGAATGAGACCGTAAAATGAAATGAATTTGCAGATTATGAACTACAAATGAATGTAGCTTTATGTCACTACTTATTACAGAAAGGAAATGGAAAATATAGGATGTCAGAAATATCTGATTTTCACCATGTATTTTCTGTATAAGTATGCCAATTAATGATTGGCTTTCATACTTATACATTTTATTATTTCATTTTTTTTGTATGTTTCTTTTATGACTTTTTATTTTATTATATATATATATATATATATATATATATATATATATATATATATATATATATATATATATATATATATATATATATATACAGGAAAAATAAAAGCTAAGTTAGCGGAGAAGAAGAATTATTCTTCACCAACTTCATTTCAGTGTTATCTTGGAAAATCTTGATAAAATTTTCTTTTGAAATTGGCTTATGATACATCTTCAATCGACGACCTTTCATAAGAAGAGGTACCTTTCTTTTTTCCATTGTCCTTATTCTCACTGCTCCATTATTAAATATTTCTTCAAGCTCATATGGCTTAAGCCAATGAGTCTGAAACTTTCCTTGAAAATCTTTTAATTTTGAATCAGACAAAAGTGCCCTGTACCCTACTTGAAACTTATTCTCCTTGATACACTTATCATGCCATTTAGCGCTTTACTACTGGACTAAACTAGTTCTTTCAACTGCATCTTGCATGATTTCATCAAGGTCGTTGAGTTGCTCCAATCTATGTTTTTGTGCTTCTAATAAATCTAGTCCCAATTGGATTGCCATCTTGAAGGTTCCGATTTGAAACTCTATAGGGAATAGGACTTGCTTCCCATAAACAAGCTCATAGGGAGTGTGTCCTGTTGTCTTCCTTCATGTAGTTCTGTAGGCCCTTAAGCCTTCTGGAAGCCTTTCTGCCCAATCTCTTTTGTGTAGATGTATAGTCTTAGTGAGAATTCCTTCAATCACCTTATTCGTAGACTCAACTTGACCATTTTCTTGTGGATGATAAGGAGTAGAATTTATGTGTTTGATCTTGTAATCTTCCATAAGCCTCTCCACCATTTTAGATTTAAATTAAGGTCCTGATCTGTCATAATTTCTCATGGAACACCAAAACGAGTGAAAATGTCCTCTAAAAGAAAATTAACTACATATTTTTCATTAGAAAAAGGTTATGCTTTAGCCTCTACCAATTTAGTGACATAATTAGTTAATACCAAAATATACCTCTTTTGTTTAGATGGAGGATAAATTGGTCCAACAAAATCTAATGACCATTTTTCAAAAGGTTCAATGAGTACCTAAGTTTGTAGTGGCATTTCATCTGAATGAGCAGGTTTTCCTGCCCTTTAGCAGCTATCACACCTTTTGACATATTCTTTGGCATCTCTGAATATGGAGGGACAATAATATCCTAAATGAATGATTTTATAGGTTGTTCTCTTGTCAGCAAAGTGTCCACCACAAGGTTCATCATGACATGCCTTAAGAATTTCAGGCATTTCATCTTCTCGAACACATCTTTTGATCATGAGATATGGACTTATTTTATACAATTCATTAGTAATCCATGAGTAACTTGCACTTGTTTGAATAATTTTTCTTTTCTCCATAGGAAACAAATGTGAAAGTAATTTTCATGTGACTAAGTAATTGTCAATGTATACAAACCAAGGGGTCTGAGTAGTTACTGCAAACAAATATTCATCAGGAAATTTATCTTCAACTGGAGTGTCACCTTTTAGATTTTGAATTCTAGACAAGAAATCAGTAATTGTGTTCTGTTTTCTAGGTCTATCTAGGACAGTGATGTTTAATTCTTGAAGGAGTAATAACCATCTTGTAACTCTACCATTAGTAATAGGTTTACTTATTAAGTACCTAATTGCAGAGTGATTTGTATGAAGAAAGGCTTCATACCTTGTTATGTAATGTCTAAACTTGTTGATAGCATGAACAACAACTAAGAATTCATTTCTAGTTACAGTGTAATTTAACTCAGTGGGAGTCAAATTCTTGCTTGTGTAATAGATGGAATAGGGGTTCAAATGTTTTTGTCCTAATACATCTCTCAGAGTTGTATCTGAAGCATCTGTTGAAATATGAAAAGGTAGTTTCCAATTTGGACCTCTTAAGATGGGTGCTTCAGAAATTTTTGCTTTTAAAGTCTCAAATGCCAACTAACAATCAGGATTGCAATTGAATTCAGAATATTTGGTGAGTAATTTGAAGAGCGGGAATGCTAGTTTAGCGAAATTTTTTATAAACCTTCTATAGTATCCTGTGAATCCTACAAAAATTCTAACATCCTTTTGACAACTTGGAATTGATAATTTAGAGATAGCTTCAACTTTAGATTTATCAACTTTAATTCAATCTCCTGAAATGTGATGTCCTAAAACAATCCCTTCCATAAACATCATAAAACATTTTTCATGGCTTAGTTAAGGGTTTTCTTCCCTACATCTTTTAGGAGCTTTTTCCAAATTTTCTAAAGCTTCTTCAAATGTATTCCCATAAACTGTAAAGTCATCCATATACACCTCTACACAATCATGTATTAGATTAGAAAAATTCCTAGTACTACTCTTTGGAATGTTGCAGGTGCATTGCATAATCCAAAAGGAAGTACTCAGTAGGCATAAGTTCCCCATGGACAGGTGAATGAGGTTTTATCTTGATCTTCAAGTGCTACCTGAATTTGATTTTAACCACTAAAACCATCCAAAAACGAGAAATATTTATTACTTGCTAATGTATCTAACACTTGATCTATAAAGGGCAAAGGAAAATGATCTTTTATGGTAGATTTATTCAATTCTCGATAACCAATACATACTCTCCATTTACCACTCTCTTTAGGCACAATAACTAAAGGAGAAACCCACTAGTTGTCTGAAATTGGGTAAATGAAGTTTACATTCAGCAATTTTTTCAACTCCTCTTTCACAATTTCCCTAAGATTTGGATCCATCCTTCTTTGAGGTTGTCTGATAGGTTTACAATTTTCCTAAAAGTAGATGTGATGCATACAAGTCTTAGGACTAATTCCTTTCATGTCAGTGTATTCCCATGCATATGCAGAAGAATATTGTTGTAATGTTTTGATTAGCTTTTCCTGTTGTAATTTTTCCAAGTTATTGTTTATGTTCAATGTTTTCCCTGGAAGGATTTCAACTACAGAGCTACCAAATTCTTCCATAGAATAAAGAGACATCTGCCTAGATGAAAAATATTCAATGTTGGATATTTCTTGAAATTGATCAGGTTCATATTCTGGAGATGATTCAAAAATTTCCATTGTATTTAAGATTTGACTATCTTCACTAATGGTTGAAATAGTAAAGAGAGGTTGAATATCATTTTCATTATCAATCCATTCTTTGTCATCTATCTCTATGATTGTTCTAGCCGAAGGATATAGAGTGAATTTCTTAGTTGAGTTACCATCAGAGATATACATATCACCAGATCTACAACTAATGAAAGCATTAGTTGTAGCTGGCCAAGGTCTTCCTAATATAAGTGGATGTCCTCTTAGATTGTTCTTATGGGTTAAGATCTTAAAATTGACAAGGTACTCCCAAGAGTCTAAAGACACTGAAATATCTTTTAATGCACCATCTGGTTTTATTACATATTTATTTGCCAATTGCAGTAATGTAGGTGTATAAAGAAGATTAGGAAGCTTGAGTTGTTCCATGGTTTGTTTTCTCATGATGTTTATTGCTGCTCCTAAATCAATCAATGTATTTATAATTTCAACTCCATTGATATGTGTTTTTACAACTGGACTTCCTGGATCTACATATTTTTGTATGAAATTTTTCCATCATTATGTCCACTATTTTTCTTACGAGCTGAATTATTTTTATTTCTTTTGTTTTTCTTCCTGGTTTCATCATGCTCAAATTCTTTATTGTTTTAGCTAGAATTGGAATCTCCTTAATGGTTTCTAATAGAGGGATTTTAATATAGAAAATTTTCAATTCATCTAGAAAATCATAATTAGGGAACATAATATGCTTTTCTACCCCTCTATCAACTTGTAATCTTTCAGGAAAAGGAGGTGTAGAAGTAGATACGAGTGGTTGCTCTATGATAGGAGTTGAGTTTATTGGTTCTTTCTGTTTTTCATTTTCAGTATTTTTGTTTTCAAGAGATGTTCCTTCAAAACTTTTATTTGGTTGTAGAGAATCTTCCTCAGAATTGTCTTTTTCTTGAATAACTACAGAAGGCTTTTTCTTTTCTAATATCCTACTAGATCTCAGTTGGACATCATTGAGATCTAGAGGAGTTATCATATAAGTTGGAAATTGCTTTCCTTCCACCATATAGGTATTCTGAGGATTTTTATTATTGGGGTTTGGTAATGGTTGGGTAGGTAACTTATTTGGTCTTTGTGGGAATGGCAGTGAAAGTTGAGGATTTTGGTTTTGAAGTTGGGGCTATTGATTTCGTTGAGGAATTTGTTGGGGAGGATAGTTTGGATATGATTGAGGATATTGATAGTATTGAGAGAATATTCCATAGGGATTTTTCACTCCTTGAGCCCAAGGTTGAGATTGAGATTGATATTAAGGCCAAGGTTGCTACCAAGAATTCCAATTTTGTAGGGGCTAAATATACATTTGGTTATTAAAACCATGGTTTTGTGGCCCCTACCAAGGTATTCTAGAGACAAAGCAAAGAGATTCTGTTGGATTTTAAATTGTTTCCTTTTGAAAAATAGCCTTAAGACTAGGAATTCAGGGAAAACTTTTGGTCTCATGGTTTTCTAAACAATCACACAAGTCTCTATGATTTTTGCATCCAAAGGGTATTCTCTTAAAGCATGCTTCTTTCTGCATTTGGGACAGAAAATAGCTAAACCATCAGTCTCGGCTTTCTTATTGTTTTGTAACTTAAGGGTTTCTATCTGTTCACTAAAGCTCCCTAGAATATCTGTTTTAAATTCATCAAGAACATTTCCAATTTTTTCCCTACTCACTGATCTAGTTGTAGATTTATTCACTCTAACAAGAGAGTGATCTCTTGGACCTTTCCCAGTTTTGCATTTTCCTCTTCAGAGATGAACACACAATTCTCCAATGTCACTTAATGGGATTTGAGAGATATCTCCCTTCCCCATCATGTTAAGGATGTGTATCCACTCATCTCTAATGGTTTTTAATAAAAGAGCTTTTAAAGTATATTGATCTAAGTTATCCATTTTTTTCTCTTTTTAAGTTATAGTTGAATATTTCAATTAAATCCTCCAAATTTTCATCCTCTCTTTGCATCATTTTAAAAATCTCATCTTTGTGATTGATAGGCATGCCATAATCCAAATACCTATCCAAAAAAGCTTTCTTCATGTCATTCCAATGTGTTCTAATAGACTAAGTGACCACTCCCATGAACCATTTTAAAGTAGCTCCTTTCAATGTTGAAGGAAACAATTAGAGTTTTTGAGAGTCTTGTAAATAATCATAAGTTTTGCACAAGACTTCAAATTCAAATAAAAAGGTTTCAGGATCTTCACTTTTTAATCCATGAAAATTTGCGAGGATAGAAGGTGAGATAATTTTCACTGTGGCATCTGTTTCTTCATCAACCATAGGGAATCCAAAAGAATTCTCAACTTCCCTATATGATATACCTTCTCCATTATTTCCTCTACCTCTTCCTTCTCCAAATAGTGTAAATTCTCCATTGAAAACTCCTTGTCCTTCTTCTTCTCTTCCTGCCATTATAGATTCTTTAGGGTCAATATAAGATTCATCCTTCAAGGTTAATTTCTCTTCCTCTGGTTCCTCTATCAATGGTGTTTGGATGAAAGTTTCTACTTCTCCCTCTCCTCTAGAAATTTCTAATTCTTCAGCTAAAATATGTTCCCCTGTAGAGGTGAAAAAGGCTACTCCTTCTATTGGAGATCCAATATTTTCTTCCTCTAGGACTCCATCGGTAGATGAAGTAGGAGATACTCTTAATTGGAATTATGACCTTATAACTTCAGGAAGTCTATGGCTAATGAAATGTGGAATATGAGTTTGAGATGGAGGTGTATCTCTTCTTAGTCTTGGTGGAGTAAGTGGTGTTGTAGGAATTAAACTCTTGCCTCTAGCTATGAATCTACCCCAGAGTCTCTTTCTCTATGCATATAATGTTTAGTCAATTTAGTGTCCTAAATTGCTTGCATAAATTATCAACCGAGGTTTGTAAGCTGATGAAGTGTGGTGCACTATATATGCTTAGTTAACATTTTTCTTACTTCGTTGTTTTGTATTTTATGTTGCTTTTGAGGGGTTTCTATTCTTTGATGTCTAAGAATGTACAACCTAAAACTATGAGAAAATCTAAGTGAATCTAATGAATTTTAAAGGAAAGGAAATGTTCCTAAGTTAATCTAATTTCCTAAAAATGGACCAAGAACTGATGGCTAGTTAGAACCTAATAAAAACAGAGCATCTATCTCATCTTATCATTAGTCCTAATCTATGGATCTAATTCTTAAAACCAAGAATGAAATTGATGCAGAAGGTAACTTAGTAGTTGAATTAATTAAACATTCAACCATTCAATTTTGGAATATGATTAAATAAATCTCCTTGAAATGATTTTTTGGAATATTAGTGATGCAACTAAGTGAGGATCTAAAAGAAAAAAGGTAAAAGCATGTAAAACTAATTGTAAACAACTAATGTATTTTTTACTTTCTCCAACATTGAAATGTGAAGCATTACCCTCTTGAAGTGTTGTGCAAGAAATCAATTATACCTTAGTTCCTAAGTTCCTAGGAAAATAACAATGTACTGAGTAAATTCAATCACTGTATGAATTAGACATTTAACCATTTAGTTTAGGATCGTCATCATCTTGAAATTCCTTTTGAGAACATATATTAACATAGTTAATTGACAATTCTGCTCTAAGAAAATGAATGACAAAATAGTAAGAAAACTACGCAACTGTGTCATTGCGAGGGAACGAACATTCTTCTAGTGTCATTGCGAGGGAACGAATGGTTAAGATTTTGTTTCCATAGTAATTGAATAATTGTTAATTCTATGACCCATTGGTGGATGGGTTTATAGATTCACATCCCATAAAGGATTTCAAACAAATCGTTCTTGGTTTAACAATTCACACGGTGACTCATAGGTTGTTTAAATGGCTTTAACATGTGCTTCTATATCCTAACAATTTATTCCTCCTAATTTTGGCAATATACTAGGTTTTCCAAATGAAATGCTTGATATAGATGTCTAGGATACCTACCTACCACACTTTCAAGAATATTGTTACAAATCCATTTGGGCATATCACTTCCATCATCCATATCAGTGTTTTAGGGCTCATCAAACCCTAATTTCAGTTGCTACATGCCCTAAACAAGTAAACCCTTTAAATGCCTCCTTCCCAAATAGTTTCAGGACTTGAAGACATCCTGAAATGATATCTAAAGGGACCAACGTGCATAGGCCCATGTAAGGGTGTGCTGCAGAGTAGTTGAGTCCATGCCAGGGTGCTCTGTAGAGCACTCAGGCCCTCTTTGACCTGTGCTAGGTGAGATTGAGCGAAATTCACATAGGGTTTGTGGAATATTCTTATCTGTTGGAGTCTTATAGAAGTTTCCCTCACTTATCAACTCCTATGAGATCGAAAATGGATGAGGAATGAGTTAACATGCATCCTATCCTCTCATACATTCCCCATGGAAGTAATTCTAAGTATGGAAGGCCATTCAATACCCCTATTTATGATATAACCTTCTTCATCTTCCTATAAATTGAGCACTCATAGAAGTGATCAGGGGCTTCACTATGTTGAATTGTAAGGAGATAATTTTGCTATGAGAATTGAATTTGAGACAAGTATTGTTATGCTACAAGTTTGTCATGCTTTTGATGTGATGCGGATGGGATCAAAGCTGGAGGAGTGACTTTGAATCAGACTTGATGGTTGTAATTCCTTCTTCTATTCAATAAAGTATTGTAACATTTTTCCATATTCTTACCTTGTTATATGATGCTTATATGTGTGAATGTATTTGACTCCATTTACTTGTATTCAATAGATCTTTTGCTTTGATCGGTTATTTGTCTTCTGTTGATGTTTACAGGTACTTCTCAAGAGTGTTAAGTGTTAGCGCTCAAATCTTCCTCAGGCTGAGGAAGGAAAAACTCAAGGTCACATCAAACCAAGCTCAACCTCGTAGCTAGCCCTACGAGGGCAAGAGAGGGCTCTCTCCGGTTGATCTCGAGAAAATGAGCAATAGGATGCGAGATGACTTCAAACTTGAACTGATTTTAGGCTAGTAAACAGATATGAATGAGGTTTTTAATAAATGGCAGGGTTTTCTGGGCTTCATGGGGCAAAGACAGCAAGAGCAGAGATTAAATGAAAAACGCAGATTATCTCCCGAGGCAAGATAAGCATGAAGTTTAGCAATCAAATTGGAATTATATGTAGTGAAAGACTGCTGCGAGGTTGACAAGGGCAATAGTTGAATCCTTATCAAACTGAAGAAAACATAGAAAATGAATACCTCCCAAGGCAGAGCAATAAACTCGGTTCTACCTTTCTCACTTAAAAGTATTCAACATAAAATGATTATGAAATGAAATGTAAAACATTACAAGCTACATATGAAACATAAGAAAAGACAAAATGCTAAATCCACACCACAAGAATCTCAGGAGTCAGAGCTGTATTTTTTCATTAAATCCTTGTCAAAAATTGTACAATGAAACTCTGTCTTTTTCCTCCACCAGCTCTCAAAATTCTTCCCCTCATTTTTTTTACAAGTGATTTTTAATACATTAAATAAAACTCAGAAAGGAGATAACTGATCTATGAAAATAGGGCATTGTTACATCAATAATCATGAAAATAGGAAAACTCTGCTCTAAAAGGAATAGTGTTGTATTTGTTTGTTGATGACCACTGAAAGGGCGGAAAACCGTAGCTGAAGGCCTTTCCGAATCACAACTGAAAACAAAAATAGGCCGCAAATCTTACTGCTCTGTTGTTGTGGATATATCTCTCTAATTTTGGCTCTCAGACTATTTATTTCCCCGTACCAAATAAAACCAAATTTTAATAAAAATATCAAATAGTGTTCCGCAACTACTGCACAAACTCTGATCGCTCTTTTTCAAATTTTTGTTCCTTCTTTGTTAACATTCTCACTTCTTCACCCTCACTTGGATTATGAGGTGTACAGTCCTCTTCAACAGTTTTCTTAATTCTTCATTTGCCACTATTCCAATCTGTCGTATTTTAGATCCATTATTTCCAACAAGAATTTTTTATGGCTGAGCTTAAACACAATGAAATGTTTCTCTATCGCTTTAGTTTGTGTTTCATAGTTTCTCCTAGCTCTTTCACAAGAGATATTACCCTCGAATCAGGCTTTATAAGATGCCGATGAGTATTAACCATTACTATTAGTACATTATAGAGAAATAATGATCCTCATGTACTTTCAGTGCGTTGTGTGACATCTGCACTGTAAAAGCAGCCAGAACTACTGTGCATGACGCAATTTGTGTGTTCCCCTTTTGTTATCACTCCAAGGATCTCATCTCAATGTGATCTCCGTGAGGAACTTATCTGAGATTTTCGGCACTGTTGACAATTGTTTTCGGTTTACAGTCATATAAGGAAGCTGTGTCTTTATGGAAGATAGCGTGTTCACTTTAACCTGGAGTTCATCACTTGTTTGCTTCTGAAGTTACCACGAATGTCAATCTCTCGCTTCAAAACTGTTTCATTCAGCGCCAAAGAAGCTGCCAAAGCATCGACTGTTTCAATGATGCCATAGTGATAATGACTTTGCAAGCCTTTTGAGGCGTTTTGACACCAAACTGGACGCAGGAACAAAAAACTTTGGCTTTGTGACTGTGTGGGTAGCGCACGAACCCAACACGTAGCGCACACTATGTGCGTAGTGCCTGTGGTTTTTTACATTGGCTAGTGAGGCCCAGTGCGTAGCGTGCACTATGTGCGTAGCGCACACCTTGTATGGGTAGCGCACTATGTTACATTCATATGAAAATACATTGCAGTAGCCCATTAGGCCATTACTTTACAATGACATCCACTGATATGACCTCTTTCTGGTTGCTTCAAAATTCAAATGACCTTGGGAATGGTTGAATCAAAGATTGGTAGAGGTATTTGGATTACTATCAAAAATATTTGATTGTGAAGGTGAAGGCAAAGATGAATAGGACTGAGGAGAGTTGACATCTATAAAGGGAGGTTGCGTAAGTGGGGGAAGACTGGGGTCCTTGCAGGTGAGCAACGAAGTAACCTGAGACATGGCAGGACGTAGAACTGCAGAAGCTTGAGTGCACAGGAGAGCTATACGAGCAACGTTAATTGCCTCACCATGGTGATGTTTCTCTATGTTGTCATCGATTATCTCTGAAAGTGTATGTGATATATAATGATTCCGCACCAACGCTAGAAGAGATTGTGATGTATAAAACTGACTGTGATTCTTTTTGCCACTAATAATATCCAAAAATAACTTCCCAAAACTGTACACATCAACCTTTTCGGTCAATTGGCCATGCATTACATAGTCTGGAGCTACGTAACCTAAAGTTCCAGCAATCCCCGTGCTCAGATGAGATTGATCCTCGGGAATGTCTCTGGCCCACTGCCTTTGTCTTTTAACTGATTTTCCAAGTTGAACTGATAACTCTTGTCTATATGTTGCAAGGTTGCTGAAGCTGGTGCCGTTGAGGAACTGTAGAGCTTTGGAGCACTTTTGACAAATTTACATATTCTGAAAAAACACATTTGATGATTTCTTCTTCAAAACAGGGTTTTGAAGAAGAATCAATCTCACATTATTGACGATGACATCCCTGAAAAACTTATTGAACCTTCCTCTGGCCTGCACAAGACCAAACCCTGGACTCAAGAATTAAAATGACTCTTTAATGACTGCAAATGACGAGAAATGAACCTTGGTAAATTTGATTGCAGCGGACTGACAAGACGGAGTCTAACATCATCTCCAATGGGGATGGCAGCTGCCGCTTCTTGAAGGTGCCAAGAACTACAGATCTTTGGGAGAGAAGAAAGTGCCTCTATCCATTGGGCTATGGAGTCATTATTTCAACAAAAAACACGAGACTTCCAACTCATTTATGGACTGAAACTTGACTGAAATGCTTAAAAAACTGACTCGGTAAACTTCACACTAAAACTGTAATGAAACTCAGAACAAAATGCTGCCTTATGGCTGCTTATTTATTTACAAAATTTACCCTACTTTGCTGTAAAAACAATAGATCAGGTAATACTGAAATTCCAGATCAACCATTCAAGTAAATCTAAGAATAATGCTGCTTGAGAGTGCGTCAACCAGATCACAGATGCAATTGCTGGCAGCCCTACACGCACATAATAAGTCTGACCATGTAAAAGACAATTTGATTTGTCAGTCAAACTGAAAAACATTTCCATGTACATCGCAATAGGATTGCAAAAGCCAGACTCCATTTGCTGTCCCAACTCTGCAATACATACCTCTAGCTGCACACTGTCAATGCAAACATTTGTAGGCAACTCTATTGTTTCTATTTTTGGAGGGAGAGTTTCCAAGAACATTCTAGGATCTCGTAAATCATATGACTGGATCTGCTCATTCAAATACTGAATCTCCTTCTCAAGTGTTTCAACAACTAACTCGCAGAAACCAGTTTTAGCTTCAAGAGGAAACTTCGGAGATTTTAAACATTGAAGCAAGGCATTGAAAAGAAATTCATTAATTTCAAAATCTGCTAACTGATTTCTTACTTCTTTTACAGCTTCACAAAGTGCAAGGTTTGCCACATACCCTACCATTGCATGAGTGGATCAGCGAGCACTGGAATGTTTGGATCGAGTTTGGAGTCGCCAGGTGAATGTTTCAGCCTTCATATGTGTCTGACTGCTGTCCACCATCAGCATCAGATCTGCAACTTGATTTCATGTACTGGGACAAGACAATCAACAAGTCGAATGTCACATCAACAGCAAACCATCTTCCCCAGTATGGTCGCCACTATGTTAGCGCTCAAATCTGCCTCAGGCTGAGGAAGGAAAAACTCAAGGCCACATCAAACCAAGCTCAGCCTCGTAGCTAGCCCTACGAGGACAGGAGAGGGCTCTCTCCAGTCGATCTCGAGAAAATGAGCAATAGGATGCGAGATGACTTCAAACTGGAACTGATTTTAGGCTAGTAAAGAGATATGAATGAGGTTTTTAATAAATGACGGGGTTTTCTGGGCTGCATGGGGCAAAGACAGCAAGAGCAGAGATTAAATGAAAAACGCAGATTATCTCCTGAGGCAAGATAAGCATGAAGTTTAACAATCAAATTGGAATTATATGTAGTGAAAGACTGCTGCGAGGTTGACAAGGGCAATAGTTGAATCCTTATCAAACTGAAGAAAACAGAGAAAATGAATACCTCCCAAGGCAAAGCAGTAAACTGGATTTTTCCGTTCTCACTTAAAAGTATTCAACAGAAAATGATTATGAAATGAAATGTAAAACATTACAAGCTACATATGAAACATAAGAAAAGAAAAAATGCTAAATCCACACGACAAGAATCTCAGGAGTCAGAGCTGTATTTTTTCATTAAATCCTTGTCAAAAATTGTACAATGAAACTGTCTTTTTCCTCCACCAGCTCTCAGAATTCTTCCCCTCATTTTTTTTACAAGTGATTTTTAATACATTAAATAAAACTCAGAAAGGAGATAACTGATCGATGAAAATAGGGAATTCTTACATCAATAATCATGAAAATAGGAAAACTCTGCTCTAAAAGGAATAGCGTTGTATTTGTTTGTTGATGACCAATGAAAGGGCGAAAAACCGTAGCTGAAGACCTTTCCGAATCATAACTGAAAACAAAAATAGGCCCCCAATCTTACTTCTCTGTTGTTGTGGATATCTTCTCTCTAATTTTGGCTCTCGGACTATTTATTTCCCCGTACCAAATAAAACCAAATTTTAATAAAAATAGCAAATAGAGTTCCACAACTACTACACAAACTATGATCGCTCTTTTTCAAATTTTTGTTCCTTCTTCGTTAACATTCTCACTTCTTCACCCTCACTTGGATTATGAGGTGTACAGTCCTCTTCAATAGTTTTCTTAATTCTTCATTTGCCTCCATTCCAATCTATCGTATTTTAGATCCATTCTTTCCAACAAGAATTTTTGATGGCCGAGCTTAAACACAATGAAATGTTGCTCTATCGCTTTAGTTTGTGTTTCACAGTTTCTCCCAGCTCTTTCACAAGAGATATTACCCTTGGATCAGGCTTTATAAGATGTCGATGAGTATTAACCATTAGTATTAGTACATTATAGAGAAATAATGATCCTCATGTACTTTCACTACGGTGTGTGACATCTGCATTGAAAAAGCGCCCAGAACTACTGTGCATGACGCAATTTGTGTGTTCCCCTTTTGTTATCACTCCAAGGACCTCATATCAATGTGATCTCCGTGAGGAACTTATCCGAGATTTTCGGCACTATTGACAATTGTTTTTGGTTTACAATCATATAAGGAAGCTGTGTCTTTATTGAAGATAGCGTGTTCACTTTAACCTGGAGTTCATCACTTGTTTGCTTCTGAAGTTACCACGAATGTCAATCTCTTGGTTCAAAATTGTTTCATTCAGCGCTAAAGAAGCTTCCAAAGCATCATCTGTTGCGATGATGCCATAGTGATAATGACTTTGCAAGCCTTTTGAGGCGTTTTGACATTAAACTGGACGCAGGAACAAAAAACTTTGGCTCTGTGACTGTGTGGGTAGCGTACGAACCCGACGCATAGCGCACACTATGTGCGTAGCGCCTGTGGTTTTTTACACTGGCTGGTGAGGCCCAGTGCGTAGTGTGCACTATGTGCGTAGCGCACACCTTGTATGGGTAGTGCACTATGTTACATTCATATGAAAATACATTGCAGCAGCCCATTAGGCCATTACTTTACAATGACATGCACCGATATGACCTCTTTCTAATTGCTTCAAAATTCAAATGACCTTGGGAATGGTTGAATCAGATATCGGTAGAGGTATTTGGATTACTATCAACAATTTTTTATTATGAAGGTGAAGACAAAGATGAATAGGACTGAGAAGAGTTGACATCTAAAAAGGGAGGTTGCGTAAGTCGGGGAAGACTGGGGTCCTTGCAGGTGAGCAAAGAAGTAACCTGAGACATGGCAGGACGTAGAACTGCAAAAGCTTGAGTGCACAAGAGAGCTATACGAGCAATTTTAATTGCCTCACCTTGGTGATGTTTCTCTATGTTGTCATCTATTATCTCTGAAAGTGTATGCGATATATAATGATTCTGCACCAACACTAGAAGAGATTGTAATTTATAAAACCGACTGTGATTCTTTCTGCCACTAATAATCTCCAAAACTAACACCCCAAAAGTGTACACATCAACTTTTTCCGTCAACTGGCCATGCATTACATAGTCTGGAGCTACGTAACCTAAAGTTCCAGCAATCCCCGTGCTCAGATGAGATTGATCCTCGGGAATGTCTCTAGCCCACTGCGCTTGTCTTTTAACTGATTTTCCAAGTTGAACTGCTAACTCTTGTCTATCTGTTGCAGGGTTGCTGAAGCTGGTGCCATTGAGGAACTGTAGAGATTTGGAGCACTTTTGACAAATTTACATATTCTGAAAAAACACATTTGATGATTTCTTCTTCAAAACAGGGTTTTGAAGAAGAATCAATCTCACATTATTGACGATGACATCCCTGAAAAACTTACTGAACCTTCCTCTGGCCTGCACAAGACCAAACCCTGGACTCAAGAATTAAAATGACTCTTTAATGACTGCAAATGACGAGAAATGAACCTTGGTAAATTTGACTGCAGCAGACTGACAAGACGGAGTCTAACATCAGCTCCAATGGTGTTGTGGGGAAAAGTATCCGATGCGGATGACACTAACCCTTTCTAAAGGTGATAGTCTTTAGCAACAACTGAATGATAAATTTTTCATGTTCCACTTTATGAAAGCACAGAGAGAATGGAAAGAGGGTCAACTAACCTGGTGTCTTGCGCTTAGTCGATCCTTGTCCTTCTCTCTTTGTATCCTGTTCCCAGCTCTTTGCTCTCCAAGCCGATCCAGCTACACACAGAACCTGCACAACAAAAGAGAGCAAACTACAAGATACAAGCAATCATAATTGAAGCATGGATTAGGTTGCATCAAATATACATGCAAACACAAAAGCATCTATGTAAAACAAGTATATAGGAGAACATGCAAACTTTATTGATAGAAAGTAACAGGGTTCCAGAGGAAGTTACAACCAATGATGTTGGCTCCAATCCAGCAGCACCTCCTCGGCAGCAAGAACTCTCTTCTTCACCACTAGTAAAACAATCACCCAATAATCCTGGCAGTATACCAACAGTACCTCCTTGCTTATACAAAATTCCAGCCTCTTTTAGACCTCATAGAAGAGCTCTATATATAGGAGAGAAGAAGAAAGGATGAGTCAGCTGGAGGCTGGCATATAGCTGACTAGTGTCCTCTCCCTCTTCAGTTAATCTTCAGTTCCTGTGTCCACTTGGAGATCCTTGCTTACACATGGTGATCAAGTACCTCTTACTCATCACAGGGCGAATCTCATGAACCAAGTGTCAGTTTGGAAGCTTCCTGGGCAGTTGACACCTTGCAGGATGACTGTGCCACTTGGCCAATCTCGCCCAGCGCAGGTAGCCTTCATTGTTTTTGACTTCCAGCGCAGGTACAGAGTGGGACAGTTGCAATACAGCGCAGAAGCTCAGTTAAGCAGCTGACATGATCCAAAATAAGCCTGTTTTGAAGTGTTTTCAGGTGGAGAACTGATTGGAAGTGCTGTTGTTTGATGACCTTGTTCTTTTAGGGGTAAGAACAACATGTTTAGGGACTGAGGATCCCTGTAATTATTGACATTCCATGCTCCTTGACACGAGGCACAAAAATGTCTATAACAGTTGCCCCCTAAAGTATGAGGCCGTTTATCGGGTGAAATGCTTTATCTAGAGGATCCGAAGTTCGTTCCAGTGCTGAGGAGAGTGCCCTGTAATACAATACAATACAATACATTTCATTCATCATTATTCTCATGATCTAGCTGAGGCGGGCATTCCCATGCTCAGCTTTCTATAAATACATTTTGGTACATATGACAGACGATCGTCTGAAGATAGACTGATAATTTTCTGCTGAAACTATCATCCTTTGAATAGGATGATCATCTGCTGCAATGATGTACACGGCAAATGCTTTTATATTCCCTGAATATATATCGCAGCCCGGATGGATGAAACTAGATCTGGGGTCTTCAAACTCGCTCGATCTTCACTCTGAGTACAAGTCGATCCATGTGAGAATTGCGCTGAAGTCGAACATGGAAAGACATCGCTTGATTACCGGTCAATAATGAAAACCGTTAACAAGCGCGAGAGGAATCACCAATAATGACGATGACCCTCAAGGTACTGCAGTACAATTCACGTGGCGTGAATAAAGGACTTGGCGTCGAACGCCACGCAAAATCTTCTGGTCGAAGGTCATTGATGTATACCTGTCGCCGGAAGTGAGAAACTTGCCATTGAGGCATGCAAGCTTCAAAGTACTGATGGGGGTGTTCCTAGATCAACTTCTTGGATAATGAGTTGAAGTCGACAAGAAGCAATCCGTCAAAGGAGGGCCTTAATGAATCCCACATCGATGACACGGAACGGAGCTAATGACTTTAGTGGAGGTGAAAACAAACTGTGACATATGATTCAGGGTGGCGATCATGAATGGATGAAGGATAATGTATGGCAGTGGATGGGACACGGTTGACACTTTCAGAATGACCCCTCTTGAACATATAACGACACTGATGCGATGGATCGGTAGCATTACCCCAAATGTGGATGGTGTGGCGAGGACCATGGTGATGAGACCGGTGAATGAAACAACCCAACCCGATGTGGTACGGAGGAAAAGTGTCATGTTCAAGAGTGACTTGCTACCTTTAAACTTTGATGTTCTCCCAATTTTTCCCCAGTCATTTCTGACCAGTACCTCTTTATTTTTGTCAAGCTTGAGGAGGATAACATATGCTTGTTCTATAACCTGCCCTTCGGGCAAGCCCATCGCTATGATTTAACGAGCCTAGCGATAGGGAAACTCGTTCTCGTCTAAAGACAAGTTTGTCGCTATTAAATGAATTTAACGAGTCTAACGACAAGGATAACTCGGTCCTTTTCATTTTTAGAGAGTCTGAAAAGGTACAGAAAGTTAACTCCAGAATTCCTTTTTCGTCATCTAATCCCTTAAGTCCGAAAAAGTATAAAACAATACAGAAGGGATGAATTTTCGATTGCTTTAACGAGCCGAACAAAACAAGCGCTCGATCTTTTTGTGCAATAATCCCTCAGGTCCAAAAAGATTAAAATCTAGAGGAGGGATAGCTTTCTGGTCGCTTTAACGAGCTGGAAGGCCAAAACTCGGCAAACTTTTCATATTTTACGAGTCAGTGAAAAGAGCTCAAAGAAGACTCGTCTTTCGAGGAACGAGTGATGAACAGGGATAGCAGCAGATTCCAGGTACAGGTTGGAATTCTCCAATCACGGCAGTGTCACAAGGATGGCTAAGTGAAATCACTCTTCGCAGCTGTTCCTCGAAATGGGTAAACAAACATATGGAGGTGAACGATTGGCCAAATGAACAGATGGAGGTGATGGCATATAAACACGACCAAGGGCTTTTAATATGGCTTTCAAAGGTTACATTTCTCGAGGTTGTTTACCGGTTCATTTTTTCTGGATGAGCTTGAGCTGTAGGGAAAGATTGCTCATAATTTACGTTTATTTTTTAACAAGCATGAACTTCTGCCCAAAACTGCTCGATTCTTGTGTTTATTTTTTAACGAGCATGAACATTGCTAAAACTGCTCGAAGAAAAGTTTGCATGCCCCCAGCATAATAATGCAAAGGTGCATGCCCCCCAAGCTTCATTGCATTCAACTTTGTTGATTGGAATGAAGGTTTACCTTTGAATTTTGAAAAGGGGATTTGTTTCATTTTTTAATGAGGTTGACATAATAGAAGAACTATCCTCATGACTCCTTGTTTCATTTTTTAAAGAGGTTGACACGAGATAAGAACCATCCTCGGATCTTCATTTTTTAACGAGGTTGACCTAAGATAGGAACTATCCTCGGAGCCGACAAAATATCTAGGAATCTTCCGAATCCAACCAGAAGATTGGATTAGATTTCATTTTGTAGGTTTCCACTGTGGCCACTTCCGCCAGATTACTTGTAGGCGGTAGGGCGAAAGTACCCATTAAGGCAGGGTCTTTTAGGAAACCTACTCCGATATTTTGGAAAAAATGATTCCTTGCATGGATCATTGGAATGCTTCCGGTAACTTGTGAACTGTTGGGGAGAAAAGTTTGTTGGTCGACGATTGTAATTCCTTCTTCGGAGGGAAATGCAATCCTTCTGAAATAGGTCGACACAACTGCGGCCATGGCATAGATCCAGGGCCTTCCTAGTAGGATGTTGTAATCGAGGTTTCCATCAATTACTTCAACATCAATTCCTACTGTTTTGCCCCCCAGTTCAACTTGCAAGTTACTTAAAATCCCATATGGAGTGTATGATCGTCCATCGAATGCTTTTAACGTCGTTGACGATTCCGACAAGGGTGGTGAACCTAATTCTTTCCAGCAACTCATCGACATAAGACATGTAGATGCCCCCTCATCAATGATTGTTCAATGAACAGTTTTGTTGAGGGCTTTCACTTGAATAAGGAAAGCTAGTTGAGCTGGTAATTGCGGGTCATATCCTTTATGGTCAAAGGCCACAAGATTGGAATCCATTGGGCCAATCCCACCTATTGCTAATAATAAAGCTTGCTCTTGGGAGGCGCAATTTTGCACTACCTCAGGTGTCGACATAGCGGACGATGATTGAGCCAGGTCCTCTATTGTATTATAATCCTGTGTTACTTTTGCACGAGGATTAAATGTCGATTTGTGTACTGCTCCCTTTGGCGACTTTATTATTGGCTCAGGAACGATGGGTGGCACAACTTCGGTCAAAGTTGTTGTTGAACTACTAGGTCGTTCATTAACCTTGTTGTTCGACATCTTTGGATTCCTGTAATCTTTACTCCTTGTCAAAGCATTATCCTGTTGCTTAGAGGTAGACAACATAAGCACTTGGGATCCGGAAGCATTTTGATTAGCAACCAGATTTTGACTTGGATTAGGAAACGGATCAGTCAGCACTGCTGGGGTTTTTGAACTCTTGAAGAGTTTCTTAACTTCAGCTATATGTGGACAATCTTTCGTCCAATGATCCTCATCGCATATATGACACCCTGTCGGGGGTCTCCCTTTCCTTTTCTTTATCTTCTTGCCCCCTGGTTGCTTCAGTTGTTTGCCCTTGTCGGTCGACATGGCATTTACTTCTGAGGCAAGAAGTCGCTCATTTGCATTTTGACTAGAAATTTTGCGTTTTCCAGTCACGCCATTACTGGCGTGAGAGTTAGTATTCGATCCAGGAGGGGGAGGAATTGAAAATTCAGGTCTAGTGGCGTCAGGTATTTTGTCGTAGAGCGTGCCCGACTGAGTATATACTAAGTCTAAATATTGAGCACGAGCAATGACTTGCTCCTCTGTTACGACTCCTCCCTTGGCCACATCTTCCGTTATAGCCGGAAGTAATGACTTTATAAACCATTCAGCTAACAGCTGATCGGGAACGTAAGTTTTCACCATCCTACGACGACGTCGCCACTCATGTATATGATCAGATATGTGAGTGGCCGTTGTCTGTTTGAAGTTGGTAAGGAGTTCTGTTCCCGTTTCATACCTTATCGGTAATTGAAAATGGGTTAAGAAAGTCGTGGCTAAGGAGCTGAAATTGTTGAAAGAGGCTCTTGGCAATTCAATGTACCATTTAGCCGCTGGACCTGTCAATGTCCTCTGGAAGAGGCGAAGCCTTATCGAATCATCATTCAAGGTATTCGACGAACACCACAGATGGAATGTCATCACATGATTCGATGGGTCTTCACCCGGATTTCCATTAAATTTAGGAATATCTGACGGAAGTTTATGTGGAATCGCTGGCCACCAAAGGGCATAAGCAATTGGATCATTCGTCAGCCGGTTTAGATATGGTAGTTCTAGAGTTGCTACAAAGGGCAACTGTTGATTCAGGTTAGGCGAAGCATATCCAGGATAAGATGGTATCGCCTGAGCAATGGGTCTTTGCAGACCAGCATTATGCTGACAACTTAGACAAGGTTGATGGGCGTAACCATTATAGTATGGTTGCCCATTACTTACAAAGACTTGTTGCTCAGGTCCTTGACATGATTGCTGGAAAGGCGGTTGTTGAGATTGAAGCAGCTCTGGTTGTTGGACCATTTGCTGTTGACCAATACTGGATGATTGACCAGGATGAGGAGTCACAGTACTTGTTTGAGCCTGAGTCGCTCCAGATAAGGAGGCACTACCCTGAGATTGTGATTGAGTCGCTGAGCCAAGAGGTTGTTGTATTACAACAGGTAACGCTTGTACTTGCGACACATTCGCCATAGCAGGTGCGGTGGTAATATTCGACACAGGGTGGACTAGTTGCATAGAATATACAACTCCTGGTTGTTGAGGCAGTATTGGTACCCAACTGCTGGATGTAATTCCAGTTTGACCTGAACTTTGTTGTGAACTCACGGATGGGCATCCTCCCGGAGGAGGTAATGAAAAGGCATACTGCCCCCCATATGGTATCAATCCGGAACTCAAGGGGATTGATTGCCCAGGTTGACCTCCAAATGGATCAATTTGGCGAGTTTCAACATAAGAAATACCAGATGATAATCCGGACGAAGAAATAGGAACTAACCATGTCATCGTCCCTGATGGGACTCCGGCTTGTTGTTGACAACTTGCCGAGACAGATGGTATACCAGCGAACATCGTTGGAGTAGTAGTGGGAGCCTCTGCTGCTGCTGTGTCGGACGACACAGTCCTAGATGTCGACGGTTGTTCAGACATATCTAGTCTATCCAAAAGATTTCTTAGCGATTTTACAGGAACTTCCACTTGTGGTGGACTAACTTCGAAGATCAACGCGGGAAGGGTGATGATTATTCCGCTTAAAATAAATTTTATTAACGACGCTTTTAGACACAAACTTGCTTTTTCATGTTTTAAGAGTCGAGAAAAAGCTAAAGATGACTCTAGTCGCCTTCGATGTATTAACGAGCCCGAAGTGACAAATGCTCGGTTGGACTTTTTCAGTTATAGAGTTTGAAAAAGGCCAAAAGAAACTGCTCTGGAGATCTAGGCAGAGGGTGTGCCAAACCTTTCGCGAAACCACAGAATACGTTTTACGGTACGGGTGGTCGATCTTCGTGAATGCTGTGTTCACTGCATCGCGATCAGTAGGGCGGGCGACACGGTTTCCTAAGGATAAAGGATAAAAGCCTATAGGGGTCTCCCAATATACTCGACGGTACGCGGGAGCTCAAGTCCGTATTAGTGCCACCGACTCTCAGGAGGAATCACCCACCTTCGTAGAGATCGACAGTCACTACGTTTAACGACGCCGGAACACGTCTCTACCTAGACCTCTAGATGTTTGCGTTATGTTACAAAGCGTTGTTATGTAAATTGGGTTTATTTTAATGTTGATCTTGCTTAACAGTTTGTCTTTCAGGATCACCACGAGTTGTATTGGTACAAATTCCTAAATGCAGCTAAAATGATAGGCAAGCTTTTACAATCTTTTTAGCTTTGAAAATCCTAGCTACTGAGGGGAGAGAAAAACAATATCTTTCCACACAGAGCACAAAGCACAAACTAATGCACTTTCTCCTAGATCAGACACGCAAACTTATCAAAAATGCAAATGCAAGATGCATGTATTTCTTTTCTTTTCCTTTAATGTTGATGTTAACAAAAGGAAAACTGTTGTATGACTTTCGAATTCAATTTGAAGCGTAAACAAACAAGTATTGTCTAAATGAAAAGACGCTTTACAGGTACTTGTTTTACACTAAAAATATATGAATTCAAACCATAAAGTGAAAACAAACCAACTCAAACAGCTATGAACAGTAATAACACTAACTCATAAGATCGCAAAGATACTTTTACAGCTCAGGATCTAAGAGGCCACAGCTACTAGGTTCGCTTTTCACAATGGGAAATTGTAACTGAAACAAGAAATACTGAAAGAACATTTACAATTTCATCACACAACTGAGGCAGAATAATGTCAAGGAGAAGTGGTCTACAGCAAGTACAATAACCAGCAAGCAATCAGCCAAAAACAAGTGCAAACAAGGCCAAGACACAAAAGAAGAGCTGAGCTAGACTAAGGCTAACTGGACCAGCGCAGGCACTGGTCTGTCAGTTTCACTCTCAGCGCAGTTCCCGAAGGGAGCACCTGCGCTGTAATGCAGACTGCCTGTGGACAGCCTGCACTGACTTACGAGAGTTACGTCTGCTAAGAATTCCGGGTCATAAAAAGCTCAAAAATGTACTGTTTTTGCTGAAATAAAATGCTATGGGTTAAGTACAGGCTAAGGGATGATCAAGAGGATGAAGATCTATCACAAAGAGTAAAGATTCATCTGTAGATTAGCTCTTTAAATCTTGAATTTGCTCAGCAAAGGAGCAAGAGTAGCAAAACCCTCTACTTCGCTTTTGATATAGTCAAAAGCTTTTCGATTCGGTACTCTTTTCTTCAAGAAATGAATAGCAAAATACTACAACAACAAGATACTAGGATCTCCCCAGCGGAGTCGCCAGATTGTTGTGGGGAAAAGTATCCGATGCGGATGACACTAACCCTTTCTAAAGGTGACAGTCTTTAGCAACAACTGAATGATAAAGTTTTCATGTTCCACTTTATGAAAGCACAGAGAGAATGGAAAGAGGGTCAACTAACCTGGTGTCTTGCGCTTAGTCGATCCTTGTCCTTCTCTCTTTGTATCCCGTTCCCAGCTCTTTGCTCTCCAAGCCGATCCAGCTACACACAGAACCTGCACAACAAAAGAGAGCAAACTACAAGATACAAGCAATCATAATTGAAGCATGGATTAGGTTGCATCAAATATACATGCAAACACAAAAGCATCTATGTAAAACAAGTATATAGGAGAACATGCAAACTTTATTGATAGAAAGTAACAGGGTTCCAGAGGAAGTTACAACCAATGATGTTGGCTCCAATCCAGCAGCACCTCCTCGGTAGCAAGAACTCTCTTCTTCACCTCTAGTAAAACAATCACCCAATAATCCTGGCAGTATACCAACAGCACCTCCTTGCTTATACAAAATTCCAGCCTCTTTTAGACCTCATAGAAGAGCTCTATATATAGGAGAGAAGAAGAAAGGATGAGTCAGCTGGAGGCTGGCATATAGCTGACTAGTGTCCTCTCCCTCTTCAGTTAATCTTCAGTTCCTGTGTCCACTTGGAGATCCTTGCTTACACATGGTGATCAAGTACCTCTTACTCATCACAGGGCGAATCTCATGAACCAAGTGTCAGTTTGGAAGCTTCCTGGGCAGTTGACACCTTGCAGGATGACTGTGCCACTTGGCCAATCTCGCCCAGCGCAGGTAGCCTTCATTGTTTTTGACTTCCAGCGCAGGTACAGAGTGGGACAGTTGCAATACAGCGCAGAAGCTCAGTTAAGCAGCTGACATGATCCAAAATAAGCCTGTTTTGAAGTGTTTTCAGGTGGAGAACTGATTGGAAGTGTTGTTGTTTGATGACCTTGTTCTTTTAGGGGTAAGAACAACATGTTTAGGGACTGAGGATCCCTGTAATTATTGACATTCCATGCTCCTTGACACGAGGCACAAAAATGTCTATAACAAATGGGGATGGCAATTGCCGCTTCTTGGAGGTTCCAAGAACTGCAGAACTTTGGGAGAGCAGACAATGCCTCCATCCATTGGGTTATGGAGTCATTATTTCAACAGACAACACGAGACTTCCGACTCATTTATGGACTGAAACTTGACTGAAATGCTTAAAAAAATGACTCGGCAAACTTCACACTAAAACTGTAATGAAACTCAGAACAAAATGTTGCCTTATGGCTACTTATTTATTTACAAAATTTACCCTACTTTGCTGTAAAAACAATAGAGCAGGTAATACTGAAATGCCAGATCAACCATTCAAGTAAATCTGAGAAGAATGCTGCTTGAGAGTGCGTCAACCAGATCATAGATGCAATTGCTGGCAGCCCTACACGCACATAATAAGTCTGACCATGTAAAAGACAGTTTGATTTTTCAGTCAAACTAAAAAAAAATTCCATGTACATTGCAATAGGATTGCAAAAGACAGACTCCTTTTGCTGTCCCAACTCTGCAATACATACCTCCAGCTACACACTGTCAATGCAAACATCTATAGGCAACTCTATTGTTTCTATTTTTGAAGGAGGGAGAGTTTCCAAGAACATTCTGGGATCTCGGAAATCATATTACTGGATCTTCTCATTCAAATACTGAATCTCCTTCTCAAGTGTTTCAACAACTAACTCGCAGAAACCAGTTTTAGCTTCAAGAGGA
Source organism: Pinus tabuliformis (assembly GCA_031772625.1). Classification (NCBI taxonomy): domain Eukaryota; kingdom Viridiplantae; phylum Streptophyta; class Pinopsida; order Pinales; family Pinaceae; genus Pinus; species Pinus tabuliformis. The sequence continues at coordinate 462,922,848 of CM062813.1, forward strand.
AACTTCGGAGATTTTAAACATTGAAGCAAGGCATTGAAAAAAACTTCATTAATTTCCAAATCTGCTAACTGATTTCTTACTTCTTTTACAGCTTCACAAAGTGCAAGGTTTGCCACATACCCTACCATTGCATGAGAGGATCAGCGAGCACTGGAATGTCTGGATCGAGTTTGGAGTTGCCAGGTAAATGTTTCAGCCTTCATATGTGTCTGACTGCTGTCCACCATCAGCATCAGATCTGCAACTTGATTTCATGTATTGGGACAAGACAATCAACAAGTCGAATGTCACATCAACAACAAGCCATCTTCCCCAGTATGGTCGCCACTATGTTAGCGCTCAAATCTGCCTCAGGCTGAGGAAGGTAAAACTCAAGGCCACATCAAACCAAGCTCAGCATCGTAGCTAGCCCTACGAGGATAGGAGAGGGCTCTCTCCAATCCATCTCGAGAAAATGAGCAATAAGATGCGAGATGACTTGGAACTGATTTTAGGCTAGTAAAGAGATATGAATGAGGTTTTTAATAAATTACAGGGTTTTCTGGGCTGTATGGGGAAAAGACAGCAAGAGCAGAGATTAAATGAAAAACGCAGATTATCTCCTGAGGCAAGATAAGCATGAAGTTTAACAATCAAATTGGAATTATATGTAGTGAAAGACCTCTGTGAGGTTGACAAGGGAAATAGTTGAATCCTTATCAAACTGAAGAAAACATAGAAAATGAATACCTCCCAAGGCAGAGCAGTAAACTAGATTCTGCCTTTCTCACTTAAAAGTATTCAACAAAAAATGATTATGAAATGAAATGTAAAACATTACAAGCTACATATGAAACATAAGAAAAGACAAAATGCTAAATCCACACGACAAAAATCTCAGGAGTCAGAGCTGTATCTTTTCATTAAATCCTTGTCAAAAATTGTACAATGAAACTCTGTCTTTTTCCTCCACCAGCTCTCAGAATTCTTCCCCTCATTTTTTTTACAAGTGATTTTAATACATTAAATAAAACTCAGAAAGGAGATAACTGATCGATGAAAATAGGGCATTGTTACATCAATAATCATGAAAATAGGAAAAATTTTCTCTAAAAGGAATATCGTTGTATTTGTTTGTTGATGACCAATGAAAGGGCGGAAAACCGTAGTTGAAGACCTTTCCGAATCATAACCGAAAACAAAAATAGGCCCCCAATCTTACTACTCTGCTATTGTGGATATCTTCTCTCTAATTTTGGCTCTCGGACTATTTATTTCCCCGTAACAAATAAAACCAAATTTTAATAAAAATAGCAAATAGAGTTCCGCAACTACTGCGCAAACTCTGATCGCTCTTTTTCAAATTTCTATTCCTTCTTCTTTAACATTCTCACTTCTTCACCCTCACTTGGATTATGAGGTGTACAATCCTCTTCAAAAGTTTTCTTAATTCTTCATTTGCCACCATTCCAATCTGTCGTATTTTAGATCCATTCTTTCGAACAAGAATTTGTGATGGCCAAGCTTAAACACAATGAAATGTTGCTCTATCGCTTTAGTTTGTGTTTCATAGTTTCTCCCAGCTCTTTCACAAGAGATATTACCCTCGGATCAGGCTTTATAAGATGTCGATGAGTATTAACCATTACTATTAGTACATTATAGAGAAATAATGATCCTCATGTACTTTCAGTGCGTTGTGCAGCATCTGCACTGTAAAAGAGGCCAGAACTACTGTGCATGACGCAATTTGTGTGTTCCCCTTTTGTTATCACTCCAAGGATCTCATCTCAATGTGATCTCCGTGAGGAACTTATCCGAGATTTTCGGCACTATTGACAATTGTTTTCGATTTACAGTCATATAAGGAAGTTGTTTCTTTATGGAAGATAGCGTGTTCACTTTAACCTGGAGTTCATCACTTGTTTGCTTCTGAAGTTACCACGAATGTCAATCTCTCACTTCAAAATTGTTTCATTCAGTGCCAAAGAAGCTGCCAAAGCATCGACTGTTGCGATGATGTCATAGTGATAATGAATTTGCAAGCCTTTTGAGGCGTTTTGATACCAAACTGGACACAGGAACAAAAAACTTTTGCTCTGTGACTGTGTGGGTAGCGCACAAACCCAACGCGTAGCGCACATGATGTGCGTAGCACCTGTGGTTTTTTACACTGGCTGGTGAGGCCCAGTGCATAGCGCGCACTATGTGCGTAGCGCACACCTTGTATGGGTAGCGCACTATGTTACATTCATATGAAAATACATTGCAGCAGCCCATTAGGCCATTACTTTACAATGACATGCACCGATATGACCTCTTTCTGGTTGCTTCAAAATTCAAATGACCTTGGGAATGGTTGAATTAGAGATCGGTAGAGGTATTTGGATTACTATCAACAATATTTGATTGTGAAGGTGAAGGTAAAGATGAATAGGACTGAGGAGGGTTGACATCTACAAAGGGAGGTTGCGTAAGTGGGGGAAGACTGGGGTCCTTGCAGGTGAGCAACGAAGTAACCTGAGACATGGCAGGACGTAGAACTGCAGAAGCTTGAGTGCACAGGAGAGCTATACGAGCAACGTTAATTGCCTCACCGTGGTGATGTTTCTCTATGTTGTCATCGATTATCTCTGAAAGTGTATGTGATATATAATGATTCCGCACCAACGCTAGAAGAGATTGTGATGTATAAAACTGACTGTGATTCTTTCTGCCACTAATAATCTCCAAAACTAACACCCCAAAACTGTACACATCAACTTTTTCGGTCAATTGGCCATGCATTACATAGTCTGGAGCTACGTAACCTAAAGTTCCAGCAATCCCCGTGCTCAGATGAGATTGATCCTCGGGAATGTCTCTGGCCCACTGCCTTTGTCTTTTAACTGATTTTCCAAGTTGAACTGATAACTCTTGTCTATCTGTTGCAGGGTTGCTGAAGCTGGTGCCATTGAGGAACTGTAGAGCTTTGGAGCACTTTTGACAAATTTACATAATCTGAAAAAACACATTTGATGATTTCTTCTTCAAAATAGGGTTTTGAATAAGAATCAATCTCACATTATTGATGATGACATCCCTGAAAAACTTATTGAACCTTCCTCTAGCCTGCACAAGACCAAACCCTGGACTCAAGAATTAAAATGACTCTTTAATGACTGCAAATGACGAGAAATGAGCGTTGGTAAATTTGACTGCAGCGGACTGACAAGATGGAGTCTAACATTAAGTATGGGAAGGAGCAACAGGATTGATACAAAGGAGACAAGCAGAAAGCAGAACTACAAGTAGGTCTTATCATTCTCTTTGTCTTATATATCGCTTATAGGAAAAGGCTAAAGTGCTTTAAACTGTTTTTCTAGGTATGGCTACTTATCTAGGGAATTAGTATTTATCCATAGATACCAAATTGTCCAAAACAAATTGGTGACTCCATCGGGGAAGATCATCCTTCCTAGTAGCTTAACCACCTCCTAGGACATTCTTGCAGGCCCTACTTGTTTTCATTGATTGTATTTCAACTCTATGGCATTGAATTTTAGTAAAAAACTGTGTCAATTTGCCTGTTCAAAAGGCTTACTGTCAGTAGCTCAGGCTTGTGAGGGACACAGTGTGCTACAGAGCACCCTTGGCTTAGGGACAGTGCTTTGAAGCATAGTGTCTCCCATTCAGGGCTGCACTGATCCTCCTAGGATCGGTTTCCCACCTTTGGATTGAGTTTTTTTACAAAAATTCCTCTGTTTGACTGCTTGTTGATCGATCAATGAATTCATGTCTCAGAATTTTTTTTTTTATCTCCTTTGCTAGCCCTACCTTGACTTGGTTGATTAAATTTTCTTAAATTTTTTTCTTTGTCATTATCGATCCATAGTAAAAGTTAGATTATAGTCGATTAGTCTTTGTTTGAAAGAATGTCGTAAAAGTCTTATTTTCCTTCAAAATAGAACTGTCATAAAACCTTCGTTCTTGTTAAATATTGATTGATTTTATGTGCATTAGTTTCCTTTCATTCATATTCACATTAAGGAAATCGAAAAGAAATACATGCATTTTGCATTGAAAATGTTTGTGTGTTCTCATAAGAATAGTTAAGGGAAATTGCATTAGATTGTGCCCTTTGGTCTTTGATCAAAAGAAATATGATTGCTATATTCCTATTAACTAAGATTTTCATTGTTAAATTGAATGGAAAGAATGCTTATCATAATAATTGCATTCCTAGGAATTTCATAATACATCACATGGTAAACTTAAAAGGCAAATTCCTAAGCAAGATCAACATAAAATTAACCTCAATTTACCTAATGGATCATTGTCACCTAACGAAAAACATTTAGTGGTTCTAGGCTAGAGACGTGTTCCAGTGTCGTAAAACAAAGCAGTTGTCGCTAACTTGTCTACAATACATCCCGAGTGTGATACCTCATTCCATGTACGCGAGTATATCGTATCTTGTCCACATACCTTTGGTATATAGGGAATTGTTACAATATGTAAAGTATATGGGATTGCTCTCACTATGCGGTTTTGCATTAGACAACGCTTATACAGATTGGGCCTCCATGTACTTTCGGGCATATATGGGAGGAAAACACTAGGTTTCTATCCATCGACAAGGGCTTCACTTGTGGAGCAATACCATACGACGTGGATTCATATTGGAGGATATTTATTGAGGAAAAAATGACATAATATATTGGGGGATATATAGAGGGGAGAGGGTTTTTATATTAGCAGGTATAAAAAATGGAGTCCAAATTTAATGAAAAAATATAAATGGGTATAAAAAATGTTAATGAAAAAATGGATACCTACAATATCTGGTGAAATTAGGGTTTTTTAAACTGGGAAGGTGTATTGGGTTTGTATTGGTATGGGGTTAAATAATGTGATGTTTAGAGGTATTTTCCAATATGTAGTCAAATTAAGGCTATTGTTTAATATGGCATGAACTCACGTGATATGTTAGAGGTTCATTGAGTGAAGCCCGTGTGTGTCCATCCTTAGGTAACCGACTCAACCCCCTTGTACACTGTGATACATCGAACACATCATTCAGGGAGATTGCCTACCCGTACTTCTTGGTTCGCCAGGAGGTATTTTGTAGTTCACAGTTGCTTGGTAAACCTCTTACCTAGCTTAACCCTTTTTGTTTATTTCTTTTTGTAATAAAATTAATCAGAAATAGTGGAGGAACATCAACCCTTACCGCATCATTCGTAGAGAGCAGCGAGCAAACCACCTTTGCCGCCCGAAGCTACACCTATTCGGTCAAAACGGTCTCGTTTAACTAAGTCAAGTACATAAAGAACTCTTGGTTCTTCATCTGAATTACCAGAGTCATCCATTTCGGTAAGTACTGAGACTCTAGTTATTCCAACTATTTCTGGTACATCTGTTACTGAAGAAGAAGTTTTACAATTACCTGAGGACACTATAACTGACACTAGTGAAATAGTAACTGAAGTTTTTCAACAACAAGTTGATCCTCAACTTGAAGTTGCTCAATAAGAAATTACTTCTGAACTTGAATTAGTTCAACCAGAAGTTAATCCAGAACCTATCATAGTTCAATCAAAAGTTACTTCTGAACCTGAAGTTTTTTAAGAACCTCTCCCTGAAACTATTTTTCTTTTACCGGAACATCTAGACTTCGAATTTGAACATTCAGAAGTTGTTACTTTACCAGAAGAAGATCAACCGATTAACCCTCAGATATTAGTAACTACTGAAACTTCCACTTTACCAACACCAGAAGTCTATTACCGACATGATGGTGAAGTTCTTCTACCTGGTTCAATTGTTGTTGAGGAAGAATTTGAAGAAGATACTACACTTGGAATTCCATTCCATATTGGAACATGGCTTTATCTTTACCCTTATACTCCTCATTTTACTGCTCCTTTTGATCCTGCTTCTTTTCAAGTACCCGTTGATTCTTTAGGACATCTATTAGGTCAGCTAACTATGGATGAACAATCGTCAACATCCCAGACTGTATCATCTGATGTAGCTATGACATAATCTTCTGTCACAAACTCTTCAATGTTTTCTACTACTCTTGAGTCACATCTATATGGTGAATCATCCATCTCGGTTGGTTACCAATCTTTATCTAGAACCCAGTCAGGGGTTTCTTCTACACCATGGTCATCATCCATGTCCTCAACTAAATTTTAATACATGGTTCTTCATTTACGAGAACTTAGCAGTTTGATCCTGCATATCAATATCAAAACTGGGAAATCTAGTCAGCAACTACCTATGTATCCGTTACATACTGGATTTTCTCCATATGGAGAGAAATATTATTATTCACCTCATCCTCCATATCCTGGAGGACCATCATATGGTAGTATCCTACCATATTCAGGCCAGTCTAGAATGCAAGTCTTTCAATGGTAACTAACAATGCCAGTTCAAGCAAGGCTTGTGTATCCAACACAACCAATGCAAAATTGTGTCAGTTGTTTCTACTACACCTATTTTTATCACTATACCATAGTCACAAGTTCAAAAAGTTGTATCTCAACCTACAAACTGATCCTTCTACCTCTCAACCACAAGTTTCAGGTCGTGAGGTCCAAGTTTCTCAGGTTGTTGTACAACAATCGCTTGTGTCTGGGGTCCAACAACCTCAGGTTAGTGTATCTTTATCTGGAGTGACTCAAGCTTACACTAGTATTGTTTATTCACAACATGGTCAACCTTACATTGCTGGGCAACAACAACAATTAAATCAACAACCATTGTACCACCAACAAGAACAACTAACTCAACAACCATGGTAGCCCCAATATCAACAACCTCATTTCCAGGAATTCCAAATCCAATTTGGACTTGCCAAACAAGCTCAACCTAGTTTTGGACAATATCAAGCTTACCGAGGTCCTGGTCAACAATTCTTTTCTGGTTATGGACAACCACAAATTCAACCTGGTTATCAAAAACCACCTTATACCGATTTTTTCAATAACCACCTTATCAAGGTTACCAAATGCAAATGCTCTGTGTTGGTATGGAAAGACCTATTGCTCAGGAAATTCCATCATACCCTGAGTATGCTCAACCTGACTTGAATCAATAGTTTCCATTTGTACCAACTCTTGAATTACTAGATTTAAGTGGCTCGTAATTCCATATAAGTTACCTTCTAACATTCCGATATTCAATGGAAATCCTGGAGAAGACCCATGAAATCATGTCATGACTTTTCATTTTTGGTGTTCATCAAACTCCTTGAATGATGATTCAGTTAGACTTCATCTTTTCCAAGGAACGCTTACTGGTCTAGCTGCGAAGTGGTACATTGAGTTACCACGAGCTTCTTTCGACAACTTTACAACTTTCACCACCACATTTTTTACCCACTTCGAGTTACCTATTAGATACGATACTGGAATGGAACTTATAACCAACTTTAGATAGACTACTACTACTCATATATCAGATCATATTCATGAGTGGCAACATCGTTGTCGAATGGTTAAGACTTATGTTCCTGATCATCTTTTGGCTCAGTGGTTTATAAAACCCTTTTTCCATCAATCACCGAGGATGTGGCGAAAGGTGGAGTTGTCGCAGAAGAACAAGTAATTGCTCGTGCCCAATATTTGGACTTGATTTATACACAATCTGACATGCTCTACAACAAGATTCTAAATGCACCCTAACCAGATTTCGTTATTCCTCCACCACCATTGAGTAAGGACTCTCTTGTTGGTGACAGTGTGATTGGTTATTCAAGCACACAAATGGCAGGTAGACCATCTGGTTAAACACTTGCCATTTCCAATCAAACTTCCAATGCATCAGAAAACACTCTTGCTTCTGAAGTCAATGCCATGTCATTTAACAAAGGAAATAATTAAAAGAAACCAAGAGGTAAGAAGAAGGGGAAATATAAGAAGAAAAGAGATAACCCCCCTCAAGAGAAATTGTTTGATTCCTGTACCTTGGAAAGGAAACCTCATTATCTATATCTAATCTTTAATTACAAGCATTTACAAGAGATTTTCCACATCACTCAGAAGTCTCTAAGCTTATAAAGACTTCTAACACATTTTTATTATTGACTGATCTGTTTCAAAACTTGGAGACAAATTTGGTTGCGAGAGACCACGCTTCTACATCCCAAGTACTTATGCTATCCGTTAAAAATCCTCAAACTGATGTTTTGGTATCAAAATGAAATAAATATTATGGAAATCCACTGTCATTGTCGAATAATTAGGCCATTGATCAACCTAATCGTTCGAATTCGACTTCATTTGAAAATATTCCATCACCTATTGCGCCAGAATTCAAAATAAAACCACCAAAGGGAGTTGTACATAAATCGACATTTAACCATTGAGCTCCAGCAGCTCAGAACTGTAACATAGTAGAAGACCTTTCTCAATCACCTTCTACTATGTCAATGCTTGAGGTGTTACAAAAAAGTCCCTCCTAGAAGCAGGCTTTGCTCTCAGCAATTGGTGGAATAGACCCTACGGATTCCAATCTTGTGGTTTTCAACCATGCGGGATATACACCATAGTTACTGGCACAATTAGCTTTCTTAATTCAAGTAAAATCTCTCAATAAAAATGTTCATCGAACTATTATTAACGAGGGGGTATCTACTTGCATTATGTCAATGAGATGCTGGAAAACACTTGGTTCACCGTCATTGTCACGATCACCAACAACGTTAAAAGCTTTTGACGGACGCACATATATGCCTTGTGGGATTTTGAGTAACATAAAAATTGAACTAGGGGGAAAAATAGTTATTGTTGAAGTTGAGGTAGTTGACAGACCCCTCAACTACAACATTTTACTAGGAAGGCCATGGGTATATGCTATGGCTACTGTGGTTTCCACGTACTTTCGTATGATTGCATTCCCTCATAATGGTGGAATCATAGTTATCGATCAGCTTTCCTTCTTTGCATCTAGTTCTCAGGCTATTGGAAGCATTCTGTTGGTACACGGACCCCCCCTATCACTTCAAAATGTTGGTGTAAGTCTCTTTAAAGATCCTTCCCTAATGGATACTTTTACACTACCGTCACCATCTGAATTGGTAGAAGTGGTAAGAGTAGAGACTTGCAACATGATTTCCTCCACCTCATATGATTTGAGGATTACTAATGGTTCTGCAGTTGATAGTAATACTGAAGTTTTGTCACTAAGCCCCATTGAGCTTGCATAGTAATCAATTTTTCTAGCTTGCGACGAACCCAAATCGACTTTCACCAATTGTATGGGTAGACCGTTCATTAGAATATGATACTTCTTCGGATCCTTTTTCACGTATATTTTCTATGGATGAAGGAATTGTCCAATAAATTATGATAGGAGAAGAACCTTGGGAAGATTATCATCATCATTCCCATCTTCCAGATGACATCGAAGATTATTCAAATGAACTAACCACCCTTCAGTTGTTGATTTCCTTTCGAATTCCGTTTTCATAGATATAGTAGATTCCAAGCGAAACATGTCAAATATTGAAGAAACGATTTCTATTAATATTTTGACCAAACCTAATGTTGTAGAAAACATCCATGTCAGAAAATCTTGTTCTCCATTAGAACTTGATAATTACTGTACTCTCTTTCATGAATTTCCAGATATATTTGCATGGTCATATGAGGAGATGCTAGGCATTGACTCTAGCATTGTTGAACATGAAATCAAAATGTATCATGATGTCAAACTAGTATGACATTGGCTTCGACCTGTTCATCCAAAGAAAGCCGCTGCCATTAAAGCAAAAGTTGAAAAGCTTTTGCATGCTAGTTTTAGTTACCCTGTACCGCTTACTAATTTGGTTTCCAACATTGTTCTTGTCATGAAAAAATAAGGGACAATTCGCGTGTGCGTCGATAATAGGGATGTAAATCAGGCTTGTCCAAAAGACAGTTATCCTACTCCTTTTATTGACTAGATTATTGAAAAATGTGTCGGATGCGAAATTTTCTCATTTATGGATGGTTTTTCCGGTTACAATCAAATCAATATCCACCCACAGGACCAATCTAAAACAAATTTTATTTGTCCATGGGGCACACTCTCTTGTAGGAAACCCGCTTTTGGTTTGAAGAATGCAGGGGCCACATTCCATAGGGAAATGAACTATGCCTTCCATGACATCAAGCATATTGTTCAACCTTACCTTGACAATTTACCTACTCATTCATGAAAGCAAACTGATCACCCGCAACATTAGAGAGATATAGTTTTACGGTGCCGACACTACAAGATACGAATCAATCCACACAAATGTGTGTTTTGTGTTGGTTCTAGTCGACTCCTTGGATTCGTAGTGTCTAGAGATGGAATTTGACTTGATCCTCTAGAGGTTCAGGGAATTCCTGACTTGCCACCAACTTAAAATATTTTACAGTGACAGAGACTCCAAGGGAAGGCTAATTTTTTGAGGAAGTTCCTTCCCAATTACGTTGAAATGGCTAAAGTTTTTACATGTCTTTTGAAAAAGGGGATACCCTTCCATTGGGATCAGGTTGCGCAAGCTTCCTTTGATGCTATTAGAGATACCTCGATTAGAGCGTCATTAATGTATTCTCTGAATTATCAAAATGACTATTACCTATATCTCGCCACTGGAGATACAACCATTGGCATGGTTTTAGTGCAAGAGGAATATGGGATAGAACATCCTATATATTGTTTGAGCTACAATCTCAATGATACAAAAAATAAGCACTCTTATGTCGAAAAGTTAGCATTGGCAGCTATTCAAGAAAAACAAAGATTTTTGCCACTACATCCTACTCCTGAAGACCACTGTCATTTTACATTACAACCCTAAGACATATATTTTGTCATGTCAACTGTTGGGCGGGAAGTACCAAAAATGGATAGTCATTTTGTAGGAGTTTGATATGGAATTTATTAAGTCCAAATCAAAGAAATCTCTCGTTTTCGCCAAGCTACTTTGCGACCTTCCCTTGACCTCCATGTTATAGACAATTTTGTGCCTTGCATGAATTGTCAATAATCCAAGGGATCCAAAGTCCCTAAACATGATGTTCCTACCCCTAGAGGAACAAGGTCAGCAAACCAACAGCTCTCAGATCAGTTCTCCACCTGAAAACACTCAAAAACAAGCAATCCTGAAATCAAAGCAGGTGCTCCACTAGGCTTCTACGCTAAAACTCAACTCCTCCATGGTGTACCTGCGTTGCAAAGCAAATGGGACAAAGGCCACCTGCGCTGAGCGAGATGGGACAAGTGGCACACTGATTCATTGCTCTGGAATCTTCCAAAAATGACACTTGGATCAGGGATTTCGCCTTGTGATGAGTCAGAGGCTCTGTTTCTCCAAGTGGAAGCAAGGTTCTCCAAGTGGACTCAAGAACTGAAGATCAACTGAAGAGAGAGAGGACACAAGGCAGCTACACATCAGTTGCAAGCTGACTCATCCCTTCTCAATTCATCTATATATTGAGCTCTCTCCTATGAGCTCAGGAGGCTGGAATTTTGTGCAAAGTAATGCTATGCTGTTGGTTTCACTATAGAGCTATTGGGTGATTGCTTGAGAGAGGTGAAGAGGAGAAATTCTTTCTGCTGGGAGGTGTTGCTGGATTGGGGCCTTCAATGGTTGTAACGCTCTCAGAACCTTTACTTCTTCATTAATAAAAGCTATTGAGGTTCTTCTATATGCTCTTGTTTCAATGATATGTTGTGATAATTGTATAATTGGTTTACACTAATCCTTGAACCAGTTATGATTGCATGCCTCTTGTAGTTTCCTTCTGTGTTATTTTGCAGGACCTCATTGTAGCTGGGCCAGCAAAAGAGCAAGGAGCTAGGAGCAAGCGGCCAGAGAAAAGAGTTTGGATTCGACATTAAGCGCAAGGCAACGGTTAGTGCATTTCTCCACTCTCTTTTGCTTTCATAAAGAAGTAAACCTTAAGTAGTTTTCTTTACAATTGTTGCTGAGGTACTATCACCCTTAGAGTGGGATAGGGTCATCCGAGTCGGATACTTTTCCCTACAACAAACTGGCGACTCCGCTAGGGATCGTATCTGTTTGATTGTGTTTGTAGTATTTTGCTATTCATTTCCCGAACAAAAGAGTACCAAATCAAAAAGCTTTTGACTATATCAAAAGCGAAGTAGAGGGCAACTACTCTAGCTCATTTTTGAGCAAGTTCATGATTTGAAGAGCTGATCTACAAGGATCCTTGTAAGCTCTTAGTGATAGCTTTTCACCTTCGTTATCATCCCTTTGAGTGTGCTTGACTGATTGCTTTTGATTTGAGAAAAAACTGTGAATTTTTGAGAAAATTATGACCCGGAAACTGTGAAAACGCAACTTTCGTTTTCCAAAGCAGGTAGTACACAGGCTACGTGCGCTGAGAGCCGGACTGGCTGTGCAGCACCTGCGTTGGCCCAATTTTGCCTAGTGCTGTTGGGGTGTCCTCCTTTTCTCTTGCCTGTTTTCACTATAGATTTGGCAACCAGTTACCAGTCTTGCACTTGTTCTGAAACCAACGTTACTTGCCATCATTCTTCCTCTGTTATATAACGAAATTATACTTTTTCTTTTGTATTTCTTACTCATTTACAATTTCCCATAACGAAGAGTAAACTAGTCTTGCTTTTGGCCTCTTAGATCTGAACCTGTATTAGGCATTTTGCTGGTCTAAAGAGTTAGCTTGTTTGTTGTCCATAGCTGATTAGTCATTTTACTTTCGTCATTATGGTTTGATTTCATGCATTTCCAGTGATTAAGCAAGTAAATCTTAAGGTGTCTTTTGATTTTGGACAAGCTTGTTTGTTTTCACTTTAAATCGAAATCAAAGTTATATAACAACTTTCTTTTTGTAACCCATCTACATTAAGAAAGGGAAAAGAAAATACATGCATTGTGCATTTTGCATTTGACTGTTTGCTTGACGATTTAGGAAAAAATTGCATTTAGTGTGTGCTCTATGATCTGTGTGAAAAGATTTGCCTTTCTTTTCCCTCAGTAGTTAAGGTTTTCAAAGTTGAAAGATTGAAAAGTTTGCTTCTCATCTTAGACTGCATTCAGGAATTTGTTACATACATCTCGTGGTGATCCTTAAAGGCAAACTGCTAAGCAAGATCAACATTAAAATAAATCCAATTTTCATAACAACGCTTTGTAACATAACGCAAACACATAGAGGTCTAGGTAGAGACGTGTTCCGGCGTCGTTAAACATAGTGACTGTCGATCTCTACGAAGGTGGGTGATTCCTCCTGAGAGTCGGTGGAACTAATACGGACTTGTGCTCCCACGTACCGTCAAGTATATATTGGGAGACCCCTATAGGCAATTATCCTTTATCCATAGGAAGCCGTGTCGGCCGCCCTACTGATTGCGATGCAGTGAACACAGAATTCACGAAGATCGACCACCCGTACCGTAAAACGTATTCTGTGGTTTCGCGAAAAGTTTGGCACACCCTCTGCCTAGAACTCCAGAGAAGTTTCTTTTGGCCTTTTTCAAACTCTATAACTGAAAAAGTCCATCCGAGCATTTGTCACTTCGGGCTCGTTAAAACATCGAAGGAGACTAGAGTCATCTTTAGCTTTTTCTCGACTCTTTAAAACTGAAAAAGCAAGTTGTGTCTAAAGCGTCGCTATAAAATTTATTTTAAGCGGAATAATCATCACCCTTCCCTCGTTAATTTTCGAAGTTAGTCCACCACAAGTGGAAGTTCCTGTAGAATCGCTAAGAAATCGTTTGGATAGACTAGATATGTCTGAACAACCGTCGACATCTAGGACTGTGTCGTCCGACACACCAGTAGCAGAACCTCCTGCTGCTACTCCAACGATGTTCGCTGGTATACCATCTGTCCCGGCAAATTGTCAACAACAAGCCGGAGTCCAATCAGGGACAACGACATGGTTAGTTCCTATTTCTTCATCCGGATTATCATCTGGTACTTCTTATGTTGAAACTCAACAAATTGATCCAATGTGTCTTCAAAGGCCAATTTACCCTTTAAGTACTGGATTTCCACCATGTGGAGGGCAGTACGCTCTTTCATTGTTCCCTCCCGGAGAACAACCATGTGGGAGTTTACAACAAAGTTCAGGTCAAACTGGAATCACATCTAGCGGTTGGGTACCAATACTCCCTCAACAATCAGGAGTTGCATATTCAATGCAACCAGTACACCCTGTGTCGAATATTCCCACCACACCTGCTATGGCGAATGCGTCGCAAGTACAAGCGCTACCTGTTGTAATACAACAACCTCTTGTCTCAGCGGCTCAATCACAATCTCAGGGTAGTGCCTCCTTATCTGGAGCGACTCAGGCTCGAACAAGTACTGTGACTCCTCATCTTGGTCAATCATCCAGTATTGGTCAACAGCAAATGGTCCAACAACCAGAGCTGGTTCAATCTCAACAACCGCCATTCCAGCAATCATATCAAGGACCTGAGCAACAAGTCTTTGTAAGTAATGGGCAACCATGCTATAATGGTTATGCCCATCAACCTTGTCAAAGTTGTCAGCACTATGCTGGTCTACAAAGACCCATTGCTCAGGCGATACCATCTTATCCTGGATATGCTTCGCCTAACCTGAACCAGCAGTTGCCCTTTGTAGCAACTCTAGAATTGCCAGATCTAAACCGGCTGACGAATGATCCAATTTCTTATGCCCCTTGGTGGCCAGCGATTCCGCATAAACTTCCATCGGACATTCCTAAATTCAATGGAAATCCAGGTGAAGACCCATCGAATCACGTCATGACTTTTCATCTGTGGTGTTCATCGAACACTCTAAACGATGATTCGATAAGACTTCGCCTCTTCCAGAGGACATTGACAGGTCCAGCGGCTAAATGGTACATTGAATTGCCAAGAGCCTCTTTCGACAATTTCAGCTCCTTAGCCACGACTTTCTTAACCCATTTTCAATTACCGATAAGGTATGAAACAGGAACAGAACTCCTTACCAACTTCAAACAGACAACGGCCACTCACATATCTGATCATATACATGAGTGGCGACGTCGTCGTAGGATGGTGAAAACTTACGTTCCCGATCAGCTGCTAGCTGAATGGTTTATAAAGTCGTTACTTCCGGCTATAACGGAAGATGTGGCCAAGGGAGGAGTCGTAACAGAGGAGCAAGTCATTTCTCGTGCTCAATACTTAGACTTAGTATATACTCAGTCGGGCACGCTCTACGACAAATACCTGACGCCCCTAGACATGAATTTTCGATTCCTCCCCCTCCTGAATCGAATACTAACTCTCACGCCAGTAATGGCGTGACTGGCAAACGCAAAATTTCTAGTCAAAATGCAAATGAGGAACTTCTTGCCTCAGAAGTAAATGCCATGTCGACCGACAAGGGCAAACAACTGAAGCAACCAGAGGCCAAGAAGAAAAAGAAAAGGAAAGGGAGACCCCCGACAGGGTGTCATATATGCGATGAGGATCATTGGAAAAAAGATTGTCCACATATACCTGAAGTTAAGAAACTCTTCAAGAGTTCAAAAACCCCGACAGTATTGACTGATCCGTTTCCTAATCCAAGACAAAATATGGTTGCGAATCAAAATGCTTCCCGATCCCAAGTGCTTATGTTGTCCACCTCAAAGCAGCAGAATAACGCTTTGGCAAGGAATAAAGGTTACCGGAATCCACAGCGGTCGGATAACAAGGCTGATAAACAACCTAGTAGTTCGACAACAACTTTGAACGAAGTTGTGCCACCCATCGTTCCTAAGCCAATAATAAACTCGCCAAAGGGAGTAGTACACAACTCGACATTTAATCCTCGTGCAAAAGTAGCACAGAATTATAATATAATAGAGGACCTGACCCAATCGTTGTCCGCTATGTCGACACTTGAGGTAACGCAAAATTGCACCTCCCAAGAGCAAGCTTTATTATCAGCCATAGGTGGGATTGGCCCAATGGATTCCAACCTTGTGGCCTTTAATCATAAAGGATATGACCCTCAGATACCAGCTCAACTAGCTTTCCTTATTCAAGTGAAAGCCCTCAACAAAACTGTTCATCGAACAATTATTGATGAGGGGGCATCTACATGTCTTATGTCGATGAGTTGCTGGAAAAATTTAGGCTCACCACCCTTGTCGAAATCGTCAACGACCTTAAAAGCATTTGATGGACGATCATACACTCCATACGGGATTTTAAGTAACTTGCAAGTTGAACTAGGGGGCAAAACAGTAGAAGTTGATGTTGAAGTAATCGACGGGAATCTCGATTACAACATCCTACTGGGAAGGCCTTGGATATATGCCATGGCTGCAGTTGTGTCGATCTACTTTAGGAGGATTGTATTTCCTTTCCAAGGAAAAATTACAATCGTCGACCAACAAACATTTCTCCCCAACAGTTCTCAAGTTACGGGAAGCAACACAATGATCCATGAAAGTAATCAATCGCTCCAAAATATTGGAGTAGGTCTCCTAAAAGACCCTGCCTTAATGGGTACTTTTTCCCTACCGCCAGCAGGTAATCTGGCGGAAGTAGCCACAGTGGAAACCTACAATATGAAATCTTCTATATCCAACGGATTCAGAAGATTCCTAAATATTTTGTCAGCATGGATCGTCGCCCTAATGGAAATACTGTAAATACAGTGGGCTCCGAGGACAGTTCTTATCTCGTGTCAACCTCGTTAAAAAATGAAACAAGGAGTCATGAGGATAGTTCTTTTACTCTGTCAACCTCAATAAAAAATGAAACAAATCCCCTTTTCAAAATTCAAAGGTAAACCTTCATTCCAACCACCAAGTTGAATGCAATGAAGCTTGGGGGGCACCCTCCTTTGACATGCGTTATTATGATGCTGGGGGCATGCAAGAATCGAGCAGTTTTAGCACACAGTTCATGCTCGTTAAAAAAATAAACGCAAGATCCGAGCAGTTTTAGCACATAGTTCATGCTCGTTAAAAAATAAACATAAGTTGTGAGCAATCTTCCCCTAGAGTTCAAGCTCACCCAAAAAAATGAACCGGTAAATAACCTTGGTAAATGTAACCTTTGACAGCCATATTAAAGCCCTTGGTCGTGTTCTTGCAGTCTCACCTCCATCCGTTCATTTGGCCAATCGTTCATCTCCATATGTTTGTTTACCCATTTTGAGGAACAGCTGCGAAGAGTGATTTCACTAAGCCATCCTTGTGACACTGCCGTGATTGGAATATTCCAACCTGTACCTGGAATCTGCTGCTGCCCCGTTCATCACTCGTTCCTCAAAAGACGAGTCTTTTTTGAGCTCTTTTCACTGACTCGTAAAATATGAAAAGTTTGCCGAGTTTTGGCCTTCCAGCTCGTTAAAGCGACCGGAAAGCTATCCCTCCTCTAGATTTTAATCTTTTTGGACCTGAGGGATTATTGCACAAAAAGATCGAGCGCTTGTTTTGTTCGGCTCGTTAAAACAATCGAAAATTCATCCCTTCTGTATTGTTTTATACTTTTTCGGACTTAAGGGATTAGATGACGAAAAAGGAATTCTGGAGTTGACTTTATGTACCTTTTCAGACTCTCTAAAAATGAAAAGGACCGAGTTATCCTTGTCGTTAGACTCGTTAAATTCATTAAATAGCGACAAACTTGTCTTTAGACGAGAACGAGTTTCCCTATCGCTAGGCTCGTTAAAACATAGCGATGGGCTTGCCCGAAGGGCAGGTTATAGAACACGCATATGTTATCCTCCTCAAGCTTGATAAAAATAAAGAGGTACTGGTCAGCAATGACTGGGGAAAAATTGGGAGAACCTCACAGCTTTAATGGTAGCAAGTCACTCTTGAACATGACACTTTGTCCTCCGTATCACATCGGGTTGGGTTGTTTCATTCACCAGTCTCATCACCATGGTCCTCGCCACACCATCCACATTTGGGGTAATGCTACCGATCCATCACATCAGTGTCGTTATATGTTCAAGATATGTTGTTCTGCAAAGAGTCAACCGTGTCCCATCCACTGCCATACATTGTCCTTCATCCATTTCATGACCGCCACCCTGAATCATACATCACAGTTTGTTTTCACCTCATCACAATCACTAGCTCTGTTCCGTGTCACTGATGTGGGATTCATTAAGGCCCTCCTTTGACGGATCGCTCCTTGTCGACATCAGCTCATTATCCAAGGAGTTGATCTAGGAGCAACCCCTTCAGTACTTTGAAGCTTGCATGCCTCAATGGCAAGTTTCTCACTTCCGGCGACAGGTATACATCAATGACCTTCGACCAGAAGATTTTGCATGGTGGTCGACGCCAAGTCCTTTATTCCCACCATGTGAATTGTACTGCCGTACCTTGAGGGTCATCATCCTTATCGATGATTCCTCTCGCGCTTGTTAACGGTTTACATCATTGACCGGTAATCAAGCGATGTCTTTCCATGTTCGACTTCAGGAAATTCTCACATGGATCGACTTGTACATCGAGTGAAGATCGGAAGAGATTGAAGACCCCGGATCTAGTTTCATCCATCCGGGCTGCGATATATATTCAGGATATACAGACATTTGATATGTACATCATTGCAGCAGATGATCATCCTTCTCAAAGGATGATAATTTCAGCAGATAATTATCAGTCTATCATCAGACGATCGTCTGTTCTATGTACCAAAATGTATTTATAAAGCTGAGCATGGGAATGCCCGCCTCAGCTAGATCATGAAAAAGTATGAAAAATAATGTATTGTATTGTATCTTATTACAGGACACTTCTCAGCAGATTGAATGAACTTTGGATCCTCCTAATAAAGAATTTCACTCGATAAATGACCTCATACTTTAGGGGGCATCTGTTATAGACAATTTTGTGCCTTGCATGAATTGTCAATAATCCAAGGGATCGAAAGTCCCTAAACATGATGTTCCTACCCCTAGAGGAACAAGGTCAGCAAACCAACAACTCTTAGATCAGTTCTCCACCTGAAAACACTCAAAAACAAGCAATCCTGAAATCAAAGCAGGTGCTCCACTAGGCTTCTGCGCTGAAACTCAACTCCTCCATGGTGTACCTACGTTGCAAAGCAAGTGGGACAAAGGCCACCTGCGCTGAGCGAGATGGGACAAGTGGCACACTGAGTCATTGCTCTGGAATCTTCCAAAAATGACACTTGGATCAGGGATTTCGCCTTGTGATGAGTCAGAGGCTCTGTTTCTCCAAGTGGAAGCAAGGTTCTCCAAGTGGACTCAAGAACTGAAGATCAACTGAAGAGAGAGAGGACACAAGGAAGCTACACATCAGTTGCAAGCTGACTCATCCCTTCTCAATTCATCTATATATTGAGCTCTCTCCTATGAGCTCAGGAGGCTGGAATTTTGTGCAAAGTAATGCTATGCTGTTGGTTTCACTATAGAGCTATTGGGTGATTGCTTGAGAGAGGTGAAGAGGAGAAATTCTTTCTGCTGGGAGGTGTTGCTGGATTGGGGCCTTCAATGGTTGTAACGCTCTCAGAACCTTTACTTCTTCATTAATAAAAGCTATTGAGGTTCTTCTATATGCTCTTGTTTCAATGATATGTTGTGATAATTGTATATTTGGTTTACACTAATCCTTGAACCAGTTATGATTGCATGCCTCTTGTAGTTTCCTTCTGTGTTATTTTGTAGGACCTCATTGTAGCTGGGCCAGCAAAAGAGCAAGGAGCTAGGAGCAAGCGGCCAGAGAAAAGAGTTTGGATTCGACATTAAGCGTAAGGCAACGGTTAGTGCATTTCTCCACTCTCTTTTGCTTTCATAAAGAAGTAAACCTTAAGTAGTTTGCTTTACAGTTGTTGCTGAGGTACTATCACCCTTAGAGTGGGATAGGGTCATCCGAGTCGGATACTTTTCCCTACAACACTCCATTAATTCAATATCTGAACCATCGATTTTAGATGAGTGTCTATTCCTGATATCGTCATCTGACCTGTGGTATGGAGATATACTGATTTATATCCAAACCCAAACTTTTAGGCCTGATACCTCTCACTCGCAACAATGACGTATCCAATACCAAGCCAAAGATTATATGATCATTGGCGACACTCTTTACCGTCGTGGTATCGATACAATTTTATGGAGGTGCCTTACACATGAGGAAGTCGAGAAAGCATTGAATGATTTCCATTCAGGTGCTTGTGGTGGACACTTATCTAGTTATGCTACCGTGCAGAGAATTCTCTGTGTTGGTTACTTCTGGTATATTATATTTAAATATTTCATAATTACCGTCAGAAGTTGTCATGCATGCCAGATATATGACCACAAAGCTAGATTACCACCTGCACCATTGCATCTAGTCATTGCTATTAGACCATTCACCAAATGGGGCATTCACTTCATGACATGTAACCCCACCTCGACTGGGGGGCATGGGTATATTACAGTCGTTGTTAACTATTTTACCAAATGGGACGAGGCGATGCCAACATTAAACAACAATGGTGAAATGACTGCTCTTTTCTTTTTCAACCACATGGTTGCATGGTTTGGTGTACCATAGGCTATAGTTATAGATCATGGGTCGCATTTTCGCAGTCACATGATGGTTGAGTTGACTGCTAAGTTAGGACTATCACATGATAGTTCTACCCCTTATTATCCGCAAGCGAATGGACAAGTTGAGGCCATCAACAAAGTCCTTAAGTGAATGGTTCAAAGAATGATAGGGGTTCATAAATGAAACTGGAATTTAATCCTGTACTCTGCCTTGTGGGCAAGCTGAACCTCAGTAAGGAAAGAAACTGCATTCACACCCTTTTAGGTTGTGTACGGTTTGGAAGCAGCCTTATTGATGTAATGTGAAATTTTATCTCTCAAACTTGTGACTGACCTCTTACCCAACACTTCTGAAGAAGAAGTGTGTTTCTTTCAACTTATCCATCTAGATGAAACCCGTCATGATGCCTCATTGGCTAACGAAGTGCATAAGAAATGAATCAAGGTGAAATATGATAGAAATATCAAGCCTCGTATCTTCTCAGAAGGAGATTTGGTCTTACTTTACGATCAAGAAGCTGATAAACTTGGTGCAGGGAAATTTGAACCGATGTGGATGGGTCCTTATATTGTCAAGCGTGTTTTGGCAAAAGGTGCCTATGAGTTAGTAGATTATGATGGGATTCCATTGTCGCAGCCCTGAAATGGGTTGTACCTCAAACGTTACTATGATTAATTGAGTGTAGTAAAACTCACTGTATATATGCTTTCATTGCATGTGTGTGTGTTAGTGTGTCTTTTAGAGTTTTTTATCTGGTTAGTAATCCACTTTTCATTTGTTGCAGATGTTGGAATCTTCGAAACCATTTGTTGGTTACATTGATGGTGCTAGTTGTAGTACGTAGAACCTATCTTCTGCGGTATGGGCTATTTTAGCTCTAAGTGGCAAGTTAGTGAGTTTTCAAGGGATATGTATCGCTCATTCAATGAATAATATCGTTGATTATAGCGTGTTGATCGAACTTGTCTCTAATGCCATTTCACTTGGCATTCGCCAAATCATCGTTAGGCTGGACTCACAACTCATTGTACTACAACTTACAAGTGCGTATACCATTCGAAACCCAACAATTCTTCATATGTTCCTTAGAGTTTGTATTTTGGAAAGGCATTTTTAATACATTCAATATCAACATATTTCTAGAAACTTTAACACATTAACCGACTAATTAGCGAATTATGTGTTAAACAGAAATTTGCGACACATGTAAAAGTAACATTTTCAATTCACATCATTAGTTGAATAGGATTGCACATAACCAGAGAAAACTCTGAAAGTAAAAATAGATAGATGTTCTAAAAGTTTTTATAAAATTTGTGTCAAAGACAAGTTTGGTCATCTGACCCAAAAACTCAAAATGCATGCAAAAAACATCTTAAGTAGACCTAGTGATGCTCATGATAATAGGCCACAACCTGTGCTATCATGTGCAAAAGCCTCATCCAGTGGCTAAGAACACCAATAGTGTGGCGCTACAGCCTCATAGGTAACTCCTCGATCCAGACATCTAGAATACCAAGGGTTAATCCCTCTATGTGATCCTGCAACTCTGCCAGTGTCTCGGCCAAATCCAAGTCCTAGCGAACTGCTCTCCTAATGTTTCTCTGCACTGGCTCACTTGCCCCTTTTTGGTGTCCCACACGTCAAACAATACCCACATCTGCATGCATGAGAATGATTTTAGTTTAGTCTTGGAAACATTAAAAACACGAAAACATCTAGAAACTTGAAAAATGAAAAACACTTAGGTCAATCATTTTACCTATAGCACCCCACTGTGCTCCAACTGGTAGAATCAAGTCTGGATCTCTACAAAAATCCATCCCTGAGTATGGATGCTCCTTGATGAAAATGTGTTGTCGATCGAGCCAACTAAAGAATGTAGTGGAAAAAATGATTATTGACCGACCCACATGTCGAACCATGAATTTGACCCACCTCTGCATACGTGGATCTCTAGGACTAGCTACACTCAGTGACACATGTTGCAGTTGCATCAATGGAATTATCTCTAAGGTAAAAGTGATTAAGATCAAACCATAGTAGAAATTATTTACCTTACCACTTTTTACCTTGGTCAGTTTTTCTTTCAGTGAAGAAAGCATGACCTCACATCAATTAAATACTTTTGGCTCTAGACACTCAAGGGCATACGACATATATGATTTGTTTGCAAGATGGAGTGTCGCACTGCCAGCCAACTTTACGATTGTGAAGAGGATTATTCTCAAAGGAAAATCACCCACATCTCTGATGTTTATTTTCCCATCCTTGATAGGCTGTGTACCTAGCCGACAAAACTATTGAATGTAATCCCTCATCGATTCACCTCCACGGGCAAATCCAGAAAGTAAGATGGGGCACCGTGCCTCAACAGTCCAGTAAGAGAGAAAATATCATCAATGGTAATAGGGACCATTTTTTCCCCTATTTGGAAAGTGCGATCTATCTTATCTGATTCATGAAAATGAACTGCAATAGTTCTATATGCTGCATCATTCCAAACAACGTGAAGGATTTGAGTAACCCACAATTTTTGAGGGCCTCAACTGCACTTGGATTTTTTAGGGAAACCATGTATTTTTCTCCATGCTCTCTTTCTCCCCATGCAATAGACATTCTGATCCGATGAAAGCCTGAAATCCAATCATAAGCTTAGTTACGATGCTTTCCACGCAAAAAACAGAACAATTTTTGGGGAAAATAGCCAAATAAAATTTGGGAAACTCACCCAACGTAGCCTAGGCACATAAATAGTGCACTTAAGAGTAGGAATCCTTCTATTAGGGTGCTCTTCAATGTAGTTTTGAATGTGGAAGCCTGCGCTGATCCCATGGCGAAAAAATCAAACCCTAGACGCCCCAAAAAACCGTAAAACTTGCATGAGAAAGTAAAATAATGACCTGGAAAGAAAGATGAGGGGTAGATCTCCTACCTTGTGCACACAGCATGAGAAATGGTCCACATAATCTCTTGCAATTAGCTGATGAAGTTTGAGGTAAAAACTAGCCTAGAGCACAAAACTAAATGGTAAGTATCAAATGGTAAAAATTTCATGGTAAAAACTTGTTTTATGTTTATTTAATGTTCATTAATTGATTAAACATTAGTATTTACCTATTTTTACCTATGAAACAAGTAATTTTAATCCATTTGGTGATGTTTTGAGCAGGTTTTACAGCTAACTTACAAGATTTTATGTGCTCGAGTGTAGATTGTACCTTTGACCACATAGCATACTTTTATCTCTTTTTCGAGCTCTGTCAAATAACGAAAAAGGAACCCCCTTGGAGTCCTCTATAAGCTCTTTTCAGAATCTCTATATATGAAAAGATTGTCGAGCACTTGTCCTTTTAAACTTGTTAATGGATTGGAAGTGACATCTACTCAGTATAAGTTTAACCCTTTTTCGGGCTGAGATAGATTAACTACAAAAAAGGAATACGTTGATCGAACATGATCAATATGTTCTCTCTCGTATTGTTTTACACTTTTTTAGACTTGAGAGACAAATCTACGAAAAATAACTTGTGGAGTTTTATTTTTTTCCCTTTTCAAACTCTTTAAACAGGAACAGGATAGAGTTATCTTTGTCGTTAAACTTGTTAAAACATCAAATAGCGACAAACTTGTCCATCTAGATAACATCGACTTTCACCTTCTCTAGACTCGTTAAAACATCACATAGCGATGGATTCGCCCAAAGGGTGGAGTTATACAACAAGAATATGTTATCCTCCTCAAGCTTGATAAGAAATAAAGAGGTATTGGCCAACAATGAGTAGGGAAAATGGGAAAAAGGGGAAAACCACTTTATGGTAACAAATCGCTCTTGAACATGACACTTTCACTTCATCACTGTGACTACTTTAGTTGGGTTATTAGCTTGATGGTTATCATACCGCTAGTCTATCATACCATCCATCACTTTGTTTTGGGTCAATGCTATCAATTCATTTTAGTGTCGCCGACATGTTCAAGAGAAGTCATCGAGTTAAAATTCATCCTTTGCAATACAATAAACTTTCATTTTCATGACCATCGTTCTTGAACCTTGTGTCGTCAGTCAAATTCTGTCTCCAAAATCATTACACTCGTTTCATGTCGTTGATATGGAATACATCAAGGCCCTCCTACGACAAGTCGCTTCTTGTCGACATCAACACATTATCCAAGAAGTTGACTTAGAAACACCCTTCCAGTACATTGAGGCTTGCATACATCAATGGTAGGTTTCTCACTTCTTGCGATAGGTTGACATCAATGGCCTTTGACCAAAATACTTTGTATGGTGTTCGACATCAAATCATCCATTCACACCATGCAAAATGTACTGCAGTACCTTGAGGATCATTATCATTATCGGTGATTTCTCTCGTGTTTGTTAACAACTTACATCATTGGCTAGTAATCAAACTGTGTCTTCCCATGTTGGACTTCAGATCACATATTCACATGCTTAGAATCGTACTTGAGCAAATGATTGGACAAGATAGAAGACCCCGGATCTAGTTTGATCCATTCAGGCTGTGATTTCAAGAGTACTAAATCATATGTACAATTGCCTTACACTAATGGTCATCTATTCATCGGTCTATATCTGTAGATGACTGTCTATGTACATGTAATGAAAGTTTATATGCTGACCATGGGTATGCCTTCCCTCAACAATTCATGAAAAAACACCAAAATATCATGATATATGTATTGTAATTGATGCAGGTCACCTTCCACCTCAAAACCTCCTGATCACATCGTAAAGCATTTCATTCGACATTTATATTTTTTGACTTCATACTTTAGGGGGCAGCTGTTATAGATCCATTTGGGCATATGACTCCCATCATCCAAATCAGTGTTTTAGGGCTCATCAAACCCTCATTTCAGTTGCTACATGCCCTAAATAAGTCAACCCTTTGAATGCCTCCTTCCCAAACAGTTTCATGACTTGAAGACATCGTAAAATGATCTCTAAAGGGACCAACGGAGGTAGGCCCATGTAAGGGTGTGCTGTAGAGCAGGTGAGTCCATGCCAGGGTGCTCTACAGAGCACTTAGGCCCTCTTTGACCTGCGTTAGGTGAGATTGAGTGAAATTCGCATAGGATTTGGGGAATATTCTTATCTCTTGGCTTCTTCTAGAATTTTCCCTCACTTATCAACTCCTATCAACTTGAAAATGGATGAGGAATGAGTTAAGATGCATCCTATCCTCTCATCCCTTCCTCCATGGAACTAATTCTATGTATGGAAGGCCATTCAATACCCCCCATTTATGACATAACCTTCTTCATCTTCCTATAAATTGAGCACTCATCTAAGTGATCAGGGGCTGGACTATGTTGAATTGTAAGGAGGTAATTTTGTTATGAGAATTGACTTTGAGACAAGTATTTTTCTGCTACTAGTTTGTCATGCTTTTGATGTCATGTGGATGGGATCAAAGCTGGAGGAGTGACTTCGAATCAGACTTGATGGTTGTAATTACTTATTCAATTCAATAAAGTATTTGAACCTTTTTCCATATGCTTATCTTGTTATATGATGCTTATATGTGTGAATGTATCTGATTCCATTTACTTGTATTCAATAGATCTTTTGCTTTGATCAGTTCTTTGTCTTCTATTGATGTTTATTGTTATTTCTCAAGTGTGTTAAGTACGGGAAGGAGCAAAAGGATTTATACAAAGGAGACAAGTGGAAAGCAGAGCTACAAGTAGGTCTTCTCATTCTCTTTGTCTTATCTATTGCTTATAGGAAAAGGCTAAAGTGCTTTAAACTGTTGTTCTAGATATGGCTACTTATCTAGGGAATTAGTATTTATCCATAGATAACAAATTATCCAAAACAAAGATGAGGATGAATATATGGATCAACATCTCATTGAGTTCCATTGCAACATTCCCAAGATTGGGGTTTACCATGAAGATGTACTCATGAAATTGTTCATGTAGTGTCATTGGATGGTAACACACAAAAATGGTATAGGAAACCTCCTCCTAATGTTATCTCATCTTTAAAATATTTTCATGCAATTTTCAATGAACATTATAGAGTTATGTATCCCTCTGAATTACTTCTTGAATATTTTTTCCATTCGAATGAGAATTATAATAAATACGACATAGGGTTTCAAGAAAGTGAATCTTATGTTACCAATTAAGTTGTATGTCGTGAAGATGAATCTTATTATTCTAATAAAGTATGTTTACCCTATGAAAGTTTAACTGAACAAAGCATTATATCTAGCTTTGATTCCCAAGATAACCCTAAGGAATCTAATGATTTTACTACCAATATTGACTTTTTTAATTCCCTTGATCATTATACTAATAAAGTTTGTGAATGAATCCATGTTGAGGAAGAAATTATGTCTACAAAAACATTATCCATTCATGATTATGCAGATCAACCATCAAATTTGGAAAAGCTTTTTAAAACAAACGAACAAGTATGTGACAATCTTTTTAGTAATTGTGATATAAATCCATATAACATTTATGTTGATTACTCTAAGCCACCCATATATGATAATTATGATGGTGAGACATTATCCTTATTTCGTAATCTTGAAATAGGAGATGGTTTAGATACAAATTTTGGTTTACATTCATGGCATGGTTATGAATCCTTTCATACTAATACACATGACAGTGTAACTGATTCAAAACATTTCCATATTCCTTACATTGAATCTATTTATGATAATTGCATCGAATAACATACAAGTTATGCAACCAACCTTATGGATTTTAATGTGTTAATTTTTTTGTTTATTATTTTATTTTCAAATTTTATTATGACTAACCAAATGAAAATACATGATTTCCCTGAGGAAGAAACATGAAAAAATTATTTTCATGAACAAGTTATTGGTATTTTAAGGTATTATCCATTAGAAGTTCATAAAGGGCTACATGATTTTGTTGAATAATGGATGCGTGCATATTTTGAAAAAAAATCTTCAAGTTATCAATCAAATTCAAGAAAGCATAGTAAATGAATTCTTCCCCTATATCTTTTGGAAGCACAACATATTACTATTTTTTATAAGTATGAAGCCCATAAAAAGTAACCATGCATCTAGTAAGATTTTAACCTGGCTGCATTGGCTTTATGACTTTTTTGAAAAAAATATATATTAAAATACATATGTATATAAGTTAGTGTACATAAATAAACCTTTACAACTTTTATTACTATTGTTAAGTTT
This sequence comes from Pinus tabuliformis, assembly GCA_031772625.1. Lineage (NCBI taxonomy): Eukaryota > Viridiplantae > Streptophyta > Pinopsida > Pinales > Pinaceae > Pinus > Pinus tabuliformis. Next base: position 462,950,527 of record CM062813.1, read on the forward strand.
AGAATGAATAAACATGAAATATTTACATCTTAAGAACCATTAGTGATTACAATCGAAATTAAATGTGAATTTATTATCCTTTAGTATACTTTATATTGATGAGTTTGGAGTACATATTTAAAGAAATTTTTTGATGTATGAGAGTTGAAGGGTAATTATATTTCAAAAGACGTTTACACCTTATCTTTTTTAACAATTTAAAACTTCATGATTGAAGCATTCTCTTTGATCACGCCCTGATTGTGTTGATTACACATAAATATCATGAAGGATTGCATTACCTTATGAGTACTTAAAATATAAACTCAAGGTTTCACATTTGCAAAATCAAATAGCACTAAAAATGTTGTTTCTAATTAGTTAAAATTATATCCCATGCATGATACCTTCCCTAATCATTATGTTATTCTCAACTACTTGAAACTAATATTTTTTCACAATAGACACTTGTTGGCAGCGGAGAAACATATGTGGTACTGGGTCATCCCATTAGTTGCTTCAAAATGGGGAATAGTTACATCTTCGTCAGGGATATAGGCACTCACTAGAAGTGGAGCAGGGTTAGTGGTATTGGGTCAAACCCCAGTGCGTGATCATTACATTGTTAGTTAATCAATGAAATAAATTTAAAGCTTCTGCATTTCATGTTTATATATGAATGAAAAGGATGAAATTCTTAGTCAGGATAGTGTATGACTCGGTCGGGGCTATGGATGCACACTGGAAGTATAGCAATGTCTAATTTTGGAAAATCATTTTTTGGAAACAAAAAGAGGAAATAAAACCCCTGATAACTAGTCTCTTAGTTTCAATTGAACCTTATTTTAATGAAAGCAATCCTTGTGATTTTAAACTAGTACCATAATTTTCGCAATATTTCAAGAATGCAATTATTTTTATATGGTTTTGAAATGATCCTATGAAAGTTGAAACAAATATCAAAGGATGGTCATTATTCCCTGAATCGTTTTCATAATAACCATAATATGTTGAAAACATGAACAAATTCCTTATATGTAAATAACCACTGAACTCATATGTCTTTACATATTGTGGATCTCAGATAATTTATCTTGGTTTGATTCTTTCTCTTGACCATTTAAACCTTTAATATGAAAATATTTTCATTCTCTTTCTTAGGATATATTAGGGTTTGAAATTGTGTGCATCAAAAGCTTGCTTTTCTCCCCCTGATTAACAAATGAATGATTTGAAAATATTATTTTTTTTTACGATGAAAGTGGTCCATCTTCCTACATCAACAAGAGCAGATGGTATTGAAATTTCCTACTATTTTATTTTCAATAATTTGATCTTCATCAAAATTTGGTTCGATACACATGAATTTTACAAATTTGGTGCTAAACTTTATGAAATTCTGTGCGGATTGGTCGGTAATGTTGAAATTGCTTCCTATATCATCAAACAATGGAAAAGGAAAAATGATCAATGGTTCATACAATATACGAGGCATTAATAAAGACATGATTATTCACCATGATGCATCAAACAATGAATAAAATATGCTTGCACCTCACAGACTACTGCGATAGAGGTAAAGGATGAATTAGGTGAATTAACTAGTAATTTCCATATTTATCATCAAGCTTCAATACCATTCTTTAAAAATGGTAAGAACAACATCCCCTACATAAAATGAAAAACTACAAGGAAAATAATTCATAGGGACTTTGATTACAACACATTAGCATTAATGTTTTTAGCTATATGATGAGATGTTGTGAGTTTCATTCTTAATGTAAATTGACTCCATGCCCAATGGATAAGGCACCACGTTCTTCGCTCTTGCTACCTCACAAGGAGGCACCATCCCCAGTAGGAGCCAGATGTTGTTACTGAATCCAACCCTTCTCAAAGAAAAAATGGGCTACCTTTGTGTATTCTCACCCGCACAATATTTTTCTTGTTTTGGTCGGCCTTATTTAACTTCCTAGAATCATATTTGACTCCCTATAGATTGCCCCTAGTCATAAAAATAAAAATCAATAAAATATATTAGAACAAATTTAAATGGAGTTAATGACATAAGCGATGTTGTCTAAAGAATTCCACATATCCATGAAAGTATGTGTGTACTATTTTTTCAATCTTATTAATCATATCGAAATAAAAACAAAAGATAAAAAATATTAACATCACTAACTAGCACATGTAACTAAAAATAATTAAGAAATTATTACCATAACTAAGAACTCCACAAAAAGTGGTAAAGTTGTCCACAAAAAGGGGAGTAGTTTACAAAAAAGGAGGAAATATAAAAGATCCACTATCATAAACTTATTTAAAGGTAATCATGTTAAATTTTTTTAAACTAATGAATTATGAGAAAATAATTTAACCTAAGTAAAGAGTAGTAAAAATTCATGTCATAGGGTATTAGGTTGAAATAGAAATTTAAGATGAAAGTAATACCACATCCTAAGAGTTATTTCAAAGAATTACTCATTTGAGATCGACCCATATTGATGAAAAACTATCATTATTGGCATTGCATGTATTATCCATGTAACAACCCAAGTTAATAATCCATTTAATAAAGTTAATAAAGGAAAAATAAGACCAAGGTCATGGGACAAGTATTCCAAGCTGAATATTGGGAAAAAGCATAGTGATGGGCATCATCAGTGATTAGTTAATAGTTATGGAAATTTGCAAAGGTAAAGTGGCATTTATTGACATTTATTTATGAAAATAATTGAAAATAGGAGAAAATGAAGGTGAAGATCACATAATTTCATGTGAGGAAAATTGAAAGAGAAATGAAGAAAATAAAGGCCTTAATCATAAAAAGGCTTCTGAGAATCAATTCACAGCTTTTTTTAGTTCATCATTTTATCGAATTTAGCTTGGGGCTCTCTTCTATTCTCTCTCTCACACTCTTGCACGCTTATAGCTTCTTAGAGAATTGTGGCATACTTTGGATTTGGAGAAAGAAGTAAAAGGAAAAGAAGAAAAGTGCAAGGGGGGAGCTGGATGAACAACTACATCGGGATTACTTGGCAGGTATCAAGTTGCATGTATGGTTTCCTTGCTAGCTTTGGCATGCATGGTATATGCATATGGTTATTTTGTTATCATCGATTATTGACATGGAGGATTTCCTAGATTGACAGTGGCTTTTCTGAGCCTTTCCATTTCCTAGATAACCATGGTGTCGTGGGTTTCCCACTTGATTTTTTTGATTGGTTCTCATGTTCCTTATGGTTTTGGGTTGAGTTACTAGCTCCTGGAGTTTTGGTTGGACAAATTCTCTGGAAGCCTTGGAACAACTTGGGTTGAGTTACTAGTCCTAGAAACCTTGGTTGGAAATATGGTCTGGAGCCCTTGGTGGGTTGAGTTACTGGTCCTGGAGCCTTGGTTGGAAAAACGCTCTAGATCCTTACAGTAGTTGTGGGTTGAGTTGCTAGTCTTGGTTCTGCATTGAAATAAACACTCTAAAGCCCTAAAAAACTTGGGTAGAGACCGATCTAGTAATGGTTAGTGATGTCCAACTGTGAGCTGGAAACATTAGTTAATGGTTGAGGTGGTTTGGCCTCTGGAATCCCTAGCTTTCATTTGCTTGGTTTATTCCATGAGGTCCCACATTAATGCTTAGAGTATCGCATGGGGGTGATTGGGTGAAAAAGGGATTTGTTTCAGCCAAATCTATAGCCGGGTGGTATGTGAAAGTCCATGACTTGGTTGGATTTTCAATATGTTAATAAGAACTATTTTCCTCTTGTATTTCATTAGTATTTATACTTTTTATTATGTGGCTTTCATGGATGATTTATCCTTGTTGTTATTCTATTTATATGTTGGTTACAAGCATGGTTTCATGACATATTCTAGTTATGGCTCTTATCATGTGTGATTGGTAGATGAATGGTTATTGAATGCATGACCTAATAGAATTTATTCAAGCTATTGTGAGAGGGAATTAAACCTTCTTAACGATCCTCAGATAAGTATCAGACCCTGATGTTCAAACCTATAGATTACATTTTCACAATGTGCATGGTTAAGCCTGTTTAGGTCAAGTTCTTGACTAAGTTTCACATTAATGGCTTTGTCCTTGTGTCATTCATCATTATAGAAAGTTATATCAAGTTCTGTGAAGAATTTTGGACACTAGCTCTGAAAAGGTGGTTCAGATTTCAAGGTCACATGCTCAGAACTAGGAAATCTAGACTGTAGTTGTCGGAAGGAGGGTTATCCATGTGACTTGAGGGTCACATTCATTGAATTTTCTTGTTAAGAAAGCGAATTGGAGTCCAAATCATTAAAAAAATAAGTTAGCTTAGGGTTTTCACACCTCGAGTGGTTGTTTGGCTCTTATGGGTCATGTAGCTCATGAGGAAGGTCAGTAAGGATTCCTCTTGTCAACTCCATTTCCTTGATGTGATCCAGGAGGTTGAGTCACATTATACTAACTCCCCTCTCATGTTTACCCTCACAAGGTGACAAACATGGGAAGATATGGGAGGGGTGGTTACAGAGTGTTGTCAGAGCTCCCATGTTCAACAGTTGGATTGGATGGGTGGAATGTGTTTGGTATGCATGCATGTAAGTTGTGTATGTGCTTGTTATCTATACATGGTGATGGTCATTATTGTATTTTTTTCATCATGTAGAAGTTGGCAATGTTTTTGTTGAGATGATGGACATGTTGAGTTCCTTATGTGTGTGTGTGTGCGCGCGCGGTAATCTGGATTGATCTTACCGACAATATTGCCTCCCTTGAACTTCACTGAGGTAGGTTTGGTTATGTTTATATTTGGTTTATCCAACATAGTATGTTTGTAGTAAGAAAATTAAATATGACAAGAAAAATGGTGGACTATAGCTCATGTGATTCTCCCTATAGATCATATGAGAAGCATGATGATGAGTACTCCCCTCACATAGAAGACACACTTAGAAGTTTGAAAGAAGACATCAAAAGTTGTAAAGAAAATAACACATGATCATTCAATCATAGGAAAGACTTGCTAGGGCACAAGAGAAACAAGAAAGGGTCAATACACTGATTCTTCAGATTTTATCATATTTACAGATACAAAGACTACTTAGGATCAATCATGGATAGGAGGAAAGGAAAAATGGCTCATATGGCATCTCGATCAGGGAATAGGATGGATAGAGAGGATACAGTTAGAGATAGAATATTTCTATATACACTTGACCAAAGGGCAGTGATCATGGGTTCTATCATAATTCTGGTTTAGAGAGACAATATGGTCATCACCGTCACCAACGTAGGAGGACTGAGAAGGAGTATTTTGTAGAAGAGTTCAAGAAAGAAAAGCCACCTACATTCGATGGAGAAAATAAGAAGTCATAGGATGCAAAATCTTGGTTGCTTCAGATGAAACAGTTTTTTAGATAGCATGACTATTTAGGAAACATGAAGGCGAGGATAACTACTTTTAATATTAAAGGTAAATTAGATATTTTGTGTGAACATGTGAAGAATGTCAGAGGCATTCAGGGAGAGGAGTTAACTTGGAGTGAGTTTGAAAGACTTTTCAAGAAGCATTATCTATATAAGAGATATTATGATGACAAGGGAAAATGAATTGTATGAGCTTACGATGGGATCTATGACTAATGAGGAGTATACTACCAAATTCTTGGAGTTGTTGAGATATGTTTCTTACCTTAAGGGGGGGAAATAAAATATTTAGAGATTCATAAATGGGTTACTGGTGTCATTCAAACACAACCTTGAGTTTGATTAGCCTAGATTATTAGAGGAAGCCATCAAAAAGTTGAACCATTGTTATGAGAAATTGAAGTGCAAGTCTGAATCTAAACAAGATTAGAAAGGAAATGCCAGGACTAAGGGAAAATAAGATAGGAAGCAAGGAAGACTACATGACAAAGGTAACAAATAGAATGCAACACCACAAAAGAAGTTCAATGCATCTAACAGACTACGAGGATTGAGTATGGGGATAAGAATAAGGGTGATAGAAGGAAGCCTATGTAGTGTTGGACTTGTGGCAAGGATCATCACATGAGAGATTTCCCATAACATCAAGGTGGCCGACAACAAATATACAATGCTCAGTTGCCACAGATAGTGGGGGATGTTTGACATAGTATTCATTATCGAGATGGATGGTAATCATTGTGATCAAGTTGTTTCTATTTTAATTGATCCTAGATCTAATTATAGTTGTGTTAATCCTGACCTAGTTGATAAGTGTGTTTTGGATAAATAAGTGCATGCAGAGTCTTGGTTAGTGAAATTGGCTACACGTACTAAGAAAAGAGTTCATCATTTAGTAAGAGCTTGTGCATTTGAGTTGAACGGTATGTCTACATTAGCACATCAAAACATGCTTCCGTTGGGATCATATAATATGTTGTTGGGTATGGATTGGTTGTATCTTCATAGGACTAAGGTGGATTGTTATGAAATGGAAATTGAGTGCTTGGATGACAATGGAGAACAAAGAATATTTCAGGGTAAGAAGAGGGAAACATCACTTAGAATGGTTATAAATATGTATGAAAAACGTAGTCACAACAAAGGGTGTGTATTATTTGTAGTTCATATTTCTATCGATGAACGTAAGGATGTTGAGGATGTTGATGTATTGAAGAGGTATCCAATTTTACAATAGTACCAGGATGTGTTCCTAGCAGATGTTTTAGATTTTCCACCTCAGAGAGAAATGGAATTTTCTATTCAGTTGGTATGAGCAGAACCTTCATCAAAGGGACCTTACAAGATGAGCACTCCAGACTTAATGGAACTAAATTTATAGTTGGAGGAAATGCTTGATAAGGGATAAATTAGGCCAAGTGTGTCACCTTGGGGTGCATCGGTATTATTTGTGAAGAAGAAGGTTGTTATTGTTAGGTTATGTATTGATTACAGGAAGTTGAACAAGGTGATGATCAAGAACAAGTACCCTTGATGACTTACTAACTTGTTTGATCAGTTAAAGGGAGAAACCATGTTCTTGGAGATTGAATTGAGTTCAAGATATCATCAAGTATGCATCAAAGAAGAGGATATTTACAAAATTTCTTTCTGGACCAGGTATGCGCATTATGAGTTTGTTGTCGTACTTTTAGGTTTAATTAATGCTCTAGCTACTTTCATGTCTTTTATGAATAGTGTGTTGCATCCCTATATCGACATGTTTGTGATTATATTCATTTATTATATACTGATATATTGTACAAATGAGGAAGAACATGCAAGACATCTTGCAATAGTGTTAACATTAATAAGAGAGCATCAGTTGCATGCTAAACTTAGTAAATGCAACTTATTCCAGACAAAGGTCGATTACTTGGGGCATGTGGATTCCAATGAATGTATAGAAATGGATTGGGAAAAGATGGAATGGGAAGCTCCTAGGAATATGGATGAGGTTAGATCATTCATGGGGTTAACAAGTTACCATAGAGAGTTCATCAAGAAATTATCACGGATTACATATCCTATTACATCATTCCAGATGAAAGGAAATAAATTTAAATAGATAGATGAATGTGAAGTGATTTTTGAGGAGTTGAGGTAGTTTCTTACAAATGCTCCAGTTCTAAAGATTGCAGATCTGGACAAAGAGTTTGTGGTATATAAATATTCTTGAAATAGAGGACTGGGTGGGGTTATGATGGAGGAAGGACAGGTAATGTGCTAAGAATCAAGGAAAATGAATGAGCATGAGAAGAATTATGTTGTTCATGATCTTAGGTTTCCTAGTGATCATTCTTGCATTGAGGATGTGGAGACACTATCTTCTTGGAATTAGGTTTGTATTGATGAGAGATCACAATGGACTCTGATATTTGTTTGACCAACCAAATATGAATGCCAGGTAACCTAGGTGGTTGGTTATGATTAGTGAGTTTGATTTCAAGACCAGGTACATCAAGGGCAAAGAGAACAAGATTGCAGATGCTCTTAGCATAATATTATATGTATATCACTTAGAAGCTACGAGTTTATATGGGATAGATTTACAAGATCAAATCTTGTAGGCAAGACAATAGGATGAAATGTACCAACAGCTTAAGCACAGGTTATAGAAGTATGCTACATCTAAACAAGAGGTGGATTATCATCTCACGGCAGATGGTTGGGTCATATTTAAGGAAAAGATCTATGTGCGAGACAACAGTGAACTCAAGAATATTATCTTGAAGGAATTTCATGCTAAGTTTCATTTAGGACACCTGGGATATCTATTATAATCAAGAATTGTTCATCTAACCATATCTAACTAGATGGATGGAAATACACCATGTAAGAGCCAATTTTACCATAATAAATAACTTGATAAACCACATTTATTAAGTTATTTATGGTCAAACCCATGGTGAATAATTAAATAAATCATTATTTATTTAATTTTCCTCTGGGAATAATTAATTAAACCATCATTTAACTAATATGACTTGTCATATTTGACCCAAGCACGAGAAATAATTAGATAAATCATTATTTTTCTTTTTTTCTCTAGGAATAATTAATTAATCATTATTTAGTTATTATTCCATGTTAAATTTGACTAAATTGCCTAGGAATTATTAAACAAACCATTATTGGTTTATTATTCTTTAACTACATTTTCGAAATAATAAATAAATCATTTATTTATTCTAAATAAAAGTATTTGACCAAGTTAAATACTTTTTCTCTGCAACAAAATATAATAAAATATTCCAAGTGGTTAGGTCTAGAATTTGGTTAATACTATTTTATTATTTTCCATTATTTGAGAATAACCTAATATTTTGTTATGAAATGAAGGGTTTGACATTCATTCTTCACTTTCGATTATTTTCATTGTTGCACTCACTATTGCAGTTCTGATTATTATCACTGTCACCTTCCATTTCTTTTTATCCTTGAGTTCCCATTTGAGCTCTATAGACACATTTTGTTGGGTTTATACATTGTAGAGAGGAGGGACTCTACCAAGCTAAAGCATTGAGGACAACCAAGAACCCATCCCATTTGAGGGGGATTGGTAACATTTTACCTATTCCTTTCACTGTATGTTACATAATAAAATTACAATTTAGTATTCTTGTCTTGTCCATTAGTCATTTCAGAGTTATTATTCTCTATAGTTCTTATTTCTTTCTACTGTATAACTTCTTTTGCTACATAGATCTGGAAGTTTGTAGGTTTTATTTCTTATATCTGTTGTAGATCTAAAGGGTTCTACAACCATTTCTGTTGTGAGGGTTGTTTATCATCCACAACATAATGTGTGCTCTTTTCATACACTCTCGATAAGAATAAACCATAACAATGTCCGAATACATTGACAAAGGTTAGGAATTTCTACCATTTGTCGAACTTGAAGAAAGAGGTGTAAACATTTGTGGTGATATGTTTGGATTGTCAACAAGTAGAAGCAGAGTGTAACCATCCAGGTGGGTTATTATATCCAATTTTGATTCCAGAGTGGAAATGGGAGGTCATTTCCATGGACTTCATTATAGGTTTGTTTAGGAAATCTAGACAACATGATTCTATTATTGTGGTGCCTGACAAGTTGAACAAGGTAGCACACTTCATTCCAGTAAACTCTACGAATTTAGCTAGTGAGGTAGCACATGTCTTCATCAAATATATAATGTGTTACATTGTGATTTGAAGAATATTGTGTCAAATAGAGATGCCAAGTTCATTTCGAGGTTTTGGAAAGAGTTATTTGCAGGTTTGGGGAGATGGATGAGTTATGAAGCTACATGGGAGATGGATGATCAAATGCGAGCTATGTATCCTTCTCTATTCGTTGGTTAAGCATATTTATTTTGGTATATGTTTTGATGATTTCTTTTGGTTATGATTATATATGAATATGTATGATGTAAGTACCACATTGAGTTGTGTTATAAAGCTCCAAAAAGCATTATGGTGTTCATGATATGTTGGTTATATCTTCAATAGTATGATATAATGTAAATGCTACATCGAGTTGTGTTATAAATCTCCATGCGAAGAATGTGTTTTGTTTGTTTATAAGTGTCATTTAACACTAAGGATGATTTTCCCCAAGGGGGATGGTTTTGTAATAGCCACGGTTAAAAATACATGTAATAAAGTTAATAAAGGAAAGATAAGACCAAGGTCATGGGACATGCATTCCAAACTTAATGTTGGGTAAAAACATAGTGATGGGGATCACTGGTGATTAGTTAATGGTTATGGAAATTAGAAAAGGCATTTGCAAAGGATTTGGAAAGACAAAGTGGCATTTATTTATGAAAATAATGGAAAATATGAGAAAGGAAGGTGAAAGGTCACATAATTGCATGTGAGGAAAATTGAAGGAAAAATGAAGGAAAATGAAGAAAATAGAGGCCTCAATGATAAAAAGGCTTCCGAGGATTAGTTGATAACTTCTATTATTTTAACCTTTTCTCAGTTTTAGCTTGGATCTCTCTTCAATTCTCTCACTCACACTCTTGTAAACTTAGATTTTCTTGGAGCATTGTCACATACTTTGGATTTGGAGAAAGAAGGCAAAGGAAAAGTAGGAAATCATAAGGGGATAACGAGATCAACAACTACAATGAGATTGATTCGTAGGTATCAAGTTTCATGTATGATTTCCTTACTACTTTTGGCATGCATGGTATATGCATGTGGTTATTTGGTTATGATATGTCATTAGCATGGAGGATTTCTTTGATTAACAACAATTTTTCCTAGCCTTGCCATTTCCTAGATAGCCATGGTGTTGTGAGTTTCCCACTTGATTTGTCTGATTGATTCTCATGTTCCACATCACTATGGTTTGAGTTACTTGTTCATGGAGCCTTGGATGGAGAAACACTTTGGAAGCCCTTGAACACCACAGATTGAGTTACTAGTCCTGGAAGACTTAGTTGGAAAAATGCTCAGGAACCCTTCGTGGGTTGAGTTACTAGTCCTAGAGCCTTTGTTGGACAAATTTTGTTCAGCCCTATGAAAGTTGTCCGTTGAGCTACTAGTCCTAGAGTTGGGTTGGAACAAACACACCCTTAACAACTTGGGTAGAGACCGATCTGGTGATCATCGGTGATGTCTGACCATGAGGTGGAAAAATTAGTTGATGTACAACCCTATGAATATTCCATGTAATAAAAGCTGATAAGCAAGAATAATAACCATGGTTGATGGGACACTTATTCAAAGCTGAATTTTGGGCAAGACATCCTAGGGGGTGTTCATTTGGTTGTTTATGGCTAAGGAAATTAGCAAAGGAAATGGCTAAGGCTTTTGAGAGGAAAAATGGAATTTTTGGCACATTTATTTATGAAAATAATGGGAATTAAGAGAAAAGGGAGGTCAAAGGTCACAGGTTGCATGTGAGGAGGAAATTGAATGAAAATAATGGAAAATGAAGAAAATAGAGACCTCATTAATAAAATGGATTTTGAGTATCAGTTGGCAACCTTTTGTCAGTTTAGATTTGGAGCTCTCTCATTATTCTCTCTCTCTCTCTCTCTCTTACAATTGGACACTTAGAGTTTTATTGGAGCATTTTGGCATTGGAGCAAGAAAGGAAAAGAAGGCAAGAGGAAGCAAATATCAAGCAGTGAAAGGTAGGATCAAGCAACTATAATAGGATTCATTGTAGTTATCGATTTTCATGTGTATTTTCCTTACTAGATTTGACATGCATAGTATTGCACGTGTTTCTTTTCTGTCATGGCATGGGGTTTTCCAAGTGTAACAATGTTTTCAACCTAGCCTTGCCATTTCCAGATAGCCATTGTGTGATGGGGTTCTCATGTTTTGGTCTAGATGGATTTCCAGATGGATTCAAAGGTGAGTGGGGTGGATCTCTGAATGATAGAGCACATGGCCTAGTGCTCCCTGAACCAAACTTTGGATCACAGTAAAGCCACTATCCTTGTGACCCCTAAGCCAGAATGTGGGTTGCGGTAAAGCGAGTATTGTGTTGCGTTGGTGGGCCTAGGTGTCCTTATCGGTGAATGGTCGGATATACGGTAAAGTCAAGAGGTGGTTTTCTCTTTGTTGGGCCTCGTAATCTCAAGTTTGGGATATGTGGTAAAGCCTCAAGAGTGGGTCTTAGTTTAGGGTATAGTGATCTAGCTTTGGATTGCGGTAAAACTTGAGAGACTAGGAGATAGGAAAATTCCTCACTGTATATCCTGTTATGATGTGTTCATTATGTTGGCCTACTGATCCGGGATGGATTAAGGTAAATCACAGTTTTTTATTCATGAGGGTGAGGTGGTTTAGCCTCGGTATGCCCTAGTTGGTTATTTTGGTTTCAGTCCCACATTCATTCTCAAAATATGGCATAGGGGTTAATGGTTGAAGAGAGATTTGGCTCAACCATTCTATTGCCGAGTGGAATGTGGAAATCCCATCCTAGATTTGGTTTTTGCATCATTAATGAAAGGTTCTTTCTCCTTGTATTTCTATGAGCATTTTAATGAATTATATGTCGTCCATATGGCTATACTTTAATGAGTATTTCTGTTGTTATTATGATGGTTATATGTGTGTTTTATGACAATAGCTATGTATGGCTCTTAGCATGTTTTTTCTTGTAAATGAATGGATAATGTATCTATGGCCTAATATATGATAATGCAACAAATGACATGAGGGAACAATGCATAATAGCGATTATCAGATAAGTATGAGATCCCTACACTTAATTCTGTTGCTTACACCTATACGTTACATGTTGATGATATGTTTGATGAAATGTGTGGCATGGCTAGTAGGGGTCTAATTAAGGTCCTATTTAAGTTATTTCTTTTGCATCATTTTTTCCCTTTTATTTGACTAATATTAAGTTATCATTTGATTCCAGGCATTGACCTAGGCTCTGGACTTGAAAAAGTGGTTGAAATCCTAGGGTCACTGGCATAACACTGGAAAATTGGATCTCTGGATCCTGGAAAGAAATCTTGTGAGAGCGAATTTGGGTTTCTTGACACTATCATGCCTATAGAATGAGAGCGACTAAGGCTTAAGATATCCAGAACATCAGTGGTACTGAAGCACATGACGTGTGAGTGGCTAACATGTCTCATGAGGTTTCTATTATTGATGTGGATAGGTTTTTTGATGTGTTTCATTGATTCCACTTCCTTAAGCTCACATAGGAGCTTGAATCAAATCATAGTAGCCTCTCATCACATGTTTACCATAGTTGGTTGGATACTTGGGTATATGTGTAAGGAGGGTGTTACAGAGTGGTATCAGAGCATGGTTCACCCCTTGGACTGGATGGGCAATGTGTGTTGGTCATGCATTCATGTTAGTTGCATGTGTGTCTCTTACACTTGCATTCCATGTTCTTGTTCCATTTTATTGATGATTGATTATGGTTGAAGTAAGGTTTTCATGGAGAATTTGATGTTGTGCTTGTGGAATGAATCATCATGAATATATGACTACTTACATATTATTACATGTCCCTTACATGTTAATTTTATGTTGCCTACTTACATCCTTATATGTTAGCCTACATTCTTATAGGTTTGATTACATGTATGAGTCTTATAGGTTGATTACAAGAATTGATTGCTTATGCTCGACTACATGTGTTTATGCACCTGTGTAGTTGTTTAGGCATTACTTATGCATGTGGCAACGTGTACAATGGAGTAATGGTTGTTGTCATGCATGAGGTCATAACATGCATTATTGATATGGTCTTGCATTAATGACTGGATGCTAACTAGAGTGATGATTATGTGTTGATGCACTTAGTTGTTGTATGTCTATATGCTATTATGTTTATGTTATACATGTATTATGGTAATTTTTGATCTTGCAGATGAGGCATCCTCCCTGAATTATACTGAGGTACATTGATTTATTGTGATTTCTTTTATTTCACATATTATGCATTACAGGAAAGAGACCAAATGACTAGCAATACGGTGAAGTACATAGAATCTCCCTATGAATCAGATGGGAAGCGTGGTATGGGGCACTCTTCTGATTTGGCAGACACATTGAGAAGCTTGAAGGAAGGGATAAGGAGTTGTAGGACAGATAATGACTGGAGCATATAGGAAAAAGAGAAACAAGTAGAGGTTAATGCTATTCTCCTTCAGAGTTTGTGAGACTTACAACAACAAGGGTCACTTCGGATCATCCATGGACATGAGGATTAAACTAATGGGGCATATGGAAGTAGGTATGATAGATGGATATGACAAAGTGAGAGATGGAAGGTTTTTGGACACTCCCGATAGGAGGGGTGATGAGCACAGGTACTATTCTAGTTCTGATTCTGATAAAAATCATGATCGTCATCACTATCATCCTTGTAGGAGGAATGATATTGGATACTTTCGAGATGATTTTAAGGAAGCAAAGCCACCTACATTGGATGGATATGTGATGAAGCCATAAGATCCAGAGGCTTGGATACTTTGGATGAACAAATTCTTTGAGTTGCATAAGTACACATATAACATTAAGGCCAGAGTAGCGATATTGAACTTGAAAGGTAAAGCAGACATTTGGTGTGAATATGTTAAGCAATTCAGAGACATCAGCACTGATGGTTTGAGTTGGTGGGAGTTCAAGGTCCTTTTAAGGAAGAAGTACTTGTCAAAGAGGTACTATGACAGTAAGGCTAAGAGTTCTATGATCTAAAGATGGGATCAATGACAGGTGAAGAGTGCACAACCAAGTTTCTGGAGCAATTGATGTATGTATCATATCTTACTGATGAGAAGGCTAAATTTCAACATTTTATCAATGGTTTTCCATTAGTATTTAGAGATCATATTGAGTATGATGAACCTTGGTCACTTGAAGAATTTATTAGGAAATTGAAGCATTGCTATTAACAACAAAAGTGTAAGAATGAATCTCAGCAAGGATGGAATGGGAAAGACAAAGGTAAAGGAAACTGGCAACCTAAGAGAATAAGGCCTCAACATGCAGATGAGAAAGAGAATGTGGCACTGAAAAAGAGATTTAATGTAGCTAAACAGGGACACGAGTCACTGCAACATCATGGAGATGTTGATATTTATCAGTTGGAGTGTTCGATGTGTGGCAAGGAACGTCTTAAGAGAGATTGTACATAGAATCAGGGTGGTGGCCTCATATATACAATACACAGGATGCATAGATTGTTTTGGATGTTTCTTAGATTATTCCATGTATCTATGCAGTAATGGACAACAGACAGGAAGAACACTAGGTATCTATCATTCAGATGGATAGTAAGCTTTGTGATCAAGTTATTTATATTTTTATTGGCCCTGGATCTAATTATAGCTATGTTAGTCCTGACTTGATGTATAAGTGTGGTTTGAGTAAAGAGTTACATGCAAATTCTTGCTTAGCACAGTTGGCTACAAGTACAAAGCAGTGGGTTCATCATTGTGTAAGATCTTATGCATTTGATTTAAATGGTATGCCTACCACAACACATTTGGATGTATTACCGTTGGGATCATACACTATGTTGTTGGGCATGGATTGGTTTTATATTCATAGAACCAAGGTAGATTGTTATGAGAAAGGCATTGAGTGGCTTAATGACAATGGGTAACCAATAATCTTGCAAGGTAAGAAGAAAGCCACATTAGTTAGGATGGTGGTAACTATGCAAGCAAAGTGGAGTTGCAGGAAAGGGTGTCTGTTAATTATAGTACACATTTGTAGTGATAAGGATAAGAAGGTTGAGGATGCGGATGTGTTGAGTAGGTACCAAGTTTTGCAACAGTTTCAGGATTTATTTCCTTAGGACATTATAGAGCTGGCACCTCACAGGGAGGTATACTTTTCTATTGAGTTAGTGCCAGGGGAAACTCCAGCATAAAAAACATATTATAGGATGAGCACACCTAAGTTGGTTTAGTTGAACGAAATGTTGGACAAGGGATACATTAGGCCAAGTATGTCACCTTGGGGTGCACCGGTCTTATTTGTGAAGAAGAAATATGGAACTCTCAAATTATGCATTGACTATAGGTAGTTAAACAAAGTGACTATCAAAAACAGGTTCCATTTACCAAGGATTGATGCTTTGTTCAATCAACTGAAGGGAGCAGCGGTGATCTCAAAGATCAACTTGAGATCCGTATACCATCAAGTACACAAAAAAGAGGAGGACATTTACAAGACAACTTTCTGGACCAGGTATGGGTGTTATGAGTTTGTCGTAGTTCCATTTTCCGTAATGAATGCTCCAACTACATTTATGTGCTTCATGAATAGTGTGTTGTGTCCATATGTTGATAGGTTTTTTATTGTGTTCATTGATGATATACTAGTATATTATAAAACCGAGGAAGAGCATGTCGAGCATTTGGAAACAATGTTGAGGTTTTTGAGGGAGCATTAGTTGTATGCTAAGGTTAGCAAGTGTAGTTTCTTTCAGAGTGAGGTACACCACATTGGGCATGTTGTCTCCAAGGAGATAATTGTAGTAGATCTAGAAAAGGTAAGAGCCATCATGGAGAGGGTAGCTCCTAAGAGTGTGGATGAGTAGAGATATTTCACGGGGTTGGAAAGCTATTATAAGAGGCTCATCAAGAACTTCTTTCAGATTTCTTATCTTATTACATCATTGCAAAGGAAAGGTAAGAAGTTCAGATGGGGAGAGGAGTGTGAGGCTAGTTTTGAGAAGCTTAAGTAGTTTTTTGACACATGCACCAGTGCTATAGATTGCAGATCTAGACAAAGAGTTTGTAGTGTGCACAAATGCTTTCACGATAGGACTTGGTGGAGACCTTATGCAAGATGGGCATGTGGTATGCTATGAGTCATGGAAACTAAACAAGCATGAGAAAAAATACCCAACACATGATCTTGAGTTAGCAACAATTATACATGCATTGAAGATGTGTAGGCACTACCTTCTTGGCAAGAGGTTTGTACTAATGAGTCATCATATTGGGTTGAGGTATTTGTTCGACCAGCTGAATTTGAATTCTAAGCAGGATAGATGGTTGGCTCGATCATTGAGTTTGATTTCGATACCAGGTACAACAAAGACAAAGAGAATAGGGTGGTAGATGCTCTCAGTAGGTGGGTATAGGTAAATCACTTGGTAGCTATGAGCTCCTATGGGACAAATCTATAGGATTATATCTTGCAGTAAGGTTAGAAGGATGTCATGTATATGGATATTGTGCACAGGTTGCAACAAGGTACTAGGGTAGGTACAGGTGGTAGTACAACTACATGTACACTTAGTGGTACAACTACAAGTGGATAGGCGTAGGTGCACAGGTTGTGGATTATTGTCTTACATTAGATGGATTGGTCAAGTTCAGAGACAGGGTATATCTATTAGATAACAGTGAGCTCAAGAAGGTGATATTAAGGGAGTTTCATGTGAAACCTTATTCAGCTCACCCAAGTTATCATAAAACATTGACTGCAGTGAAGAGATATTATTATTGGCCAAATATAAAGAAGGATGTAAGAGAGTTTGTGGCTAGGTGTTTCGATTGTTAGAGAGTGAAGGTAGAGTGCAAACATCAAGGTGGATTGCTACAACCGATCACGATTCTAGACTAGAAATGGGAGGCCATTTCCATGTAATTCATTACAGGGTTGCCAAAGATAGTGAGACAACACAATTCCATCATGTTTTTTGTGGACAGGTTAACAAACGTTGCACATTTCATTCCAATGAAGTCTATATTCTTGGCTAGTGATGTGGAACAGGTATTCATCAGAGAGTTGATCAGATTGCATAATGTTCCAAAGAAGATTTTGTCAGACAGGGATATGAAGTTCACTTCTATGTTTTGGAAGAAGGAGCTATTTGCACGTTTGGGAATAAAGTTGGTCTTCAATACTACATATCATCCACAGACAGATGGACAAATAGAGAGAGTCAATAGGATATTGGAGGACATTGTAACACCCTCCGAGGTAAATTTGCATATAAATAACATAATAGGAACATAAATACAATAAACATATCAGCCATCAAAATCCATATATATATATATATATCAGTACATTTTCACATGAAAATCAAGGGAATGAATTTTTCATTAATAAATGCAATGAACCAACAGGTGATGGGACTACCATGTTCCACCTGACCATAGATTGGCTGAGCCAAGTCTCTCTTTAGCTAATCACCCTCGTGCCATATTCCAAGCATAAATGTGGGACTCATAGAACACATTAAAAAAAACCAATCAATGTGGATGCCACCAGAGTTCTCTGCCTACACTGTGAGGAATTTGAGTGCCTCCTAGTCTCTCGGCTTTACTGTGCATCCCCAGTCTGATCCAGGGACCTATAGGCCCTAGACCAAGACATACTCTCTAGGATTTACTGTGCATTGCAACCCAGTATCATTAGACCCAATGGAGAAAAAATCCACCTCTTGGCTTTACTGTATATCCCGCCATTCATCGACAAGGATTCCTAGGCCTACCGAGGCATAGAATCTAGCTTTACCGCAACCCACAGTCTGGTTCAGGGGTTACTAGGCCAATGGCTTTGTGCATCCCTAGTTCGGTTCAGGGACCACTACCACCATGTGTTTTTCAATTCGGAGATCCACCCCACTCACCTTCGAATCCAATCCAACCATCCCCCATAAACGCATGAGAGAACCCATCTCATCAAAGTTATCAGGAAATGGAAAGGATGATCTAAAAAAAATTTTGCACCTGGAAAAACCCATGCCATGGTAGAAAAAGAAACACATGCAATCCCGTGCATGCCAAATCTAGCAAGGAAAATACACATGCAATCCCATTCATGTCAAATCTAGCAAGGAAAATACACATGCAAGTTGATACCTGCAATGAATCCTATTGTAGCTACTTCATCATGCCTTTCCCTACTTGATCTTTTCTTCCTCTTTCCTTCTTTTCCTTTCTTGCTCCAATGCCGATGTGCTCCAAGAAAACTCTAAGTGGCCAAGAGTATGAGAGAGGGAGAGAATAATGGGAGAGATCCAAAGCTAAACTGACCAAGTCTTGCCCACTAATCCTTAGAAGCCTTTTTATTAATGAGGCCTCTATTTTCTTCATTTTCTATTAGTTTCCTTCATTTTCCTCCTCACATGCAATCTATGACCTTTCACCTCCTTTGTCTATTAATTTCCATTATTTTCCTTCATTTTCCTCCTCACATGAAACCTGTGACCTTTTACCTTCCTTTTCTCCTAATTTCCATTATTTTTGTAAATAAATGTGCCAAAATACCTCTTTGCCTCTTTAATGCCTTAGCCATTGCCTTTGCCACTTTCATTAGCCATAAACAACCAAATGAACACCCCCTGGGATGTCTTGCCCACCATTTAGCTTGGAATACGTGTCCCATCATCTGTGGTATTTATATATTTTTACATGGTATTTTCACAAGGGATGTTACAAAACCCTCCCCCTTGGGGGAACACCATCCTTGGTGTTCAGTGACACCTATAACCAAAGGCCATTGAAAACAAAACATGTGGCCCATGGAGCTTTATAACAGAGCTCATTGTAGTATTTATAATGAATGACCCACTCTAAAGAAAAAACATCATGACAACATGACCATATAAAAACCATACCACATATTGGAGCTTTATAACACAACTCATTACAATATTTACAATGATATACACATATACATATATACGCATTTGCTCAACCAGCAAATAAAGGATACAATGCTTGTATCAATCAACAAGGTAATCCAGAGGCTCACACCTCCACCCTCAAAGTAATACTAGGATCCACCTCCTTCCCAGAAAGTCCAGAATCCACTGCAAATTCAAATATGCATCCAATGTCCATGGCTATAATCCCCGGCCACTTGTCCTCTCATCGAACAGTTAATGGCTCATCATTCCAGGGCACACTCCCAATGTGCATATGATTCCATATGGAAATGATATTCACCAAAAAAAATCCAAGCGTGACCTTCCCTTCTCTACTACATAGTCCCTTAGGAATCCGATCACCTCTTCCATGTAGTCACTCACCCTCCAAGTTCCACTGGCACCCCCATCCTATGCAGTCCTGATCCGGATTTAAATAGGAACGCAACAAATTACAGAGATAACCATATACACAAAGATGCAGCGGAAATAATACTTCATTTCATTAATGGAAAAATACTGAAATATGCTTACAACCAGAAATGGAAATAAACCAGCTAGGGCGATGGTAGCTTATCTCTGAGAAGAGATGTGATGGCTACATGCCTCTGAACTGTGTTACAATGAGGCTTGAAGGCCTATTTATTGTTGAGAAACAATGAAAAACCCTTAACATTCCAAAACCTAACCCTAGGAGATGAAACGACAAACTGTGGGCCCCGTTTGGGGTAAATTGGTACATCAACTTCCCGGGGTCGTAACTTTGGCATATGATCTCTGTTTGACGCATACAATAGCTCGTTAGAAAGATCTATCCGAGTACTACCATTGTTGGAATGGGCAACATCGGTCCATTCCATGGACCCATGTTGCCCCCGGATTCCCCAAAAAAACGTCGTTTAGGGCCTCAAAACGGCTCCGGAAGTTCATGACTCGAAAAACTGCTAAAAATAGTAAGTTGTGCTACAATTAAGGAAACTGAAAATGCTGAGAAAGACAATGGTGGGGGTCCAGGTGGACTTGGCAGGTGGCCACCAATATCCACCTAGATCATTCCTCCCCCCTTAGGAAGCAATGGTCCCCATTGCGTTGAGCTCCTCCATGAGATGAGGAAACTTTTGCTGAACCTGTTCCCTGGTGAGCCACTTGCCCTACTGAAGGAGTTGGCCGGCTTTGACAACTCGATATAGTTGGATATTCTGTTGGCGAGTGTTCTTGATCTGTGTGTCCATGATCCGATCAGTTGCAGCTTGTTCCATGCAATCTGGATTTAATTCTGTGGGTTTGAGCTGTTCTGCAATGTCGAATGTGTCTAGCAATGGTGGAAAGTATGGCCGAAGGCGGTCCACATTGAACACTGGGTGCAGGCCAAGGAATGGGGGAATGCTGAGCTCAAATGCATTGTCTCCCATAGCCTTAGTAATGGTGTAAGGACCATATCAGAGTGGTCTCAATTTCCGATAGGCTCCAGTAAGGCATTCCTTTTGCAAATGCAACCAGACTTTGTCGCCCACCTGAAACTTGTGTGGCACCCGATGTTGATCATGTCGCTACTTGTACTTGGCATTTGATTTCTCAAGAATATCATGGACCTGCTGTCGAATATGTTGGATGCGCTCAATGAAGCTGGTGGACTTATCTGTTTCGGACTGGACATGAGCTGAATTCATGTGAGTATCTGCAAGTGGCATGGCCACATCAATGGGGCATAGTGGTTGGAATCCCAAACCCACCTGAAAAGGGCTATGGCCAGTGGAGCTGTGAAGAGCTCGGTTGTAGCTATTCTGAACATAGGGGAGGCTCTCGTCCCATGTGCGTGGATGCTTTGAGTTATACATGCGCAGAATGTGCACAATCATCCTATTGACCACCTCTGTCTGGCCATCAGTTTGAGGATGGAAGGCTATGGACTTCGTGAGTTTGGTGTCCAGCATTGACCAGAGACTGGACCAAAATACGCTGAGAAACCGACTGTCCCGATCTGAGATGATAGACTGTGGGATCCCAAAGTGCACCCACACTCATTCAAAGAAGAGTCTAGCAGTGGCTTCTGCTGTGATATTCTTCGTGCAGGCCACCAAAATGGGCATCTTCGAGAACCTGTCGACGACCACAAAAACACAGTCATTTCCATGCTTAGTGGAAGGAAGGCCTGACATGTAATCCATGGAGATGGATTCCCAAGGTCGACTAGGGGTAGGCAACGGGGTATAGAGGCCGTGCTTCTTAATGATCAGTTTGGCAATGGCACAGGCAGTACATGATCGGATGTACTTCCCAACATCCTGTCGAAGATTCGGCCAATAGAAATAATTTTGCAGTACTGCCATTGTTTTCTCGACCCCGAAATGCCCAACCGCCCGACTGTAGTGTGCTTCCCAAATCATCTTGGCACGCTCGCTTGAAGGAACACAAAGGTGACCGAGGTGGCATAATAGGGCATCCTGGAGGTGAAAATCTACAACACGCCGACCCTCCAAGAGTGTCTAGTATGTGTGGCCAAATTCTGGGTCGCTTTTGTAGAGAAGTGGCCAATTAGAAGTCTCGTGCCCACAAGCGTTGAGAACGGTGGTTAACGCCATGATCGGTGGTCGACTGAGGCAATCTGCAACATTATTGGTGCTGCCCTTCTTATACTTGATACTCAAGTGGAACTGTTGCAGGTATGTAGACCAGTTATGATGGCGATCATTCTGCAATTTCCCTTGCGTCTGTATGAACTGCAGGGGTCGGTGGTCTGTGTGGATGAATGTTTCTTTCCCCAAAATGTAATGCTTCCATTGTCGGCAGGCCTATACAATGGAATACATCTCTTTATCATAAGTGGGGTACTTCCGGACTTTGTCTGAAAGTGTTTCACTGTGATATGCCACTGGATGTCCATGTTGAGTAAGGACTGCCCCAATAGCATAGTCAGAGGCATCTGTCTCGACCTCAAATGGTTGTTGTAAATCTGGTAACGTGAGCACTGGTGCCGTGCAGAGGTGATCCTTCAACTCCATGAATGCCTTCTGTTGAGATTTAGACCAAAAGAATTTTGCTTTTGTCCCTCCCTTGGTGACCTGACTCAAGGGCTAAGAAATATGAGAAAACCCCAATACAAACCTGCGGTAGAAGTTGGCAAGACCTAGAAAGCTGCGGAGCTCTGTTAGAGTGGTTGGAGAGGGCCAATCCCGAATGACTTGGATCTTGGCTGGATCGACATGCACCCCCTGTTCATCAATGATGTATCCCAGATACTGAACCTGGGTCATGCCGAAAGTGCATTTCTCCAAATTGGCACATAGCTTGTGTTGCTGCAGTGTTTGGAGAACCTGTCGGATGTGGTGGAGGTGCTCTTCCCAACTCTGGCTGAAGATCAGAATGTCATCCAAGTATACTAATACAAAGGAGTTGGTGAATGGCCGCAATATGTCATCCATTAGCCTCATAAAGGTTGCAGGAGCATTCGTCAATCCGAAAGGCATGACCAACCATTCGAAGAGGCTCTCCTTGGATTTGAAGGCAGTCTTCCACACATCAGAGGGTTCGATTGGTACCTGGTGATATCCTGACTTCAGACTGATCTTGCTGAAATATTTCGCCCCCTTTAGTTGGTCTAGGAGGTCTTCAATCCGCGAGATCGGGTACCTATTATGGACAATGATCTTGTTCAGCACCCGATAATCAATACAGAGTCTCCACGTCCTATCCTTCTTCTGTACCAACATGATCGGGCTCCCACAGGGCGATGAACTCGGACGGATGTGACCTTTCTGCAGGAGCTCCTGAATCTGCCTCTTGATTTCATTGTTCTCCAGAACAGAGCGCCGATAAATTGGTCCATTGGGTAGCGGCGCACCTAGGGTCAGATCGATGGAGTGCTTGACTTGACAGTGCAGAGGAACCCCTGCCGAGGAGGTGAAGATGTCCTCGTACTCCTCCACAATCTTGTCCATCTGTAGTTGTCATGCAGAGGGACCCCGTCTGGAGGCCACGGCCACTGTCTTCTTCTTTCCTTGAGGGCGTATCATCAGGAAAACAAATTTCCTGGTTTTGGAAATGATCTTACTGCATTGTTTTGCAGTAATCAAAGAGATGGCGGCAGGTGGTGCTACCTTTGGTATCCTGAACAACTTATTTCCCAATGTAATAATAACAGCACAGGGCCTTGATTCATACACAACATGTTGCTTCCAGAAGTATGGTTGTCCTAGTAATACATCACAAACTTCAAGGGGAGCAATGTCACACAGTACCTCATCCGTGAAGGGCTTGATGTTGTATGGAAGGCGACACTGCTGGCTCACGCGAAGATCTCGTCCTTGGTGAAGCCACCCAATGGTGTATGGTTGTGGATGTTCTGTGGTCGGTAAGCCCAACCGCTTCATGACCTCTGCCGAAATGAGGTTCTTTTGACTCCCGCTATCAACAATGAACTGTATCGGGGAGCCCTTTACCCACATCTGAGAGTGGAAGAGACGCTCCTCCTCCTCTGGATCTTCGGGTTCATTTTTCTGGATCTTTGTGGTAGCAACAGTGGCGCTGGGATCCGCATCAATGATCTGCTTCCCTTTTTCATACCCCTTATCGGGTTCTGACTCAGAGTCGGAACATGCATGTGATTCTGAAACCTTTAGCTCAGCCACCAGTGACTGCTTGGCCCGAGACTCACTTGTGTTGTGAGTGGAGCTCTTATGGAACTCGCACCATTTTCCAGTGTCCTTTCTTGGCTTCGCGGCGTTGTTCTTTGCTTGCAGCTTCGGCTGGTTGTCTTGGGCTGTCTCGCCTTGGCTTTGTCCTTTGTTCTGTGGTTTCGGGGCACCTTTCCCCTGCTTTGGATTCACAGATCCAAAGTCTCGCTTCTTTTGTTTGAACTTCTGCTCGACCTTGACGGCATATCGGTATGCTGCGCCGAGCGAGGGGATGTTTAGGAATTGTATTTCTTCCTGGATGTACTTGTGCAGGCAGCCACGGTATTTGAGTATCAAATGTTGCTCCGAATCCTTGATACCCAACTTTATGCGAAGGGTATGGAAAAGATTGGTGAACTCCGGCATGTCTTGGTCCCTTCCCTGCCGCAGTGTGGTCCACTTTGTGTATTCATCCTCATAGCTTCCAACAGGGTAGTACTGCTCCTTGACGGCATCCCAGAACGAATCCCAGGTGGGTGCGGCTGAAAATAGTGAGCCAGTACTTTCATCCTTCTGCTCGCAGTAGGTTTCCCACCAGTCCTTGATGTGGGGGGCTGCTTTGAGGAGAGAAAAAATAATCTTTTCCCGACTCAAAAATTCATGAACAGAAAAATAACCCTCTAGCAGATTTAACCATTTATCTACGGCATCTGTGTCTATTTGACCCTTGAATATGGGGATTTCAAAATTAACTTGTACCTTAAAGGGTGTGGCGTTTCCAGAGTAGCTTCTGGAAGCCGATGCATTGCTTCTGGGTAGCCGCTGAAGGATCTGGGCAAAGCTGTCCATCATCGCGTTCCGTTGTCGCTCGAGGGCTTCTTCGAGCAAGGTTTTGATGGGATCTCTTGCCCCCTCATCTTTCTTCTCGTCCGCCATGGGAGGCCGTCGAGATTTGCGAGGCTGGTCTTGCAAAGGTTCAACCAGTTCAAGCCCTAACTCCTTATATCCCGACCTTGTTGGGGACATGCAGAGAAAAACAAAGAAAAAGCAGACCGCTCTGATACCATTGATCCGGATTTAAACAGGAACGCAACAAATTACAGAGATAACCATATACAAAAAGATGCAGTGGAAATAATACTTCATTTCATTAATGGAAAAATACTGAAATATGCTTACAACCAGAAATGGAAATAAACCAGCTAGGGCGATGGTAGCTTATCTCTGAGAAGAGATGTGATGGCTACATGCCTCTGAACTGTGTGACAATGAGGCTCGAAGGCCTATTTATTGTTGAGAAACAATGAAAAACCCTTAACATTCCAAAACCTAACCCTAGGAGATGAAACGCCAAACTGTGGGCCTCGTTTGGGGTAAATTGGTACATCAACTTCCCGGGGTCGTAACTTTGGCATATGATCTTCGTTTGACGCATACAATAGCTCGTTAGAAAGATCTATCCGTCCCCAAAAAACGTCGTTTAGGGCCTCAAAACGGCTCCGGAAGTTCAGGACCCGAAAAACTGCTAAAAATAGTAAGTTGTGCTACAATTAAGGAAACTGAAAATGCTTAGAAAGACAATGGTGGGGGTCCAGGTGGACTTGGCAGGTGGCCACCAATATCCACCTGGATCAAGTCCATCCCTTGGTAAGGCTTCCTCACATCGGAATATACAAAAACCAAGGCATATACCCACTTCAACACATCATACCAGTCATATCATGCTCATGGAAATCAATGGACACTATTGGGTACCAATGTCCCACAATGGACCTACTCCTGAATACTTTACCAGCATGCTGCTGCATGTTCCAATTTGTTTTGTTGTTGCTACCAATTATTGTAGTCGATTTCAACCACCCAACTGGGCATTTCATTTATTCCTGTACCAAGCACATAACTTCCATTAGATTTAAAATAAATTGAAATAAATTCACATCATACCTCATTGGTAGCTCGTCAATAAGGTACATTTGCAATCTTGTTCGCTTCCTGTCACAACAAGTCAAACCAGCATACTTGACCAAATCGACATATATAAAGATATCACATCTAGTTAGCTCAAAACACAACCATCATATATCAAAATCATAAATCACATGTAACCATCATAAACCAGAATCATAGATCATAAATGATAATCATAGATCATAAATCAGAACCATAGATCATAAACCAGAATCATAATTCACATGTAATCATCATATACTAGAATCATAAGTCACATGCATAATAAAACTAAAATAAAATTTTGATACTTATCCTTTCATCAATCCTTAGCTTCTACCTTCATCTTTATTCCATACGCACTTCGACTCAATTTCTACACCTGAAAAACACCCAGTGCCTTCTCCTCAACCATGTGCATAGACACATAGTGTGCATCACACACATACATCCACACCTTACACACAACACCATGCAATACATGAACCTACACCTGACATACCACACATACACCTACACCCAGTGTATATAATACAATGCATCCATCTATACTCGATGTGAAATACCACCCAATTCATGTACCTACACAAAGTACCACACAACGAGTACACATGCTGCAATACCATGACTACATGATGCACATACATAATACCACATGCCCTCAACACAACATGTATGACATGCACACAATACCACACGTGCACCCATACCATATGTACAACATGTACATAGTACCACCTGTACACTGCACCACCTGCACAACATGTGCACAAAATTACATGTACACAGTGCCACCTGCACAATGTGTACACAATGCCAAATGTACACTAGACCACTGTACCATGTGTGCACAATACCACATGTACACAGTACCACACACACGATGCGTACGCGACACCATATGTACATAGCATCACATTCACG
Source organism: Pinus tabuliformis (assembly GCA_031772625.1). NCBI lineage: Eukaryota > Viridiplantae > Streptophyta > Pinopsida > Pinales > Pinaceae > Pinus > Pinus tabuliformis. The sequence goes on from CM062813.1 coordinate 462,977,549, forward strand.
ACATGTACATAGCACTGCATGCTCATAACACCTTATGTACAACATGTACACGGCACCACACGCTAACAACACTACTTGTACAATCATGCACACAACACCATATGTACAACATGCACGCAACACCACATGTACATAGCACTGCATATCCAACACGTACATAACATCCTCCATACACAGCGCTGCATATCCAACATGCATAGAGCACCATCACAGCCCTATTTGTACCATCCTGTACATAACATTTCATAAATCACTTGTACACATCTTATGTGTACATAACACCACAAGTTTAAACATCATATATGCAACATGTACAACACATACAAAATATTCATAATAGTAGTACCACATATCTAAAACCATATTGTCCTTACCAAGAAATGTTTCTTACGGTATCTCATCCATGCTTATCCTAGAATGCCACAGACCATATTGCTGCCAATTTTTTGATGTATCCTTCAACATTACCTGTTATAACGTAGACATAGGCATAATACAAGTATACAATATCAAATAATATCCAAATGATACTGACCTCATATATCTGTTGTGACTATTCTTCCCAATTGATTCCTCATAAGACTAGGAACATCTTCATGTTCTCCTCCTGCATAAGCAATCATTCCTTCACAAGAATGATCCTTGAAAACCCTGTTAGATAGTAACATAGATACAGGGATACATATATACATATATAAACGTTAGCATAAAACAATTGTGATCCTATTAGAAAATGACATACATTCATACATGTATACATATATAAACTTCAACATAATCATGATCATAAAATAACTACTAGATAAAATAAGGTCTACGTTAAGAGAAATTCCTTATTTATGCACAACCATTGAAAGCAATAGTTCCCAACATAGCCAAAGCATATGACACCTCAAATCCATTTACTTTACCTTTTCATGTTACCTTTCTCATGACTACACTGCTACCATCCATTTACCACAATGGACCTAGCTAGTCTAACTAACTTTCATAGTCTTACCTTCCGCTGCTCTTGCTCATGCACAAAGCTTCACCTGAGTCTTGTATCATTGGTTGCGTACCACACATCACTCCCTGAGCTCCATTAACTTTCCTCTTTCCCAACCAATTCCCTAGGTTCAAAACATAAAAGGCAAGAACAAAAACAACAACAACAAGAAAACCATGAAAAGCAATAACAACACAACTCCACAAACAAAGTGGTATGGCCATACTCTAGACATAAACAAGTCTACAAATCAAGCTCAAAAATTCATAAAAGACCAAAAAGCACAAGACTAACAAAAAACACCATGACTCAATCCCCATGGTTCCCAAGGAAAGTTCAAACTGAGCCTTCTTCCAGATTTCATGGAAACCCCTCTTGCCATGCAACTCCCAGCATCATGCTCACACACGTCAACCACATGTTCCAAATATCAAGACAATCATATTTATCAATTTGAAATCAAATTTTACAAACAATCATGTCATAATCCATAGTCATCTCATAGTCATCAGTCATAATACTACAACTATCACCTACTATACTCAAGTACATATCAACTGTCTCAACACATATATTTTAGTACAATCATCTTAAAACAAGATCATTTGAACACATACTCATTTTATGCAATTCATCAAACATTCATACCAACTTGCAAACATACCATGTTAAATAAATCAATTAGATGACATAATAGGCGCCAACACTCAAATATCAAATAGATGACATAAGCAACTATGAAACACTAAATATAATGAATAAGCAAAATCATACCTTAGTGTACATCAGGGGAGGCTGTCTTGCCTACATAATCAATCTAGTTAGCGAGATATAACTTTACAACATGTCAAGTCAAGCACTCATAAGAACATGATATCCATAACAATATTGAAGTAACATGTTCACATCATAAGATCATAATAATTTTCCGTTCATGCATAACAATCACATATGTACGATTAGTCTAGATTAGTATGACACCATATCAAAAATATGTCGGCTCATACCTAAATATTGCAACCATAACCATCTACATAGGCCAAACCAGGTTAGGACAATATCAAGATCTTCAATGCAATGAACATAACCATCACGCATAAGACCAATCCAAATTATAACATCAATATCTCAATGAAATAACCCTAATCATCAAGTTAATAGCCTATAACAACAATAAGTTATATATCATGCTCATCAACAACATAAAACCGAATCATCAAGCTAAATTTCATATAACAATTAACAAGTTAACCTATAACATAATCATCAAGTTATCTAATATAAAACAACAGTAGCAATGCATACAACTACAAGTTACTATCATTCTTGACTATCTGAGACATGTGCATATAACTACACTAATCAACCAACAACTATCATGAATGTAACCATAGCATCAAAAGACATGTACATAAACCTAATGCATATAAAATTCCTTAACATACATACATGCATGCTCAAATGCAATATCAATATGAGGATCTACCCTTGCCTCGAGGTCCAATGCTACAACTTCACTTTGATGATTTGCATCTCTTGCTTTATCTCAACCAACTCATTAGCATCATAACAATCAATAGCACCATGATGACCTAAATTGCATACAATGACTTCACATGGCATGTTTGACATACTATACATGCATAGCAACAAGCATCAATCCATTGTACACATTGCCCCATGCAACCAACAGTATGCATAAGAAATTAAAGACAACTACCAATATGCATAACTGCATGTAGTCGAACATAATCAACCAGTCCTTGTAATCAATCTACAAGACTCATCCAAGTAATCAAAATATTCAAAAATGTAACCTAACATACAACGATGTAGATACGTATCATGAAATGAACATGTAAGCAACATAAAATTCATACATAGTCAATCACATGTTCTAAAAATTAAGACATCTTGTCTATTAATTTGAAATCAACATTCACCAATAAAACAACCTATAAGCATACCCCCTTACTATACATGGTCCACACTAAGGTAGAAGGAGGAAACTATTATAATGGCCTGATCTCCAATGTCCAATTATGGAAATGGAATCTCCAAAGCTCTACTAAATTTAACCACACTTGAAAAGAAATTGATTTTTATTTCTCATACATTTGTATGAGAGTAAGTCAAAAACATTGCACTTATTCCACTTGTAACATAATAACTAAAAACATGCCACTTTTCCATTTCCCTACATGCAACTTTTCAAATTCCTTGCATGCAACCTTTCAAATTCCCTACATGCAACTCTTCAAATTATTTTCATGCAAATAGGCATAGATGAGATACATCCATATTATCATACTACAATACTATTGCATTTAAAAAATAACATTTTCTTCAAACAATTACCATACTTTTACATTTTTCTTCAAACAACTACTATACTATTACATTTGCATGTAAGCATTTCTTCAAACAATTTACATGCAAACTAATATAGCAAACTATTTGCATAAAAGTAAGCATATATCACTACAACAATACTATTACACATCAATGATATCCCCAACCACAAACAACATACTCAGTGGGGCATTTTATCAAACAGTTTTTCCGCAATTAATCGTTGAACAATTTAAGCATTTCATCAAACACTTTACTTGCATATATCCTAAACTATAGTAGTACAAGTTATGGAAACTCAACCATATGATCAATCGAATTTTTCATCACTATGGTTCAAGTTTCAACTTCTGATATTTCATAGATGAAAAGTTATAACAAAATACCCACACAATCCTATTTGGTGCATAATTCTAGGAGTATCCAAAAAGATCTACTTCCACTGGTGATATCTCCGAAACTATAGCAAATAAACATCCAAATTTTTTATCACGATATCAATGGGATTTTCCCTCATTGTAGAAAAAAATTCAGCTCCCGAGAGTGCTCAGAAGAGAAGCTATAACGAAAATGACAACGTGACCTGTTTGAGGCCTGATTTTAGGAACATTCAGAAGGCTCGAATCCCTCTACTCGTATCTCCTAAAATATTGCACCCCAATATCTGAAATTTCTACCACGTAATCAATGGTTTGCTTCCTCAATGTGGACAAATTTTAAGCTTCTGAAAGGCTACAGAAGAAACGTTATTGCAGAAATGCCAACGTGACCTGTTTAAAGGTTCATTATGGAAGGTCATCTTCCTTGGATCATAATTCCTAAAGCATTGTGAACCAATATCTGAAATTTTTACCACATTATCAGTGGGATCTACCTTCAGTATGGACAAATTTTTTACTTCTAATATTCGACAGATGAAAAATTATAACAAATATGACAGAAAGGACTAAAATTTGACTTTTGTTCTTCATTTTACCTATGATAGAGCCCATCCAGTCCAAGTGTTTGAACCATGCTATGATACCACTTGTAACACCATCCGAGGTAAATGTGCATATAAACAACATAATAGGAACATAAATACAATAAACATATCAGCAATCAAAATCCATGTATATATTAGTACATTTTCACATGAAAATCAAGGGAATGAATTTTTCATAATAAATGCAATGAACCACTACCATGTTCCACCCGACCATAGATTTTCTAAGACAATTATCTCTTCGGAAAATCACCCCCGTGCCGTATTCCAAGCATTAATGTGGGACTCATAGAACACATAAAAAAAAACTAATCAATGTGGATGCTACTGGAGTTCTCTGCCTACACCGTGAGGAATTTGAGTGCCTCCTAGTCTCTCAGGCTTTACGTGCATCTGTAGTCTGATCCAGGGATCACTTGGCCCTACACCAAGATATACTCTCCAAGCTTTACCATGCATTCCATCCTGGAATCACTAGGCCCAACGGAGAGAAAATCCACCTCTTTGCTTTACTATATATCCCGCCATTCACCAGCAAGGATTCCTAGGCCCACCGAGGCACACAATTTAGCTTTACTGCAACCCATAGTCTGCTTCAGCGGTTACTAGGCCAATGGCTTCATGCATCCTCAGTCCGGTTGAGGGACCATTACGACCATGTGTTTGTCAATTCAGCTTCGAATCCAATCCGGCCATTCCCCCACAAAATGTATGAAAGAAACCTTCTCATCAAAGCTATCAGGAAATGCAAAGGCTAGGCTAAAAGTACTGTCATACTTGGAAAAACTCATGCCATGGTAGAAAAAGAAACACATGCAATCCCATGCATGATAAATCTAGCAAGGAAAATACACATGCAATCCCATGCATGCCAAATCTAGCAAGGAAAAAGAACATGCAAGTCGATACCTGCAATGAAGCCTGTTGTAGCTTCTTGATCTTCTCTTTCCCTGCTTTATTTTTGCTTCCTCTCACCTTCTTTTCCTTTGTTTCTCTGATGCCAAAGTGCTCCATGAAAACTCTAAGTGACCAATAATATGAGAGAGAGAGAATAATGAGAGAGCTCCAAAGCTAAACTTACCAAGTCTTGCCCACTGATCCTAAGAAGCCTTTTTATTAATGAGGCCTCTATTTTCTTCATTTTCCATTAGTTTCCTTAATTTTCCTCCTCACATGCAACCTATGATCTTTCACTTCCTTTTTCTCTTAATTTAAATTATTTTCCTTCATTTTCCTCCTCACATGCAACCTATGTCCTTTTACCTTCATTTTCTCCTAATTTCCTTTATTTTCATAAATAAATGTGCCAAAATACCTCTTTGCCTCTTTAATGTCTTACCTATTGCCTTTGTCAACTTACTTAGCCATAAACAACCAAATGAACACCCCCTAGGATGTCTTGCCCACCATTCAACTTAGAATACATGTCCCAACATCCGTGGTATTTATATATTTTTACATGGAATTTTCACAAGGGTTGTTACAGACATGTTGAGGATGTATGTAATGCATCAATAGTGGAAGTGGGAAAATTATATCCCCTTGGTAGAGTTCGCATACAACAACGATTATTAGGATTCATTGATGATGAATCCATTTAAGGCATTGTATGGGAAAAGTTGGAATAATCCTATTCATTGGAGTGATCCAGTTAATAGGGTGTTAATTGGACCAGAGATGTTGGCAAACATGGAACAATAAATGTAGGTAATCTAAAGGTAGCACATGATAGGAAGAAAATCTGGCATATCATAACAAGTGGTTCAAGGAGTTCTAGGTTGGGGAACATGTGTCGTTGTGCGTCAAACTAAAGAAGAGCTCCTTGTGGATTTGACCATGTGCCAAGCTAGCACCACGGCTTTGTGGACCCTTCAATATCATTGAGAGGATTGGGCCAATAGCCTATCAACTTGCATTGCCTTTGACAATGAAAGTCCATGATGTTTTCCATGTATCATTGCTTAAGAAGTATGTTAAAGATGGTGATCATGCGATTGACTTGTCTATATTGCAGGTGGAAATAGATGGAGAATAGTAGCATAAGCCTCAATGCATATTGCAGGAAAAGGTGCTCATGCTCTGGAATCGAGCAATTGAGAAACTTAAAGTGCATTGGAAGCACTTTGGGCCCAATGAAGCTACATGGGAGATGGAGTATCTGATGTGGACTACGTAGCCTTCCTTGTTTGTTGGTTGAGGCAAAGCAACTTTTATATGGTGTTTTGGGTATATGTCTTGGGATATGTTTTGATATATGTTTCGGTGATGTTGCTATATGTACATATGTATATGGATGTAAATACCACCATGAGCCAAGTTTTGAAGCTCCAACAAGTTGTATGGGTGTTATTTTATTACTTTGTCATGTTGTTATGTTGTCATGATCATTTTCTTTTAGCAGGGTGAGCATCGTAAATACTGCATCAAGCTATGTTATAAAATCCATGGGAAATATATTTTATTTTCAATGGTTTTTTTGAGGTATTGGTGTGTTCTAACATCAAGGAAGGCGTTTCCCAAATGGGAGGGTTATGTAACAACCTTGGTGAAATTTCCATGTAACAAAAGTTAATAAAGGAAAAAATAATAACCACAGTTGATGGGATATTATTCCAAATTGAATTTTGGGCAAGAGATCCTATAGTTCATTTGGTTGTTTAAGGCTAAGAAAATTGGCAAAGGCAATGGCTAAGGCTTTGGAAAGGAAAAGTGGCATTTTTGGCACATTTATTTATTAAAATAATGGAAATTAGGAGAAAAGGGAGGTGAAATGTCACAGGTTCCATGTGAGGAGGAAATTGAAGGAAAATAATGGAAAATGAAGAAACTCGAGTCCTCATTAATAAAAAGGAGTCTGAGGATCAGTTGGTAACCTTTTGTTAGTTTAGGTTTGGAGCTCTCTCTCTCTCTCTCTCATTCGGGGATACTTGTAGCTTTGTTGGAGCATTTTGGTATTGGAGCAACAAAGGAAAAGAAGGCAACAAGAAGCAAATATCAAGCAAGGAAATGTAAGACCAAGTAGCTACAATAGGATTCATTGCAGGTATGTATTTGCATGTGTATTGAATGTGGTTCTTTTCTAGCATGGCATGGGTTTTTCCACGTGTAATAGTGTTTTCAATGTTGAATTTCCATTTCCAAATAACCATGGTGTGATGGTGTTCTCATGTTTTGGTTGAGCTGGATTGCTAGATGAATTCAAAGTGGAGTGGGTTCGATCTCTAAATGATAAAGCACATGGCCTAGTGGTCCCTGAACCAGAATATGGATCACGGTAAAGTGACTAGCCTAGTGACACCTAAGACAGACTGTGTGTTGTGGTAAAGACAAGATTGTGTTGCCTCGGTGGGCCTACAAATCCTTGCCAGTGAATAGAAAGGTATACGGTAAAGACAAAAGCTGGTTTTCTCTTCATTGGGCCTCATAATCCTGAGTTTGGGATATTTAGTAAATCCTAGAGAGTGGGTCTAGGTTTAGGGCATAGTGATATGGATTTGGATTGCAGTAAAGCCTGTGAGACTAGGATATAGGAAAATTCATCATGGTGTAGGTAGAGAAATCCAGTGGAATCCATGCTTGTTTTGACTAGTGATCAGGTGGAGATCATGGTAAATCTTGTTGTAATGTGTTCATTGTGTTGGCATAGTGATTCAAGATGGATTAAGGTTAAGCCTATTTTCTATTGAAGAGGGTGAGGTGGTTTATCATTGATATGTCTGGTTTCTTCTTTTAGTTTGAGTCCCACATTCATGCTTGTAACATGGCACGTGGGTGAATGGCTAGAGAGAGATTTGGCTCAATCATTCTATGGTCAGGTGGAATGTGGAAGTCCCATCCTCGGTTTGGTTTTTGCATCATTAATAGAACGTTATTTCTCCTTGTATTTCTATGAGGATTTTGATGGATTATATGTAGTCTATATGGCTATAATTTCATGAGTATTTATGTTGTTATTTTGCTGGTTATATGTGTGTTTTATGACAACAACTATATAAGGTTCTCAACATGTTTTGGCTTGTAAATGAACGCATAATGTATCTATGGCCTAATACATGATCATGAAACAAATGAAATGAGGGAATAATGGTTCATACAGATTCCAGATAAGTATAAGATCCCTACACTTATGTTGTTTACACGTGTAGGTTACATGTTGATGATATGTTTCATGAAATTCTTGGCATCGCTAGTACAGGTATGATTAAGGTCCTGTTTAACTTATTTATTTTGCATCATTGTTTCCATGCTGTTTGACTGACCTTAATCTATCATTCCATTATGGGTAGTGACTAGGGCTCTTGGCCTAAAAAATTGGCTCAAATTTGGAGGTCACTGGCATAACGCTAGGAAACTGGGTCTTTAGACGTGGTAGGAAAGCCTGTGAGAGAAAATTTTGCTTTCTAGACGTTTTCATGCCTATAGAATGAGATCTACTAAGTATTAATATGTGCAAAACATTAGTGGGACCCAGGGGCAAGATGTCTGAGTGGCGAACATGTCTCCTGAGGTTTCTACTGCTGATGTGGATAGGTTGGTTGATGTGTTCCATCAATTCCACTTCCATAAGGTCAAATACAATCATAGTAGCCTCTCGTCGCATGTTTACCAAGGATAGCTAGTTACTTAGGTAGATGTGTGAGGAGGGTGTTACAGTTGAGGGCTGAGGTGTTTTGGCCTCTAGAATCCCTCGTTTGGTTAAACTTGGTTTATTGCATGAGATCCCACATTCATGTTTCGAATATTGCGCAGGGGTGACTGGCTAAAAGAGAGATTTCATTCAGCCCAATCTATGTCGAACGGTATGTGGAAGTCCCTGAGTTGTTTATATTTCGCATATGTTAATAAGATTTATTTCCTCTTGTATTCATGAGTATTTATGTTTTTTATTATGTGGCTTTGATGGATGTTCTATCATTATTATTATTCTGGTTATATGTTGGTTATAAGCATGGTTTCATGATAAATTTTAGTTATGTCTCTTATCATTTTTATTGGTAAATGAATTCTTATTGAATACATGGCCTAATATATGTTATTGTAACTATTCTGAGAGGGAATTATATATCCTTGATGATTCTAAGATAAGTATCAAACCCCTATGTTGATATATGCATTTATGACTGTAGATTACATGTTCACAATGTGTTTGATGAAATGTCTATCATGGTTAGGCCTAGTTAGGTAATATTCGTAACTACGTTTTCCATTAATATCTTTGTCCTCGTGTCACTAATCATTCTAGAATGTTCTATCAAGTTTTGGGTAGAGGACTGGATACTAGCCTTTAAAAGGTGGCTCAAAATCTGGGGTGGCATGCTCAAAACTGAGAAATATAGATTGTAGTCACTGTGAAGCAGGGTTATCCCTGCGACTGGAGGGACACAGTCACCATCCTCCCTTTTTAAGCAAATTAATGGGAGTCAATATCACTAAAATAATAGGTTAGCTAATGGTTTGGGCACCTGCAGTGGTTGTTTGGCTCTTGTGGGTTTTGTATCTCTCGAGGAAGGTCAGTAAGGTTACGTCTTGTCAACTCAATTTTCTTAATGTGACCTAGTAGGTCGATTCATATCCTAGTAGCTCCTTTCATGTTTACCTTTGAAGGCCCGTGAAAGTGGGTAGATATTGGAGGGTTGGTTACAATTCATATTTACAATATTAAAAATCAAAATTAAAGATATTATACAAGCACAACCCTATTTAAATCTTAACATGTACGAAACATTCAATCTTCCATTGATGATATGCATATTTTATATTGTAAATATATTAACAATGAATTCAATGGTTTATATATTATTTGAAACCAAAACAAATTTCAATATTCATATATTATTTATTACTCACATTTGCATTGTTAAATTGTTTCAAGTTTGAATTACAAAGCTAGTTATCTATAGCTTCAACGATACGAACAACTGTTTAGATTGATAAAAATATATGGATGAAAATATAAAATACTAAGATTTACAGTGGATTACAAAAAGTAACGGGATTATAAGCTCTCTGAACATCCGATTCTTAGTCAAGCATCTTGGTAATTCAACACATATATCTCTCTAAAGGAATCTCACATAGAAAACTAGAAAGGGATCAACCAATTACCATGATGTTTTATTCCCCTTTCAATTTACATCTTCATAAATAAAAATATACATAAATTAAAATGGAGATCAAAATAAAACTAAAACGTGCCATGTGAATTTAAAGGTCACCTTTAATAAAAAATGTTAAACTTCAATCTCAAGGAAGGTCCACTCATATCATTTATATATACTTTGTAAAGCCTTTCTATCATTACATTATCAATACTTAATGTTATACATACTCTAGAACATGAACCCAATTCAGTTTATGACATTTTTTAAAAATTATTTATGTGAAACTTCTTGGGAATCACGATTTTCGTTAGACCAAAACCCACAGGTATTAGTCAATGGTTGCATCACAAGAGATAAGGATCTATGATAGGCAGTTATTCCTTGTCACAAAACACATGGGGAGTGTTGGTTAATCCAATGTCCAAAAATCTCCCCCCAAACATGAGTCAGGTGTGTATCAAACTTGTGACCTATGCTTTGATACCACTTGTTGGGAATCATGAATGCAATTAGACCAAAACCCACAAGTATTAGTCAAAAATTGCATTGCTAGAGATAAGGATCCATGAGAGGCGGTTTGTCCATGTCAAAAAACACACGAGGGCCATTGGTTTATCCAATTTCCAATGTGAAACCTTCTCCGTATTATGTGAATCATAGGTTGGTGCTAAAGTATTTATTAGACCATAATACATTAAATAGAGACCTATGTGAAAACTTTTTATCGAATGATCATATTAAATTTAATTCCAAATTTCCACTTCAAACATGTGGTTTCATGAGGTTGGAGGAGGAGGTTTATATACCTTCCAACTCTCCACCCAATATGAAACGAAGACCAGTCACACAAAACAAGATCAACAATTGGGATGCATTGGGTCAAAAAGAGCTCAATAACTCAAATCTATTTCTCTACCAAATATAATAGGAGTGTTGATTTAAAACAACACCATCCCTAGGTTTGGTTGAGCCTCTACCTTGGCTAGAGATTCTAGGGCTTTCAACACTCGAAATTTATTTAAATTTGTGAAGGGTTTATTGAACCTCATCGTTTTATATGGTTAAGGAATTATTCTAGATGAAACTCATTAATGCAAGAGAATTTTGTACCTTAATGATGGAAAAAGATTACCAGAATTTATTGTGAGGGATCAAAAATATATTTGCAACTTAGGGTTTTGTTATATTTTGAGGAGATTAACCAGGGTTTATCGCAACAGTTTGTGAAGAGAAGAAGTTATGAAAATGTCATTTCACCTAGCTATTTTTACTTGAAAAGTTTTAAGCAATAATTAATTTATAAAGAAACATAAGATGCATCAATAGTCTCATTTCAGGGAATATAGGAAGCATTAAGGAAATTACATTTACTGCAGTTTATGTATGGTCATTATCTAAATAAAATTAAAAACTAATTTGGGTTGGTGTGATACAAGGAAGTCCGTTATGAATGGTTAAAGCATAAGCCAATAAATTTTATGAGGAATTATTAAGGAGGAAACCATCAAGTCCATGTCAAACAAAAAATTAATTAAAATTTTCTACTATCAGTGAGAAACAAAAACTCTTCTTATAATTGATTTTTGTTTTCATTTAAGTAAGTAGTTAAGGGATAGTTATTGACACAATTATTAAACTTCTTGTATAAAAATCCTAATTATTCATTTGAAAAATGGGCAGAAGCCTGGTGCCCTCGAGAGGACATGTTTATTTATTAGAGGCCTGACTCCATCCGATGCATGATCCAAATCATGATATTTTTTATAACCATTGATTATGTAATTTGAATATGATAGTCCTACAGTTTTCCTTTTATCTTCCTATGGAAACATATATTGATAAATATTGTTTTTTAAATAATTAACTTATTTGACCACTTAGATCATCTTTCATTATTTAATCGTATCTCCTCTTAGATATAGATATTATCAGAGGCATATAATTTAATTTTTTTACATGTTCTATTGTTAATTAATTTTTAGACGTCTGACATTATTCTTTAGTAACAACAATTTATGTCGGTACTATTTATATTAGTTATATGTTTTGTTTCTTTCCTTCGATATTGATTTTGATGTTTTTTTATATGCTTATATCTTAAGCTTGTTAACAAGATAATGCATCGACCTAATCAACATTTTCTTGTTACAACCTGTACAATATTTATTTATCACCTAATGCACATACAATTAGTAGAAAATATTATTTTCAACACTTGTCTTTTGCGGCGTGAATGAGGAGTAACAATGTATGATGTTATAGTCTATCACACATTTCACTGTAATAAGTTACTAGTAAATGAGATCTAACCATAGCTAACCCTTAATTATATTTATTTTATCTTCATCTCTATCATTTCTTTCATTTTAATTTTTTGTGTAATAGTATTTTCTTATTTTCATAATTAAGTTTTGACATTGATATCATTGACTACATATTGGATGTAAGTGTCTCCCACCTTGACTCCTTTTTCCGATATATGTAATTTTTTCATCTATATTTGCCTATCAGAGTATTCTTTATAATTTTTTATAGGGAATACCCCCTGATGAAAATGGATGCCAACCCTTTTATCTTGATCTGGAAGGATTTTAAACCCTCAATGAATGTGTTTTCAAACTTCCCTTCATTACGGGAATAATATGGGAACCAACTTATAGCTAATCGAGTCCACTAAGGTGTTTCATGCTTATACCATACCTATTGAAATTGCATTCGATTTAATAAACCATATTATTGATCATAGTCATACATGTGATAAAATTTTACTTGTTGTCAACTCAAACAAATGGATTTAAGATTTTTCATTTGAGATATCTATGAATAATTCAAAGCGATTGAAAATTAATGAAATAATGGAACCATACATAAAATGGACCTACATCATTCTGGTGTTGTGTCCAATTGGTCAAGTGTTCGAAGTAAAATTGAATACGATGGAGACAGTTGGCCTGATCAACATGTCAGGGAAAAAAGATAATTTCGTGGACTATCTTGTCAACACTATCTAAACAAATTGAAAAAATGCTAAAACTATGACATTCCTATCAAATCCCCTTATTTAATCATTTTGATATCTCTAGAAGGAGTCTCAATAACTTAGGATACTACATTTAAAAACATAATTATTCCTTCCATGAAAACTTACAAGTGTTTCACCACAAACTTACCCAGAAGATGAAATTTATTCTTCCATAAGAGCTATTTAAAAACTAAGTAGATAACCTAAAGAATGCCTCCACAAATGGAAGGTCACTCAATACATTCATTTGACCTCACCTCCATCATCTTACATTTAGTTGAATTTGGTTATGACTAAAGTATGGTACATGGACAATGAATAGGTGTAACCTAAAGAGCTGGTCACATTAACTAACTACACTCACTATTTTTGGAGAATTGACCTCAAAATAAAATAGAATAATCAACCTACTAAAACCATCACTCCATCATATTGAAGAACTAATCACTCCATTAACTAATAGAGATATAGAAATGCCAAAGAGGAAGAGTTATACACTCATCGATTCAAAGTCGTTTTGATAGTTCCTAGAGCATTACAAACAAAAGGATTGCACAAAAGAGTCCAATCAAATAAGCTTCATAGCAAGCCAAAAACAAATAAACAATATTTTGGAATTAACTAAACCAAATTACTTTTGAATGCCTCCTTCAATGAACCAAAAGAAAGAGACAAAATAACACAAGAAAGGTGCTATGGAAAACATACACGATGCAATATTGATGCAGAAAAACATGCATCTACCCACATTATGCAAATAAAACTACATGTAACACTATGTTGCCGGAATTTTATAATTCTATACTTAGTGAAATCTTCACAAGGCAAGGTTTAATGCTCCTTCTATAAACTCTTATGCGAAAATATTTGATTTAACTATCTAAAGACTGGACCTTTGCAAACCTTTGAGTTGAACCTTACAAATCCTTCATAATATTTGGTTAATTCTTATTACATGCGCATATTAACCATACTATGGATTTTTGACTTCAGTTAAAACTCAACTTAAACCATAATACATTAATCCCACTTAATTCTATTATAATTCCCATATAATAGAAATATTCCATAAACCACACTTAACACTTACCTTTCCTCCATTCCAAAAACCTTTGCACATATATCGATGCTCTACTTAGCACATTAAATCTTCGTCGTCGATCTCAATCCTCAATCTGACGGTTGTCGCGCAATAACTCGCACCAACTAACCTGGCCAAGCTCCACCGTTTATTTCTCCTACCTCAATCCAACTGTGATCATGCCATATCACGTGATTATATGCACGAACGATATTAGATAGAGAGCATGTGAGGAAATTGGTTTTCTCATGCTACGTGTCAACCCCTTAGGTTAATCGCATGAAATTGTAGAATACCATTTATAGATTTTAGGGTGTGGGAGATACCGATGACCACTTGTGAAGACTGCTCCATCCTTCTGCTAACACGTGGTTTTAATCTCCACCATCCATCTTCCGTCAATATCATCCGTCAATTTAGACAATACAGTGGTTCTCGTTCTTTGCTATTTAATTCTTTCCACGTCATTGTTCTTTTGTGTGCGACTTGACTGGTCAATGACTTTGCTCCAGGCTCGATCAATCCATACGTTGCATCGAAGAATTCAACCACAGAACCAGGTTGAAGCAAGGATTTCTTATTCCTTTCACTAATTGCGATCTTTGATTGTTCTTCTGCTTAACTCCTTCCTAAGCTTTGTTTTGCGTATTACTTAAACGCTATCACATATGAACTTCAACTTTGAACCTTCAATTGGATTCAAATGATCAAACCACTATCCTTCATTCTCCAACTTTGCATTCTACTTTAATTCCACCTGCATACATATACTATGTAGAATTACTCTAATTCCTACACAATTTATAATCCCATTACTCAATCCACACCACACAACTCAGGAACCGAATTCTCTATCTTTATAAACAATTATTTACAAATCAAACTATCTCTCTGGCTTGATATTCTAATTAGTGTCCTTTTTCCTTTCCTACCTGTAGGCTTACATTCAAACCCTATCTAATCTCTAAACTTTGATTCTCACTCTAACTCACTAACTAACTCTATCTATGCCTTTTAGGCTTACACTTATACAAAAGGTTTTGTAACCCATTTCGCTTCAGATCCTTAATCTTTTGAACTAAATCCTGAATATCCTCTAAGTCCACTTTTGAATCAACTAATCCCTAAGGATCCTCTCTAGTTCCACAAACCATGAAACCAATTCCTAATCTAAGATTTACAATTGATTTCCAAATCTCTTAATCCCTATGGAATCTTAACTAGCCT
Organism: Pinus tabuliformis; assembly: GCA_031772625.1. Classification (NCBI taxonomy): domain Eukaryota; kingdom Viridiplantae; phylum Streptophyta; class Pinopsida; order Pinales; family Pinaceae; genus Pinus; species Pinus tabuliformis. The sequence continues at coordinate 462,993,305 of CM062813.1, forward strand.
ATATCTCTCATGTTCTCCAACATTTGAGAACATTTACAATATTCCTCAAGATATCTAATTAATTCCTATTATTAATATCTCTCATAAAATTACTTAGAAACATTAATAATTTCATTAATCTAATACTTAGGAAACTAACTTCGTTGAAAACACAAGAACCCCTATGTCTACTAAAATACAATGAAATTTCCGAGCCGAATTCTCCTGCATCAGACTCCCAAGGTTGAAAACATTCATGATCTCCAGATCATGTGTTCTCATATGTTAATAGAAAACCTAAAGGGTCCCAAACTTTAGTTTGTAGTTGTCTGAATGCTCTGTTCCTTTGTTGTTTTTGTATGTTTGTTGTGTTCTATTTCATCTTCCTCTCCTGGTCAATCAGTTTCAAATTCTAATCGACCATTCTTCATGTTGTTGTCAATCTCCTCCATCTTGACTGCTTCATCATTTATTGGCATAATTCTTCAATCTCTATCTCTAGCACATCCTTGGGCTAGTACATACTCTGCCATTTGTTGTTGTACTCTATATAATCAAGCTCAAAAATTCATAAAAGACCAAAAAGAACAAGACTAACAAAAAACACCATGACTCAATCCCCATGGTTCCCAAGGAAAGTTCAACCTGAGCCTTCTTCCAGATTTCATGGAAACGTCTCTTGCCATGCAACTCCTTTCATCATGCTCACACACGTCAACCAGATGATCCAAATATCAATACAATCATATTTAACAATTTGAAATCAAATTTTACAAACAATCATGTCATAATCCATAGTCATCTCATAGTCATTAGTCATAATCTACAACTATCACCTACTATACTCAAGTACATATCAACTGTCTCAACACATATATTTTAGTACAATCATCTTAAAACAAGATCATTTGAACACATATTCATTTTATGCAATTCATCAAACATTCATACCAACTTGCAAACATACCATGTTAAATAAATCAATTAGATGACATAATAGGCACCAACACTCAAATATCAAATAGACGACATAATCAACTATGAAACACTAAGTATAATGCATAAGCAAACTCATACCTTAGTGTACCTTAGGGGAGGCTATCTTGTCTGCATAATCAATCTAGTTAGCGAGATATAACTTTACAACACGTCAAGTCAAGCACTCATAAGATCATGATATCCATAACAATATCGAACTAACATGTTCACATCATAAGATCATAATCATTTTTCGTTCATGCATAACAATCACATATGTACGATTAGTCTAGATTAGTATGACACCATATCAAAAATATGTCGGCTCATACCTAAATATTGCAACCATAATCATCTACATAGGCCAAACCAGGTTAGGATAGTATTAATATCTTCAATGAAATGAACATAACCATCACGCATATGACCAATCCAAATTATAACATCAATATCTCAATGAAATAACCCTAATCATCAAGTGAATAGCCTATAACAACAACATAAAACCGAATCATCAAGCTAAATTTCATATAACAATTAACAAGTTAACCTATAACATAATCATCAAGTTATCTAATATAAAACAACAATAGAAATGCATACAACTACAAGTTACTATCATTCTTGACTATCTGACACATGTGCATATAACTACACTAATCAACCAACAACTATCATGAATGTAACCATAGCATCAAAAGACATGTACATAAACCTAATGCATATAAAAATCCTTAACATACATACCTGCATGCTCAAATGCAATACCAATATGATGATCTGCCCTTGCCTCGAGGTCCAATGCTGCAACTTCACTTTGATGATCTGCATCTCTTGCTTTATCTCAACCAACTCATTAGCATCATAACAACCAATAGCACCATGATGACCTAAATTGCATTCAATGACTTCACAAGGCATGTTTGACATACTATACATGCATAATCATAGCAACAACCATACATGCATAACAACAACCATTAATCCATTGTACACATTGCCACATGCAACCAGAAGAATGCATAAGCAATTAAAAACAACTACCAATATGCATAACTGCATGTAGTCGAACATAATCAACCAGTCCTTGTAATCAATCTACAAGACCCATCCAAGTAATCAAAATATTCAAAAATTTAACCTAACATACAACGACGTAAGTACGTATCATGAAATGAACATGCAAGTGACATATAATTCATAAATAGTCAGTCACATGTTCTAAAAATGAAGACATTGTGTCTATTAATTTGAAATCAACATTCGCCAATAAAACAACATATAATCATACCCCCCTTACTATCCATGGTCCACACTAAGGTAGAAAGAGGAAGCTACTATAATGGCTTGATCTCCATTGTCCAACTATGGAAATGGAATCTCCAAAGCTCTACCAAATTTAACCACACTTGAAAAGAAATTGATTTTTATTTCTCATACATTTGTATGAGAGTAAGTCAAAACATTGCACTTATTCCACTTGTAACATAATAATTAAAAACATGCCACTTTTCCATTTCCCTACATGCAACTCTCAAATTATTTTCATGCAAATAGGCATAGATGAGATACATCCATATTATCATACTACAATACTATTGCATTTAAAAAATAACATTTTCTTCAAACAATTACCATCCTTTTACATTTTCCTTCAAACAGCTACTATACTATTACATTTGCATGTAAGCATTTCATCAAACAATTTACATGCAAACTAATATAGCAAACTATTTGCATAAAAGTAAGCATATATCACTACAACAATACTATTACACATCAATGCTATCCACAACCACAAACAACATACTCATTGGGTCATTTTATCAAACAGTTTGTATGCAATTAATCATTGAACAATTTAAGCATTTCATCAAACACTTTACTTGCATATATCATAAACTATAGTAGTACAAGTTATGGAAACTCAACCATATGGTCAATGGAATTTTTAGTCACTATGGTTCAAGTTTCAACTTCTGATATTTCATAGATGAAAAGTTATAACAAAATACCCATACAATCCTATTTGGTGCATAATTCTAGGAATATCCAAAAAGATCTACTTCCACTGGTCATATCTCCTAAACTATATCAAATAAATGTCCAAAATTTTTATCACAATATCAATGGGATTTTCCCTCATTGTAGAAAACAATTCATCTCCTGAGAGTGCTCAGAAGAGAAGCTATGACGAAAATGATAGCGTGACCTGTTTGAGGGCTGATTTTAGGAACATTCAGAAGGCTCGACTCCCTCTACTCATATCTCCTAAAATATTGCGCCCTAATATCTGAAATTTCTACCACATAATCAATGGTATGTTTCCTCAATGTGGACAAATTTTCAGCTTCTGAAAGCCTACAGAAGAAACGTTAGTGCAGAAATGCCAACATAACATGTTTAAAGGTGCATTAAGGAAGGTCATCTTCCTTGGATCATAACTCCAAAAATATTGTGAACAAATATCTGAAATTTTTACCACATTATCAGTGGGATCTACCTTCATTATGGACAACTTTTTTACTTCTAATATTCGACAAATGAAATTTTTTAATAAATATGACAGAAAGAACTAAATTTTGACTTTTGTGTTCATTTTACCTATGATAGAACCCATCCAGTCCAAGTGTTTGAACCATTCTATGATACCACTTGTAACACCATCTGAGATAAATGTGCATATAAACAACATAATAGGAACATAAATACAATAAGCATATCAGCAATCAAAATCCATGTATATATTAGTACATTTTCACATGAAAATCAAGGGAATGAATTTTTCATAATAAATGCAATGGACCACTACCATGTTCCACCTGACCATAGATTGGCTGAGCCAATTCTCTCTTTAGAAAATCACCCCCGTGCCATATTCGAAGCATGATTGTGGGACTCATAGAACACATTAAAAAACACCATCAATGTGGATGCTACTAGAGTTCTTTTCCTACACCGTGAGGAATTTGAGTGCCTCCTAGTCTCTCAGGCTTTACATGCATTTGTAATCTGATCCAGGGATCACTAGGCCCTACACCAAGACATACTCTCCAAGCTTTACCATGCATTCCATCCTGGAATCACTAGGCTCAAGGGAGAGAAAATCCACCTCTTGGCTTTACCATATATCTCGCCATTCACCGGCAAGGATTCCTAGCCCCACCGAGGCACACAATTTAGCTTTACCACAACCCATAGTTTGCTTTAGCGGTTACTAGGCCAATGGCTTCATGCATCCTCAATCCAGTTCATGGACCACTACCACCATGTGCTTGTCAATTCAGAGATCTATCCCACTCAGCTTCGAATCCAATCCGGCCATCCCCCACAAAATGCATGAAAGAAACCATCTCATCAAAGCTATCAGGAAATGGAAAGGCTAGGCTAAAAGTACTGTCACACTTCGAAAAACTCATGCCATGGTAGAAAAAGAAACACATGCAATCCCATGCATGACAAATCTAGCAGGGAAAATACACATGCAATCCCATGCATGCCAAATCTAGCAAGGAAAATACACATGCAATTTGATACCTGCAATGAAGCCTATTGTAGCTTCTTGATCCTCTCTTTCCCTGCTTGATTTTTGCTTCCTCTCCCCTTCTTTTCCTTTCTTTCTCCGATGCCAAAGTGCTCCATGAAAACTCTAAGTGACCAAGAATATGAGAGAGAGAGAGAGATAATAATGAGAAGCCTTTTTATTAATGAGGCCTCTATTTTCTTCATTTTCCATTAGTTTCCTTCATTTTCCTCCTCACGTGCAACCTATGACCTTTTACCTTCCTTTTCTCCTAATTTCCTTTATTTTCATAAATAAATGTGCCAAAATACCTCTTTGCCTCTTTAATGCCTTACCTGTTTCCTTTGCCAATTTCCTTAGCCATAAACAACCGAATGAACACGCCCTAGGATATCTTTCCCACCATTCGACTTAGAATACATGTCCCATCATCCGTGGTATTTATATATTTTTACATGGAATTTTCACAAGGGTTGTTACAGACATGTTGAGGATGTATGTAATGCATCAATAGTGGAAGTGGAAAAATTATATCCCCTTGGTAGAGTTCGCATACAACAACGATTATCAAGATTCATTGATGATGAATCTATTTAAGGCATTGTATGGGAAAAGTTGGAATAATCCTATCCATTGGAGTGATCCAGTTAATAGGGTGTTAAATGGACCAGAGATGTTGGCAAACATGGAACAAGAAATGTAGGTAATCTAAAGGTAGCACATGATAGGAAGAAAATTTGGCATATCATAACAAGTGGTTCAAGGAGTTATAGGTTGGGGAACACGTGTACTTGTGCATAAAACTAAAGAAGAGCTCCTTGCGGATTCGATCATGTGCCAAGCTAGCACCACAGTCTTGTGGACCCTTCAATATCATTGAGAGGATTGGGCCAGTAGCCTATCAACTTGCATTGCCTTTGAAAATGAAAGTCCATGATGTTTTCCATGTATCATTACTTAAGAAGTATGTTAAAGATGGTGATCATGTGATTGAATTGTCTATATTGCAGGTGGAAATAGATGGAGAATAGTAGCATAAGCCTCAATGTATATTGCAGGAAAAGGTGCTCATGCTCTGGAATCGAGCAATCGAGAAACTTAAAGTGAATTGGAAGCACTTTGGGCCTGATGAAGCTACATGGGAGATGGAGTATCAGATGTGGGCTATGTAGCCTTCCTTGTTTGTTTGTTGAGGCAAAGCAATTTTTATATGGTGTTTTGGGTATATGTTTTGGTATATGTTTTGGTATATGTTTTGGTATATGTTTTGGTGATGTTGCTATATGTACATATGTATATGGATGTAAATACCACCATGAGCCAAGTTTTAAAGCTCCAATAAGTAGTATGGGTGTTATTTTATTACCTTGTCATGTTGTTATGTTGTCATGATCGTTTTCTTTCAGCAGGGTGAGCATTGAAAATACTGCATCAAACTATGTTATAAACTCCATGGGCAATATATTTTATTTTCAATGGTTTTGTTGAGGTACTGGTGTGTTCTAACACCAAGGAAGGTGTTTCCAAAAGGGGAGGGTTATGTAACAACCTTGGTGAAATTTCCATGTAACAAAAGTTAATAAAGGAAAAAATAATAACCACAGTTGATGGGACACTTATTCCAAACTGAATTTTGGGCAAGAGATCCTATGGTTCATTTGGTTGTTTATGGCTAAGAAAATTGGCAGAGGAGATGGCTAAGGCTTTGGAAAGGAAAAATGGAATTTTTGGCACATTTATTTATTAAAATAATGGAAATTAGGAGAAAAGGGAGGTGAAATGTCATAGATTCCATTTGAGGAGGAAATTGAAGGAAAATAACAAAAAATCAAGAAAATAGAGTCCTCATTAATAAAAAGGATTCTGAGGATCAGTTGGTAACCTTTTTCTAGTTTAGGTTTGGAGCCCTTTCATTATTCTCTCTCTCTCTCATTTGGGGATACTTATAGCTTTCTTGGAGCTTTTTGGCACTGGAGCAAGAAAGGAAAAGAAGGCGACAAGAAGAAAATATCAAGCAGGGAAACCCAAGACCAAGTAGCCACAATAGGATTCATTGCAGGTATGTATTTGCATGTGTATTGAGTGTGGTTATTTCCTAGCATGGCATGGGTTTTTCCATGTGTAATAGTGTTTTCAGCGTAGAATTTCCATTTCCAAATAACCATTGTGTGATGGTGTTCTCATGTTTTGGTTGAGCTAGATTGCTAGATGAATTCAAAGTGCAGTGGGGTCGATCTCTAAATGATAAAGCACATGGCCTAGTGGTCCCTGAACCAGAATATGGATCACAGTAAAGTGACTGGCCTAGTGACACCTAGGACAGACTGTGGGTTGTGGTAAAGACAAGATTGTGTTGCCTCGGTGGGCCTATGAATCCTTGCCAGTGAATAGCAAGATATACGGTAAAGACAAAAGCTGGTTTTCTCTTCATTGGGCCTCGTAATCCTGAGTTTGGGATATTTAGTAAATCTTAGAGAGTGGGTCTATATTTATGGCATACTGATCCAGATTTGGATTGCAGTAAAGCCTGTAAGACTAGGATATAGGAAAAATCCTCATGGTGTAGGTAGAGAAATCCAGTGGAATCCATGCTTGTTTCACCTAGTGATAAGGTGGAGATCATGGTAAATATTGTTATAATGTGTTCATTGTGTTGGCCTAGTGATTCGAGATTGATTAAGGTAAAGCCTATTTTCTATTGATGAGGGTGAGGTGGTTTAGCATCGATATGTATGGTTTCTTCTTTTAGTTTGAGTCCCACATTCATGCTTGTAATATGGCACATGGGTGAATGGCTAAAGAGAGATTTGGCTCAGTCATTCTATAGTCAGGTGGAACGTGGAAGTCCCATCCTCAGTTTGGTTTTTGCATCATTAATAAAACATTATTTATCCTAGTATTTCTATGAGGATTTTGATGAATTATATGCAGTCTATATGGCTATAATTTCATGAGTATTTATGATGTTATTATGCTGGTTATATGTGTGTTTTACGAAAACAACTATGTAAGGCTCTCAACATGTTTTTTCTTGTAAATGAATGCATAATGTATCTATGTCCTAATACATGATAATGAAACAAATGAAATGAGGGAACAATGGTTCATAAAGATTCTAGATAAATATGAGATTCCTACACCTAATTATGTTGTTTACACGTCTAGGTTACATGTTGATGATATGTTTCATGAAATTCCTAGCATGGCTAGTACGAGTATGATTAATGTCTTGTTTAACTTATTTCTTTTGCATCATTGTTTCCCTACTATTTGATTGACATTAATCTATCATTCCATACTGGGTAGTGACTTGGGCTCTTGGCCTGGAAAAGTGGCTCAAATCTAGAGGTCGCTGGCATAACGCTAGGAAATTGGGTCTTTAGACGTGGTAGGAAATCCTGTGGGAGAAAATTTGGGTTTCTAGATGTTGTCATGCCTATAGAATGAGATCAACTAAGTATTAATATGTACAAAACATTAGTGGGACCCAGGGACAAGATGTCTGAGTGGCGAACATGTCTCCTGAGGTTTCTATTGCTGACGTGGATAGGTTGGTTGATGTGTTCCCTCGATTCCACTTCCATAAGGTCAAATAGGAGGTTGAATACAATCATAGTAGCCTCTCGTGGCGTGTTTACCCGGGATAGCTAGTTACTTAGGTAGATGTGTGAGGAGGGTGTTACAGTTCAGGGTTGAGGTGTTTTGGCCTCTGGAATTCCTCGTTTGGTTTATCTTGGTTTATTCCACGAGATCCCACATTCATGTTTCGAATATTGCACAGGGGTGACTGGCCGAAAGAGAGATTTCGTTCAACCCGATCTATGTGGAGTGGTGTGTGGAAGTTCCTGAGTTGTTTATATTTCGCATATGTTAAAAAGATTTACTTCCTCTTGTATTTCATGAGTATTTATGTTTTTTATTATGTGGCTTTAATGGATGTTCGATCATTATTATTATTTTGGTTATATGTTGGTTATAAGCATGGTTTCATGATAAATTTTAGTTATGTCTCTTATCATTTTTTATTGGTAAATGAATTCTTATTGAATACATGGCCTAATATATGTTATTGAAACTATTTTGAGAGGGAATTATATATTCTTTATGTTTCTAAGATAAGTATCAAACCCCGATGTTGATATATGCATTTATGATTGTAGATTAGATGTTGACAATTTGTTTGATGAAATGTCTATCATGGTTACGCCTAGTTAGCTAATGTTTGTAGCTAACTTTTCCATTAATATCTTTGTCCTCGTGTCACTAATCATTATATAATGTTCTATCAAGTTTTGGGTAGAGGACTAGATACTAGCCTTTAAAAGGTGGCTCAGATTCTGGGGTGTCATGCTCAAAACTGAGAAATATAGATTGCAGTCACTGTGAAGCAGGGTTATCCATGCGACTGGAGGGACATAGTCATTGTCTTCCCTTGTTAAGCAAATTAATGGGAGTCAATATCACTAAAATAATAAGTTAGCTAATGGTTTGGGCACCTACAATGGTTTTTTGGCTCTTGTGGGTCTTGTATCTCTTGAGGAAGGTCAGTAAGGTTTTGTCTTTTCGACTCAATTTTCTTAATGTGACCTAGTAGGTCGATTCATATCCTAGTAGCTCCTCTCAACTTTACCTTGGCAGGCCTGTGAAAGTGGGTAGACATTGGAGGGGTGGTTACAATTCATATTTACAATATTAAAAATCTAACTTAAAGATATTGTACAAGCACAACCCTATTTAAATCTTAACATGTACGAAACATTCAATCTTCCATTGATGATATGCATATTTTATATTGCAAATATATTAACAATGAATTCAATGGTTTATATTTTATTTGAAACCAAAACAAATTTCAATATTAATATATTATTTATTACTCACATTTGCATGGTTAAATTGTTTTGAGTTTGAATTACAAAGCTAGTTATCTATAGCTTCAACGATACGAACAATTGTTTAGATTGATAAAAATATATAGATGAAAATATTAAAATACTAAGATTTACAGTGGATTACAAAAGTAATTGGATTATAAGCTCTCTGAACATTCGATTATCGATCAAGCATCTTTGTAATTCAACACATATATCTCTCTAAAGGAATCTCACATAGAAAACTAGAAAGGAATCAATCAATTACCATGATGTTTTATTCCCCTTTCAATTAACATCTTCATGAATAAAAATATATATAAACTAAAATGGAGATCAAAATAAAAGTAAAATGTGCCATGTGAATTTAAAGGTCACCTTTAATAAAAAAATGTTAAACTTCAATCTCAAGGAAGGTCCACTCATATCATTTATATAGACTTTGTAAAGCCTTTCTATCATTACATTATCAATACTTAATGTTATACATACTCTAAAACATGAACCAAGTTCAGTTTATAACTTTTTTTTTAAATTATTTATGTGAAACTTCCTGGGAATCACGATTTTCATTAGACCAAAACCCACAGTTACTAGTCAATGATTACATCACAAGAGATAAGGATCCATGATAGGCGGTTATTCCTTGTCACAAAACACATGGGGAGTGTTGGTTAATCCAATATCTAAAAATCTCCCCCCGAACATGAGTCAGGTGTGTATCGAACTTGTGACCTATGCTTTGATACCACTTGTTGGGAATCATGAATGCAATTAGACCAAAACCCACAAGTATTAGTCAACAATTACATTGCTAGAGATAAGGATCCAAGAGAGGCGGTTAGTCCATCTCACAAAACACACGAGGACCATTGGTTTATCCAATTTCCAATGTGAAACCTTCTCCATAATATGTGAATCATAAGTTGGTGCTAAAGTATTTATTACACATAATACATTAAATAGAGACCTATGTGAAAACTTTTTATCGAATGATCATATTAAATTTAATGCCAAATTTCCACTTCAAACATGTGGTTTCATGAGGTTGGAGGAGGAGGTTTAAAAACCTTCCAACTCTCCACCGAATATGAAACGAAGACCACTCACACAAAACAAGGTTAACAATTGGGATGCATTGGGTCAGGAAGAGCTCAATAACTCAAATCTAGTTCTCTACCAAATATAATAAGAGGAGTGTTGATTTAAAACAACACCATCCCTAGGTTTGATTGAGCCTCTATCTTGGCTAAAGATTCTAGGGTTTTCAACACTCAAAATTTATTTAAATTTTGAGAAGGGTTTATTGAACCTCATTGATTTATTTGGTTAAGGAATTATTCTAGATGAAACTCATTAATGCAAGAGAATTTTATACCTTAATGATGGAAAAGAATTACCAAAATTTATTGTGAGGGATCAAAAATATATTTGGAACTTAGGGTTTTGTTATATTTTGAAGAGATTAACTAGGGTTTACTGCAACAATTTGTGAAGAGAAGAAGTTATGAAAATATCATTTCACCTAGCTATTTTTACTTGACAAGTTTTAAGCCATAATTAATTTATAAAGAAACATAACATGCATCAATAGTTTCATTTCAGGGAATATAGGAAGCATAAACAAAATTACATTTACTGCGGTTTATGTATGGTCATTATCTAAATAAGACTAAAAACTAATTTGTGTTGGTGTAATCCAAGGAATTCCATTATGAATGGTTAAAGCATAAGCCAATAAATTTTATGAGGAATATTAAGGAGGAAACCATCAAGTCCATGTCAAACAAAAAATTAATTAAAATTTTCTATTATCAGCGAGAAACAAAAACTCTTCTTGAAATTGATTTTTGTTTTCATTTAAGTTAGTTAAGGGATAGTTATTCACACAATTATTAAACTTCTTGTATAAAAATCCTAATTATTCATTTGAAAAAGCAGCAGAAGCCTGGTGCCCTTGAGAGGACACGTTTATTTATTAGAGGCTTGACTCCATTCGATGCATGGACCAGTTCATGATATTTTTTATAACCATTGATTATGTAATTTGAATATGATAGTCCTACGGTTTTGTTTTTATCTTCCTATGGAAACATATGTCGATAAATATTGTGTTTTAAATTATTAACTTAATTGATCACTTACATCATCTTTCATTATTCAATCGTATCTCCCCTTAGATATAGATATTATCAGAGGCATATACTTTAATTTATTTACATGTTCTATTGTTAATTAAGTTTTAGACGTCTCACATTATTGTTTAGTAACAACAATTTATGTCGGTACTATTTATATTAGTTATATGCTTTGTTTCTTTCCTTCGTTATTGATTTTTTTTTGTTGTTTTATATGCTTATATCTTAAGCTTGTTAACAAGATCATGCATCAACCTAATCAACATTGTCTTGTTACAGCCCGTACAAGATTTATTTATCACCTAATATACCTAGGATTAGTAGATAATATTATTTTTAACACTTGTCTTTTGCGGCGTGAATGAGGAGTAATAATGTATGATGTTATACTCCATCACACTTTTCATTGTGATAAGTTACTAGTAAATGAGATATAATCATAGCTAACCTTTAATTATATTTATTTTATTTTCATTTTTTTCATTTTAATTTTTGTTGGTGTAATATTATTTTCTTATTTTTATAATTATGTTTTAATTTTGATATTATTGAATAAATGTTGGATGTAAATCTCTCCCACTTAGACTCCTTTTTCCGATATATGTAATTTGGTCATATATATTTTCTTATCAGAGTATTTTTTATAATTTGTTATAGGGAATATCCCTGATGAAAAGGGATGCCAACCCTTTTATCTTGATCTGGAAGGATTTTAAACCCTCAATGAATGTGTTTTCAAACTTCCCTTCATTACAAGAATAATATGGGAACCAACTTATAGCTAATCAATTCCACTAAGGTGTTTCATGCTTATACCATACCTATTGAAATTGCATTGAATTTAATACACCATATTATTGATCATAATCATACATGTGATAAAGTTTTACTTGTAGTCAACTCAAACAAATGGATTTAAGATTCTTCATTTGAGATACCTATGAATAATTCAAAGTGATTGACAATTAAGGAAATAATGGAACCATATATAAAATGGACCTACATCATTGTGGTGTTGTGTCCAATTCATCAAGTGTTCGAAGTAAAATTGAATATGATGGAGACAGTTGGCCTGATCGACATGTCAGGGAAAAAATATAATTTCATGGACTATCTTGTCAACATTATCTAAACAAATTGAAAAAATGCTAAAACTATGACATTCCTATCAAATCCCCTTATGTAATCGTTTTGATATCTCTAGCAAGAGTCTCAATAACTCAGGATACTACATTTAAAAACATAATTATTCCTTCCATGAAAACTTACAAGTGTTTCACCACAAACTTGTTGAGAATATGAAATTTATTCTCCCATAAGAGATATTTAAAAACTAAGTAGATAACCTAAAGGATGCCTCCACAAATGGAAAGTCACTCAATACATTCATTTGACCTCACCTCCATCATCTTACATTCAGTTGAACTTGGTTACGACTGATGTATGGTATATGGACAATGAGTAGGTGTAACCTAAAGTGCTAGTCACATAAATTGACTACACTCATTATTTTTGGAGAATTGACCTCAAAATAAAATAAAATAATCAACCTACTAAAGCCATCACTCCATCGTATTGAAGAACTAATCAATCCATTAACTAATAGAGATATAGAAATGCCAAAGAGGAAGAGTTATACACTCATCGATTCAAAGTCATTTTGACAGTTCCTAGAACATTACAAACAAAAAGATTGCACAAAAGAAGCCAATCAAATAAGCTTCATAGCAAGCCGAAAAAAAATAAACAATATTTTGGAATTAACTAAACCAAATTACTTTTGAACGCCTCCTTCAATGAACCAAAATAAAGAGACAAAATAACACAAGAAAGGTGCTACGGCAAACATACATGATGCAATATTGATGCAGTAAAAGCTGCATCTACCCACATTATGCAAATAAAATTGCATGTCACACTATGTTCCAGGAATTTTATAATTCCATACTTAGTGAAACCTTCACAAGTCAAGGTTTAATGCTCCTTCAATAAACTCTTATGCGAAAATATTTGATTTAACTATCCAAAGTCTGGACCTTTTCAAACCTTTGAGTGGAACCTTATAAATCCTTCATAATCTTTGGTTAATTCTTATTACATACACATCTTAACCATACTATGGATTTTTGGCTTCAATTAAAACTCAACTTAAACCATAATACATTAATCCCACCTAATTCTATTATAATTCCCATATAATAGAAATATTTCATAAACCACACTTAAAACTTACCTTTCCTCCATTCCACAAACCTTTGCACATATATCGATGCTCTCCTTAGCAAATTAAATCTTCGTCGTCAATCTCAATCCTCAATCTGATGGTTGTAGCGCAATAACTCGCACCAACTAACCTAGCCAGGCTCCATTGTTTATTTCTCCTACCTCAATCCAACTGTGATCATGCCATATCACGTGATTATATGCACAACCAATATTAGATAGAGAGCATGTGAGAAAATTGGTTTTCTCATGCTACATGTCAACCCCTTAGGTTAATCGCATGAAATTGTAGAATACCATTTACAGATTTTAGGGCACGAGAGATACGGCTGACCACTTGCAAAGACTGCTCCATCCTTCTGCTAACACGTGGTTTTAATCTCCAGTATTCGTCTTCCGTCAATATCATCCATCGATTTGGACGATCTGGCAGTTCTCGTTCTCTGCTATTTAATTCTTTCTACATCGTTGATCTTCTGTGTGCGACTTGACTGGTCAATGACTTTGCTCTGGGCTCGATCAATCCATACATTACATCGAAGAATTCAACCACAAAACTAGGTTGAAGCAACGATTTCTTATTCCTTTCACTGATTTCGGCATTTGATTGTTCTTCTGCTTGACTCCTTCCTGAGCTTTGTTTTGTGTATTACTTAAACGCTATCACATCTGACCTTCAACATTGACCCTTCAATCATATTCGAATGATCAGACCATTATCCTTCACTCTCCACCTTTGCGTTCTGCTTTAATTCCACCTGCATACATATACTATGTAGAATTAATCTAATTCACACACAATTTATAATCTCATTACTCAATCCACACCACACAACTCAGGAATCGAATTCTTTGTCTTTATAAACAATTATTTACAAATGAAACTCTCTCTCTGGCCTAATTTTCTAATTAGTGGCCTTTTTCCTTTCCTACCCGTAGGCTTACAGTCAAACCCCATCTAATATTTGAACTCTGATTCTCACTCTAACTCACTAACTAACTAACTCTCTCTATGCCTTTTAGGCTTACATTTATACAAAAGGTTTTGTAACCCATTTCGCTTCAGATCCTTAATCTTTTGAACTAAATCCTGAATACCCTCTAAGTCCATTTTTGACTCAACTAATCCCTAAGGATCCTCTCTAGTTCCACAAACTATGAAACCAATTCCTAATCTAAGATTTACAATTGATTTCCAAATCTCTCAATCCCTATGGAACCTTAACTAGCCTAAATCTCTCATGTTTTCCAACGTTTGAGAACATTTACAATACTCCTAAAGATATCTAATTAATTCCTATTCTTAATATCTCTCATAAACTTACTTAAGAACATTAATAATTTCATTAATTTAATACTTAGGAAACCAACTTCCTTGAAAACATAAGAACCCCTATGTCTACTAAAATACAATGAAATTGCTGAGCTGAATGCTCTTGCATCAGACTCCCAAGGTTGAAAACATTCATGATCTCTAGATTATGCGTTCTCATATGTTAATAGAAAACCTCGAGGGTCCCAAACTTTAGTTTATAGTTGTCTGAATGCTCTGTTCCTTTGTCGTTGTTATATGTTTGTTGTCTTCTATTTCATCTTCCTCTCCTGGTCAATCAGTTTCAAATTCTGATCGACCATTCTTCATGTTGCTGTCAATCTCCTCCATCTATACTGCTTCATCATTAATTGGCATAATTCTTCAATCTCTATCTCCAGCACATCCTTGGGCTAGTACATACTCTGCCATTTGTTGTTGTACTCTATCCACTCATCTTCAAACTATTGTTGAGTACCCTCTCTTTGAAGTTGTTGAATTCTTACTATCGCCCTTTCATCGTTACCCTCTTATGACTTTCCAAACAACCTCTATTCAATATCTGTAAATTTACTTTCAAAAAATAAATTTTCTTCCAATTCCCCTTGTACTTGATTCCCCTCAAATACCTCACTATGCTATTCATCAATTCCAACATATTTTCCTTCCTCTTCTTTAACAACCCTCAGTAATTATCCTTCACATCCTTGACTGATTCTAACAGTTAATTTAATTTCTTCAAGCACGGTATCTTCATGCTTTTATTTTTCCTAATTAGCATGTCTGACTTGGAAACTTCTAGTCTTCTTTAGTTCTAAAACTGAATCTTCAACTTGAAACATGTCTCTCTCATTTTCATCAAATCTTGTAATCATAAAACAATTATCAAAAAAAATATATCGCCTCATTACCTCTTCTTCCTTTGGCAATATTTCAGTATGCTGCTCGGACTTTTTCTCCTCTATCAGCACATTAGTATGCTGATTCCACCTCTTTAAAGAATTCTCCAAAGGACTCTCGAAACTGTCAGTGAGTTTCTCTTCCACACTATTTGCTTCAATGATGTCCTTCTGCTCTTGTCCACTGTAGTGAACTGCTTCATCTGCAATCACACTGTCATACTCTGAGTTTTCCAACAAATATTCCAGCTATTCAATTTCTCTTTGACACTTCATAAGTACTTCATCATCACTTATAATTCCTACATTTATGCACAAATTATTAGTTTTAAAATTACAAGGTTCACCCGTCTCCACTATTACTTCACATATCAGTTCTTCAGACTGAATCTCATCTCCCTATTTCACAAGAAATTGTTCCTGCGTTGTAACAACTTCTACAAATTATGCTACACTTTATCTCTGTGTGCCTCCTATTTGTCAGATTTAAAATCTGATCTCCTCTTGCCTATATACATACCTCCAAAACATAACTTGTTCTAAATTTTCTCAAAGAATTTTTCATGTAGAATTTCTTTGTTCAACTCCGACACCAAAAAATGACATAGCAAAAGCTGCATCTACCCACATTATGCAAATAAAACTACATGTCACACTATGTTCCAGGAATTTTATAATTCCATACTTAGTGAAACCTTCACAAGTCAAGGTTTAATGCTCCTTTAGTAAACTCTTATGTGGAAAAGTTTGATTTAACTATCCAAAGTCTGGACCTTTATAAACCTTTGAGCAGAACCTTATAAATCCTTTATAATCTTTGGTTAATTCTCATCAACCACGCATATTAACCATACCATGGACTTTAGACATTGGTTATAACTCAACTTAAACCATAATACATTAATCTCACTTATTTCTATTATAATTCCCATATAATAGAAAAATTTCATAAACCACACTTAAACCTTACCTTTCCTCCATTACACAAACCTTTGCACATACATCAATGTTCTCTTTAGTGCATTAAATCTTCAACATCGATCTCATTCCTTAATCCAGTGGTTGTCACGCAATAACTCACACCAACTAAACTAGCCAATCTCCATTGTTCATTTCTCCTACCTCAATCCAATGGTGATCTCGCCATATTGCGCGATTACATGCACGACAAACATTACATTGAGAACGCACGAGAAAAGTGGTTTTATCATGCTACGTGTCAACCCCTCAGGTTAATCGCGTGAAAACATAGAATACCATTTATAGCTTTTAGGGCACACGAGATATCATTGACCACTTGCGAAGACCGCTCCATCCTTCTGCTAACACATGGTTTTAATCTCCGCCATTCATCTTCCGTCAATATCATCCGTAGACTTGGCTGATCTGACGGTTCTCGTTCTTTGTGTTTAGTTCTTTCTACGTTGTTGATCTTCCATGTGTAACTTGACTTTTCAATGACTTTGGTCTAGGAAATCCACACATTGCATCGAAGACTTCAACCACAGAACCAGGTTGAAGCAAGGATTTCTTATTCCTTTCACTGATTTCGATCTTTGATTATTCTTCTGCTTCACTCCTTTCTAAGCTTTGTTTTGTGTATTATTTAAACGCTATCACATCTGAACTTCAACTTTGATCCTTCAATCGAATTCAAACGATCAGACCACTATCTTTCATTCTCCACCTCTGTTCTGCTTTAAGTCCACCTGCATACATATACTATGTAGAATTACTCTAATTCACACACAATTTATAATTCCATTAAGCAATCCACACCACACAACATGGGAATCAAATTCTCTGTCTTTAT
The DNA here is from genome assembly GCA_031772625.1 of Pinus tabuliformis. NCBI lineage: Eukaryota > Viridiplantae > Streptophyta > Pinopsida > Pinales > Pinaceae > Pinus > Pinus tabuliformis. Next base: position 463,011,041 of record CM062813.1, read on the forward strand.
AAACAATTATTTACATAATGAAACTCTCTCCCTAGCCTAATTTTCTAGTCAGTGGACTTTTTCCTTTCCTTCCCATAGGCTTACAGTCAAACACTATCTAATCTATGAACTTTGATTCTCACTCTAACTCACTAACTAACTAACTCTCTCTATGTCTTTCAGCCTTACATTTATACAAAAGGCTCTGTAACCCATTTCGGTTCAGATCCTTAATCTTTTGAACTAAATCTTGAATATCCTCTAAGTCCACTTTTGACTCAACTAATCCCTGAGGATCCTCTCTAGTTCCACAAACCATGAAACCAATTCGTAATCTAAGATTTACAATTGATTTCCAAATCTCTCAATCCCTATGGAATCTTAACTAGCCTAAATCTCTCATGTTCTCCAACATTCGAGAACATTTACAATATTCCTCACAATATCTAATTAATTCATATTCTTAATATCTCTCATAAAATTACTTAGAAACCTTAATAATTTCATTAATTTAATACTCAGGAAACCAACTTCCATGAAAACACAAGGCCTCCTATGTCCACTAAAATACAATGAAATTGCTAAACTAAATGCTCCTGCATCAAATATTCATCGTTTTTATTGCTCCCCTTTGCTAAATATGGGAACAAAACATTGCCATATCGTACCTCGTCAGCATATAAAATAATTCTTACTTATTTGTTAAATATGGTTGCAAAATGTGTCATACTACATCTCATCATCATGTCAAATAATTTTAACCTAATGCAATAGAACTTTTATGGAATGTTGAAATAAATGTGTTACCATATTTTAGTTAATTTTATTCGAAATTTGCCAAAAAAAAATAAAATAATAAGATTAATTTTCAGTTATATATTGCATCTCATCATCATATGCAATAATCTTAACTTAATACATTAGAATTTTATGTGATGTTTGAAAATTTACCAAAAAAATAAAACATTATAATTATATTTTATTTATTCTTTAAAAATGATAAAATCTTTAAATTTATTTATACATTAGAAATATATCTTATATTATAATATATATGCCATATATTAAAAAATTATAATATATATATATATTCCAACCAGAAAAGGCATAGACAAGCCTAACTAAACGAAACAATAAATAATTCAATCATGTGAAGGTGGGTTTAATTACTTTATTAGATGGCGTGGTGTACTGTGGTCATAAGAGTTCAAATCTGACACCAGTTTCTTGGTCCTCCTTAACCGGGCCTCCAACGAAGCTTTCCGCATCGAACTCAAACAAGTTCCGACACTCATGACGATGTTGAAATATAAATTTATTTGGCCGACCAACACCGCTTATTCTTGTCCCGCTCGTTTTATATTTATTGGATTCACCTTCGTTTTTCTTTTAGCCTTTCTCTACTTTTGATGCGATATTTTCATCTGTTCGTCTCTCATCTGATCCTAATGAGAATATTTTAGTTGAATTGGTAAAACTATGAATAATTTTAAAATTCTAAGTCATTTTGTAAAGTTAAATTATTTTACGGTTGATTGTACGATGAGTTTTGTTCAAATTCTGACTCAAGTTTTGAAATTATATATATATTAAAAAATGGATAGATGATATATTAGATACTTGGCCTTAATGTTAAAAAGTGGATTACAAAAGGTGAGTGTCATTCCACAAGTCCCGCACAATCATGCAAGACCATGGCGTTTATATTTAGCTTACATCTCTTTTTGCCTGCTACTATGTAATCTATTTTAGAGATTTTCCCAACTTTATGGATACATACAAATTGATTTAACAAAAGGCAGTAAAACATGACAGCTATTTAAATTAAGGAATTGGTTCCCATGATTCCTGTCCTCCTCTGAGTAAGGCTTTAGCCATAAGGAGGGCTGCATTGTTGCCTTTGATGTCTACCTCCTTGTTATTAGCTCTCAACACATGATAGAAATTCAACTTTCAGAAAGAGTCTCTAAGATCTGTTACTCTGAAAATCATCCTTGCCAGCCTTAGATCCATTGGCTTAGAATGAGTCACCATAATGTTAATTATTACCTGGGAGACCCAATTACATTTGCTTCCTTGATGTTCACCATTTTCATAATCTTAAGTCCTTGGAAAAGAGCCAAAGCCTCAGCTTGAATGCTAGAAGCTATGCTCCGGCCCCAGGTGAAACTGTGTATCCTTATGCCATCAGGATTCAAAATGACGCCTCCAGCACCAGCTCTTCTAGGATTGGCCTTTGCTGCCCCATCAAAAAGAGGGAGAATCTTTGCTGATCTGTGGCCCGATCCTTGAAGTCATTTGTTGAAACTCTTATTTTCCAATCTTTGGGGAGGGAGATACTATTTGCACTATTTTGGAACTAGAGTTCGAGAGAGGAGCCCCAATTTAAATCTTGTTGGATGAAATTTAAGTCATCTTTAATATCTCTCAGACTTTCTTTAAGCTGGATTTTAATCTTAACTACCACAAACTTGGCCTCCTGTTCATAGCTTCTAAAAATCCTTTTATTTCTCTCAAGCCAAACCTACCAATAGATTACTTTAGGGAGAGCAGTGCAAGCAGCTTTGATAATTTTCTTTTTTGGGGGAGACCCAGGATACCTTTGCAACTATTTAGTAAAAATATCGAGAATGGAGGAAGGAAACACGATGCTGGAACTCAGGGTTCCCAACAATTCTGTCCAAATTTGTAGAGTAAAGGTGCATTCAAGCATCAGATGAATTATGCTTTCCTGGTTTACCTTACAAAGGCTGCACCTTGAAGGACCATGAAAACCACGTTTTTGGAGATTCTCATCTGTCAAGATTTTGGAGTGACATAGTAGCCAGTTGAAGAAGTCTATTTTAGGCAAGGTGGGATAATGCCATATCCCTTTCCAAGGCTCAATGTTTGTGGCCACATGGGGGCACTCACATAGCTTGGCATAACCTTGAGCAACACTGTATCCACCAGTTTGCGTGCCCCATCCTCTTGTGTCCCTTTTTCGAGCCAGCAATGGAGACAGGTCGTGGAGCTTGGAAAACAGAATCTTGCCCTCCATAGATAGTTCTAAGGGAGATTGAAGATTCCACCCAGCCCAGCGAGAGTTCCGCCAAGATGAAATGTCCCAAAGAGTTCGCATTCCAACCTCATTCATCCATCTGCGCAGCGTTTAGAGTGAACGACAGTCTCCTAGTGGCTCAGTATTCAAAAGTTTATCTGTCTAGAGGTTGATCCTTTTTCCATTACCTGGAGCCCAGAAGGCATGATCTTTGATGAAAGAGCAGGCTTTGCTGCAAAGCTTCAGAAGATTTTAGTAATATATTTTTTTTTTATTGAGAGGAATTTAATAGTTGTCTTATTGTGACTTGTTTTTTTTGGTAGCATGGGTTATTAGATAAAAAATTTTGCAAAGGGAGCTAAGCCTAGGCCTCTCAAGTTTCAACAATTTCACTTTTTTCAAGATTACCAACTAAAGTCTCTGATAGACAACTTTAATAATAATAGTTAAAAAGATTAACATCAAGCTAGGAGCATTTATTTTGAAGCTTCACAGAAAAAGAGCCCAAAACATCAAGGAGATGAAGAAGCAATCTGTTCCATAGGCTATCTTTAACCTCAGGAATGTTAAAAGAATTTCTTTCTTTTTTTCAAGCACTTAAATTTAGTGGTTTTTTAATTTAATTCGTAAACATAACCTTGTTTGTTTGATAATTAAATAAAAGAGATATTAAAAATTTAGAATTGAAAAAAATGAACATCAATCCATCTTAAGTATGGATCTCACATGAGCCAAGAAGAATCAAATTTCTTCAGGTACAAACATTTTTAGAGTGCAAAATATAATGTGTTATTTTTCATTGTTGAAATCGTATTTATGAATGCTAAATAAAATATATATAAAACCAAAAAAAAAAATTAACCATAAAATTTTTGAAAAGTATAAGGCACATTTTTTTACTTCTAATTACTTTACAACATGTTCCAAATAATATTTATTTTCTTACACATCTCTTCTAATTACTTTACAACATGTTTTAAATAATATTTGTTTTCTTACACATCTCTTATAATGATGAACTGAGTGTCTCTCTTCAACAAATCATGTTAGTTATTGATACTATTGATCAACTAATAATAAAACTACAAACATACAACGCAGTGACAATTAGGCTACAAACATGATAAATAGTACACTCTAAAAATCCCTATAGATCCGTTAATACACTCTAAAAAATAGTGTGCCATGCCCATAAATTCATCTCCTCCTTGCCCACCATTTACACACGGCAACTCCTATTTCAGACCCCATAGAAAAGTTAATGCAGTCTGACATGCAAGGGGAATAGCAGTTTCCTTGCTGCTAAAGTGCCAAAGTCAACTTTGAGGGAAATATAAATGCAAGGAAACTGCTATTCCCCTTGCATGTCAGACTGCATTAACTTTTCTATAAGGTAAGAAATAGGAACTGCCACTTCCACACGGCTACGACATAGCTCCTCGAACACAATTAATGAAATATGTACATGGTGGTAGGGGCCCCAATAACTGCATTTAATGCCACCTTCCCACCATATTTCAAACGCTTATTTCAAACTCTTCCGCACAAGAATCAACATATTTCAGAGTCGAATTATTATCAAACGTGGTTTTACCAATTGTTCTGGTTCCTCAGGTTTGGAAAAACCAAGTGTAACATTAATTTATTCACTTTACCGAGTTTTCTTAAGTTTCTGATCCAATTGCTTTATGCAAAAAAACAAATTTTATTATATTTTCGATTCAGAATTCCAAGCGGAAGAGTTGAAGTTTTTTATAATAAAATTGTGTTAATTAACTTTTTAATATTAATTTAGTTTATATAAACATATATTAGTTGTGTCATACAATGAAAGAAATTATATTAATTGTTTCACAAAATTAAACCGGAGTTATTGTTAACATATAAAATGACGTTGGACTCATGTTTTTTTTGGACGTGCTTCTCTAAAAAAGCTTCATATTTATAGCATTGAAAATGCATTGGATTCGTTGATTTTGAAGAACTAAGTACTGTTCTAATAGTCAATGGAACCACTAAGAGTCAATGAAATTATTTGCAGTTTTGGATAGAGAATACATTACAATAATATTATTTTAATTTGGTGTTATTATTGATAGTAAATAATTGGTTACGTAAAGTTGGAAAGAAAAATGTGAATGTTTTAATGTATTATTATTTTTAATTTAAATAGTTAGTATTATTTGTAAATTTCTCTAAATATTTTTAAAAATGTTATCTTACTATATATGGAATATTATCATGTACTTGGTGTAACAAAAATCTAATAAAATCATTTTCTTATAAAAATTTATAGTGTTTCTTTAATTTTTAATAAGCAAAAGAGTTTCAATTCATTTTTGCTAACTAGTTGTCATATGGGTGAAAAAAATCCACAAGAAATAATGTTTAAATATCCATGAATCTCATAGTCAAAGGTAGAGTAGGAGATAAGATCATAATGCTAAAAACAAATTGCTAAGTAATTGTAAAATTATTTTAACATTCCCGTTGTTATAATTAATTGTAAAAAAAAATATTACTTAAAGGTTAAGATCAAATTAATATTAATTGTAAAAAAAATTATTACTTAAAGGTTAAGATCAAATTAATCAATAAATATTACTGTTCTAATGCATTATTATTTTCAATATAAATAATTAGTGTGAATTGTAAACATATATAGACATTTTTATCATCCCAGTTGAATAGTTAGCTCCCATTAATCTATATCGAGGGTATTATTATGCATTTGAGGCAAGAGAGGATTTAATAAAATTTCTCTTTTATGAAGGGTTTTTAATTTGTAGTGTTCTTGATTTCTAGTGGGAAAGATAAGATCCATTGATTTTTGCCAAAGAGGCCTCATGTGGGTGAAAATATTCCAAAGGAAAAAAATTCTTAAATATTCATGAATTGTTTTTTTGTAATATATCCTTAATAAGTGATTAAATACAATTATGAAAATAAGAGCATATTGAAGAGTTGAGGAAATATTTTTTATTATGTTTATGGGATAAGAAAATTCTAACACAATGTTTAAAAAAAAAAACTTCTCTTAATCATTTTAGGGTATTTAGCTATGATGCTTTATACTTGTTTCAAAGAAGAATATAAGTAAGCCATATCAGGAAGTTGAAAATTGTATCTTTATTGAATTTAAAAAATGTTATAGGCTTTGGAACTCAAAAACTAAGAAGGTTATGTATAGTTGAGATGTGGTATTTAGAGAAGTCGAAGATGATTTCAAACAAAAAGTCCTACTAAGGGACAAAGAACTAGAAAGACAAAATTTGAATTGAATGATGATGAATAAAACTCTACATAAGAATAAGAATCGGAAGAATAAAATCCACAAAATCTGATACTATGAAGATCTGTTCAAGAAAGAAGGCAACTAGAAAGATATACTCCACCTCATTTCTATTCAAATTTCTCTTTCTTTATCATTGATAATGATCCTATAATTTTTAGAGAGACAATGGATTCACATGATAGAAAATTATGGAAAAAGGTCATGGTTGAAGAAATGACAGCCTTGGACAAGAATGGAGCTTAGGATCTAATGGATTTGCTATTTGGCAGCAAATCCAGTAGCAACAAAAGGGTGTTTAAAAGTAATTTGAATGCACAGGGGAGATTGAAGAAATACAAATCTTGATTAGTAGCAAAGATTTATTCTCACATAAAAGAAATTGATTTTGGTGATATTTGTTTCTCATGTTGCCATCTTAATTTTTATTAGATTTATTTTATTTTTTGTCGCTTCTTTTGGTCTTGAAGTAGAAAAATTGGACATGAATACAACATTCCTACATAAGGATTTCGAATAATAAATGTACATGAAGTAGCCAAAAGATTTTTCTGTCAAAGGAAAGAAAGAACTAATATGCTAGATGAAGAACACCCTTTGTAGTTTAAAACTATATAATTTCTCATTTGTGACTAATAAGAAATAAATAGATATGAATATTGAGCCTTATTTAAAGGTGTTTTTAAAATTGTTCTAGCATCATTATTGTGTATTGAAAGCAAAGTTTGTTTGTACCTTTTAGAGCATGAATATTAAAATAATCTTCAATAGAGCACACACTTCATATAAAATATAACACACACACACAACAAACTGACACTTACCAAAAGCCTCAAACTATAATATCCTCATCCCCTTAATTCACATTTGAAATTGTATGTGCATTTTTTCTTATATGAGTAATACACTTTAAACGAGTTGCATATAAACTATACCTGTGATATTCTTTGGAATTTTCCTAAAGTTCTTGACATAAATGTCCATGATTATAATACGTAAATGATGTAAATGCCCATAATTATTTCTTTCATTACATGCTTGTTAGTAGCTTGATGATGTCCTTCATGTAGTGATCTCACAATATAGTGAGAAAGAGTCCTTAATAGACACTTAAATTTTGTTTTATTGTTTAAAATTTCTAGGTTTTAAGGTTTTCTATGGCCACCACATAAAGAATTGTCATAAATGAAAAAGGTATAACTCATATAATAAAGAGTTTTGTATTTTAATCTTTACTTCTTCTAATAGGAATCATTTCTCAACATTCTTAGAAGAATCTTTGAAAGGCCCAAATGACAAACTAAACAAAAACTCAATTTTACATTACTTTTTTATTTTCTCAACACACTCTTTTAATAAAAGATATACAAATATCATTTACAAATGAGTTTTACAAACCCCAATATCCATAAAAATTGGCTTATCCAAAGAGATAGCAAGTGATATATTTATATTTATTTTTCATAAATATTTATAATTATTTAAATTTAAGTCACTTGCATTATTTATGTTTATTATAATAAATTGATATACATTATTATGTTAATAGACATGTTTATTTTGGAATATAGTTTTCAAAATTTTAATTTAGATATCAATAATTATTAAGTAGATGGTAAAGATTTAACATCTACGAAAATATGTTAGAATATTCATAAATCAAAGTTTGAGATTTATCTTGAAAGTAGTTATGAATTTTTTTGCTTTTTAATTAAATTAATTAATTTAAGAAAGAAAAAGGTCATACCATGGTAATGGTCCATAATATTATAACAAAAGCTATTTAGAAATTAAGATTCTCCATGGTAAGGTGGTGTTGAATTTCCATGGTTAATAATCTTGTTACATATTTTTTTTTAAATATATTATTCATATATTAATTATAATAATAATAATAATAATAAGAATAATAAGAATAAAAGAAGTTAATTTTTATGTGTTTTCTTTCAAAATTTTCTAGATGAAATGTATCTTAAGGTAATTGTTTGATGTCTATCAACATTTATCAACAATTTAATCTATATGGTCATTCTAGTTTATACATAAACATATGTCCTTTTATCATCCAAAAATTACCATATATTAGTCGCTTAAATCAAGAGGATTATAACTGTAACTAAGCTATAACTTAATTTTTTATAAGATATAACTTAAAATATATTATAAAATTATTTTAATATCCCATGAATTATAGTAATAAATAAATTTGTGATTTAGGTTGTTATTTTCTTTTATTAAAATTAAGATGGAATATTATTATAAAGTATATAGTGTCATGAATTCATAAATGCTATTTAAATTGAAATCATTTTTCATTTTTTTATTAAATTTAAAATTATTTTTAATAATAAAAATAATAATTTAATTTTAAAGCTATGGTTCTTTGTGAAATAAGAGATTTTATCCACATAACAATTTGGTTAAAAAATAGATTTTAGAAAGGTCTGCATACTCTACTCCATCTAGATTTGAATTATGACAATTTAAGAGAAAATTTTAATATTAGAAGAGTCTTCAATAGAGCACACACTTTATATAAAATATAGCACACACACATAACAAACTGACACTTACCAAAAACCTTAAAGTATAATATCCCCATCACTTTAACTCCAATTATCACTTCTTTACCTATATGTTTTTTTTATTTCCTCTTCCAAGGAAATTATCTTCCTCTCAATTTCTTAATAAATATTTTTCTTCTCATACATATATCCCTCATTGTATTTCATATATTTATTTCTTTAAATTATCCTTAATGTCTTTTAGTTCCAATTTTTATTTTCTTATACACACATAAGTATGAAAATTAGGTAATGTTAGTTAATAATTATGAAGCAAAATTGAAAGGAGAATGATATTAGAATATTCGCATGCAAAGCATCACTTATATCTATAACATTTCATTAAAACTTTATAATGGTTATAAAAATTAGGTTGAAATCAATGAAATTACATATAATATGAAGATAAGTATATATGATGATTAATTTTAAGTAACAACCACTAAAAATGATGAATAATATAGATGAAAATTTAGACTCTAAATTGTGGAGAGTTGAAACTTGAGACTTCCATATATGCCAACTTTCATATCTATGCACATATATAGAAGTTGCGCATATATGAAAGTCATCTTCCATATATGTGCAATGTCTTTATATGCATGTTGATATGAAAACATACACACACAAAAGTCACACGTATAAATAAATGAGACTGAATATAGAAAAATCAACTTCTATATATGTGCTTGCATATCTATGTGCATTTATAAAAACTACACATACACAAAGTCTGCCCTCACAAAGCCTTACAAAACTTCCCCGCTTTGGGAGAGGTGTTATGTATCTCCCTTTGATCCCTCTTCGAAGGGCACACCATCTCATACGTCAGTGTCAGGTAGTGTTAGGCAGTGCTCTTCAACCCCTTCCACCTGAGTGACTCATTACAAGTCACCCCCTAACATCAACATGGTGGCACTACCTACACAGTGGTTTACCTAAAAAGTATAAAATATTTATCTAAAAAAGAGACTTCCATGATTAGTGATATGCATTAATAAATACCATAATATTTACTCAAACAAAGTTGTTTTCAATGCAATTTGTATAGTCGTTTGAAGAATGACTAAGTAGGAGAGAATTAACGAATTGGAATTTTAAGAACCAGAGGATATGATACTATTTTTAGTAGAAGACTTAACATGGATAAAGGTTGATGGGGACCCAATTGCAGTTATTCCATATTGTCAACTTGAGCAGAGATCAATTGAATGAATGTGCACCCACTCAATTTCTTCTTAAGTCTCATTGAAGTAAAAAAGTAGAGGATATCAAACAAACCTATTTTTCAACATACGTGGAGCATGCCATGTGAGTATTTATATATTTTTATAATATACGTATAATTTTTTCAATATGCATAAATGTTATATCTAATTTGCTGTAATTTTTTTACATATAGTTATTAGTGTGCATATGGTCCGGAGTCCAAAAAAATAATTATGAGTGCATCTTCAAATCAAAAGAGAAACTACAATTGACATGAAAGTATTAAAGTTAGTTCCCAAAGTCACCTCATTGTGCGACAGCTTCAACTTAGACCAGATGATGTTGTAATAATATATACTACATGTAGGCATATTGATAAATCCAATGTTGTTTGTCATGGAAAAGATGCTATCGGTAGGCCTCTTAGATTCAGTTATGGACCACATTTAACAAGGTTATGCGATCTAGTGTCCAAAATTTCATTCAAATATGTTTTAACATTTGAATGATATGGGACAAGTTCATCTATGATGTGAAGGTTGGATCTGGTGAGTTATACACAGGGATATTTTGAGATACATACATGATAAGGTAAGATATATTGAGAATTTATAATGACACCCTAAGGCTAGAGTATATTAAAGATAAAATTGATCCAAACTATGTAGAATGTTGGTATAAGGAACACCCTAAGAGTTTTTTCTTCTACCAGAAACAAGATTTTGTTGAAAACATCCATTTCATCATATGCATACAAACAAAATGGATGTTTTCAATGATGCTCAAATACTCTCACAATAATATTGTCTCAATGGATTCAACATTTAGTACAAATAAGTATGGTGTGAGTACATATTTATCCTAAATAAGATTAATTCATTCAACCTCATTTTAATGCATGTATGTTATATAAATATAATTATGTACATTGTTTGTAATGTAGTATCAACTTTACACCTTAATGGTTTTTTACGAACATTACAATGGGGTTCCACTAGCTTCGGTGATATATTTAAACAATACTATAACTGATATTTTTAAATGGATGATAGCCTTATTTTCCATTGGAAAGAAATAGTGACCATATTGTTGAAATTTCTAAGTCTAACCCGTTAGAAATTCCTCCAGCATTATCTGCTTTATTTCACCTACTTTCTTATTCCTTTAACAAGTTATTTAACCATATAGATATTGAAAATAAACACAAGTCCAGTCTCAACTCATCTACACATCATGAAATAAAATAATAGACAAACACACAAGGGACATTGTTATTTTTGGACAATCGTCCCCAAAAAACCCCAACTTGGGAAGACTGGTGCAGTAGCGCTGAGGGTTTTATTATTAATAAACTTTCTTGAGTACAACTAGGGTGCTAAACTAACACACCCAATAGAAATATCTATCTAGCAGTAATACCTCTCTTCAGAAGCAAATATTTAGCAAGCCTGCTTCGCGAAAATCCTTCCAACGCTTCTCTTAGGCTCTACCTCAGCCCTCCTGGTCTTTGTATAGCTCTGAAACACCCTACATCAGCCCTATGTTGCTCTGGGTTGGCTCTCTGGTCTTTTGCGTCACCCACACAGACCCTACTAGCCTCTGCGTAGTCTCTCTAGCCCTCTGCATGGATCCTGCTAGCTCTGCGTAGCCTCATCAATCACTGTGCTTGTTGGGTCCCTATAATACTAGTGATTACCCCATTACTATTGTATTTATACCCCTTATTAATATTGTTGTGCCCCTATTGCCCCCATATTGTTATTACTGTGCCCCATAGAATCCCTCTATTGTTATTTTTGTGGCTTTATATTATTATTAGGTCGGATGGATTATATTGTGACTCCTTAGACTCCTATATATAGAAAGGAGGTTTTGTCATTTGAATCATCCAAGAATTGTTCATTTATGTAATGTAAAGGAGGTGTCCCCCTCGAAGAGGCTGAATTCTAAGGCGTTGACCTATCTTTTCTATCTTTTCTTGAGCTGGTTTCATAACATTTGGTATCAGAGCTTTGGATTCTAGGGTTTCGCTGCTCCAAACAGGTCATCGTGGAATTTTCGCTATAACTTTTTTTCTGCAACATTTCAGAAGTTACAAAAAAAACACATTTGAGAAGAAATCACACTGAACCTTGGGTCTGTATTTCAGAGCGTTTCGCGTTATATTTGCGGAGATATGATCTGAGGAAGTTGGTCTTTTTGCAGACTCCTGAATTACATTCCAAACAGGTGACCTGGGGAAAATCATCATAAATTTCTCTCTGGGGATCAGATTGAAATTTCGTAAGAAGGTACAAAAAGAGGATGGACTCTAGTTTCTTGTATGCATTTTTTAGATCCAAAGGTCAAAACAGTGACTCGTGCCACGTCGTACAAGTTCGCTCCACTGAACTAGTCTATAATCAAGTCGCTGTGGGAGAATTCACATAACTCTTCCGTGGAGAATACAATTTGGGTGAGACTTGCGGCAATGGAAAGAGGACACAGAGGGATATTGTAGGTCACAAATTCAGAACTAGATGATTGAAAAATACAGAGATACATCAGAGGCAATATCGAGCTCCTACAAGGTGAAAAAAGGTGTGTAGATTTTCTTAAATTTTTGCTTAAGATCGGTTTGAAAATTATTTTGAAGGAATTATTATCGGTAACTGATGCCCCGAGGAAATAAAATGCAAACACCTAGTAAGGAACTTGAAAGCTCTAGCATGAATCATGAAGAAGAGGAAGAAATGCTACATGATATATCAAAATTACAAGAACAAGTGCAACAAATGTCACGCTCACAAAAGCTAACAGAAGCTAAGATAAATGGCATGGAATCTAAGATAAACGGCGTGGAAGCTAAGATGGATGATTGGAAGACATATTTGAAGACAATAATTGAAGAATTGAAGATATATTTGAACAAAAACTTGAAGACAGCATGACATATATGAAGACAGATTTGACAAATTTTCTACAAGAAATACTTACTAATGGTGAAAAGGTAGTAAAGGAAACTCATGATGCGAAAAAAATAAATGTTAATCATAATATCATAGACTCTAATGTTGGATCGAAGACTCACCATATTCTAAAAATCGATATGAGGAAGTTTGATGGCAAGGATCCCGCCACATGGATATTACAGATGGAGCAGTTCTTCGATCTCAATAATGTGCAAAATAAACAAAAGGTACGTATGGAAACTTTATATTTGGAACCAAATCAGTTTGTATGGTATCAATGGCTTTGCTCTCGTAAACAATTTGTCACTTGGGCAATTTTTACGGAATAATTCATAGCACATTATGAGGATACAAAAAGAAATACTTTTTTTAGCTAATTGATAAGTCTCAAACAAAAGGGTTTAATAATGGACCACATTGAGGAGTTCCAAAAATTGAACATAAGGGTAAAAGATATTCCAGAGGAGCATATGATTGATGTGTTCATAGGGTCTTTAAAGGATAATATCCAACATGATGTTCACCTTTGGGAACTTGATTCATTAGAAAAGGCATTCAGGTTAGCAAGAAAAATGGAAAGAAAAATTATGGCAACCAGGAAGCATACCACTCACAACTATAAAGACGGAAGCGTTGTTGCCCCTAGTCTTCCACAACCTATAAGGTTGACACCACAACAATTGGAAGAAAAAAGAGCAAAAGGGCTGTGTTACAGTTGTGATATCAAATACACTAAAGGTCATAAGTGTGCTGAGAAGAAATTATTCTACATAGATTGTGAAGAGGAAGAAGAAAAGGAGCAAGAAAGGTCAAAAGAAGAGGATATACTCCAGGAACAAAGCCTAGATGAAGAACAAATAAATCCAACCATATCTTGTAATGCATTGGTGGGAATTACCACTCCTCAAACCATCAAGATAGAAGGACAAATCAAGAAGAAAAAGGTAATAGTGTTGATTGATTCAGGAAGCACCCACAATTTTATTCATTGTAGGGTAGCAAAAGAATTGAATTGCTTCCTGTATCCAGCACTAGAGTGTCAAGTGATGATTGCAAATAGAGGAACAATAAATTGCTCTGGAAAGTGCCATAATATCAAGCTATCCATAGGAGAATATGTATTGACTAGCCTAATGCTTTCCATTCCAATGGGAGGTGTTGATGTTGTACTAGGAGTCCAATGGCTACAATCCTTGGGTACAATAGCTTTTAATTTTCAAGAACATTTCATCAAATTTTCTACGGAAGGAAGGGAAGTTGAATTAAGGGGTATTGCAGGGAAACCATGAAAGATAATCAGCTCTAATGGTATGACAAAGCTTCTAAAAAAGGAGCAAAGAGGTATAATTGTAGAATTATGTTCGCTAGATGTTTCCACATCGGAATCATCTATTTCTCCAGATCTCTAAAAAGTCCTGGACAATCATTCCAAGGTATTTGAGACTCCCAAAGGTCTCCCATCTATGCGTGATCATGATCATGCTATTCATCTGATTCCAGGAAGTGTTCCTCCAAACATCAGGTCATATAGATATCCCTATGTCCAAAAGAGTGAAATTGAACGTATGGTTGCAGAAATGCTAGAGGCTGGTATAATTCAACTGAGTCAAAGTTCGTTCTCTGCTCCAGTAGTATTGGTGCACAAGAAGGATGGATCATGGCGCATGTGTCTAGATTATAGGGAGCTCAACAAGCTCACTATTAGAGATAAGTTCCCCATTCCTGTCATTGATGAATTACTAGATGAATTGCATGGATCAATTTACTTCACCAAGTTGGATCTTCGTTCAGGATATCATCAAATCAGAATGAAGACTGAAGGCATTCCGAAAACAGAATTTAGAACTCATGAGGGTCATTATGAATTTTTGGTCATGCCTTTTGGCCTTACCAATGCACCTTCAACATTTCAAGGTTTGATGAATTCAATTTTCAAACCATTCCTTAGAAAATTTGTGTTAGTATTTTTTGATGATATACTAATCTAAAGCAAGTCTTGGAAGGATCATGTTGAACATGTTGACAGGGTGCTACAACTATTGGAGGAGAAACAATTATATGCAAAAAGATCAAAATGTTTCTTTGGAGTCCAGGAGGTGGAATATTTGGGTCATATTGTATCTCATGAAGGAGTTAAGGTAGACCCTAGCAAAATTAAAGCCATTAAGGAATGGAAAATCCCCACATCCATAAAGCATCTGCGAGGATTTCTTGGGTTGACAGGGTATTATCGCAAGTTTGTTAAGAATTATGGGAGAATAGCAGCACCGCTAACAACATTATTGAAGAAAGATGAATTTTCATGGACTCCGGAAGCAACAAAGGCCTTTGAACATCTTAAAGAGGCAATGTGCCGAGCACCGGTCTTAGCTACACCAGACTTCACAAAAACCTTTATTGTGGAATGTGATGCTTCAGGAAATGGAATTAGTGTTGTTCTAATGCAAGATGAAAGACCCATTGATTTTGAAAGTCGTCCAATCAAGGGAATGTTTTTAAGCAAAGCTATTTATGAGAAGGAAATGTTGGCAATACTCCATGCACTTAAGAAATGGCGACCCTACCTAATGGGAAGACACTTCAAGGTAAAAACGGATCATGATAGCCTTAAATACTTTTTAGAACAAAGATTATCCTCTGAAGAGAAACAAAAGTGGGTTACAAAGATGTTGGGTTATGACTCTGAAATCATCTACAAAAAAAGGAAGCAAAATGTGGTGGCAGATGCACTCTCAAGAAAGGATGAGGATGTGGAAGCATTGTTGTGCACCATTTCTATTATCCAACCAGATTGGATAAACGAAGTAATGGAAGAATGGAAGAATGACGAAGAAGTGTGGGCACTTATTCGAAAGCTACAACAAGATTCTAGTACGTCTGATACATTTAGCTGGAAAAATGATTCGTTATGGTACAAAGATCGCTTATACCTCTGTAATAATTCCCAGCTAAAACAAAAGATTCTTATGGAATTGCACACTTCTCCCTTAGGAGGGCACTCAGGATTTCTAAAAACTTACCACAGGGTTAAGAAGGATTTTTTTGGGATGGCCTTAAATCAGATATTCAAAATTTTGTGGCGGAATGTTTGGTTTGCCAACAAAATAAAGTTGAAACAATTAAGACACCGGGTCTATTACAACCTTTATCCATTCCAAGCCAACGTTGGGAGGAGCTTTCAATGGATTTTATCACAGGTTTACCCAAGTCTGAGGGAAAGAGTGTCATCATGGTGGTAATTGACAGACTTACCAAGTATGCACACTTTTGTGCATTATCACATCCTTTTAAAGCCAATACAGTTTCTACTGCATTTATGGAAACAATTCAAAAGCTACATGGGAACCCAAAGATTATTGTAAGTGACAGAGATCCCATTTTCACTGGAAATTTTTGGACATAATTATTTTCTTGTCTTGGTACTCAGTTAGCTGATAGCTCATCTTATCATCCTCAATCTGATGGGCAAACTGAGATAGTAAACAAATATTTGGAAGGATATCTTCGTTGCTTTGTATCTGATAAACAAACACAATGGGTCAAATGGTTTGCTTTGGCTGAATGGTGGTATAACACTTCCTTCCATACAACAACAAAAATGACCCCATTTATGGCACTTTATGGGTATCAACCACCATCCATCACATCATATTTGAGAGAAAATTCTAAGGTTCAGGCAGTGGAACATCACATCGAACATCAACAACAAGTCATCCAACTCTTAAAGGATAACCTCGTGTTGGCACAAAATAGAATGAAACAACAGGCAGATCAACATCGTAGTGAAAGAAGTTTTGACGTAGGTGATTGGGTATTCCTACGGCTACAACCATATAAGAAAATGTCCCTCAAGCAAGCTAAGAAGGATAATAAATTATCACCAAAGTATTATGGTCCATACAAGGTGTTGCAAAAGATTGGTACTATGGCATACAAATTGGAGCTTCCTGCAACTTCTCGATTGCACCTAGTTTTCCATGTTTCATGTTTAAAGAAGGTTATAGGCAACAAGCTCCCAGTTCAAACAATATTTCCAGAACTTGACGAGGAAGGAAAAATTATATTGGAACCGGAAGTAGTCATAGAAACAAGAATTCGGCAGCTACGAAATCGATCAATTTCAGAGTATCTTATCAAGTAGAAGAACTTATCCACTGAAGATTCCACATGGGAGGATGAGAATTTTATGCAGAAGTATCCAGAACTACTCAAGCGTTGAGTACAACACTTTTTTGAAGGTGAGGGTCATGTTGGATCCCTATAATACTAGTGATTACCCCATTACTATTGTAGTTATACCCCTTATTAATATTGTTGTGCCCCTATTGCCGCCATATTGTTATTATTGTACCCCATAGAATCCCTCTATTGTTATTTTTGTGGCTTTATATTATTGTTAGGTCAGCTGGATTATATTGTGACTCCTTAGACTCCTATATATAGGAAGGAGCTTTTGTCATTTGAATCATCCAAGAATTGTTCATTTATGTAATGTAAAGGAGGTTTCTCCCTCAAATAGGCTGAATTCTAAGGCGTTGATCTATCTTTTCTATCTTTTCTTGAACTGGTTTCATAACAGTGCTGGCCCTCCGGAACTATATTTGCCTCTCTATTATGCACTCACTACACCTCTCTTTAACTCAGATCACTTTTTCAAATTTTCTCAACAAACCCCACTCTAGGAAATCAAACTGACTGATCAATCTTGTTGTGTCTCTAACTAACCATCAATCCTCCTCTTATACTTTTCATGTTGAGTCTTCAACGGCCAAGATTAAGACCCTAATCAACATATAAGATTATATTTTGCTTGATCCATGTCATTTAGAACATTCTCACCTAGTTTTATATTAGAACCAATTAATATTTTAATTTTCCTAAGTTCAGACTTAGGAACCCTTTTAAAAATATTAATTATTTTAATATCTCTCTAACCGGATGGATTTTCCCCAAACCATTTCAGGGTCTTGGATAAGTCATGCGCTTTATGCTCCCCACTAATTTTCATGGCTAGATAACATCCTATTCCACCCAAAATGAACACTTCCTCTTAGCGAGGAATGTGCTCTAGTAATGCTCCACCACTGAACATCACCCTGATCATCTTGCATCGGTTCCTATGATGATTCTTGGCCTGTTGCCCAACATCGTCTACACTACTGCCTCCTATACTGCTTCCCATGGATCTTCCACTACCACTCCTACATCTGTACTATAGCTCCCTCTACATCCTTGTTGCTAATGGTCCTTCCTCCCAACACTGCATCTACAATGCAGTTCTCTCTCAACATGTTTCATCATGCTACCCATAGCACTACCATTGCTAATTGCTGCAATTCAAATCATTTACTAAGAAGTAAGTAACTGATCTATGCAATTACTAACATCCTCGTTAGGCTAGAACCCCCTGATGTTGAAGCTACATCTGCTACTATCCTGTGCTCCCTTTGCTGCCTATGCGCTACTGCAACAGCTATGTGCCTCTCGCACTGCTGCAACCACCTATGTTCCTTTCTGCACTGTTGCAACCACCTCTATGCCTTTTTTCACTACTGCCACCACCTTTGTGCCTCTCGCACTACTGCAAGCCTCACTGTGCTGGCAGAGACCATTACACTCTAGCACTCCCTTTTTGTTCCATCCACATCTTGCTTCTATTGACATCCGTCATATTGTTACTGTCTCTCAGGGCTCTCGTAGCTGAGTATGATCCAAGATTTTAGGTACCTCAAGGATCCTATCCCTCATCTTCTGTAGTCCTCCTAGCTACATCTCAATGTCACCCCACCTCTTCTCTAGAGGTACATGAGCACTCATGGCACAGTCAGCATCCATCTCGACTTCTTTCTCCACCTTATCTGAAGCTACCTTGGAGTCAGAAGCCTCTTAATGCGATGTCTATCAAGAACAAACAGGATCCTGGCCTTCCACATGACAAAGTTGGAGGCCCCGTCCAACCTGTCTTGATCTGTCAGCCCGTTCATTGCCGCATCTGCTCCTCTTCTAGGCTTTGTTTGAGTCTCGACCTCACTCCTAGAAGTCTCTCCTAAACTCCTTTTGAGTCTTGATTTCCCTACTAGAAAACTTCTCGCCAACTATCGGTTCGCTCCTCTCGGGTCCTCTTTGCAAATACAACTCAGATCTTGATTTCTTCGCTAGAAATTTCCTAAGGTACTGACTCCCTTTACCTTAGTTCTGTCCTGTTAGGTACCGTTCTGCTTCAACGACAACAAAACCCCACCAGCTTCCCAATCGAAAATCTACCCACAACTCCCTAGACCCAGCAACAGAAGAGACTGAGCCTCTCAGCTCTGCACAATCCCAGCAAGGTTCAATCGCTCTTCTGGCCAACTGTGTCAAGACTGACTGGCTGAGTAATATGACATGGCTCTTCGTGAGCCCCTTCTTCCTCTCTTTGCCTCTGCATTGACCCTTTATTTGGATCGACATGATGATGCAGACCCTCTGTGCCACTCCTTGTTTGCCTCCTCCTGCTTAGGAACATATTTGTCTCTCAGGGCAGTTGTTTCTGCTGCAAATTTTTTGATTTTAGCTGGTGCCTTCGGTTATCCTGTGATATGCAACCCTCTGATACCATGTTAAAATTTGTAGATCTAACCTATTAGAAATTATTCCTGCATTATCTAGTTTATTTCACCTACTTGTTTATTCCTTTAACAAGTTATTTAACCATATAAATACTAGAAATAAACACAATTACAATCTCAACTCATGTACAAATCACCAATTGAACTAACAGACAAACACATAAGGGACATCGTTATTTTTGGACAATCGTCCCTGGAAAAACCCAACTTGGGAAAACCAATGCAACAGTTTTGAGAGTTTTATTATTAAGTATCTTTCTTGAGTAAAAATAGGGTGCCAAACTGGCTAACCCAATAGAGATATCTATATGGCAGTATTCCTCTCGCTAGAAGTAGATATTCAGCAATTCTGCTCCATGAAAATCCTTCCAGCGCTTCTTTGAGGCTTTGTCTCAGCCCTCCTAGCCTCTGCGTAGCTCTGAAACCCCATATGTCAGCCCTATTGATGTTTCCAATTTACTGCATGCACTAATATTTCAACCTTATTGATTATGACCCCTTCAAACAGTCTCTGTGTAGTGTTTTGGAACAGTAATCCAGCCTTTTCCCCTCACCGATTCTTCCTATCGGAGCTCTACAACCCCACTATAACCCTTCAAGCCCTCAAGCCCGCATACATCTAACTGCTCCTCTTTTAACCTTGGTTTGTTGGATTTATTATATAAATCCTTCAAATCAATGCGATAATGGTTGTAAAACCTTTATAAAGGATTTACACACAAAACACGTGTAACACACAAGTTCCCCACTTAATCCATAGGCTAGGTACAATTTTCAAGGGCTTCACTTTATTGAAATTGGGTATCGGCCCCTCTTCTGGTCACAGTACCCACTCCTTCCACCTCCCCGATATACGATTACACTATCGGGACTTTACAGGTGCGCTTTTTACACTAAAAACCCACTCCCTTTGTTATATCGGAAATTTTGGAAAATACGGGAATACAAAGAAAATCTCGCTCTGATCACTTAGGTCAGATCTTAAATTTTATGTAATAGGGCCTAGAAATATCATCGGGTCTGCGTTTCACCTGTGTCCATTCTCCTCTGCTAATATACTCCTTTCAAAGTTTGCGATGTGATTAAATGTTGCGATGCAATCACACCGATGATTGTGTCGGCATTCGCTGATCAAAATCTGCTTATTTAAATCTCCACCACCGATCTTTCCGACAGATCCAATGGTCCTCGCTCAATCGCTTGATCGCAATCTGCGATTACCCAAGGTCAAGGTTATTACCTTCACTGATCCAGTCCTACCAATTCAATCTTAGCTGTTGATCTTCCCACAGATCCAACGGTCCTCGCTCAATCGCTTGATCTCAATTGGCGTTTTCCTAAGGACATATATATATATATATATATATATATATATATATATATATATATATATATATATATATAAGCTATGATTCATATAAAATTCAGCCTTCCATCATTCGAAACATAGCTACACGGATTTTGAATTGGACTTTGCACATAACAAATAAACAAATGAAATATTTTGAGACTTTGTCTCTCTCTATGGTCTGCTCTCCTAACACCAGTGGCCTCTCTTACATTCTTCTCGTAGGCTTACAATCCTTCTCAATTTGGCTAACCTCCCACTCTACATTCTTGTTTCCTTTTTAATACATCAGTGGCAGTTCCTTTTACAGTTTGAGGAACTGTTTCTCAGTTATGAGACAGTTTCTTCTAACTAATTTATATCTAATCCTATCTTGTCTAATTCAGAAACTAACAATGTTTGATTCAACCTTCATTTAAAATAACACAAAATGAAACTAAATAAGATAGAAGTTTGAAATGTTTTTCTCTCTACTTGTCAAAATAAAATGAAGAAATAGAAATAACAAGATACAACTCCCAGTTTTTGCCTCTTCATTTGGGTGCTCCTACATCAGGCTCCCGGGTAAATAAAATTCATGGCTCTTGTCCATGAGCTCTTCAATAGAGTACCTGACACTCTGAATCTAGCCAGCATCTGACCAAGAACTAGCTTCAATAGGATGACCCTTCCACTTGACTAGGTACTACAAATATTCCTTCCGTTGAGTCTATCTAGCCACCTGGGTATCTAGGATCTGTTCGATTTCTATAGGCTTTGCTGGGGAAATTTTTTTAATCCACATATCACTCTCTTTCTGGGTGTCACGTGTTCATATTTCCGAATTTTCTTTGTCTTCTGTCACAATGTAGGGGTACAGGTCTGCTACGTTGAAAATGGGTGAAATTCCAGTACCTGGGGGTAACTGAAATTCGTAAGAATTTGCAGAAAATTTCCAAAGAATCCTATAGGGCCCAATCCTTTTCCATTTCAACTTGTTGTAATCGCCTTTAGGAAACCACTCTTTGTGTAGGTGTGCTAATACTAGGTCTAGTATGTTGAATTGTACCTCCCGCCTCTTCAAATCTGCCTTCTGCTTGTATCTTTGGCTGCTGTTCTGTAATTTTAATTTCACCTTTTCATGAAGATCGTTGATTTCGTTTAAGAAGTCTTCACAATCAACACTCCTATGCTCCAACTGTCCCAAATCCCATAGCTCATGTACTCCACGTGGGTGCATTCTGTATAGGATCTGGAAAGGACTACTGCCTGTACTCCGGTTGGGAAAATTGTTATAAGAAAACTCTGCTTGTGCAAGCACATGATCCCACTGTTGAGAATTTTCTCCAACCAAACTCCTCATTAAATTTCCCAGACTCTGGTTCACCACTTTGGTTTGGACATCAGTCTATGGATAATAAGTTGAGTTGAAGTTTAGTTTGGTGTCCAATTTCTTCCATAAGGTTCACCAAAAATGTCCTATAAATTTAACATATCGATGTTTAGTCGATTTAGTGTTCCTAAATTGATGTCATTAATTGTCAACCCGGGGCTCGTAAGCTGATGAAGTGAAGGTGTACTATATGTACTTAAGAAACCTCTTAGAGCTTTTGTCGTTTGGGGTGTTGTTTATGGTTAACTTATCTTCCTAAGATGGAGTGATGATTATAGACAGATGAGTGCAAGTGTGTGAAAAGTGAGTTCTAGATGAGTGAAAGTGTGTGATTGGTGATTTCTAATTACTTGCTGAATTAGTAAAGGAAAAGAACTTGAAAGAAATGAATAACTTGACATGACTTGAAAGCAAATGACCACGTTCTAATGGCATTAGTCTCTACTCATATTGCTGCAAATAAAAGAAACAAGAAAATCACTTCAAGGACTGATGATAATGGTTATCTCTTCCTAACTCCCTGCTTCTACCACATAGTACTGTGTAAAACACGATTAGGAAGTAGCTGAAGACAAATCCAAGAATTGATAAAAAACTCTAAATGACAAATTATAACACTACTAAGCCTTTTCCATCATACTGCTTCCTACATATGTGATTATGTGTAACAAGTGGAAAAAGTATTAGTGCCACAAGCCAAAACTACTTTAAAACAAGCTACAATTAATTAGTGTTCTGTTCTCTCAAAGATAAACCATTCATGATAAAGAGAGCATAAATTAGTTAGCATCCAACTTGTAAAACTAAGCTAAAAAATAATCTAGAAAACAGAGTAAAAAGGGCAGCATTACGAATAAGACAATTGCAACTACCATTAGATATTAAAGCAAATACAACACACTCAATCCCGGGTTAAAACCTGCAAAGAAGCAAATCTGATCAGTGAAAATAAAGGCTGCAGCAATGAAAAGAAATCAAGTTGTACATAACTCAAGAAAAGGAAATGCTGTATGTGAAATAAAGAAATTGCAGAAGTATAAACATGAAATACTTATACAAGGGCAGTCATGAACGGGGGCCCTCCATGCATACAACCCACAGAAAACTCAGATGCTTTAAAACTTCAAAACAACACTGTTTCCATTACTTCATGTGCAGAAATACATAGTCAAAAGTGCTGGAACAACTCTATAAAAACAGAGTTCAGAAAGGTGCTAAAATTCTCACAAGTTCATAAACTACAGCAGCTAAAAAGTTAACATAAGCGTACGCAGACACAAGTATTTATAGGCATCTGCAAGATGGCCTAATGCGTAAAGCATAAAACAGAAAATAAACTGAATATCATGCGTATTAAAGGTGCAGTGAACACGTCATATGCTTCATGGTCGAGCTGGAGGTCCTGGTCGTTATGGGCAATGAATCCAGCATTGGATCATGTTCCCCACGGCTTTCAAAACACGGACAAGTCATCTTTTCCACCGACGTGACCAAACAACTTACGCATCAACGTTAAGCTGCCTTTATTTGACCGTAACTTGACCCCCTTTGACCGGAGGTACAGATGACGTGGCTGGCTGAACTGATGGCACAGGAACCTCGAGCACATATATTCCAACATGCCCATGTGGCTCGTTCTGCAAAATAGCACGTGGAACCTTGAGATCAACAAAATGGCTGCGGAATCATCAGATGGCTGCGGAATCGCTGAATGGCTGCGGAATTGTCAGACAGCTGCGGAATCTCTGCAAATATGTCAAAAACTAAACAAAACAGTCACCCATTAGAAAAGCTCACTTGATCATGTTTAATGACAACTAATGTAATGATCTGGGTGGAGAATGAGGCAAAAGAGAGAGGAAAGTGATGAAAACAGTAGGTAATGATGGATGATAAGGTGTAAAGTAGAGGCTCTACAATCGATCCGAAATAATAGACTTTGGCAAGCCATGTAATTTGATTATCTCGGTAAAGAACAAATGTTCTACATTTGTGGCATCACTAGTTTTCCTACATGGAATGAAATGTGCCATTTTATAGAAACGATCCACCACCACCATGATGGAATCGAATGCCCATTATGTCTTTGGCAGACCTAAGACAATGTCTAAACTGACTGAGTCCCACAATATGTTCGGAATGGGTAAGGGTGTATACAACCCTGTGTTTTGGATGTGTCCCTTTGCAAGATGACACATTTTGAATCTAGTTACAAACCTTTGTACATCTTTGTAGATCTTTGGCCAATAGTAAAAGTGGCTCAACTAATCCAAGGTCTTGTCTATGCCAAAATGTTGGTCTAAACCTCCACTATGCTTTTCCTTGATTAAGTTCAATACCATAGAACATTCCAGAATACACAACTGCCCTCCTTTGAACAGCAATCCAGCCTGCTTGTTATAGTCTAGCCATGAACTATTATATCTCAACAATGGATTTTGGCAAGGTTCATAAGCTTCGTTAAAATCTGCATCTGCCTCATACAAGTCCTTAAGATGTTCAAATCCTAACACTTGTATGGTACTTTCCTACAGGATTAGATTCCTCGTGCTTAACGCATCTGCCACTTTGTTGGCTTGACCACTGATATGTTTCAACACAAATGTAAAACTTTACAAGTACTCCACCCACTTCGCATGTTTATGGTTCAGCTTATGCTATTGCATAATATACTGCAATGCAGAATTGTCTGAAAATAAGACAAATTCGTTGGCCAACAAATAATGTCTCCAATGCTTTAGTGCTTGAACCTTCACATAGAATTCCTTGTCATAGGAAATGTATTTTTGCCTACTTTCATTTAGTTTCTCACTAAAATAGGCTATCGGCTTGTCCTCTTGGCTGAGTACTGCACCAATGGCTATCCCACTGACATCACAACGAACTTGGAAGAGTTTGTTAAAGTCCAGTAATCTCAAAACCGGTCTTTTGGTAATTTTCTTTTTGAGTAACTAAAAGCTCTTCTCTGCCATTTTTGTCCAATGGAAAGGTTGATTAGTTTTCTTAATGGTGCCCAACATAGGTGCACAAATTCCACTAAAATTTTTAATAAATTTTCGATAAAAACTCTCCAATCCATGAAAATTTCATACGTCAAACAAACTTTTGGGTGATGGCCAGCTAACTATAGTTGCAACCTTTTCCAGATCCATTTTTAGATCATTCTCAGAAATCACAAATCCTAAAAAAATTAACTCTTTCTTGAAAAAATAACATTTCTTCAAATTTATCAATAATTTATTCTGCTGCAATCTTTCTAATACATACCTCACGTGTCAAAAATGCTCTTCCTTCGTCTTGTTGAATATAAGTATATCATCTAGATACACAATCACAAATTTTCCAACGAATTCCTTGAGCATCTCGTTCATCAACCACATGAACGTGCTAGGAGCATTGCTCAATCCAAATGGCATAACCAACCATTCGTACAAGCCTTCATTAGTCTTGAAAGTTGTCTTCCACTTGTCACCTTCTCAAATTCTGATTTTGTGGTAGCCGTTTTTTAGGTCTTTCTTTGAAAAGTACACTTCTCTGCTCAAATAATCCATCATATCATCCATCCAAGGTAATGGGAATTTGTATATGATAGTAATTTTGTTAATGGCTCGTGAATCCGTGCACATTCTCCACTCACCTCCTTTCTTGGGAGCTAAAACGGTCAGAACTGCACAAGGGTTTAAACTCTCCCAAATTAGTCCTTTATCCAACAACTCCTGCACCTACTTCCAGATTTCTTCATTATGCTTTGGACTCATCCAGTAGGCAGCATTGTTTAGCAAACTGGCTCCTAGAATAAAATCAATATGGTGGCTGATGCTCCTCTTCGGTGATAACATGTCCAGTAGATCATCTACCACAATATCACTAAATTCTTGGAGCATGTTCTGTATCTCTTCTAGTAAATCAGTAAGGTAGGTATGTACTAACACTGCTCTTGGTCTTCTCACAACTGCATAACCCATTTCACTCTCTTCAATCTGTCACAGAAACTCCTTTCCTCCTAGCAGTAATGCTTTCGTTCAAATCGTTTCTATCATCTCCTCTCCTTCCTTGGCTTCTTTCATAGGTATGAAGGTATGCTTTATCCCATCTTTGACAAATATGTAACAATTTTCCACTCCATCATGGACTACCTTTCTATCATACTGCCATGGTCTGCCCAGTAGAATATGGCACACATCCATTAGAATTATGTCGCAAGTCACTTTATCCTTGTACTTGCATATCCGGAACTCTACCTCGCATTGTTCATCAACTAACAATTGGCGCCCCTTCTGCAACTATGACACCCTATATGGAGTTGGGTGCTTTACTCTCCTCAAACCTAGTTTCTCCACCATCTCCATAGCTACCAAATTATTAGTGCTCCAGCTGTCAATAATCAATTTACAGCATTTTCCGTGTGACTTACATAAAGTCTGGAGCAATGCTTTCCTCTATGTCTGATCAGCTATTTCCTTGGCTGGTTTTAATAACACCTTGTTCAACACGAAGGCTTCCTCGGTTTCTGGCATATTTCCCACCGCCTATGGTGGTGCCTCTGCTTCATCGGGTTGAGCAATATATTCTCCCCTCTACCTAGTTTTCTTGTTTTAAGGACATTCAAAGGACCTGTGTCCCCACTTGTGACACTTGTAACACTGATCGACATTTCCTCTGCCTCTACCATTACCTCTTCCTCGCTGGTATGACCTTCCTCCTCTAGTGTTACCTTCAATTTCACTCTGTCTTGAAGTCTTCAAATTTCTACCCTCTTCATTGTTGCTAGCAGTCTTACCTATGCCAAAGGTCTGTCCTTGACCTCTACCAGAACCACGTCCTCTCATGGTATTTTGTTTCCTAGCAATCTTTTCGTTTACCTTCAAAGAAATTTGATAAGCTTCTTCTATGGTTTTAGGGGAAAGAACTCTAATTTCATCTAGGATCTCCATCCATATACCATTTACAAACGTCGATTTCTTCTCAGCGGTATCTTCAACATAACTAGCTCTCAGGTTAACTTTATAAAATTCTTCAGTATATTCCTTCACAGTCATCATTGTCTGTTTTAGGTTCTGTACCTGTCTATAAAGGGAAATTTCATAATCTTTAGGCAGAAACTTTCTCTTCATTTTCACAACCATCCTGTCCCATTTTTTAGTCAAGGGTTTGTTTAATCTCCCCCTTTCTTCCTATACACTATCCCACCATAATGTTGCACGTCCCTTCAATTTGGTGACAATAAACCTAACCCTCTTATCTTCGCTGATTTCTTCATACTAAAAATATTTATCTAATTCACTTATCCAGTCCAACAGTGCCTCTGTGGACGAACTGCCATCATAATTAGAGAGCTCTAGCTTTGGCTTATTGCTAGCCAACAAAACTGATTTCAATAGCTTAATTTCTGGTCCTTCATCATCTATCCCATCTGTTATGGCCACATTTTCCTCCTCACTATCATCCCCATCTTCCAGCTCTCTATGCCTCCCTGCTTCCAGTGCTATGAAACATGCAGTTAAGTTTCTAATATTTTCTCTTAACCCTTCATCTGCTGCTCTTCTAATGGATCTTCCTCAGCCCCTTCTTCCTACCTCCATATTTACTGAGAGAAAGGAAGAACTTGGCTCGGATACCAAAATGATGCCGCCAATTTACAACATGCACTAATATTTCAACCTTATTGGTTACAGCCCCTTTAAACAGTCTCTGTGGAGGGTTTTGGAACAGTAACCCAGCCTTTTCCCTTCACCGATTCCTCCTATCGGAGCTCTGTAGCCCATCTATAACCCTTCAAGCCCTCAAGCCCACATACATGTAACTGCTCCTCTTTTAACCTTGGTTTGTTGGATTTATTATATAAATCCTTCAAATCAGTATGATAATGGTTGTAAAACCTTTATAAAGTATTTACTCACAAAACGTGTGTAACACACAAGTTCCTTGCTTAATCCATAGGCTTGGCATGTTTTCGAGGGCTTCACTTTATCGGAATCAGGTATCGACCCCTCCGCGGGTCACAGTACCCAATCCTTCCACTTCCCCGATATGCGATTACACTATCAGGACTCTACAAGCATGCTTTTTACACTAAAAACCCACTCCCTTTGTTATATCAAAAATTTTGGAAAATACGAGAATGCAAAGAAAATCCCGCTCCGATCACTTATACCAGATCTCAAGTTTTATGTACCAGGGCCTAGAGATATCATCGAGTTCGCCTTTTTCCTGTGTCCAATCTCCTCCACCGATAGACTCCTTCCAAAGGTTGCAATGCGATTAGATGTTGTGATGTGATCACGCCGATGATTGTGTCAACATTTGCCAATCAAAATTCACCGATTTAAATCTCCACTGTTCATCTTTCCCATAGATCCAATGGTCCTTGCTCAATCACTTGTTCGCAATCGGTGATCACCCAAGGTCAAGGTTATTACCCTCGCTGATCTAGTCCCACCGATTCAATCTTAGTCGTTGATCTTCCCACAGATCCAACAGTCCTCACTCAATCGCTTGATCACAATTAGCGTTTGCACGAGGTCGGGATTATTCCATTTGCCGATTTCAACTCCTTCAATTCAATCTCCGTCATTGATCTGTTGGATCCAATGGTCCCTGAGCATCACCTCTTTAACCTTTCTCTCCTCTGTTATTCAGGCATTTTCACGCTTCCGCTGTGCCACGAGCAAGTTTTCTCTATGTGTGCTTTCGCCTCCTTGAGTCCACTAAATTCACACCTGTATATATATATATATATATATATATATATAAGATATGATTCATATTAAATTCAACCTTCCATCATTCGAAACATAGTTACATAGATTCTGAATTGGACTTTGCACATAACAAATAAATAAAGGAAATATTTTGAGACTCTATCTCTCTCTATGTTCTGCTCACTTAACACTAATGGCCTGTCTTACATTGTGCATGTAGGCTTACAATCCTTCTCAATTCGATGAACCTCCCACTCTACATTCTTGTTTTCTTTTTAATACATTAGTGGCAGTTCCTTTTACAGTTCGAGGAACTATTTCTCAGTTATGAGATAATTTATTCTAACTAACTCCTATCTGATCCTATCTTGTCTAATTCAAAACCTAACAATGGTTGATTCAACCTTCATTTAAAATAACACAAAATGAAACTAAATAAGACAGAAATTTGAAATGTTTTCCTCTCTACTTGTCAAAATAAAACGAAGAAATAGAAACAACAAGAAACAACTCCCAGTTGTCGCCTCTTCATTCGGGTGCTCCTGCATCACCTATGATACTCTGCGCTGGCTCTCCGGCCTTATGCATCACCCACACAGGCCTTGCTAGCCTCTACACAGTCTCTTTGGCCCTTTGCGTGGCTCCTGCTAGCTCTACGTAGACTCCTCAATCACTGCGCTGGCCCTCCGGCACTATCTCTCCATCTCTGCTATGCACTCACTGCCCCTCGTTGCCACTCAGATCACTTGTTCAAATTCTCTCAGCAAAGCTCTAGAAATTTGAACTTGCTGATCAATCTTGGTGTGTCTCCAACTAACCCTCAATCCTCCTCTTATACTTTTCCTGTTGAGTCTTCAATGACCGAGGTTAAGTCCCTAATCAATACATTTAGGAGACATGTTTTTTGTATTGGAATTTATGAGTCAAAGCCCATGAATTAAATTTTTGAATAATCATAAGAACCTCATCCTTTGATTTTCAATTTAGATTAATCATTCAGGAAACATCTTGGTTTTCTTTGCTCCAATTAGGATAATTTTCTGTATTCAAAGGATCAAAAGGAAATTTCTTTGAATCATATCCATATTTTCATTTACACCATTTTTTCCAAGCAGACTCAAAGGGTTCTTGGCCTTTATCTTGACCAGATTTTCTTGGAATTTTGATATGAAAATTTCAAAGCCATTATGCTCTCTTTTCCTTGAAGATT